>JAQJVK010000013.1:4942837-6142837 GCA_035578135.1 Flexamia atlantica
GAGAGAGAGAGAGAGAGTGTGAGTGTATATCGCATGTGCCTACACGAAACGCCGACGCATGACTAATTTACTAACGTCAACAAAACCTCGACTGCCGTACAAGGCTTGTTGTACTACTTTGTTATTGTTGTGTACTTCCACTTCCACTGTTGGTAGGGCTGTGTTCTTTAGTTGCAACTATTGTTTTAAATTTTTAAACCCATTAAAAGACAGATTTACCAAATTTTAACGAGATTTTTAAGAAGGAACAGTTTTATATTGAGCTAGATCCATCGACGGCTAGATCGTGGGTTAAATTTTTTTAATATGTGAGGCACCACAATTATATTAAATAGTATTTTTTTAATGGAAAATCCAAATTGTAACAAATAAGTCATGCTGAACCGATTTTCTTTATTTGGGTTTAGCTGGAATAAGCTCGACGTGAAGTTTTGCTGGAAATGAAATTTTTAAGGTTACACTGAAGGGAAGAGCCTTGTTCGCCCTTGCGTTACACTTTCGTTTTTGCCCGCATGGATTTAGCATGGATTAGAAATATCAAGTAAACAGCTGAATAGAATAAACGCACTTTTTCAGCAAAGCCAAGCGGTAATTATTGGAATTGTCAATGTTATAGTAAGGGAGCTGCACCTGGTAAATTGTTGTAATAAATCGAACCTTCCTTTTTATTTAGAAAAATAGATTTTTATTAGTAAAACCTTAAAAACTCTAATAACATTTATTCCCTACCAAAAGAACGTGTACAATTTTGTCACCCAGATATTTTTCAAATTCACAAACAGCCCCTGTGCAATAACAACGATTGCGGGCTTGAAAACCAAACTTATCAACCCACAACTGACCAAAACAACGGTTCGAAGCTCGGTGAATGAGTCGACCGAATGTTTAGAGAAGAAATTGGCAGCGATCTCCGACGACGGGGAATGACCCGGATTCCGAACAATAATGAAATCCGCAACGACATCTCTACTGAGACGCCACTTTGGAATACTCTGTGGAATAACACCGAGTATCACATTACTCTGTGTAATAACATATTAACACGATTAAAAATCCGCAGCGACATCTCTACTGAGACGCCACTTTGGAATACTCTGTGGAATAACACCGAGTATCACATTACTCTGTGTAATAACATATTAACACGATTAAAAATCCGCAGCGACATCTCTACTGAGACGCCACTTTGGAATACTCTGTGGAATAACACCGAGTATCACATTACTCTGTGTAATAACATATTAACACGATTAAAAATCCGCAGCGACATCTCTACTGAGACGCCACTTTGGAATACTCTGTGGAATAACACCGAGTATCACATTACTCTGTGTAATAACATATTAACACGATTAAAAATCCGCAGCGACATCTCTACTGAGACGCCACTTTGGAATACTCTGTGGAATAACACCGAGTATCACATTACTCTGTGTAATAACATATTAACACGATTAAAAATCCGCAGCGACATCTCTACTGAGACGCCACTTTGGAATACTCTGTGGAATAACACCGAGTATCACATTACTCTGTGTAATAACATATTAACACGATTAAAAATCCGCAGCGACATCTCTACTGAGACGCCACTTTGGAATACTCTGTGGAATAACACCGAGTATCACATTACTCTGTGTAATAACATATTAACACGATTAAAAATCCGCAGCGACATCTCTACTGAGACGCCACTTTGGAATACTCTGTGGAATAACACCGAGTATCACATTACTCTGTGTAATAACATATTAACACGATTAAAAATCCGCAGCGACATCACTACTGAGACGCCACTTTGGAATACTCTGTGGAATAACACCGAGTATCACATTACTCTGTGTAATAACATATTAACACGATTAAAAATCCGCAGCGACATCTCTACTGAGACGCCACTTTAGAATATTCTGTGGAATAACACCGAGTATCACATTACTCTGTGTAATAACATATTAACACGATTAAAAATCCGCAGCGACATCTCTACTGAGACGTCACTTTGGAATACTCTGTGGAATAACACCGAGTATCACATTACTCTGTGTAATAACATATTAACACGATTAAAAATCCGCAGCGACATCTCTACTGAGACGCCACTTTGGAATACTCTGTGGAATAACACCGAGTATCACATTACTCTGTGTAATAACATATTAACACGATTTAAAAATCGGCAGCGACATCTCTACCGAGACGCCACTTTGGAATACTCTGTGGAATAACACCGAGTATCACATTACTCTGTGTAATAACACATTAACACGATTAAAAATCCGCAGCGACATCTCTACTGACACGCCACTTTGGAATACTCTGTGGAATAACACCGAGTATCACATTACTCTGTGTAATAACACGATTTAAAAATCGGCAGTGACATCTCTACTGAGAGACGCCACTTAGGAATACTCTGTGGAATAACAACGAGTATCACATTACTCTGTGTAATAACACGATTTAAAAATCGGCAGTGACATCTCTACTGAGAGACGCCACTTAGGAATACTCTGTGGAATAACAACGAGTATCACATTACTCTGTGTAATAACACGATTTAAAAATCGGCAGTGACATCTCTACTGAGAGACGCCACTTAGGAATACTCTGTGGAATAACACCGAGTATCACATTACTCTGTGTAATAACATATTATCACGATTAAAAATCCGCAGCGACATCTCTACTGAAACGCCACTTTGGAATACTCTGTGGAATAACACCGAGTATCACATTACTCTGTGTAATAACACGATTAAAAATCCGCAGTGACATCTCTACTGAGAGACGCCACTTAGGAATACTCTATGGAATAACACCGAGTATCACATTACTCTGTGTCGTAACACGATTTAAAAATCGGCAGCGACATCTCTACTGAGAGACGCCACTTTGGAATACTCTGTGCAATAACACCGAGTATCACATTACTCTGTGTAATAACACATTAACACGGTTAAAAATCCGCAGCGACATCTCTACTGACACGCCACTTTGGAGTACTCTGTGGAATAACGAGTATCACATTACTCTGTGTAATAACACGATTTAAAAATCGGCAGCGACATCTCTACTGAGAGACGCTACTTTGGAATACTTTGTGGAATAACACCGAGTATCACATTACTCTGTGTAAACACGATTTAAAAATCGGCAGCGACATCTCTACTGACACGCCACTTTGGAGTACTCTGTGGAATAACGAGTATCACATTACTCTGTGTAATAACACGATTTAAAAATCGGCAGCGACATCTCTACTGAGAGACGCTACTTTGGAATACTTTGTGGAATAACACCGAGTATCACACTACTCTGTGTAAACACGATTTAAAAATCGGCAGCGACATCTCTACTGAGAGACGCCACTTTGGAATACTCTGTGGAATAACACCGAGTATCACATTACTCTGCACATTAAAAAATCTGCAGCGACATCAAGGTAAGTATACAGGTAAGAAGAGAGCAATAATAACTTATTATTATCAGGGTATCCAAGGGGCCGTCCATAAATTACGTCATTGCTTTTTGGCCAATTTTTGCCCACCTCCCTACAATCATCCTGCCGTCATAATCTGCCTGACCCCTCCCCCCACTAAAAAATGACGTTATAGAGTATAAACTGCCAAAATAATGCCAGTCTTATGGGAAAACCTTATTCAAGGTTTCTTCATTGGGTTGTTAAAACCATCAAATTAAGTTTTAGGCCCATTTTGGGTTAATTTAATATTAATCAACAATTCAACCCAGACAGTTTTATCTTTTTAGTACTAGTATTGATGACGTCTGACGCTGCCTGGATATCAAAAACATTTATCATTCAACATCTGCGTTTACTGACCAGGCTCTGTTTTGACCTGAAGCTAAATGACCATTTTATTGGATATTGTAAGAATATAGTACATGGTTTTCAATACATTTTCTAAGCTGTTTAACTTTATTTTAATACATTTACATAGAAAGTTTACACTTTTCGTATCTAAATTTATTTTGAAAGCAAAAATTGAAAAATGACGTAATCTCAGCGTCTACACCCTCCCCCCACGCACATCATCCTACCGTCATTTCCATTCTGATATTGTATGATATTTTCAATATGAAAATATCATACAATATTGGTAAACAGTTCATTGACAAACAGCGGAACTGTAGAATTATGCTTTCAAAAATGTACCCCTCTCCCCCCGCGCCTTGCGACCAGCTGACTCGGCCATCGGAGATATAATGCGCGAACTGTACTCTGGTTTAAGAGAATAGTTGAAAAAGTACCCGGTGGACCAGCCTTGCTTGGTGTTATTTCATGTGCGACAATAACAATATTAATATTTCAATGTCATAAAATTGATAAATAGAAACCTTTCTTATTGCTCCATTAACTCTTCATCCCACTCACTGTATTTTTCCTTGATGGCTGTAGATTGCAAGCAGCCAAGCAGCTGTTATGATTACTTCGTGTGTTTAAACTTTCCTTGTTTATTTTTGTTGCTGTCGTGGCAACTCATAAGGCCAATGTTAAAATTGCACAACTTTAAAATTCGATTTATAATGTTATTAGATTTTCTCTGTCCAAGTAATCTGCATAAAATACGTTTTTCAGTCATAAATTACTTATTTCCAGACTTTGAAGGAAATCCTCGGAGCCGTTTTTGAGATCGTTGTGCAAACATACAAGCAAGCACGCACGCACGCAAGATAACACTGCTCGTATAAGAATATAGGATAAATTCTTTAACATTCTCTGGTGTGAAGCAAAGCCACTGTACTAGGCAAAGCCACAGATGACAGTATAAAGACGATTAAACATAATTTTCTTTTTGTAATTCTGGGTTTATTTAAAGAGGTTCGTATTGACTTGAGCACTTTTTCAATATTCAAGAAAATTTTACTGATAAACTACCAAGAAACGGTTAAAAACTGTGAAAACCAAGTTTACGTTGCCCATTTATGGGCAAAACTGGTTGGATGAGAATAATTTCAAATGATGTTTAGATGAAACAGCAAGCTGGCAAAGTATCATCAATAATCTGTCTGTGATTATTTTGCAAACTGCACCTGGTACAGTTAAACTTTTTTAACTAGAAGCGGTCAGGATAAGGTGGAATATCTTTGACGATGCACTTCTTTTGTTTGAAGTAAAATCATGTGTTTCTGTTTACATTGTAATGCCTTTGTTTACTATCAAAAAAGTAAACAAAAGTATAAAATGGTTTGGTTTATTGTTTGTTGATTGATTGATTGATTGATTGTTTGATTGATTGATTCAACCTAACCTCAACATTTAACAAGTTAAACACATGATTATAAAAAAAATCCAAAGAAGTTCATTTCCAAAGATATTCAACCACGTCTTGGCCGCTTCTAGTCTAGTTAAATACTTCTGAGAAAGCATTACCTTGAGGCATTCCTGTCCTCGGTGCTTATCTTATCACGCGAGAATTAATTCTGACAATTTAGCAACATGCAAAGTTACGCCACAATCTGTTAACTCGCTGATGTTACTTAACTTGATCAAAAAGTATATATTTGTTGGTAGTTTTGCGTTTTTCTATGTTTCTCACTATATCCCTATTTTTCATACGCCGACGCCGATATTTCACAAAGAAGAGCTAAATGTTTACCTCTTTCCTCTATCGATTTATAAATTGCCTCCCAAATTATGTGCCTCCTTCTGTCACTAATTTATTTACTTCATTATTTTTTTCAAATTAGTTGATTGAACAACTGCAGTTTAAAAGGACTTGTTTTATATTTTAAGGACATGATATAAATTACCATATAAAATACCTTTTTTCAATAAAAAAGTAACATCTGATTTTCATAAAATATTTTACAAGATCATCCGGAGCATCAAATAAGGCGGGTTCGCTGACGGTGAAATCAAAGCGTTTACTATTTGTTTCGGTAGTTTATCAACTAATGATCGTGCTACTATGTAAACACAAATTTACACGTAAAACGCCCTGAACAGCAAAAAAAGTTTTTTCAGTACAACAAAAATATTTTATTTAGTAAGCCTAGTTTCAGCTGATATTTGACAGTCGCTTTGTTGGAATTTGCCGCCCGTTTAATTTCGTGCTTCGTATTATATACATGATATACAGGTGATTGGAGTAAACTCAATTTTTCAGCAAAATTGTGTGTTATAACTGAAATGTCATTAAATTAAAAGTTGCACCAATAATCTAGCGATAATAAGAAAGCTAAATACTGTAACTATTGACGTAATGTATGCAATTGTTCGATCTGAAAATAAACCAAATAAATCCTTGCTAAAATATTGATAATTCTGCTAAAACTGACTCAGCAATATACTCTTTCTTGGCCTAACCTGAAAAAAACTTAAATCTGTTCGCCATATTTAACTTCATCAGTATCCTTCTCTTTTTCAACTTGTTTGTGCCATGAATCAAACTAAACCCACTGGTAAACAAATTAAGGGCAAAACCACGCATTCTCCACTCAACCCCAATGCCGTTTCCAAATCAGACGCGCCCAGGGTTGTCAGATCTATAAATCTAGACAATTCTCTATTTTGGTTTAACCGTGGCGCGCGGGAAACGGGAAACCGGAAGGCGCCAGGAGTACCAACCAAGGTTACAGACAGACAGACAGACAGCGCTCGGTGAAAGTAAGCCAGGTCCTTAAAAGGCGGGCGAACATGGTAATGAGATGAATCAGCTGATCAACAATACTCGTTCGCCATTGTGGCCAACTATGGCTTAGGAAAATTCGACAGGACTGCCAATTAATTAATTGATTCTTGGAAAAGACGAAGTCACATAGTCTATAAAATTTGATGAACTAGAGTGGGCAGTGAAAATATTGAGAAAGAATATGAGTTTAGCTAAGTCGAATAAAACTAATTACATTTTACATTTGAATTTTTTTAAGATTATTCATTTAAAATAAATATAAAATATTATTACCAGTCAATTAAGATACACAATAAATTAACAGTATTATGATTGTCAGTAAATCTGTTTATACTCAAGTTACATGAATTTAAATTAGGCTAAAAAACAATTCCAAGTTAATATAATTTATAAATAACATGTCCTTGATTTGTTATTAAAACAAAGTCGAAGTGAACTGTGGCTTCTCTTCTTTTACATTTTTGTTTATTTAGGTATAGTAATTATTTTTGACAGGGCAACATTGATGAATTAGTAAATCAAAGAATGGTTCGTAACAACATCACAAATTACAACCTCCAACAAAACAACGACATGAAACAATGTCAATGATTCAATTTAAGGATTATTTCGATAAGCAGAGAGGAGTATAAAGATACTTGACCAAATGTAGCACGAAAATAGTATAGCTAAACAGAACGACGGAGAGGAACAACTTTTTTGTGTAACCAAAAACGCAGATTAAATTTAATCGTTAGAATAGTTGATGACAAATCAAAAGCGAATGAAATGTAACAGCTAGCAGATGTACAAGCGATAATGAAAATCGAATTACTAAAAACCTTTCGTCGACTCAAAAACCTGTGAAATGAATGGTAAAAAATAACTAACCCCCCTTAACCCGAAAAAATCATAGATATTATTGAAGAATTTATAAAAAAATTAAAAAGCGTGATAATCACAAAAACACTAGTAATACAAAATAAAAATAACATTTTTTACATAAAAATCAACACCAACCTCATCGGGAAAATCGCTGAAATCATCGTAATCCATCACGAAATCATCCAAGATCTGGGGATTCTCGACAATAGACTCCATCGCACATGTAACTCTCTACACGAAACGAAACCACGAATCACAACAGAATCAAGAATCAGTGACAGAATCAGAATCACACCGCGTCTGGACGGTTGGGATCAAGACTAAACTAACGTGCGAGGCTGACTCACCGCTTATATACGGAGGTAACGCCGACCCACACTGGCGTCGTGACGTCACTATTCTAGAAGACGCCAGGTTCTTGTCGACGGTGCCAATAGGCTGTACCCGAATAAAGAATTAAATTGATGAGCAATGATGGGGGGCGAAATGGGCATTGATTCGTGTTCAAGTTTGAGGAGATTACAGAAGAACACCTCCTTGGCAGGTTAAGTTTATGGGAGGTATATCAACCATTGTCAATAAAATTACGGTATTTAATTAAATATTTTAAGGTTTTTTATTAATTTTTACAAAAATATCTGTTAATATTTGTTAAAATGTAAAATGTCATGACCAAATTTTAAAGAATTACAAAAATTTATTAACCTAAAATGTTCAGGGGTGGATAAATTTGTATTGATGGATAAACTGGCATTGATTCGTGTTCAAGTTTGAGGAGATTACAGAAGAACACCTCCTTGGCAGGTTAAGTTTATGGGAGGTATATCAACCATTGTCAATAAAATTACGGTATTTAATTAAATATTTTAAGGTTTTTTATTAATTTTTACAAAAATATCTGTTAATATTTGTTAAAATGTAAAATGTCATGACCAAATTTTAAAGAATTACAAAAATTTATTAACCTAAAATGTTCAGGGGTGGATAAATTTGTATTGATGGATAAACTGGCATTGATTCGTGTTCAAGTTTGAGGAGATTACAGAAGAACACCTCCTTGGCAGGTTAAGTTTATGGGAGGTATATCAACCATTGTCAATAAAATTACGGTATTTAATTAAATATTTTAAGGTTTTTTTATTAATTTTTACAAAAATATCTGTTAACATTTGTTAAAATGTAAAATGTCATGACCAAATTTTAAAGAATTACAAAAATTTATTAACCTAAAATGTTCAGGGGTGGATAAATTTGTATTAAATTGCGATCAATTTTGGCAAATCGTAAAACAAAAAAATCTAGTCGACAGTTATTAAATGGTTTAATGTAAAAACGTAATCGATGAAGTTTCACAGAAAATAATTGTTATACAGGATGTCTGTAAGTATAAAAGTTTCGGAATATACATCCTAGGGGTCCAAAATAAAAGGGAAGCAAGAATAACTTTTTTTTTAAACGCCTCGTTACCAAAATACCCGCTATTTTGTATTTTTACAAAAATATTCATTTCTTCAACGCCATTAAATATATGCCATATGAAACCATACAAAATTTTGGTATGGTAATAGAAGTAGTACAGCGATATTCTTGAAAAAAAATTCATCATGACATTTTCCCCTTTCAAAATAGCGGCCGTTTCAATCTACAACATGATATTACAAGAAAACGGCTAATTTTACAAAAGGTAGTCTAGAATGACTTTTTTTATAATTTTTATTTTCTATCTAACGCCACAAATTTGAAAAAAATCGTATTAAAAGTTATCGTCGTCTTGGGCTTAGCTCTTACCATTAGACCTTCGGTAATAGGTTCTTCCCTATAGGGGAAATTAACTAAAACTTATCAAATTTTCATGGCACGTCCTAATCACACCTGATATTTGTTAACGATTCAGCAAGTTGTATTTAGATTTTAAATTGTTTTGTTGTTTTTAGATTCAACTGTTACTAGATTTTATAACTTACATACACTTTTGTAGTGCCGGGGTCAATGACCCCAGAGAAACAAGTCAAAACAGAAAAGTGGGCCTGATTTCAATTTCAATCCTCCAACCGGTATGGCAATGCTCTGTGGCTCTCTCTTTAGAAATTCACCTCAGAGCAATTCTGATTTCTAACACTTTTCCCAGCAATACCTATTTGAATAAGTTCTGAAAACCAATCGTTTTTCACCAGGAAGCAGAATAAAGACATTTCTGGGAAAATTAAATGTTAAAAAAATTAAGGAGAAACTGAAAAGCCAATTTATTATGCAGGGTCGCGTCATTTTAAAAACGCAACCCATTTTTAAGATTGAATAATGCAGATATAAAGATTAAATAATTTATTTTTGGTAAAAAAAACAACCGACTTCAAACGCTCTAAAAAGTATGAAATAATTTTATTTTATAAGTAAAATTTCGTAATATCCAAGCTCACGTATTTCAAGTCGGCGCGGCTCTATCAATATATGAAACACTCAACTGTGAGTAGTGATTAAATATCTCAGTTTGATCTCAATTATAATAATTGCGGGATAAAATTTCAGTCGTCAACTCGAACAGTTTGATTAAAAATACAATTTTTACAGTATTGTAGACCCAAGACCCACAAGTAAATTCTCTAGTCTAAATTTAAAACTCTCCTCTCTTATTTATATGAAATTAACACACAATTTTTATTTTAATGTTACATTCAAGTACCGGTAAGCCATACAACAAATACATTCTTCAAATGCTATTAAAACTTCGAGCTATTCTGCCAAGAAGATACATAACTAAGATGCAATATAGAGCCGCGCCGACTTAAAATACGTGAGCTTGGATATTACGAAATTTGACTTATAAAATAAAATTATTTCATACTTTTTAGAGCGTTTGAAGTCGGTTGTTTTTTTTACCAAAAATAAATTATTTCATACTTTTTAGTGGACGTTTTTGTCTTCTATGTTTGATTTCGATTTATTCAATAATAGTTGTAGGATACCATTAATACTCCACTCCAGTTCATTTCGCTGATGACTCAATCACTTAATAGATTTCTAAACTGTACTACTGTATTTGCTGAACTCATTTTTTGGACAGGTTAGAACAGTCTCTTGTACAGCGAAGTCTCAGGTAAATGACAATGTATATAATACACATTATAATTTGTTATAGTCTCCACGTGTCCAGCTATTTATTACTTATACACTATGCATATGGCCACATGTTTGTAAACATCTCATTTTATAAGGGATTTTAAAAGCCTATACATGTGCTTTACAGATCAGTCCTATATGGGCCAAATACATTACTGGCAAATTCTCAGCTTAATAGGTTCGTAATTTTCACATTTGACGTGCATTCAAATCCATATTTACATTGTAAAACAATATTTAAATGTTCACAGCATTTCACTACTGTACTGTGAGCAAAAAAATTATTTAAACAGTTAGTTGTTCTATATAACATAGATAAGCCACCAGACATTTAAAGATTTTGAGGGTGTAAAATTGTCTGACACCGAGTATGTTCCAGTTCTTCAACATTGGCCGTTTAAGAGATATTAATGTATAGTCAATTTTTTTGTTAGCTCGAAACAGCTGATCTTGATCCTGCTCAATGCAAAATATTTTCAGGTGTATTTTTTTTATTTTGTGTCTTTCTACGCCAGTGGCATTTTTTAACTGTATTTTAAGAACTGGAATAGATTGCCTCTGTGCTTAGCTCAATCTATTTATTAGTTTTTGCGCGTTTCTATCCTAAAGACACAAACAGATATATCAGACAAAGTTTACTATTTAATGTATTTACGCTTTTTTTGCTTTACAAACTCACGACCACAACATTGCAATTTTGGGAGAATACTCAAAACAATTTTTAAAGCAGCTAAACTAAACATTAAAAACCTTATCCCTTCAGCACAGCCTTGGAACATTTCTGAAATTCTGATACGCGGCGGTCATATTATGAATTATCTCACGTGCACAATTACAATCTTCTATTGAATTGATTGAACCCTCGAATTTGGCGACAGATTTTCTCGGACAGTTTACTGTAGAGGTTTTTATTACAAGATAACCATGTGCTTGGCACCTGGAAAATGGAAAATGAGTTAATTTAAGTACATTTGCAAAACTGTCCAGGGGCTCACTCATAAGATCGATCTAGTCTCGAATTACGATGCTTGCACGTTAGCACTATAAGTTGTCCAATAAGATATATAAAAATAATGTTTCGCATGTTTCAACCTGTGAAACACGAACTCACAATGACCAATGACTTGCAAAGCCTGTTGGGGATTTTTTCAGTGGAAACTGCAAGAGCGCTCACATATGACAAGTCACAAAAATTCCTCTTTGTACGACGATGACATTATTTTTTATGGCAATTTAAAATTAACTGGTGTGCTATAGAAGCAATCTATGATGGGCTTAAGTTCTTTCACAAGATCCAAGTTTCCGATGTATTTCTGAGGTATTCCTAGGCCACACTAAAACGTTAAGATTTAGACTTGCTCTTCTTCATTCATGTTTTTTGGTTTACACTTTTTTTATTTAAGTAATAATAATCATAATGGAATTGACTGTGTTTGAATCTACATATAATTAATTCATAACCTAGAAGACAAACTGTTTTGACATTATATAGACATGAAGCAGCTGATCATTTGCTCTATAATTATAAATTTAATTTGAAGGATGTAACAGCTGTAATAAAATAAACCTGACTTATCCCTGTTCACCTTAGCTTTGTTTTGTAAACAACAAGTATTTGAAAATGTTGAATATTTGAGGTTTTTTGGACTTTTCTCCTAAATAAATATTTCAATGAAACAAAATGTTATATATGGGACCTACGGGAAACCATTCCGGTTATTTTGGTAGTAGAATCACGTTGATTGGTAAAAGTATCGCAAAGAAATCGGTGAACATCCCTAGGAAAAGAAAAAACATCTCCCAAGACGAATTGAGAACCTCCTCCTTTTGTTGGTGGGGGAAGTCGGTTAATGAGTACTGTTTGAGTTATAGACATTTGAATTTTATACAACCTATTACTATTTAACTTTGATCACATTTAGCTTACATAGTGTCTTGAAACAATTCACAATTGACATATATACAATACAAAGTTGTGTTCTCTCCATCAAATTCCTGAACACGTTTTGTAAATTGCCTATTTGAATTTCTTGTATTAAATTTGATATGTTCGTTTTGAGATGCTGAATATCCTGTGAATTGTTTTCGAAGGCCTTACTTTTTATGCATCCCAAAAGAAAATAATATGGTGGGGTCAAATCCAGGGTTTTTGGGGGGAATAATCATTCGCTGATAAAATAAAAGTTTTGGGTTGCGTTTAAAAAAATACCCTGTACTTACAGTCTTACTAATAATATTTCAGAGCCCATCGTAATTCTTATCTTATTACAACCTCAAATGTCGATGGAACTTTTAACAGAAATGATCATGTAGACTGGTAGATTAAAGTCATCTATTTTTATGAGATTAAAGTTTCACAGACGGTTGTTGTGATGCTCCGCACGAGGTTAAAATATACTCGGTCGCTAGTTCGTCCCGCTTATCCATCCAGTGTATGGCGAATTTACTCTTTCACGGTTATGATTTAAAGCCTGTCAACATCTCCTAAATCCGTGCACAGACTTCTCTACAAGAATGTTCTTTGCGTACCAGTACCTCGGAGCTTGGAGATCGCAAACTACGAGTATTTATTCGGTGCTTGCCATTAAAAGCGATTATGTTGGATTGTAATCAATTGTTTTGAAAACAAGTAAAAATATCGCTATCGAACTCGGTACTTGGACGTTGATTTTCCTAGGTTAGACTTATATTGTCTATTTTGTCCTTCTATCTCATAGGGTTCTAACCCTGAGACCAAAAAGACGTCCCGACTGTCCTCGAACTTAAATTCATTTTATTCCTTCTCAATGCATTGCATGCACAATGGACCACGTCACAAAAATATATACAGCAGTACATAATTGTTAACATCGAGTAGATGTATAAAACATTCTTATAAATAAGTAACAAGAACATAACAAGAAATGCATAAATGCAAATGTAGGCCTAATACATGGTGTTTTTGTTTTCCAAACGCAACCCATTTTTAAGATTGAATAATCCACATATGAATGTGTAATGAGTATTGTTTTATTGATCTTTACATTTTATACAGCCTCTTATTTAAGTTTGATCACATTTAGTTTACATTATGTGCTCACACAGTCCGCCATTGGCATTTGTAACTTTATGCTCTCTCCATCAAAATTCCTGGACACGTGTTGCACTAAGGATCACAGGATAATCAGTACTTTACATGTGTGTGGCAAATTTAATTTAGATCGGACCATTTTTTTATACGCGAATTATCGTGCTTAAAGACACACACATTAAAAACGCTACCTAAAACTTGATTTTGTCGGTGAAGGATTATTTCCCTCCAATATCCCCCGATTTGACCCCACTATATTATTTCATTTGGGGATACATAAAAAGTAAGGCCTACAAAAACAATTCACAGGATATTCAACACATCAAATCAAACAAAACAAAGTTAACGCAAGAAATTCAAAGAGGCACCTTACAACACGTGTTGGGGAATTTGATTGAAAGAGCATAACTTCATTCAAATGCCAATGGCGGGCTGTTTGAGCACATAATGTAAACTAAATGCGATAAAATTTAAATAATAGGTTGCGTAAAATGTAAAGATCAATAAAAGAAAACTCATTTCATATTTATATGTGCATTATTAAATCTTAAAAATGGGTTGCGTTTTTAAAAAAACACCCTGTACTTCATGCCCATGTTCACTTAAAGCGCACGAGTTTAACAGCAATTTATCACAGGTTCCAATAAAAAACGTTTTATTCAAAGGTGATTATTAAACAGTTAACAAAGTTGGGGAAAGTATGGAGAATGTCCATATATGGGAGCGATACTTCCCCGGACGTTGACACAAGTGACGTGCGAAAGTCAACGTACTCCACACACCTGACCAAACTGCAACCACGCCGCGCCACGCTCGGTGCCGCCGTCACGTCACGTCACGCGCGTGATGGTGACGTCACGCTCATACGTGACGGTAACGTAACACCTGCAGTGGGTGCGAGATGTTCCGGTTTGCGAATGGTCGGGTTTCGAATGAATTTCATTTTCGAAAAGTTCCGTTTCGAGTGCTTCCGATAATGCATTTGAATGAATTTATTCGAAAAAATCCCATTCGTTTTGCGAACGCTGCTTTTAAGTTAATAAAATCGATTTATTCTGTTCCATCGCAACATTTTGCGGCGATATTTTTATTTGTAAACTTTGACTTTAGTTTATTTGTGCGGTAAATGTATTGAAGAGATATGCATTAATTTTGTTAATTTCTCATAACGATGTATATACAAAATTAAATGCTTACTTTCATTGGCCGATTTGAATGCACATTTCGAATGTAGAATAATTCGAAAACATTTCGAATGGATACAACAATCGAGACGTTTTGAATGGTACCATTGACTTTGAATCTCTTTGAATTGACTTGAAGAGATTCAAAGTCAATGATGGTACATCTCGCAATCGCCCATCACTAGCTGCAATAGGTGTTATTAGAAGGGTAGATTTGGGGACAATAACCGCCCAAGATAGGACCAGGGCCGTACTCAGACCGGGATAGCCGGTACAATTTGACCGGGGCCCGGGGTGAAGAGGGGGCCCGGGGCGGGTCGAAGGGGGACCCGAGGGGGCCGTAATTGGCCTCCGAAATAGTGAAAAGCCCCGGGAACGGGTAAAAAGGGCCCGCAACGGCAACGAAAGGGCAAAAATTGGGACGTGTGAGTAAAAAAAAAAAAAAAAAAAAAAAAAGGACACCGCTTTTGCCGAGCCAGAAATCAGCTACGGGTTCGGGCTTTTAGTGGGACGGGTGCAGTACCAGGGCATGAGGGGCCCGGCCGGCTTAATATCTTTACCGGGGCCCGCCACAGCTGGGTACAGCCCTGGATAGGACAAATGCTAACAAAAGGGTTTTCAACGGATTTCGGGCGGAATATGTGTAATAGTTAACAGAAATAAAGTCTACCAAAGTAGGCTACCAGATGTTTTTTTTTTTTTAAGATGGCCGTCACCAACACCTAAAATAGCGTTAAAGACATATCAAAGGAATGCCCCAGATGACGAAAAAGCAATTTTGGTGTTATTTCACCATCACCGACAGTTGTTGGGTAGTAAGTACTTCAATTTCAGTGGGTGGCCATTTTCGGCCGCCATCTTGATTCCAACATGAGATACAAAATATTTGTTCAAAACAAAAATGTGGTGTTGTGACCCATCAAATGAAACTAAATAGATTTTTACACTATTTTCAATGCTGCAATCCGTTTAAAAAAATATTGACTCATTCTTGAGATATTAGGGTTTTAAACGATTTAATTTTAACGTATTTTATTATTACGCATTGTAAAATAAGCAAAGCAAATAATCTCATAGGCCTATTAAAGCTAGATGGTGACAAGTAACCTCTGGCAGTCATTGTTGGGCCATTTTCACGTGATTTTGATGGATTTGTCATTTTCGGGCGCCATCTTGGATCCGTCATTTTTAACGAGCTAAGTTATTTTAACTATAAAGGTGGGTTATTTTAAATATAGGTTGATATGAACCTATCATTTTCAACTAATTGTTCATAGCAAGTTGAATGCCGCAATCTGTTTCGCAATATCAGTTTTTGTTTTTGAGATATTGCAATTTTTTTAAAAATTTTGAATAAAAAAGGTTCTCAAAAACAAAAATTATATTGCAGAACATATTATTCAATTTGCCATGAAAAATCAGTTAAAAATTTTTTGACAGTAAAAACTTGAATTGTGCTTACACAGCTTGTTTTAGAAACAACAATTTACACTATGGTTCTGATCCCACATTAAAATGTAGGTCCCTTAGTTGCCATTGGCTGTTGGGCTATTAATTAACAGTTCTGTCTAAGAAACATGTCAGCCTTTGTAGCAAAACTACATGATCATGCCACAATCATCCTTCACTCATACTCCGATTATAATATGCAGCCAGTGCTGTGACCCGATCTTAAGAGGTATTCAAGGTATTACTGATGATGTACTTTCAAGTAACAATTTATAATTTCAATAGATTAAATTAATTTGTTTGGAGACTTAATTAAGAATTTAAAATTTGTTTCCTTAATTTGCGGATTACCAGGCATGCATGTTTGCAACAATGAGGAATTAAAACAAATGTCATCGAAAAAACTAATTAGATATTATTTTGCAATATGTAGAACATAGAACTAACAAAATCACTTTTGATAAATAATATTTCAGAGATGAATTTTCAATTCCATTTGATAAAACCAACACATACCAATATAAAACACCCCAGTCCAAAATAAGTTTAGGACATGGAGGGAGATAAATTAAAGAAAATGGCAGTAACAATCAACAACAGTATAACAAACAACTTAGAGCATACCTAGCTAAACAAAAAATTCAAATTAAACTTCAAAACACAAATAACTGTAAAAATATCTGAATAAAGCCTGAAAAACACATTCTCCAAACAGTTTTCCACACAATTCATGTCACAGCAGCTCAAACTATATTCGGCAAAACCTTACGAAATAAAATTCACGCTTAAAATTTCCGTGGAAAACAGAGTGTAACACACCTTACAGTAACCCGAATGGAAAATTAGCACAGTCAACACTGAAGAACAAACCACACTAACAAGCACAACCGATTACCGACCATTGGCGAATATTAAAAAGTGGAACTGAAAAGTGTGCAACTTCACAAGCTTGGAACACTGGCTCGACTACACGAGCTATTTTTGACCCGAACATCAAAACGAAGGCGAAATACGTGGCACCACGACTGCCGTGTAACGTTTGGTACGGTTGGAATTCCAACCAAGGTTTGAAATGCAGATTCCCTCTTAATAGGTGATTGCGTCAGGAAATTTGTTTCGTTAATATTTCTGCTTTGATAACTGAAGATTTTTTGTCCTTTTGATAAATGAAACTATCTTGCCGCAATCATTTTATATTTACACTCGATATTTTAACATTCTTCGACAAAATTATGGTAGGTTTTATTTTTTAATTCATCCATATATTTTACAGAAATGAATTTAGGTACAGAAACATGCTGGGTACATAGTAACAAAATTTATAATATTAAATATTTATATTTAAAATATTAACAAACTTTCAAAAATCCTCATGCACTTTCATTCAAATAAATATCAGAAAAAGAAACTGTATCCATGTAAAATTCACAAAATGTATATAATAACATCAAGTACTGGTACATCCAGGAAAAAATTACAGTAGGCCTACCGTATTAATTTTTGTCTACAACAGCAGTTTTTTTTAAAGAGTTCCTTAGCCATAAAACCATATTTTAAGGGAAAACGGACCTTCTAACTTCTAATTTCTACTTCTATTTATCATGGGAATCAAACCTGCGACCTTTTAAACCTTAGGCCAAGATGGTATCTGCCGGGAGTGCAACACACCCCATTTTATTGAGCTAATATTTAATGATACTCACAAGTAAGAATAAAAATATTTTATTAAGTGAAATTTATTAAAACCTTCATTAATATTATGAATACACATTAGCCGTGCAATGTTTTTATTTCAAAATCAATCAGGCAATTGATATGTACCTATATCTTTTATTGATATAAAATTCTAAGGAGGTTCTCCCAATAATAGTTTGACATTTCAGTACTTTGACACCTCCAAATTCCTCAGTATGAAATAATTTGCTTAAGGTTAAACTCGTCTAAAACCAACCAATTTCTTACAAATTTTAGAAATTTGAAGACCCCCTTTTAAGGGAAGTAGGTATCGTATGGAATACCTCACAATCTAACTCCACTCCATGATTTAGTATTTTTGTTAATATCATCCTTTCCCCTTCCAAATCATAAAAAAATGCCTGAAGTTTCCTCTTTTAGGATTACCTCCCTCAAATATTATTCCTATTTTAACACTAGGGTTTTCATTTGAAAAATATACAGGACTGTGGTATTGAATTATTTTTGTCTGTGTTGTTTTTTCATCTGTGGCATTTTATCACGTTTTGATTGGGAGCGGTCCATACTCGGGATTGTAATTATTAGGGGTGTTAGTAAACACCGACTGGCAATAAAGCGTCATATTTATGTCCTCGTCGGAGGTTTGGCGCTTACGACCCTCTTAAAAATACCCGCGGCCGAGTTCCTGAGCTTGCAATCTGCACTTGGCAACCAGGCGTGACAACGTCGCCAACTAAAAGATCGGCAACTCCCACGATTACGGTTGATCCATGATTGGATGATGAGTACTAATACCAAACAGAAGTTTCCTACCCTCATCCATATTTGTGCCAGCCGAATCTCTTTCAGCCAATTTCAAGTTCCCGTAGTTTATCATTGTCTTATACAAAGTTTTACCTCAGCTGTGATTATGTTAACAAATTTAATCCAAAATTGAAGGGGTCCCCCGTAAAATGTTCTAAGTGACAAAAATCGAAGATATTCAGCGAAAAAGGTCCTATAAACCACGAGCTACACCATGGTATAAATGTTTTGAAGATATCTGGGTTGGCAGCCTTTATTTTGTCTGAAAAAGTTGGCGCTGTTCGCGGGACTCCATGGACTTTCTGGGAGATAACGTTCTATTAGCTAGCCGAAAGATCGACTCCCCGCCGGCCTTTTACGTTGCCACCCAGCGACCAAAATCGCATTAATAAAAATAAAAGGCAAAAATTAAATATTGTAAAGTGGAAGGATAAGACCATGAAGGACTACTGAAACGCGGGATTACCCTATATTTCAAAAACTGAGAAGCCAAGGCCTGGAAAATTACCCCCAAAAGAGGAGAGTAGAATAATGTTTCAAGCGCCACCTTTGGATAACTTTTAGTAAAATAATGAGGTATCACATAATGTAGCAACATTACATTTTTGTAATTTTACATCAATAAAATTGATTTATATCCAGTTTTATTTTTGTTTATGTTGGCATTCCTACTTTCCCTGATGTTTTCTTCCAACACGGAAGAGCAGTCCAGGAGCGAACAATTTGAACGCCAGTCATTTAGAACGTTATAGCCCCAAAAATCCACATAAAACATTTTAAAATGGTTAATGGCAAATAAATATTTAATACAAGGCTAAATTATGATGTTACATACAGGACATTAAAAAATTATACATGATTATAGGTTCTAACCTTGAAAAAAACTAAGTTCCATGACGGTATAGCCTCTGAATCACTGAATATTACCGAAAAAGGTGTAAATTACCTGGAATACAGCCAAAGTGATCCGTCTATTGGTGAGAACTACCAATGGCTTTGTACAGTCATGGGTTCATTTTCAAGTTCTAAACATAAGCTAAAACATTCTTCTTCAATGATGGTATGTCTGACGTTTCTTCAACCACACCATCATTGAAGAAGAATGTTTTATCTAATGTTAAAACTTGAAAATGTACCCATGACGGTACAAAACCATTAGTAGTTCTCACAAATAGACAGATCACTTTGGCTGTATTCCAGGTAATTTACACCTTTTTCGGTAAGAACTAAGTTTTATAATTCAACTTTAAACGCTTGATTACTCAAAACTAGGAGTAAGCTTCTTTTGTAGCTTAGAACGTTTCACAGAAGACCCTTCAATTACTAAACAAATGCAACTTTCTTTTTATTTACAAATTATTTTAAAACCAGTGTTTTATTTCACAATGAACACAAAGGGATGGTTAACATGGGAAATCATTGTTTCCAAGGGTGTGCGTCAGGTATCACGATATCATTTTGTTGCCCTTGCTCTAAAGGATAACATGGGACAGTAATTTCTTCAATTACAACAAGACTTAAAACCATAAATAATTTCAACCTTGACCTAGAATAAAAATTTGAATAGGCCTAATCTTTGAAAAAAAAAACACTTGTAAATCATAGTAGGCTACAACTATGGACTCAATTACCTTAACAACTGAGTCCCTTGGGTGTAAAATTTCATACTGTCCCAAGCTTTCTATTTTATCATGATTTAGCTAAAAAAAGAAACAAAATTTTACCTTGGGCCAATATTTCTGCAAAAACGTTAGGTAGTAACAAAATGACCACAACTATCACTTGGAGAGATCTTTGACAAAGTGAATTAAAGCAGTTCAGGACTTTAGCCAACCAGTTGCATCAACATTGCATGACGAATCGCCAGAACGATCAAGTTTCTAATCTCTGCCAATTCGATACCGAACCTTTGAGACATCCAGCCACGCCGCTCAATACTGTTTTCCAAGGTCTTAGAAAAAGTTGTTTATGTACTTTTTCTCAACAATACATTATCTTCTGCTACACACATTTCAGAGATTAAATAGGCTATATTACTAATTCAAATTTTTCCTCTTGCATGATTTTCAAAACAACGAATACAACATAAATCCTAAAAAAAAACTTTCATAAAACTGATGTGTAATGAGAGGATTAAATAGGCCAACACATTACAACTCACTTAAAAATACTAGTTACCTTGAGCATTTAGAACACTAACTCTTGCAAGCTTGATCGATCATCATTGAGTTTAAGAACAAAGATATAAATCACGTACTGAAAATAATGTAGCGATTATAACAAAGAAAATCAGTGGAGTTTGGCCTCTTTTAAATAACATTTAAATTACAAGCTTATTGTATAAAATTAAATTAAATGCTTGTATTTCGCTATAGCCTAGCCAAACAACTTAGCCTAAAACTACCTAGTGGCTGGTACGGGCAAAAGGCCCTAAAAATAAAATGCAAATGCTGAATATTTAATTTTTCCTTCACACTCACAAATCAGTAAAAGTTTGACGCATTAAAATATTTTAAGTGTAAAATATTTAAAGATATTTTGACATTTTCTAGTATGTGTATCATAATTTTAAATAGCCTACCCCCGTTGCAGCAGACCTGCATACTCAGCGAATTTCAAATGCGAATCAACATATTTCAATCCAACATAGCGAGATTTGACATGTTTGTGGTAAGCTCCATAAGAATAACATGGGGAATGAGTATGCAGGTTTGCTGCTACACGTATGTTTAAACTGGCTGGTTTTAATTCAATATTTAGTAGATCTGAACTAAAAGAAGCTATTTACCTCGTTTTATCAAGATATTTTGAAAAATAACGGAGCTATAGAATTTTACTTATTTCCCATAAGGTTAACATTGGGACAACGTACTGTGTTTACCACTTTCAATATCTCGGTAACTAATGGACATAGAGCAGTAATTCAACATACTAAATTGTTTGTTTTTTGAGCAGAATTCAATGGTGCCAACAAAAATTCGGTAAATTTTATTTTTCTATGTAAAAAACTCAAAAACCCCATTTTTGGGGGGGTTTAACCCCCTTTACCCCCCTTCCGGTGATCCGATCAGGCTGATTCACAAACTCGTTCGAGTGATTACTACTTTACACGTCTGTACCAATTTGCATTAAGATTGGACCATTTTTACGGCCGCTATCGTGCTTACAGACACACACATATATATATATATATATATATATATATATATATATATATATAAGTTCGAACGAATGGTGTTTTTTGCTTCTGGTGGCCCCAAAACGAAAAGTTATCATGGTCTCGGGCTTAGGTCTTACCATGAGACCTACGGTATAATAGCTTCTTCCCTATAGGGGAAATTCGCTAAAGGAGCCTTACTTCAGTATAGTAAAGGGCTGAATTTTGGAACAGTAGAGCTATTCGACGATCTTGAAAAAAATCAGTTCGCTTTGTTTTTAAGTAGCGTAAGCAAATGGAAATAGTTTGAAGACGTTTTTTAGGTTAACCACAGGTTGAAAAACCTAATTTATTTCCCAAGGCAAGTCAACTTTTCAACACAAAAATGTGAAGAAATGCCATGTGTATGTACAATGGAACATATTGGACAGTTAGAGACAAAGGGTACTTATTATGGAAACCTCTGATTGAGCCTACATTTGGGCCATTCCACACTAAGTGGACTTGAGTAAAAAAAAATAAAAATATATTGTTTACAATCATAACCAAAAAATATGCAAGTTAAAAGTATATATATTTGTTGGGAAACAACAAAAACTGAAATAATTTTTTTTCTATATGTAATTAACAGTGTTATTGTTACTACTCTATGGCATTACATTGTTGCTGGTTTTTGGTATTTTCCAGGTAAAATTTTTTTTAGTTACAAACAGCTGACAGTTCTGAAGTTTTGAAGTAGCACAAAGTGAAGACTCAAGAAGCTGATGGACATATTTTCTTGAGGTAAGTTTACAATGTGTATTTATTGAGAGCATTTTAAAATTTGTTGTCAGCTTGTAACACCCGTAACTAAAAAAGTACAAAAGTTTAATTATTGTACCAGTTAAATTTTAGTTTTCATAACACTTTTGTAAAAGTGAGGTTATGCACATGTCATTCTAGAATATAACCTAATTTTATTTTTTTTAATTGTATTTAATCCTTTTTTAGCTGTTACGGGTGTTACAAATTTTGGTTACGGGTGTTACATGTTTGAGTAGTAACACCCGTAACCAAAACCATTGTATCCTTTCCACTTTAATAACATGTGCTATACATTTACTATAGATAGGCTAATTTATAGGCTAACTTGAGGATGTTGTTACATGCATTACAGATTTTAACTATCTGTATTTAATACACTTTATTTAAAGTAGGCCTATCATCCAGAGCCTTAGGCAGGCTTAACTTCCGAGGCCCTTAAAGCCTTCATCTGGTCATTCCTACATCTTGCCTAAATTTAATCAGTTAATACTCTTAAAAGGGATTCTATACATGAATTTTTGTATTAAATTTATACTTTTTATAGTGAAAATCATAAAAAATCTGTATGATTTATACACTCTTCTTTTCCAGGCAATGGCACCAGTAAGAGACAGAGTGCAGAAGCACAGAGAAAAGATTAAGCAAAACCCAGAAAAGAGAGAATCTTATTTGAAGAAGGAACGAGAAAGAGACAAAAGAAGAAGGCTCCAGGCTAAAGAAAAACTTGAAACAAACCAATGCTTGAAAGACGAGCAACGAAGGAAAATAAGAGAACGAGTGAAAGCATTTAGAGGAAAGAAAAAACTTCAAGACATGGGACCTTTAGAACCGATTGCAACCTCTCCAATTGGATCTTACAAGTGTAATCAGACATTTGGTAAGGCTGTTAAGAAGGTCTTGAAAGTCCTACCAAAAAGCCCAAGCAAAAAGTCAGCTATAATAAAAAGAGTAGTTACGAAATAATAGGTTCTGAAAATTTTGTGTGGAGTACAAATCGTACCAGAGTTCATGCATTAACTGATAAGGAAAAATTATTAATTCATGACTTCTATTGTAGAGACGACATAAGTCGCCAGGCGCCTGTACGAAAAGATGTAGGCTAGTAACTGTTTGGAAAAAAGGAGAAGGTAAAAAGAAATTCCAAAAACGGCATCTACTTTTTACTGTAGGCGAAGTCTTCCAGGAATTCAGAAAGACCCACCCAGAAATCAATGTTGGGAAATTATTTTTTACAGTCTGCGGCCTTGTAATGTTCTCCTTTCTTCTGCCACACCTCATGATGTATGTGTATGTAAATATCACTTCAACTTTATAAACTTACTCGAATCCCTGAGCAAAGTCGTTCAATCTATTCCAAGTGATCACAAGCAATTATTTAAGATCTAAGTTGCAATCATCTGAGTAAAAACTGTTGGATCTTGTCAGAATTGTCTGGTAAATTTGGATAAGTTTATTCCTGATGATTTTGATTTATCCACAAAAATCACCTGGAAACAATGGGAAGATGACGAAAAGCGCCGTCCTTACCTTCGTGAAAATTCAGGGACATGTGAATTTGCTCTAGCTGAATTAACCAACAAACTGCCCCAATTTAAGAGACATTGCTACGTAAAGAAGAATCAGAGTGATTACTTCCAAGAAAAGAAAAAATCCCTTACAGTTAAAGATTGTGTCGTCCAAATGGACTTTGCTGAAAATTATTCTTTGATTTCTCAAGATGAGATCCAAAGTGCCCACTGGGCACACTCACAGGTAACAATTTGTACCTTCTGCATTTGGTCTGCAAAAAAAGAAGTCATGTCGTATGCCATAGTCAGTAATGATCTATCGCATACAAAATACTCTGTGTGGACTTTCTTGAAAACTGTTATTACAGATTTGAAACAGGTGTGTCCTGATATAACTAACGTTTATATATTTTCTGACAACTGTGCTGGACAGTTTAAAAGTAAATTTACTTTGTCCAATCTTTGTTCCTTCGAAGAAGATTTTGGCATGACAGTGGAGTGGAATTTCTTTGCCAGCTCTCACGGCAAAGGAGCGATGGATGGAGTTGGTGGAGCGTTGAAGAGGGGTGTATGGACAGCAGTAAAATCAAGAAAAGTCATAATTAATAATGCAGCTGATTTTTATGACTATTCTCAAAAGAACTTTCCGAATGTTAAAGTATTGTGGGTTGATAAGAAGACAGTGGAAAGTAATATTCCTTTCTTGGACAAGAGGTGGAAAAAAGTAGCAGCAATCCCACAAATCCAAAGCTGCCATCACTTTCAGCCTTATGATGCCACAGATTTGCTGATTGCAAAAACAGCAAATGCATTAATGACTAGGGTATCAGTATTTGTTACTGAGGAAGAAGTTCAAGAGGAACATCAATCCTCAAAGTGTCATGCAAGGAAACGTCTTAAGTACAGTGATGTGTACAGCTCCTCAGATGACTCTGATAGTGAAAACTGTAGTACCTCAGCCGACAATGTTAAAAATGACAGTCCTAATATGTTAACAAGTGTAGAAAGGTCAGATGTTAAGCAAGGGTTGTTTGTATTGGTAGGAATTCTAAGTGACAAGAAGCTGGCCTCATCAAAATCAGCTTTGAAACAGTATAGATACTAAGGAATCTGCCAAAGTGAGGTTGACAAGGAGTATGATGTAAAAATTATGTTTTTGAAATGTGTTGATGAAAATAAGACACTTTTTAAACTTGATGAAAATGATGTTTGTTTTGTTAAATTTGATCAACTCCTGTTTAAAGTACTGACACCAGAGATAAAGCCACAAGGAAACCGTTTGTTTTACAAGTTCGGTTCTAAATTAGACGTTGTTTAAAAAGTGTTTGATTCTTATCATGGTAGCCTACAATAACTTTAGCCTAATAATTTTTAAGTTAGGCCTGATTCAATGTTAAGATCATGTTTTGTGATTCTAAACAAAGTTCAATAGGCAGGTTAACATTACAGTATGTTATTTTTGGTAGGGAACATTTTGTACTAGCCTATTATGTATTTTTATTATGGTAAGCCTAATAGTTTTTACGTTAGGCCTGATTCAATGTTAGGATCATGTTTTGGATTCTAAACCAGGTTCAAGTTTTATTTCAGGTAGGGAACAGATTGAACGAAAATGTACTTTAAAAAGTTATATTAAATAAGACGTGAACGTATGTTTTATAATAGTTTAATTTTTAAACTAATAAACAGGTTTTTCCTAAAACAAAAACTCTTTAATGACCTATCCTTTTGGTCCAAATAATCTGAAACAACATTAAAAACCACAACAACAGTGCTGAAAAGGAAGTATTTGCTTTCAGAATGACTTACATTTGGTCTATGTAACACCCTTAACATTTCTTGTAACACCCGTAACAGTCAAAAATATATTTTATTTATGATTTATGAAGCCTCAAAGGAAGAATGAACATGGCACGACGTAATATGTTATCTTAGCTCTAACTAGTAATTTAATGAGAAAAATTGCTACATTAAATTCACAAAGTTTTGAGTTTTCCTTAACTCCTACCAGAGGCAAGGTCCATTTTGGTAACACCCGTAACGATGCTTATAAAATTAATATCCGGTCAATGGTGAGAAAAAGCCCAACTTCAGCCTATCTATCATAGAATAGATTTTTAAGACTTAACAACTGTAAATTTAAAATCTAGTAAATTTTGTTTCAAAGTATATTTATTTACATTTTAAGCTGTACGCATGTAACACCCGTAACAATGGAATGGCCCATTTTATTTTTACCAAATATGCAAATAGGTAAGGATGAAATCAGAAAATAATAGTCTTCCGTTGACGAATCCACGCTCCACGTAGCATCAGCTTTTACTACATGATAAACAGGCTTATTTAATTCCCCTTACTTTTTAAATGGTGAAAAGGTTAAAGCCCCTAAATTGTAAAAACGGGAAATTTTAAAGTAAAAAAACCGTCATTTGTTATAATCCGTAAACGAAACCAACGAACTTAACTCCCTTTATAATACACTCAACCCCCTAATAATATAATCGGAAATCTTAAAGTTAAAAATTTTTTTTCTTATAGTAGCCTACATTGGACGAGGATATTTAGGCTAGCTGCCTTTTGGAACAAAAAACTACATTTCAACATCTAGCATAGGGCCTATATGGCTTTGAATCGAGCAACATCACAACTTGTTTTACGTAATCATACCAGAAGTTTTTCAATCCCAATGCATTTTAAATGGAAGATATTTTTTGTTATTTCTCATTTCCTAGTAGATTTGGACATAATCTGTTATTTTTCCCGACCCATTGGGACCAATAGGCCTACCTTTAATTTGAGCCCTCTCCCATCATCCTGCAAGCTGTCAAACTCTCACTATTTCGAAAATCGCATGAAGAATTAAAAATATAGGCGTAGATAAGTAAGTTATAAGTATGTCAACAAAAATAAAAATGAAATCAATTTGATGATTGTATATTTGTATGTTTTTTTTTTATTGTAGGGTTTCTGGCTTTAAATGGCTTCAAGACAGAATGTTCTGTCAGTTTGCTGATAACGTTTTTTTTTCATGAGTAAAGCACAATTTTTGAGCATCTTTATAAAATCATGAAGTAAAGCGAGGGCATGGTTAGTTGAAAAAATGAATTAACTAGTTTATTGACAAGCCTACTAGACAATACATTATGGCACTAAGTTGCTGCCTAGTATTAAATTACATAAAATAACCAACCTTACCCTAGGAAATGTTGCACCGGCTGATGAACCAAAATTTGAAGTTGGTCTATCGAAAAAAGATTTCCTATCCTGATCGAACTCCTTCCTCAATTCATTGAATAATTCATCTCCCGATTTCCCACGTATCCGTTCACTTAATCTTGGTCTGTCTCGAAACGAGTACGAAAAAGACATAGTCTGATCACAAGTAATAATTTACCACCCACGATACCAGACACTGTGTATTCCAAAACGCGTCGTCTAGAACAGAGCAGAAGATACCAGAACTTTCAGCGCCAGTGCTGCCAACGTACATAATGAAAATTACCACTTTTAATTGACAAAGTTCCTTCTGATTTGGAGTAACACATATATTAGAGAAAGATTATTTTATCTATTATTGTTTGTTGTTGTGGGACATTCAGTGGGGCCAAGTGTTTCACTTCTCTTTACATATAATTGAATGATTTGTTCTTCAGTTAATTGTTGTTCAACAATTTTTCAGAGCAATAATAATAGAACAATATTAAATAGATATTCAACTTACATTTAAAAATGACTTCCTTGCCTTCTCATCAACTCCACCTCAGGCAGGGTTAAATCATCAAGAAGGGCTCATAGACACTGTTTTTTTTTACTGTTTACAATTTTCTATTTTTTAAAAAGCTTTTAAGCACAGGATTAACCTGGTTTTCTGTATTGCCCACGAAAAGACGTACCAGTGCCGGACTGGCAGCTCTGTGGGCCCTCGGCGTGCCTCCCTTGAGAATTTTTACTCGCAACATAATGTGAAAAAAGTTGTAAACACATTATTCTCTACACAATTAATAACATAGTAGTTATATTAATGTTAACACAAGGCCCACGAATTAAAGAAAATAAGTACCCGTTGATACTGGGCAATTAGGCATGGGCGCCCGCAGGGGGGGCTGGGGGCGTTCCCCCCTGAGAAAAGGAAACTATATTTAAAAATACATGAATCTTTTAAGTTTGTAAGCCACTTGGCCAAACAAAGTAAATCTCCGGATGCGGATTTTTGTAATCCGATTCGGCTGTCCACCACGTTAGTCCGAAATTCTGAGGTTCTTCTGAATGTATAAAAAACTCTATAGTCTGAAAACTAACAAGTTTTTACTAACAATAACTGATCACTAATGTACACTTCGTGCATTATATCTCCGGCTATGGCTGAGTCAGCTGATTCTAAGGTGCTGGGGGAAGGGGGTACTTTTCTAAAAATATTTTCTAAAACACCGCTATTTATTTGTGAAATGTTGTATTTACCAATATCATATGTTAAAAATATCATATGTGTAATATGATTGGTTTAGAAGCGTAGCGGCCACACAGACCATAAAAAAACTTTTTTTCTTGGTCTGTGAGTGTCCATAGCCAATGCCACACTAAAATAAATAATAAATAAAATAAAAGTAGCGGAGTGTGGCCTTGCCATATAGCTGGAGATATATTGCGCGAACTGTACATTAACATCACACTAAGAAGAGTGAAAACGTGGATAAGAAGCACCATGTCGAATGATCGTCTGAGCGGCTTATGTCTGTTGTCGGTACACAGGAACACAATACAGGAACAAAAAGAACAGCAAAAATACCCCCGTTGCAGCAGACCTGCATACTCAGCGAATTTCAAATGCAAAACAACATATTTTAATCCAACATAGCGAGATTTGACATGTTTTTAGTAAGCTCCATGAGAATAACATGGGGAATGAGTAAAACACACAGGAACACAATAAAGGAACAAAAAGAACAGCAAAAATACCCCCGTTGCAGCAGACCTGCATACTCAGCGAATTTCAAATGCAAAACAACATATTTTAATCCAACATAGCGAGATTTGACATGTTTTTAGTAAGCTCCATGAGAATAACATGGGGAATGAGTATGAAGGTTTGCTGCTACACGTATGTTTAAACTGGCTGGTTTTAATTCAATATTTAGTAGATCTGAACTAGAAGAAGCTATTTACCAAGTTTTATCAAGATATGTTCAGAAATAACCAAAATGTAGAATGTTACTTATTTCCCATAAGGTTAACATTGGGACAACGTACTGTGTTTACCACTTTCAATATCTCGGTAACCAATGGACATAGAGCAGTGATTCAAAATACTAAATTGTTTGTTTTTTTAGCTGAATTCAATGGTGCCAATAAAAATTTATTTTCATATGTAAAAAACTCAAAAACCCATTTTTGGTGGGGTTTATCCCCCTTTATCCCCCCTTCCGGTGGTCCGATCGGGCTGGTTCACGAACTCGTCCGAGGGATTACCACTTTACACGTCTGTACCAAATGTCATTAAGATCGGACTATTTTTACGGCCGCTATCGTGCTGACAGACACACACACACGCACGCACGCACGCACGCACGCACGCACGCACGCACGCACGCACGCACGCACGCGCACACACACACACACACACACACACACACACACACACACACACACACACACACACACACACACACACACACACACACATATATAAATTCGAACGAATGGTGTTTTCTGCTTCTGGTGGCCCCAAAACGAAAAGTTATCATGGTCTCGGGCTTAGGTCTTACCTTGAGACCTACGGTAATAGCTTCTTCCCTATAGGGGAAATTCGCTATTATTAAATCTTTTTCAACAGATACCGTGCGAGTCAGTTAATCAAAGCGTTGTTATGATTTGTCTTTCAACTTTTACATTCAGCTCATTTAGGTGTGATAGGTTAATTTTATTTGAATTTTAAGTTCACAAAACAGATTTTTGGAGCGCCTTCAGTTTCAGGTACGATTCCCGCGGTGCAGGCGTGTATTGCCGGTAAAGTTGTGCATCGCTGGCGTCAACAAACCTTGACAGCCTGTGTTTGTATCATGTTGTTTTCTAATTACTTCAAACAAAAGTCTGCAAATACTCCTTTGCTAAATTATTTTCGCCGTGCATGTATTGTTAAACCTACTCTATGTAATGGATTTGAATCGTAAATTTACCTTTTAAGAGTCCTCCATACCCACGGCAGTTTTCGTTTTTCTGCGACACTAGCGGCGACTCTTGGAACTTCGGCTTCATAAGAGCCCATGTTAAATCAATGCACATTTTGCGATGTAAGGTTTCGCGCGGACCCATTTAGCGCCCGTATTTCTTAACATATCCACACTATGTGATATTATTAAAATAAATAATACTCTTAAACTACTGGAATTGCTTTTTAGTTTGTTGAATAAGTCATAAAACACGATTTATTAATGTTCAAAGTTGACTATTTTAAGTTGATTCTAGAAAAAAACTATTTCAGTTATCGAAATTCTAAAAAGCAATTCTAGTAGTTTGGAAATTTCCCGTTACAACTATATTGAATTTAAAATTTTCTCTTACCTCATGGGGCGTTTATATGGGTCCGCGTGAGAGCTGTTTTGGAACATTTTTGGCTGGGTAGGGAGGACTCTTAAAAACTTGTTTCTTCCAGCTACCTTATTTAAAACTCATCCAGAGTTTTAAACTATTTAGGTTTAGTTTGAAACAAAATTTTAATCATCATATTGGTGCCCGAGCCCAATAAAGTTTATTGTTCAAGACATCTAAGTTCCTTTACACATTTACGAAAACAGTGTCAACAGTATAATTCGAAGGTCAGGTCCCTTTGGTCATTTCGGCTTAGTTATTTCAGTATTGAAACAATATTAATATTGTATTTACTGCATATTTAGTACAAGGAGTACCTGGTGGACCAAGCCTTGCTCGGTGTTATTTCATGTTTACCTGTTCATCCATAGTTACTATAAAATAATTCAATGTCATAAAATTGATTAATAGAAACCTTTTTTATTGCTCCATGGACTCATCATCCCACTTGCTGTATCCTATACTCTTATATGAGCAATGTTATCGTCCGTTCTTGTATGCTTGCTCGCTTGCTTGCACAACGATCTCAAAACGGCTCCGTGGATTTCCTTCAAAGTCTGTAAATAAGTAATTTATGACTAAAAAAAGTCTTTTATGCAGATTACTTGGCCATAGAAAATCTAATAACGTAATAAATCGAATTTTAAAGTTGTAAAATTTTAACATTGGCCTTATGGGTTGCCGTGATAGCAACGAAAATAAACAAGGAAAGTGTAAACAAATGAAGTAATCATAACAGCTGTTTGCAATGTACAGCCATCAAGGGAAAATGCAGCAAATGGGATGAAGAGTCCATGGAGCAATAAAAAGGTTTCTATTTATCAATTTTATTACATTGAAATATTTTATAGTAACTGGATGGACTCGTAAATATGAAATAACATCGAGCAAGGCTCGGTCCACCAGGTACTTTTTCCTGATGGCTGTAGATTCTAAACAGCTGTTACGATTACTTCATTTGTTTACCCTTTCCTTGTTTATTTTCGTTGCTATCACGGCAACCCATAAGGTCAATGTTAACATTTTACAACTTTAAAATTCGATTTATTACGTTATTAGATTTTTTCTGTTAAAGAAATCTGCATAAAAGACGTTTTTGAGTCATAAATTATTTATATCCAGACTTTTAAGGAAATCCTCAGAGCCGTTTTTGAGATCGTTGTGCAAACATACCAGCAAGCACGCACGCACGCACGCACGCACGCAAGATAACATTGCTAGTATAAGAGTATAGGATAAATGGACTTGTTTAGTCCGCTATCAAAAGGTGTTTACCGTGATTTAATTCTTACCATTGTCAAGTAGGTACAGTGATAAAGACACACTGCATTTCACCACAGAAAAAGAAGATATCGTCATTATTATTTAATTTTTTGGACTTTGCCATTCGTTCTAGTGTTTAAACTACATCATGTTTCGAGTAGACTGTGTGAGTGCGAGTGGTTGTGCGTGCGTATGTCGTACCGCTGTCAGCTTGGAGGCAATTCCGTCAGAGTAACAAAAAAAATAATAATTACAAATCCTTCGCTATTAAGAATTGTAAAAATACAGATATCTCCCTTATTTGTAGTTTCACTGACACAACAACCCTGCTAATTCTGACATGTAACTTGTGACTGTCCAGTATTTTGTTTTCGTCCTGAAATTTCCGGAATGTAACGGTGAACTTGGAAATTAATCGATGTTCCTTAAAAACAGCAAAGGACCAAGAATAGTTCCTCGCAGCAGTCCGTAGTCCACTCAGCCGCTGTTGTGAGAGCAGAGGGTATTATAGTCCGCGTCGAGTGACGCGGCCCAGTCCGTTACCCCGGCATTCGGGCTTGCCGTCAGGCCACGGCGTCGGAGAGGGCGGTAGTGACGGGGTAGCGACTTGTCAACCCGTGGTTTTATCGACTTGTATGAAATACATTATCTTTTTCAAAAATTATTGGTTAACACCCACCTTTATGAATTGACGTGGAGATCCTTTGGTCACTCTGTTACCTAAACACCACTATACCCGGATCTCACACGAATTTACTATACAGGGTGTCCAGCGAGTACTGTGCCAAACTTTACCAGATCACTCATCAGCTCAAAACAAACAAAAAATGTTATGTGAACATATGGTCTATCTCGCTTCGTTTTCCGTCTGTCCGCCTGTACGTGATTTTTACATAACTGACTATAACTTTTGAACGACCGATATCAAACTTGGTAAATGTATGATGACTAACAGGACCTATCTTTGCATGGAGTATCAAGTTTCTACTTTGTACCATTTCAAAACGGCGGCTGTTTGTTATTTTCAACGCTAAATATCTTAAAATCGGTAAATTTAAGAACAATTATACAAGAGACAAAAAAGTTGTGAAATTTAATTCAATTAACGCTGATATTAATATTGTGATGATCGAACAACTAATAACGAGAAATTAAAACTTTTCTGCGTAAAATCATGGTTCTTTAGGACATACTGTCTGAAATTAGCCTATTTTAAATTGTAAAAATTAAAGTTTCCCCATTATTAATCGTCCAATCATCATAATCTTAATATCAGCGTTAACTGAATAAAATTTCGCATCTTTTTTGTCTCTCGTATATTTTTTCTAAAATTTACCGTTTTTAAGATATTTAACTTTGAAAATAAAAAAAACAGCCGCCATATTGATATGGTAAAAAGCAGAATCTTGATAGGCCTATTCCATACAAAGATAGGTCTTGTTAGTCATCATACATTTACCAAGTTTGTTATCAGTACGTCTAGTCGTTCAAAAGTTATAATCAGTTACGTAAAAATCACTTACAGGCGGACAGACGGAAAACGAAGCGAGATAGACATCATATATAGCATATGACATTCTTGTTTGTTTTGACCTGCTGAGTAACCTGGTAAAGTTTGGCACAGTACTCGCTGGACACCCTGTAGATTACTTTCGATGATCGACAAGTCACTAGAGGTAGTGAGGTATGAGAAGAAGCTTGAGTTTGAAGTTTCAACAGAGGAGGGGAAGAAATCATTGATGACGTGAAAGTAAACAAAGCCATGTGATTACACTACTAGTCTGGTAGATAAAAAGTACTAATCCAAAACAAAATGTGGGTTTATATTAGAAACAATGTTTTGCTCTTTGAATAACAATCAATAAACAGGTGACATGTTTTTTGTTTAGCATGTGACACAATAAATTTGTTGTTGAATCAATTGATCATATGTAAATATTTATTTCCCCTCCTGGGAAAATCCAAGTTCATCTGGGTTTGTTTGTAAACACCCAAGCTTCTTCTCACACCTCACTACCTCTAATCGATTTCCCAGTGGTTTGGTGAGCTGTCAGCTGTTGCCGAGTCAGTGGTTCGAACCCGCATTCCGCATTTAACACTTCAGCTGTCGTTAACGTCAACGGCGTCATCGCTGTCTGCGTTGAAACTGGCTGTACAACATCACACCACACCGCCTGCACACTCCTTTATGACACGGGAGTAGTATAGTAATATAATAGTTATGTGGTAAATAGACATTTGAGAGTAAATTGGCAGTATAGTTCTGTAGATTGACTGACAATCTACAGAACTATACTGCCAATTTACTCTCAAATGTCTACTTACCACATAACTCTTGTATTACTATACTACTACTCACGGGCTGCCGTGCGCTTGGTAGTACAATCTGTTGACATCGTTTACAGGCAATATGTGTTCGTTATGTTTTAATCGGTGTCGGAGTTGCCAGAAACCGGGTATTTGCCTTGTGCTCGGGTATTTTTAAGGCCGTTTAACAATTTTGAGAGGATTAAGAAAAACAGGGTAAAATCGGGGATTTTATAGACTTGAGCTGCGGGGATTTCCCCGGCATCCTAAATACATAAAAACGGATAAAGCCGGGGGTTTTTGAATAATGATTTTCTTTGCAAATATCTAATTTTTATGTAAGAGGAGAAAAATATTTTGTTTTCATGGTTTTGAGAACTCGAAGTAAATAGACATTTTGGTATTTACTACCCGGTTTTTCAAAACTACCCGGTTTTGGGTGTTTTGAAAGTCATCAGGTGGTTTTTCGGGTAATTACCCGGTTTTTGGTACTTGCGGGGATTTTGCGGGGATTATTGGCAAAACACCGGGTAAAAAGCGGGGATTTTTGATGGCGTTTGCGGGTAAAATACCAAATTCTGTCTGGCAACACTGCGAGTCAGTGGTACGCACTATTCAACACTTCAGTGTCGACTATGTCAAGGGCGTCAACCTGACGGTGAGGTATAGTAGGCGCGTTTTGAAGATTCGCCCCCCCCAAAACAGGTAGACGGACAGTCCTAATCTCCTGTTGACAAACAATGCCTTGGTGCCTTTGTTACGGGAGGCCGGCCGGGACTCTCTGCATCCGCCTGCAATTCCGGTTACTGGCATAACAATATATATCCCATTATTTGAGATGCAAGTTATGCGGCATTTTCATGGAATGCAGGCAGGAGACCGCCCGCACAATGGTGGCCACCACTAACAAAGGCATTGTTTGACAACATGGGATTAGGACTGTCCGTCTATAGTAGGCGCGTTTTGAAGATTCGCCCCCCCAAAACAGGTAGACGAACAGTCCTAATCCCCTGTTGTAAAACAATGCCTTTATAGTGGTGGCCACCGTTGTGCGGGCGGTCACCTGCCTGCATTCCATGAAAATGCCGCGTAACTTGCATCTCGAATATTGGGATATATATTGTTATGCCAGTAACTGGAATTGCAGGCGGATGCAAAGAGTCCCGGCCAGCCTCCCGTAACAAAGGCACTAAGGCATTGTTTGTCAACAGGAGATTAGGACTGTCCGTCTACCTGTTTTGGGGGGGCGAATCTTGAAAACGCGCCTACTATACCTGTTTTGGGGGGGCGAATCTTCAAAACGCGCCTACTGTAACTGGCTGTACAACATCACACCGCCATGATACGGGCAGTGTTGCCAGAGGATTTATAACATTTTACCCGCCATCTCCATTGAAAATCCCCGATTTTACCCGGTTTTCCGACAAAAATCCCCGCAAATGCCCAAAACCGGGTAATTACCCGAAAAAGCACTTAATAACTTTCTTAATACTCAAATCCGGGTAGTTTCCTAAAACTACTAGGCAAGGAGGGAAATCATACATCAATAAACTGCACACTCCCCCACAATGTCTTCGAGTATTGTTCTCAAAACCATGCAATCATATTATTTTTCTCGTCTTTTACGAAGAGTGGATATTTGAAATGCAAATCATAGTTCGAAAATTTCATTTCTTATAAGGTTACTAAATCAAGAATAATTGTTAAAATTCCCTTCTTTTTTAGTTTGGCAAGATAGAAAGAAGATTCCTAAGGCAACTAAAACTTAGAGGCTTATCTGTAGGTATAAATAAAAACTACCAATTATTTCCTTTGGTATTTAAAAATTTCTAGAACGTGTGCACTGAATTAGAACATAATCTTGTTGTTGTCTTCGTCATTGTTCGGGCAAGGTTCGCATACAATGGTTTTTTTATACGACCTTAGGGCTCTGACCAAGCCTTCACATATATTTTAACAAATATGCATTCTGTGGTTAAACATTAAAACGATCTCAGATTATGGCTACATGATTTTATATAAACGAATGAAAATTTTGAAATACCCAACAAATTTAAAACAAGAATTAATTCAGCACAAACGCTGGAATTTTGAAAGTTTTGGATAACTTCCAAAGCCGCAAAACGAAATCTAAAAGAGATCATTATATTTTAATACACATATTTTATTTGGTTTGTTTACACGTATTTAAGTTTTGCATATTTGTAGTATAAAACTATATATCGATCATGCGTTCTAAAGTAAAACCTTTTTACACAACGTGAATTGACTAGTAACAGAGAATGCTATGTGCAAATGTTTTTGATTCAAATGTTAATTTAAAATTAGACGATTTTTTTAATGATTTTAACTAAGGATTAATCATTAATATATTAATATACTTGAACACACATTTTACACATTTGAACACATTTTACGCTAATCGTACGACCTTTGAAAGTACACAGGTAAACGATAAGCAAAAAGTGTTTGTCTGATATATTGTTTCTTCGATTGTTTCTCAATACTCGACAGCTTTTGAATGATCACTTAACATAACCTCCTGGATAACCTTCCTCGTCTATCTGGGTGCAAATGTAGTACGTGAAGCCACTATAACGGTCGGCAGTGAGATTCGACGGATCACGTCTTGCACACTGAATATAGTCCTTTGATCTGTCGGCTGCCGGGACTAAACTGCGGCTATGGCTCACTTGGCAAGCCCAGCATTTACTCTCGCACTCCTTGTGTCCTTCTCTCACGGTCGGAGGCCCAGGTCGGGTCGTTTCCCACGTCAGCCACTTCGGCCACACCGGCCACATCGGCCAATTCACGGAACGGCTCGTTTCCCCGACTACGAGTATGCATTTTTCACCACGTTTCCATCGTCTTCCACTCACCAGTCCCATCGAAGGCTGAAAATAAGACAAACCGATGTAGCGGAGCGCCAAGACCTTTACTTTGGACGGATTGTTATGATCGAGGTGTCAAATTACTGACAATTTTGCATCGACCACGTAGTACAAATAGACAGAGAATCCCTATCTTAATTGCGTTGCAGCAATTGAAGCAGGGGCCGCCATATTCTTTCGGTATAGAAACAAAAAACGACGTCCGAAACCGCATAATCCGACAGTGCTCGTGTTTCAAATAACTCGTAGTTTATACTATATAGCATCGAGGCTTAAGGTTGAAATTTTACATGTGAAGAGCACTTTAGGTTTGAACAGTAATAGTATAGTAATAGTATCGATTTTGTACTATGTGGTCGATGGAATTTTGTAACTATTTCACGAATGCTGTTAATTTTCCTTTAGGCGAAAAAACCATCGGGCATGTGTTACACAGAAATTTACGTGTATTGCTTACGGAAGGAATATTTGTTTAACAATTAATAACATTAGTGCTTACCTTTTAAATTGTTGGACCAAAATAGACATAATATATACTTTTCATTTGGAAAATTTAATTTTCTTTAGTTTAATTCCAATATGATGGAGATTACTGAAAGTTGTTTTTTTTTCAAGAGATTTAGCAAAAACCAAAAACGGTACTTTCAGACCTGTCCTCCTCCCCCCGCTCGAGGGCTACGGACGCGGATTTTGATATATTCATCTCCTAACTAGTCCTAACAAAGCTGCAATGTCAAAATTTGTGTTCCGCGCACTTCCCTCTATACATTTTTTTTTGAGTATTCGTTGCCTGGAGTTAAATCAGTTAACTGGAGATAGACATTGGTGTATTAAATATAGTTCTCGTATTCAGAAAATAAATCCCTCACCGTACTGGTTTGTAATCATGTTTTGATGACCCTGCACAACAGTATAAGATATTTGTTTGTTTTATCATTGATTTTGAATTATTTAATGATGTAGAAACAAAACTCGACAACGACTCGGACCAAGGAGCTGTTGGTATTTTTCGGTTAGGAGTATTTTTTTAGGCTTAAATTATTTTAACTTATTGAACAAAATAATCCGATTACTACTTACCTGTACATAAACGAAAAGCGATAAAAGAAGACATAAAATCTTCGAAGTCAACATGGTGTTGGATCAACGTACTTCTTTAAAATTTTCAAACTAAATAGACTGAACAGAACTTTGCACCGTTTTACAGTAATTAGTGTGACAGGTTTTGATGAAGTGGTTTACACAAGTGTGCTTTACACAAGTAGACGGCGCAACGCTACTCCGCCTCATATCAAACTAACTGACGAAAAATATTTGTTCATCCCCTAGCAGATATTGCGCTTCGAGGGAGGCAGGTACAGTAAACTTCAGGATTGGATTCGCCCCCCCGAAACAGGTAGACGGGCTGGGGATGCGGAATACTACCCCCCGGAAAACCACCCCCCAGGCGAAACGTGACGTCACGACATCTGCCAACTAACCAATATGGCGGTCGTGTCTGCGACTGGAATACTATCCCCCGGCAAAATGTGTTACTATGTATAAAGAGTTAATTTCATACGGAATAAGTATTATTGTAATTTTAATTCAAATTAATGCCCAACCGGAATACCACCCCCCCGAAAACTGCCCCCCCCCCCGATACTCACTGGAATACTACCCCCCGGAAAACTACCCCCCAAACATTTCGGTCAGGTAGTTCTCGGAACCCAGGTCATTGTTCTGAGGGGCTGCTTGTCCCTTGTTGCTGCCGCTTGGCCGCGCGCAATGAATCAGCTGACGTAGGGTAAAGAAGTTTAGACTCTGAGTTTGAAGCTCTACAGAAAATTAACTGAACTACTCAGAAAAACACGGAGACATAAAAATGTTCGTTGTTTTATCCTACGTATTCCCATGAGAATAAATATTTCTTAGCTCGTTTGTAAAAATTTGAATGACAGTCGGATTGTTTTAAAAAACCTGTGTTATTAGAGTTTCAAATGTCATCTTTTGACTTTGAAAATTGGCACAAATTGGAAACGTATTTGTGTCTACGTTTTGGAATACAACGTAGACACAAATATTCTTAATTTATTTCTTTATTTTTTGTTTGTTTTTTGTTTCAAGAATTTTTCTTTATCCAAAAGCTTATTGTCGTAGACCACTCTTCTACACAACCGAAAGAAATTCACACGGGAACAATCTATAAACACAACAACTAAGCTGAATCTCAAGGGCTCAAACATCGATTATTAGACTTAATTTTAGCCCGAAACAAATTTTCAACAATAATTATATTCAATTTTAAAAAAATTGACGGCAGGCAAAACTTCAAAAAAATCTTTGAAAATTCTTAAAAAAAAGAAGAAATAAAAATTCAAGAGAAACCCAAACCAAAATCGTAATAAATCTAAGATAACATAAACTCACAAGATTTAAACTAATAATCATATCCATTTTTTTACAAACCATATATACCTCCTCAAAGTTGACAACATTTTCTCTCATTATCTAAATAGTTAATTTTATTAACTAAATAAACGGTATCAGGAAACTGACACATACTTTCTCCCTTAAAGTCATTTGAAACAGGAAAACTTATATACGTCAATGAGATAAAACAAATTAGCAATCAGTTATCACACAAATACATGCCAAATTAATCAAAATATGTTAGTAAATAACGGAAACATCGGTTTTTAAATAGTTGCCATTTAACAGCAACAAACATTTTACATTGGACAACGTACTGCGTTTACCGCCGAACTAAAATATCAATTAATTATCTCTGCTACCAGTTGACGTAGACTAATGATTAAAAATACTGGATTACTTAGTTTTTCAAGTAGAATTTAATGAGTGGAGTAATTAAAACGTAGTTATTGCTACCACTCCAGTATTTAGAAGTTATAACCTCATTTAACTTAGTTGGATTAAAAAAGGTATTTATATCTACCCGTAGTTATAACTTAAAATTTCCCCCCTATTCTACTATATATTTGTCTAATACCACTCACCCATCATCATATGTCATGGCAACCTTATCATTAAATCATGAATCCAAGGAAGCTGTATTAGCGAATTTTCCCTGTAGGGAAGAAGGTAGCCTATACCGTAGGTCTCATAGTAAGACCTAAGCCCCAGACAATGATAACTTTTCGTTTTGAGGGTGTTGATAACATTCAACGACTGTCCATCTAATTCGGACATTGCAAATGCAAGCTGCTGGAAATTGTTGCCGCTTAAAGTCAAAGGGCGTATCGTTTGGAATCATTTGGATACGTGGAATAAAAACGTCTTCACCTTTGTAGTTTTTTGTTGCGAAATCGTTGCCTCGCAATTATTTGTTCACCGTCAGCTGAGAGACATTACAAATACGTAGTGAGTTATGCAACACAATAATCACTGAACCGACTTTTAGCTGAATGGATATCCTTTATTATATTAGCTGATATCACATAATCCATTTCATTCAGTTTTATTCTCTCAACCAACCAAATAAGGATGTTTGCGTGTTGCAACCCGGGTTTTAGCGAATTTCCCCTGTAGGGAAGAAGCTGTTACCGTAGTACTCATGGTAAGACCTAAGCCCGAGACCATCATGACTTTTCGTTTTGGGGTCCACAGAAGCAAAAAACACTATTCGTTCATTTTCATATATATATATTAATGTGTGTGTCTTTAAGCACGATAACTCGCGTAAAAATGGTCCGATCTTGATGAAATTCGCATGGACGTGTAAAGTAGTAATTATTCAAACGAGTTTGCAAACCAGCCCGATCCCGATCGGACTACCGGAAGGGGGGTAAAGGGGGATAAACCGCCCCAAAAAAGGGTATTTTGAGTTTTTTACACATAAAAACAAAAATTATCAAATTTTTGCTAGCACCATTGAATTCAGCTCGACAAAAAACTAAAAATTTAGTATTTTGAATCACTGCTCTATGCCCATTGGTTACCGAGAAGTGGTAAACACAGTACGTCCCAATATTATCCTAATGGGAGATAAGTAAAATTCTATATCTCGCTTATTTCTCAACATATCTTGATAAAACTTGGTAAATGGCTTCTTATAGTTAAGATCTACTAAATATTGAGTTGAAACCACCCAGTTTTAATATACCCGTAGCAGCAAACCTGCATACTCATCCCCCATGTTATTCTTATGGAACTTACAAAAACATGTCAAATCTCGCTATGTTGGATTGAAATATGTTGTTTTGCACTTGAAATTCACTGAGTATGCAGGTCTGCTGCAACGGGAGTATTTAGTACTCAGAGTAGTAGCAGTCGAATTTTTAAATCCATTACATTTAACTAATGGTTCGGTATACCAAGGAACTCTTAAACAGTTTGCACAAATTCTCATTAGGCATTGACAATATTAAATAAACCCAAATAACCGTATTTCATTAATTTAAGTTTTTATTTGATTAAAAACTAAAAATTAAGAACAATCTGTTGGGTTAATGCCGAAACAGAATACTTCCACCGAATTACGGGATGCAAATGTTGATGGTTTCAAATCTGTAACAATACTATGCTTAAAAAATATAATTAAAATATTTTTTATGAAAAATACGTAATCCGCCACCTAATAAACGTTTCAAATGTGATTTAAAAAGGAAATATGATTATTACTCACGAAAAAATAAAAACTAAATGTAACAAATTCAGGGACAACGTTCTCCTCTCGTTTAATCCTTTCGCATTTCCTAATTCCCCGCCAGAGAGCAGGATATGCTCAATATTTCGTTAAAATAAGAGAACTTTGACGATCGGTTGTGGCTGAACGGCGGGGTAGATCTTAATGTTTTGATTCTTTTCTAGTGAAATTTGAAAGTTTTTTTCTGAGATGAACTGTTTTCAAGTTATAAGTAAAAACCTATAAAAAGTACATAATTGTTGTGGTTTTTTGCCTCTCAAAAGTTAAGCACCAGTCAGAATCCGTCGCAAACTTATTTTTACCTTGTTTAGGACGCCCCAAACGGCGCCCTAAAAAAAAAAAAAAAAAAAAAACTATATTAAAACGATATCGTTACCTATTAAAACGATTTCCCAGACTGACTGTTCCTAATTTTGGGTACTACAAATCTAATTTGCTTGGCCTACAAACAAAACTATAAGGGTTTATATCTTAATTTCTGGACATCCTTAAAGGTTAGTTAGATAAAAAGGTAGATTCACGTGTCATGTAATCATAATTCTTCAAATACAAAAAGTAACTTTTGATTAGACCTTTTAATTTCACAAAATCCTTCTAATACAAAATTAAATAATCCAAGTGTAAATAAATAAACGCATATTTCAAATTTACATTTGTGTACATGTCAACATATGGTTATGATTTGAATTAGTTCTCAAGTTACTCTACCAGAATGCATACATGGTCAAGTAACTTAAAGGCCAGTAGGAGAGGGCCCCAGGGTCAAATTTAAAATTTTATTTCACACAAACCTTGCCCTAAAAAACGAAGAAAACAAAAAAGAATTATCTTATTTGGTGCACAAATAAAAAAGTTATTGAATTAAAACAAATAGAAATGTTTTTAGCGAATTTCCCCCTATAGGGAAGTAGCTATTACCGTAGGCGGCACGGTAAGACTTAAGCGCGGGACCACCGTAACTTTTCATTTTGAGGTCCCTAGACCCCAAAAACACCGTTCGTTCAATTTCATATATATATATATATATATATATATATATATATATAGGGATATATATCAGTCCGTAGGCGCGATAACTTTTGAAAAAAATATCCGATCTCGATGAAATTTGGTACATACGTATAAAGCGACATTTATTACTTCGAGTTCGAAAACCAGCAGGATAGGTTTGCTCTAAGAAGGTTTTTTTGACGAAATAAAATTTATTTTCAAGATTTAATACCTTTTTATTAATTTTATTTGAATTTAATTGTTAAAATTGAACTCAGCTTAAAAAAACAAACAATTTAGCATTTTGAATTATTATTCTACGTCAATCCGTTGCTTAGAAATTGTATAGTATTGGATGTGCTAAACACAGTACGTTGTCCAATATTATTTTTAATTTTCCCTCCAAAAGTATATTCACCCTGATTTAAGATATTAAAAAAATACAACTCTGAACATATGATTAAATTTAAATTTATTTATACTATTAAATTTATAGGAAAAAATATAGAAAACCTTATTTATTTAACAAAACGGAAACAAAGAAAACAATGCGGACTTGGATTTGAGGAGTTAATTGCTATGGTTAGGCCAAAAGATCCCTCCTCATTCAACCAATCTTTCTAAAATAATGTGAATGTTTGTTTGAAATTTTGTAGATGAATAAAATTAATAATTTACCATATTTTAAACAAATACACATCAGAGAGTGATTTACCAACCTAATCAATAAAAATATCATATCTAAAAATGACTGTTCATAAGTTGTTTCGTCTCTTAATTACATTTGTAGAATATCTATTTTTGTTTACAATGACACTGGTTGACAATTCGTCTGAAAGTAATCAGCTGTTAAATTACGATTCACATTTAGCATGTTCGTCAGCACTGGACCGTTGAAAGCGCCCTCTAGAAATAAATCAAAGGTTCGGGGGTCGAAATATTAAAATAAATGCCCTTTTTATTACCAGTCGCCGGTGCGCTAGTTCATAAGCTTTCAAATTACACCTCAATCGTAAAAATCGGTTAAGTAGGACGGCTGAAAAAGGGATGTAACAGAAAAAACCCATATTGTATTAAGGATATCTAGATATGTTTTAATATCAACAAATAAAACAATATAAGTACTCCCAGTATCCAAAAATACTCTTGGACGATCCTGTGCCCAAGCCCTAAAAGATATCGAACCCAGCCACCAGAGTGAACATCATGATATTCGAAGATTCAATTTGATTTGGTCTATTACGTGTAGTTTTGTTTTTAGCACGAAATATGCCAACATAAAACTCTCTTTATATATATTGATTAAAAATAACTGAATTAAAAATATATATATATATATATTTTTTATAGATCCTATTCCTAAAATTTATAGATCCTGTCCTATTTAAAGATAAATAGGATCTTTTTCAGGAGAGGGCCGCCACTATTTCAAATTTCCTAGCTTGCTCATTATTGTAAAGTAAATGTATATTTAATATATTTATTTTCTTCTTCTACTTCATCTTGGGAATGGACATAATCGTCCACACTCCACACTGATAACATTGAACCTGCGGGGATCGCGGCAGGCGACGGAGGCAGGAGAGGGGTGAGACAGTAGAAAATGCCGCAACGGTTGCGCATGCGCAGTAGCGTCATTGTCATGTATCTGTTACATCCAAAGGAGCAGTTAAATTGGTCCGAAGTTCCAGTTACTTGCTAGTAATAGGTCACAGTTGACTGACGCCGCGATTCTGATTATTTCGATTAGAGTGCCGCAATTTCTTTCTTTCCTTTCCTAATCTTTTGCCTACCCATCTTACGACAAGTTAGAACGATTTGCTATAACATTTTTTTTTGTTAAATTGTTAAGTTTATATCGTTGTTGTTGTTCTGTTATGGTTTTCTATCGAAATAATGCCGTGTTTTGATTAGCTACAGGAATTCAACACATTATTATTATTCTTACTGGTGTGTGAATAGTGTGACCTGTGTTTGATTAATTTTACAGTAATCTTAGTTTACCTTTAGATTAAACAACACTGAATTTCAACACAGCCCATAATTGGATTACTGTATTAGGCCAAGGCCTAGGCCAACTGGCTTTACACTGAGTTAGCTATGTCGGCTACTATTAAATATTTGTAGAAGTTTCCATTCCTTTAAAAAAAATTTCCGTATTAAGGAATTATTGAACAGGACGTTTAAAAATGATAACTGATAATCCAGAGTTTGAATATTATAACATAGTTTAATACAAAACTTCCGATCGTAAAAGTCTTTCTTCTTATACAGGAATCTTAGTACGGAGAAATGAGATAGGTTCTTCCCTTCACCTTCAATCATTTTACTTCAGTCTTCAGTCTACTAAGTTAGCTTTGCATGGAACCGGAACGGAACGGCACAGTTTGTTCTATTTGTTCCAGATTCTCTGCGGAACGGCATCGGCACGGACTAAAACAGTTCCGCCTAGTCGGTGGAACGGTTACGTCAAAAATAACGCTAACTGCTCCTCGGCATTTTCTACGATTAGAAGGTCGTGGGGTGAGCAGTGTTCTAAGATTTTAAAATCCCATTATCGTACGCCAGCTGATAAAATTATCGTACTTCTTTCAAAATTATCGTACAGAGGTACAAGTACGATTTGATCATTCATTCATCATTCTTTTTGAGACAGGTACCTCATATAATACTTTCAAGATAAAATGTAATAAATCAGCATATTTCTGTTTTTTAATCAATATGTACGAATTCAAAAGAGACGATTCTTGAGAGAATTCAATATAGTGCTTGATTTTTTAATTGCATACTTCGTGATGAATACAATACAAATAAAATGTTTAATTATAAAGCAAAAATGAAATCGAACAGTCATATTCGTAGCTAAAACACAAACACAAAGTCAAAATCAAATATATCTGATTTTTATAAATACTTAAATACATTACTGTCTTATACATTTTTTTTCATGAAGTTTACGTTTATCCATAACATGATAGTCATCTACGGTTTAAATCAGCATTAGTTAGTTAATACTCAGAGAATATGTCTTTTTCCTATATTTCATACAGATGGCAAAGTCCGAACGAATTTCCACGGATTATCAAGTGTGAGGTTGTAACACTTGATAACCCCTAGGTAGTTGTGATGTTTTTTTGCCTGCACTGTTTAAGTTAACTGAGCTTGATTGTATTTAAAAAATGAAAAACTACTTATAAACCCAAATTACCATAAAATATACAGCACCGTAAAACGTATAAAACACGTAAACAAAGGACTTTCACCCGGTCGCTGCATAAATAAGACAATTAGTAATAAATAAATAAATAAATGATTTATTGCAGGTATACATACATAATAAAATACATAACATGCAACTTTATAAATAAGTTAACAAAACTAAATCCCATTTACATAAAATAACTTAAAACGACTGGTAAAAACAAAATAAAATTTTGCATGCAATTATAAAAACCTATGACCTGCAAAGGCTTCCCCAACAGGCCCATCTGCCCAATTATAGGGGGAGCTTGATATATTTTTAGAGAAAAACATGACCAAATATTTGTATTAACATATTTATCCTTGGACTAAAAAAAATAAATAAGCTTTATCTATAATGCATTCATTAAAAAAATAAAATCAAAAGTTGATAACAAAAAAGACAAACTTTAAGAGCAGAGATAATTGTAAATATTACTACATTTATTGGCTCAAAAGCTGCTGACACAATTTTTTGAATTTTGATCGACTCATTGAAAAATCTAAATTGTTATGCAAAGAATTGTACAGACGGACAGACTCATTTAAGGGTGAATTTGCATGAGCAGATGTTCTATAAAAGGCCGGGTAGATCGCCCGGCTAACCCGACCGCCGTACCGCGGCACAAGCCACGATACACCGGCCAAGGTCACAGGGTCGTCTACGTCCCCAGCCACCACATCACGCAGATAACACACCAACGCCTCCTTACCTTCCTCCTTATCTCCAGCGATTGAAACCCAAACATTTCCTTATGCCTAATAAACCAAATTGGATGATTAGGAATACCAACAAACGTATAATAGACAGCAGTAACGACGAGACCACTAAGAATGTTTTTGTTCAATTACAATGGCAAATAGCTTAACTAAAAATATGCCTGGTTTTCATTTTTAATAAATCTTATTTTCGTTTAGTGACACCTATTCAAAATTATCTTACATTTTCACGTACGATAGGAAGTACGTTCGTACATCGTACAATCGATTGAAGTTATCGTACAAATACGATGATTATCGTATATCTGGGAGCCCTGGGGGTGAGAGAGCGGGAGAGGAGAGGTAAGCCGGTCGAGGTTGCCGTCGTGTCCGCGAGGAAGCGCCACTGAACAGCGTCGTGGTGACGTGCGATACGGCGATACGATACATATCGAAGGTGTACATCGTATCGTCCGTATCGTATCGAAACCCTGTATCGTATCGTCCGTATCGTATCGCCCTGTATATCGAAAACGATACGTATCGAATCGTATCGACCAAAACAGTTTAAAATAAAATAACAGGCAACTAAATACTGTAATTACCCCCGTTACATACTCAGCGAATTTCAAATTCTTCAATAAATCATTAAAATGGTGCTTTACATGAAGATTGCCCAAAGTACCTATGTTCATAAATAAGCATGCAGAATATTTTACGTATCCGTAAGAATAACATAGGATATGAGTGTGCAGGTGCTGAGGTGCTGCCATTGAAATGTCAAAAGGGGGTGGGGAATTTTAGACCTTAATCAAGTAGATTTCAATCACACACTTATCCGTAGACTTTTTACAAATCTGAAAGTAGATTCCTACTCTTAAGGTTCTAGTCAACACCCCTTTATTTTCATTTTATTTGTTTACATTTTTTTATATTAATGTAAAAAAGCTTTAAAAGTGCTTAATTTGAAATTTTTTTTCTAGTCAACTGCTAATTTATTTCAAAAAGTTCATGTGCACAAACGTTTCACGGATTTAATGACACCAAAATAATGTAAATCGGTCAAAAATCAAGCCGAAAATTAGCGGAGATTTATAACGCTTGCATTTGCGCGCGGCGAACAGGTAGAGCGCACCCTTAACATATCTTGATAAAACTTGATGGATAGCTTCGTCTAGCTTACATATATCGGGTTACAGAATAAAATCCTCCATTTTTGCATTTCTGTGGCAGCAGACCTGCATATACTCACTCACTATGTTATTGTAAAGGACAATTTTTAGTACTCTTATTTCTATCATTTGAATGAGTAAATATCGATTAGAAGGTAGGTTAGGTTAGGTTAGATTAGGTTAGGTAAGATTAAGTTATCTACCTAACCTAACCTGCTTACCTTACCTAAAATAAGTCCTGAAGTGAGTTGTGAGACTCGAAGCTCTTTTACCCTACAAAAACGCTACAAAAAGCTCTTTTACCCTATAAGATAACGCCCGACGACTGTACCTGACTTTCAATAATTTATGCACAATGCAGTTAGTTTTCATTCATCTATGACTTTCTCAATACCAGGAACTAATTTGAAAATTTAATTATGTAGGGAAAATTTAAAAAGTGGCGGCCCTCTTCTGAAAAAAACCCATTATATTAATTTTATATAATAAAATTATATATATATATTTTTATTGATATTTTATCGATATTTTTATCGATATATTTATATCGATTAAAAGTAACTGAATTAATGTAATTTATTAAACATAGTCCGGCTTGCTGGAAACATACGGACATAGAGCTAAGTCATTGCATTGTGGAATGGAATTAGCTTCAGGCTTCAAGGGCGTGGCGTTTTAGTCCAATTTAAGTGAAAGTTTGCACTCAAGCAAAAGATCGCTAAAGTATTTTTTTTCTCAGTTGCATCTTGATTACAAAACTATTAATCAACTGTTAGTTTCAATTTAAATGTAACGAAAATATATTCTCATTTTCTCAGTAAAATAAATAACTATTGTACAGTGTACATTTCTTATGATGCTTTTAATTTCGATCCTACGAACATGATTAACAATGACTCGTGAAATTGTATGCTGTCCCACGTAAACCTATACCTTTAATACCTCTTTAAGACAAGGACGCAGCACTGGCTGCGTATTTTAACCGGAATATAAATGAAGGACGAGTGTAGGATGAAACATAAAGGCCTAACTGTTACCGTACACTGTAATTCTTACTAGGGATGTGTCGGTACCTCAAGTCGGTTCTCGGTACCACCGGTTCTTGGCAAAAGAACCGGTACCGAGAACCAACGTCAAAATGTCGGTACCAGTACTTCGGTACCCATAGTAATCGGCGGGAGTAACTACCGGTCACGAAAGACGATCGATCGCACCGCGCATCGCAGCGGGCGTTGCGTCTATGGCAAATGCAACCGCGTACTATTATTAAAGGTCAATAATTTTTCTCAAAAAACTTTTGAATTGAAATCTATCTTAATTTTTTTGACTCGATTGAATTTTTTACTCTAATACTTAAAATTAATGGGAATGGGGTTATTTTCTTTGGGAATTGTAAGATTATGAATGGAAACTAATTTGGAAACTGTTATTTTTCACCTTGGAATTTGTTCTTGATTGATTTTTTACCCTAATTTTTAAAATTAATTGGAATGGGGTTATTTTCAATGGAAATTGTAAAATTATGAATGGAAACAAATTCGTAAACTGTTATTTTTCACCTTGGAATTTTTTTTGTTCACATAGTATATACTTTTTACATCATCTGTTAACAGAAGGATAAACAATTAAATTAATAAGTGAGATAGTATTTTATGTCTTGGTGAAAGTTGCACTTGAAAATTTAAACATTTTCATAACAGTAACATACAACAGATCGTCTGTAGGTTTGAGGGTACAATACATTACATAACACGTTTTGACAAACACTTGGTACCGATGGTATCGGTACCGAGAACCGAGCACCGATCTTGTCAAGAACCGGTACCGATACCGACTTTGAAAAAAGTGGTACCGACACATCCCTAATTCTTACTGGTACGGGGCGCGTTGTAGGCTTTCATGATAATATTATATTTTAGAGCTTAATTCTTTTGTTCATAATGAAGAGCTCCCACTCGAACCTCGTCCCCAAACCCGATGTACTCGATGGAGGATCTTAGTGAAGGCCCCCTTACAAAGCCGTAGCCAGGAAATTTTTTCGGGGGGGGGGGGTTTGGGCAGGACCGGCGCGTGAATTTCCGGCTCGGCAAAAGTGGTGACTTCTTTTTTTTTTACTCGCGTGTGTGCTTTTTGGCGTCATTATCGTCATTTTGAGCCCTTTTCTACTCATTCCGGACCCCTCTACGTTTACTCGGGGGGTTTTGGGGGGGGGGGGGTTTCAATTATTTCGGGGGGGGGGGGGTTTCACCCCCATTTGTTACGTTTTCAATGCTGTTTCTTCTATTTCGGGGGGGGGGTTCTGACCCCCTAACCCCCCCATTGCCTACGGCCTTGCCCCCTTATACCTAGTTGAGGAAATGTACTCTTTTAAATCGCCACAGCCAACAGTTGTAGTCGTTGTAATATGTAAATATTAGTTTGTAATTTTTGTCTACAGTATACAATCAACGCAATCTATCCGACAATGGCGGTCAAGGATTAAGCACAAAAGTATCAAGTAAGTATCAAGAGCACTTAAACATCGTGAGCTCCCTTTTCATCCATCGTTTCAATATCTTTTGTTGTAACTAATCATTTATACGCTACCGCGCTACAAAGCTTGATCCACTTTTCAAACAATTCTTTTTGAATTTGTTTGTTTTGTATTATAAAAACATTTTTTCATTGAAATTTAATTTCAAAGAGTCGTGCGCCTTGTTATCCCTGGAAAAAAGATTGGTTTAGGAATGCACTTGCTTTTTCTCTCTACTTCGTTATTGTTCTTTCAGATAAATTCTTTATCCGCTATACGCGTATTGAAATTTATCTTTTATACTGTTCACATTTGTCCGTTTCATCATAATTTCTGTAACCTGCATTATTCTTGATTCGTTTCTATTTATGGCTTCAGCGATATTAATACTTTCACGATTTTTTATTTGTATTCAAAATTCAAACCTACACTTGTAACAGTGGTGTCAGACCAGTTCGAGGAGTCAGCTAGGCGTGGCGTTCGGTCCAGCCGACAGACAATGTATTCACAGACACTGACACGCTACATACATAGAGTGTGTAAAAGAGTCCATCCTCCCCTCTTAAATTTGTTTGTTTGTTAAGAGAAACAATTAACCTTTGGGGAATGACACTAACTTAACCCAAATATTTTTTGACGTTACCAAAAATTTTGAGTTGCCCCCAATATCCCCCATTTTTGGGACACACAAAATTTTGAATATCACCAAAAGAGATCAATTTTTTAATCAATAACATTTTTCCAGGGTCTTCTCATTTTTAGGTCACCAAAGGTGAATTCAAACTCCAAACGTCCTAGAAGCCAGGTTTCAAGGATGTGTTGTATTCAAAACTTTGACAAGCTGTCAATTTGGATAAAAACACATTAGAGACCTCCAACTGTCACCATTCATCTACTTTTTGAAAGTTCTTTAAGATGAGGGGTTGTTCAAAAGGGGTTTGCGTTTGAAAATTTTATAAGTTGTCCTCAAAATCCCCCATTTTTCGATTTTTCGATAACCTAGAAGCTTGTCCTGGTATTTTTTAAGAGAAGCTGCCGCCACGGAATGCACCAGTAATGTTCCTATGATGCTTAAACTGCTTCGAAACCTTTAATTTGATACCACATTTGTATTTTTGTAGTCGACTACATTTTTTTAAACAGCAGTTGATTTTGTTTTTATGCAGGCGCCGCAAGGAAAAACTCTCCGACAATAACTAAGTTATCGACCATACTACGGTAGCTAATGTTTTCAAAAAATATGATTTAAAAATTCAACTCTTTAGCAACAATTTCCTCCGTTTTTATTTTATCTGACCAAAAAATAAAAAAAAGTAGCAGCCGACTACTTTTTTATGTCATGTTTAAAAGTTAAATAAAAACTTATGTCTTTTTATCATTTTTTTAAATATAACAAAAAGTATTTTGGTAATATGATTGATACTATTACTGTTCAAATCTAAAGGACTCTTCACATGCAAAATTTCAACCTTAAGTCTCAATGCTAAATAGTATAAACTACGAGTTATTTGAAACACGAGCACAGTCGGATTATGCGGTTTCGGACGTCGTTTTTTGTTTCTATACCGAAAGAATATGGCGGCCCCTGCTTCATTTGCTGCAACGCTATTAAGGGGGCGGTCTACCTTGACAGAAAAATCTTCGTCACAGAGCGAAATAACATTGTAAAGATAGGGCTAAAGCGCGCTGAAGTACGATTGCAGACGTTTCGTATCTGCGCGACAAAAGCTTTATTTTTTAAAATTTAATAAAAATGAGAGTGGGTTCACGTTCTTTAGAATATTTTATATGTCTCTACATTTTTTATTTTTCTATAAAGCGTTTCTGTCATTAGTTATGAGACTTTAAAATCTAACAAAAAACTACCTTTTTTTGAGAGATTTACACAATTTCTGTAAATAAACGGGGATAAAATCAAAAATTCTAAAATTATAGCGACCTACAAAAACATATCCTTTTTGAAATGACACCAAAATATTGGAAATCATATGAAAATCCAACGATCAATGAATAAGATACAAAACCCTGTTTTAGCGCTCGGAACTTGAGGTAGACCGCCCCCTTAAGATAGGGATGCTCTGTCTATTTGTACTATGTGGTCGCTGGTACAGACATACAGCGGGATTGCACGTAGACCAGAGCCGCGCACGTCACAGCCCCGCCGCGCCGCCAGCCCGGAACCGTAAAAAACATAAAAACTGCGATTTAGCAAAAGATATTAATGTTGTTAATGGTGGTACTAAATAGTCGAAATGAGTACTAAGAGAGAGAAATCAACTTTATTAAAAAATTGACAGCTGTCTGGAACTCCAGAAGGTCAATAGATTCAGCATACACAAATGATAAAAAAATTAAGTTGTATAAATTTAGAAATATAAATTTTTATTTTTTATTTTTTTTTTTCTGGTGGTGCAATTTTTTTTCTGGAAATTCCGACAGCCGGGCCAGCGTACTGGACACGTGTTTTTGGCCAAGTCTTGTGTAGTATATCTCCTTCAGAGGAGTGCTCACGCAGCACGCTGAAATGAGGGAGGGAATATCTGGGCTTAAATTGTCCTTTATTACCAAAGAACACCACATTTTGGGGTGTATGTCTCCCTTCCTTTATGTCATGGATCGCGCATGTCAAATTTATTGGTAATAAAGATAGGAAATTGATTTGTAATTTCCTTCAACTCGGACAAATTTTAACTTTGAAAAAAATCCGGTCTACTTTAGATGGAGTGGCTTGGGGCTGCATCCCTTTTGCTCCACGGTTAAGGGTCATTTTCGAGTCGTCCCTTTTGCCCCGCGGGTCAGAAAGAAGATTCCGGAACCGCCTGAAACATCACTTTTGCTCCACGAGAGACGGGCCTCTCCCCCAAATAGAGCAAATAATGAAAACAAATGCTGTAGAGCCTCAATTGTAAAAACAGTTTCATCGGCAGGGCGCGATAAACCGAATTAATTGTTTCAAACTAACAGACTGTCAGACACCGCCGCCCGGCTAACTGGCAATTAAAATTGGGCTGAACCCGGTTCAGTCGTGTCGTTAAAATAAACCAGTGAACCGATATTTCACAGCAGGAAATAAAGGTTTGTCGTTGCGTGTTACCAGCACCCGGATCAAACAGACCTAAATGAACGGATTCCCATGTATTTAATGTTTGAACTTGAAAAAAATATAATTTTGTAAATCCTTGTGGCATCAATTCAGTACCATTTGTTGCATCAAAATTATTATTTTTTTCTTTTTTCTTCCTTGTTTTTGTTGATTTTAGAGACTAAAGCGTGCCTTTACCAATTGCAAATTTTTGAGTATTTTCTTTGTGGATGTTTCAGTTTTTTGTCTCTTTCTGTTATAAGTTTTATGTGGTTTATTTTCATAGCAGTCATTAATGTACACACTTTCACTTTTAGTTAAGAACTCGTTCTCACGCACAAACCTTCAGGCCCATGTGAGAACTTTTTTACCGTACAACATTGTTGTCATATTATGTTAAACATATTTTGGAAATAAATATGATTCTATATTCTATTCTATTCTATTCTATTCTATTCTATTCTATTCTATTCTATGCACAAATTTCGAATACATTAAAAAGTCCAAACATGTAAGTGAATTGAATATTTTTCGTTAAAAGATAGGGTACAAATATTATTTTCCGACGTATATATTTAATAGTAGCTTTCAATTGTGATTTTCGTTTGTTAATAGATACATACATAAATACATACATACATACACACATACATACATACATACATACATACATACATACATACATACATACATACATACATACATACATACATACATACATACATACATACATACATACACACATACATACATACATACATACATACATACATACATACATACACACATACACACACACACACGCACATACATACATTCATACATTCATACATACATACACACATACATACATACATACATACATACATACATACATACATACACACATACATACATACATACATACACACATACATACATACATTATTGTTTCTACTACAGTAGACAAAAATAATGACACAAATAAATATCGCTCATCCGGACTAATGTAGCGGACTATCGGGAGATGGAGGAGCCCGAGCCAAAATGCGTAAATTCCGCTGTTATGACAAGCGGTTTTGTCAATACACGTGCTAATACAAACGTGAGCGCCTAAAAGATGTTCAAACTCGAGTAATAAATTACGGTAGGCTACAGGCGTTTTACTAGAGGCCACACAGTACCGTTCTACAATCATCTTAACACCATTGGTGCAGACGAAATCGAATCGCCTACAACTAGGGGTGTGCGAGTAGTGATTTTGGAAGTCGAGTCGAGTTTTGAAAAATACCCGCGAGTTTCGAGCTTTTTTCGAGTCGAGTTTTTTTAAGTTTATAATATAGTGGTCATCATGTTTCTACATAATCGTCAAAAATTACTATCATTACTCAAATACAAATTACAATTTTTAGGTAGGTAGCCTAATTAAACTTAAAACAGTTACTGAACTAAGAGCATATTATACACCAAAAAGATGATACCAAAAAAGAAAGAAAACATTTTACTTAAACCAACAATAATTCTTGATTTGATATATTTTTGAAGCCTAACTAGTGTTTAAGGCTTACTTGGGTTTTGAAATGAAATGAAAACACTGACTATAAATAGGGGTGTGCGAGTAGTGATTTTTGAAGTCGAGTCGAGCCGAGCCGAGTTTTGGAAAATACCCGCGAGTTTCGAGCTTTTTCGAGTCGAGTTTTTTTTTAAGTTTATAATACAATAGTCATCATGTTTCTACATAATGGTAAACAATTATTATTATTACTCAAATACAAATTACAATTTCGAGGTAATTAAACTTAAAAGAGTTATTGAACTAAGAGCAGATATGCAAATAAATGATACCAAAACAAAAGAAAGAAAACCTTTTACTTAAACTTACAATAATTCTTGATTTGATATATTTTTCAAGCGTAACTTGTGTTTAATGCTTACCTGGGGTTTGAAATTAAATGAAAACACTAATTATAAGCCGTGACCAATTTCATGACTCATTTCATGATTAAAATATTTCCTTTGAGTTATTCACACAGGTAAATTTTTATTGATGTAACTGTCAACAAAAAAACTAAGTTTTTATTTATTTGGAATGGTTTCTAAAATATAACAAAAATAATTTTTTACGAGATGTAATAATAAAAATATAACCTCAAACTAGAAAAGATAGAGTGATATCAAAATTTATGTGTCTTTAATAACTAAAAAGAACTTTTTACTTCAAGTTTATAACAAACGAGGTTTTAGTTATATTCGTTAAAGATGGATTGACATTGTGAAAAATGGCCTTAATATTCTTTCGCACTTGCCGATTTCGGGTAAACGGCGGGAGTAACTACTCAACTCGAACTTTCGAGTAATTTGCAATAAGTCGAGTTGAGCCGAGTAGTGCATACTCGGCTCGAAAAAAGCTCGATTCTCGAGTACTCGCACACCCCTAACTATAAACCATGACCACCTGACTCAATACCTGACTTAATTCATGATTAAAATATATCATTTGAGTTATTCACACAATACTAACAACAACAAAAACTAACCAACTTTCAACAAAAACTAAGTTTTTATTTCCGTCCAATGGTTTTTAAAATTTAACAACAATATTTTTTTAAGAAATGTAATATTAAATAACCTCAACTTTAGAAAAGATAGAGTGATATAAAAATTAATTTGTCTTTAATAACTCAAAAGAACTTTTGACCTCAAGCATAACGAGGCTTCAGTTATGTTCGTTAAAGATGGATTGACGAAAAATGGCCGTAATATTCTTTCGCACGTACCGATGTCGTGTAAACGGCGAGAGTAACTACTCGACTCGAACTTTTGAGTATTTTGCAATAAGTCGAGTCGAGTCGAGTAGTGCACACTCGGCTCGAAAAGAGCTCAATTTTCGAGTACTCGCACACCCCTACCTACAACGCTAGGGCCAAAAGAGGAGGCGACGCTGCTTAGATCACGGTTCAACGGATTGTTTTTAAATATTGAACTTAAATTAAAATATTAAACACGTAATATTTTCATATATTAATTCAAATTAATTTGCATATTTCATAAATCACTGCTTATGTAAAGAAGCATGCGTGTAACAATGCATGTATTATTTTTTATGTAATAAGATGATTACAGGTAGGCCTACCTACTCCATTGTGTTAAAAAGCCTCACATTATAAATACAAATCAATAAGTATTTGTAGCAAGAATAAAATATTTTTCATTTATTTATTTTTTAAGAGGTTGGCGGCCTCTTCTTCACCTTGCCTTTGTTCCGCCCACATAGACTATAGATCTGTGCGTGGAAGTTATCAAGCAAAGTCAAGGAGTGAGCCGGTACAGTACAAGGATGAAAGTACTGCTAAAAGTATGCGACAAGTTCGAGTCTGGAACCTGCGACGCTTCGTGGCCACAGTTCCGAGCAGGCCGAGTGCGCTACCAACTGCGCCACCGACTCACTAATATTTTTTATGGCGGTAAATTTTAGTACGGAATGTCTTCTAAATGTTTGTAAAAATTAAAAAAGTAATGTTTGATTAAATATAATATAATAACTTTCAACTTCTGTTAATTGTTTTATTTAATGACATTTTTATAGTGGGTCTGTTTTTTATGCATTTAAACAATAATTATTATGTCTTTTAATAGCGATTGTCGAAATTATTAATTATTTGTAAGAGATGAAAGGTGAAGTTAGTGTAATTGTTTTGATTTAATTTCAGCGAAAGTTGCAAATAGGTCTTGAGATGTTTCTTTCATTTTAAAATGATTAAGTAATTACCTTCTTTTACGTGCGCTTGTTTAAGTGGCAGTAATATAAATAGGCCTACAGATTACTGTATTAAAGAAAGAACGTATTAGGGGATTCTGGGTAGTTCAGCTGGGTATTTTTTCCCTGCAACCTGCAATACTAGACTACTTTTTTACAGATCGTACTATCAAATTAAATTGCCTTTCAGGCTGATATTAAATTATAAACCAATTTAATCGTCAGATATTCAAACTAAAGAAAAATATCTGTTCCCAAAATTAAATGAAATTTTACTCTTATTTTAAGATCGGTTATCGTTGAGCATTTTAATTAACTGAGAATGTATTTGCGATTTAACAAACAAATGATTGTTAAAAATAACTGTTAATCAGTCAATAACTCACGTAATCGACAAACACATAACAGTATTTTACATTCTCTACATAACCTATGCACATGCACGTTACGTATTGAGCAAAACTGTCAAAATGTTTTTGGAAATTTAAGAAAGGGATTGAAATTATAATAGAACGGGAAATGGGCGACCACAAAAGTACAAGGAGGACCGGATATAAAAAACGATGATTTATGGAAATCTAAGGTTCATATATAAACAGTGTTGCATTGTTGCAAGGCGCGCGGAGCCCGGGTATCTGCCGTGTGACGTCACAGCGGCCGGGACCGAGCGCGAGCTTGACACACCCCTCTCTGTCAACTGTCTGGCAGTTGGGGGAGGTCAGGGACACGCCGCCCCCTCCGCCTCCCCCCTCCCCCCGGGGGGACGCGCGCCGCGTTGCCCAGATGATCAATGCTGTATTGATTTCGCCAAGAACGCCTGAAAACGCAGAATACATGTCACCAGTGTATTGCGTTTTCGGATCGATCCCGAGAAAAGTTAGTAGCTTTTTGAAGGGTTGTTTCTGGAGCCAGCTGCCATTGGTTATTGGGCTATTAATTATAACAATCCTGTCTAAGGAAGGTGCCAACCTTAGTCAGTAACAAGGCAACAAGATCGCGCCACTATCATCACGATCATCACACTCATCCTTCACTCATATTCAGGGTAACGTCCACCATGAGGTGCCTGTCTTATTAAGAATGATAATGATTGCGAGCCTACACGCACGAAAAATGCACGATAGTGCTGATGAAACTATGGGGAAAGTCTAGGGAGGAGAGTTAGCCTATTGGTGCTAGGGAGCCAGGGGCGGGCCCAGACGTCAGGGGTTGGGCGGGTGATCAATAAAAGAGACAGCCCCCACCGGGGGCCTGGGGGGTACGGAACATTCCGAGAATTAGAACTGCGTAAGCAGAGATATATTATTGATGTAGGAAAAAAATGCAAAAAATAGCGAAATGGCGGAATTTTACTTTCAAAGGCTGAAAATTGATAGAGAGACCTTACATAAAGCTGGAAACATCATACTAAAATTCCCAACAAATCCCACTTGGGCAAAATGCCGCCATCTAAAAAAAAAAACATTTCCGGTCCGTGTTACTCGAAACGTTTTTTACTACCACAAAACACAAAAAAGTGTGAATTGCGTTTTTTGCAGAAGAAAATATAATAAAACGAGTATAAAGATGTACAATAAATATGAGTAATAACTGTTTATATTATTTACTAACTAAAATGTTGCAACTATAATACCCCTGCCTTAAGGAATATTCCTATTAGAAACAAAATTAACAAAGTTAGTGTTTTATCGATTAAGCAATAAAATTATAATGCAGGGTGCTTTGCCATCAGCCATCATCAATAGCCTCCCTAAGACCTCTGCCAGGGCACCCTTCCAGTCTTACAAAACTCAAGGGTGTTTTTTAACGCAACCCAAAACTTTATCAGTGAAGGAATATTTCCCTAAGATCCACGGATTTGACCTCACTATTTATTTTCTTTGGGGATACATAAAAAGTAAGGCCTACGAAAACAATTCACAGTATATTCACCACCTCAAAACAAACATGACAAATTTAATGCAAGAAATTCAAAGAGGTACTTTGTAACACGTGTTCGGGAATTCGATGAAGAGAGCACCAACTTATACAAATGCCAATGGCGGATTGTTTGATCACATAATGTAGACTGAATGTGGTCAAACTTAAATAATAGGTTGTATAAAATGTAAAGATCAACAAAACAATACTCATTTCATATTTATAAGTGCATTATTCAATCTTAAAAATGGGTTGCATTAAAAAACACCCTGTATTATGGTGCATTACAAAAAAATACATGTTGCTATTATGTTGGTATACAAAAAATTATTATTGGTATTTCTGCCTTTTGTCAGAGTATAGTTCTCCTCAATCAAGTGTGGCCATCCTGCCTCTACTTCACCATCTTCTGCTGTACACGAGGAAAATTAGAAGAGGCAGGGAAAAGGACTGTACAAGCCTTCGAAACAGACAATTTCGGAAAATAATTTCTTTCAAGTGAAACAGACATTTTGGCCGCGGTGGAGGAGAGAAAACGGAAATATGTACGGTCTCACACTTCAGCCTTTTTTAATATAATAGGCTACCTCCGTTGTAGCAGACCTGCATACTCAGCGAATTTCAAATACAAAAGAGCATATTTTTTTCAATTCAACATAGCGACATTTGACATGTTTTTATAAGCTCCATAAGAATAACATTTGGAATGAGTTGCAGGTTTGCTGCATCAGGCATGTTTAAACTGGGAGGTTTTAATTCTATATTTAGTAGATCTGAACCAGCAGAAGCCATATACCAAGTTTTTTAAGATATGTTGAGAAATAAGCAAGATATAGAATTTTACTTACTACAGATCGCCAGTAGTCGAAAATTCGACTAATTTCCAAATCGAGAAATAGGGATTGCTAATTTTGAAAATAATCCCTGCATACACCAATGCGTTTCTAAATACATTTCGTATAGTGCACAATTTCCATGTAAACACAAAATATAAGCGAATGGGGACCAAAAGCAAAAGAGAACGACTCAATCTTTTACTAATTATTTTACCTCACTTCTGGGTTATATTTATGTCATGGATCAAGTAATTAATACTTTATTAAGATTCCACGTTTATTTTTTTAAGAATGAACTGATTATTGATTGAGAGAAAAAGAAAAATTCAGTCATCAAATCAGTTTTATCCCATACGCACCTTACCACAGTTCTCTCCCTCCCGACTTCAACATCACACTCATCCTTCACTCATATTCAGGGTAACGCCCTCCATGAGGCACCTGTCTCAAAAAGAATGATTAAGAATGAATGAATGAACAAAATCCCTTCCTTTACTCTCTTACTTCCGACCCTCTTTACACTTTTCCCTCCTTTTCTTCTTCATTCTCTCTTTCCTTCTTCCTTCTTTCCTCCCTTCCTCCCTTCTTTCCTACCATTTAGAACTTTTACCCTCCTTCCCTACCCTTCGGATCTTTTTCCCTCCTTCCCTCTCTTCCTATTATTATTACTAAAATGTAATATATATTTTACCCATTCTCCACCAGTGTACCTTTTTTTTCCCTTTTCATCAGCAAATTTTTATCTTTTAAACTTATTTAAGCGAGCAAACCTTTTGTCTCCCTATATATATGTAAAATGGAACACATTTGAGTAAATGATATCTTCGATCTTCTCTAAATTGTCCAAATTGTCTAAATTGTGTTAAATCAAATGCTATATTTTCACTCCATGCCCCAAAAATATGTGGCTTTAAATTGTTTGAAAATAATAATTTGTTCTTAGATGTTTTACTGGACATACTAACTCGTCATTAATGAATTCATTACGCTTGTTTATTGCTTGATAAAATTTTTTTATGTTTTTGGTTTAATATCTCATCAGATGACCGAAACAATGCGCACATTTTTTTCAACTTTTCTCTCTTAAATAATGCTTCTACATCTAATTTTTACTCAGCGAAATAGCATGTGATAACAGCTACATATGTTGCTATAGTAACTTTGTTTACATTTGGTTGTTGTTATATCTCGAAAGCAGCAACTCATAAGGCCAATGTATTTTTTTTTTTTGAAATTTCAAATTCAATTTTCTTCATGTCTAAAAGACTAATATAAATCTCAATGGGATTCTGCACATCTACAGGAAAATATAGTTCTATCGGTGTGCTTAGATTTTCGCTACGATGCACACTGGCTGAGAAAAAAGGAGGAAAAAACCTTACAGAAAAAATGCTTGTCTATTAATATAAAGATTTTCCATAAGGATAACATTGGGACAACGAACTGTGTTTACCACTTTAATATATTGGTAACCAATGGACGCAGAGCAGTGATTCAAAATACAAAATTGTTTTTAGCTGAATTCAATGGTGCTAACGAAAATTGAACTATTTTTATTTTTTATGTATAAAAACTAAAAAACCGATTTTTTTGGGGGGGGGGGGTTATTTTTAAACCACCTTACGGTAGTTCAATAGGGCTGGTTTACGAACTCGTCCAAATAATTACTACTTTACACGTCCATGCCAAATTTCATTAAGATCGGACCACTTTTACGCGAGTTATCGTGCTTAAAGACACACACACACGCTCACACACATAGTAGCCTATAAATGTATCTATATATTAATACGCAAGCGGTTTTCTTTTCACAGCCCAACCGCAATAACGGCTGGGCGGATTTCAACGTTTGAGGTGTCAAATTAAAGGGATTGTTATGTAGATTTGTCATCAAGTCTCAGAATTTTAAAAAAGGGCGTCATTAAAGTACAGTAAAGGGCTGAAGTTTCGGAACAGTAGCGCTATTCATGGACATTGAAGCAAGCTCAGTTTACTTTGTTTACAAACTGAACATATGGCCAAGCTATGAAATAAACCACAGACTACAGAAATTATAATTAATTTTTTTGAAAAGAGCAGTTTTTTATATTTACTGCTGGCTTGGCTTTGTTTTCAACCGATTTCTTTTTAAACGATTTATTATGTAATTTAGGTTATGCTATGAAGTTTTCAAAGCTCTTAAACTTCGCAGTTACCACTGTTACAATGTAGTTTACGGTATCTCATAGTGTTTTTGAAGTTATTTTAACCTGAGCAAATCTATTTTTCCACCAGGTGCATTTATAGTGCCACCAATAAGAAGAAGACGAACGTTGACTGGTGGAGGAGTCGGAAAGAACACAATCGCAACCGCTGTCATCACCCTCCCGATGTAACATTTGATGCTCCTTCCAACCTCAGACCAATGAACTAAAAATGTTTTCATTGTATTGGGTTGCATTTCAAGAATGAAAATACTGGTAGAGATAATGCGTCGTTTACGCGTTTTTGCCACAAAGGAAAGGTTGCCTGTAAAGACAGCCGTTCCCTACAATATCTGATGTTTTGGCGATAATTATATAAATAAGGTGCAGAGGCAATCCCTAAACAAAGGAAGTCATTGCTCACGGCGCCAGTGTTTGCTCTCGGTCAGCTACAAGTTGCTGTAAGCAGAGCTTGATCTTTTGCCGGTGTTAGAATATACATTTCAGGAAAAAGAGGATATGGAAAGAGGATATCACCGAAACTCTCAGTCTGCACGCACTCATCAAAACACTGTAGGACATGCGTTTCGGCTTTCGCCATCTTCAACTATAATACTCGCGCGTCCTACAGTGTTTTGATGAGTGCGTGCAGACAGAGAGTTTCGGTGATAGTGTTGCCTTAAAAATCGTTTACATTCACCGGAAACTCGATCCTGCGGCAGATCAAATTAACATTAAAAGTTTCAGTAGTTAAGCCATAATTTTGTTAATGTTTCAGTAGTTAAGCCATAATTTTGTTAATGAATTTAGCCCTTTAATTAAACTTAAAAAGTATATCAGTAGGTTCTTAATTCTTTTACTATATGACTTTTGCTCGATTTCGAGCTACGTGTTATCTAGTATATATAAATGAAGGAATGGTGTTTTTTGCTTCTGGGGTCTCAGAATGAAAAGTTATCATGGTCTCGGGCTTAGGTCTTACCATGAGTACTACAGTAACAGCTTCTTCCCTATAAGGGAAATTCGATAAAATGGAGTTACTTTTAAGTATTTTGCAAATTTTTCTTAAAGTTAACTTTTTTCATGGAATGTTTCATCAAATATTTTAAATTGTCGCTATCTAGAAACGGTTGATGATATTTTTGTATAATTTGTAACGAAAGTAGGTCTTACCAAGATTGACATTTGTGAAAAATTTCGACGCTGTACCTCGAACTGTTTAGGAGTTTTGAATTTTTTGTAAAAAGCTCATACAGACAGACAGACGGAAAACTGGGCACCAGAGACCAGATGTTACTATAGTAAAATGTGTTTGTCTTGACCCGGGGAATAACGCTATATATGTTTGTCCAGATAGTTAAGGGACACCCTGTATTATAAAAAATAAGTATATAAATAAATAATTCGAATTTAATTTCTTTTTCGACCCCATAAGCTTTAACAAATTAATAAACATTCCAAAATGACAGGTAATTTTTCAATGTCCAGATACTAAGAATTAATTAATTCATTCGTTAAGAATGACTAATCATAGGCTTTATACTATTTTTCATGCTTACTACAAAAAACAAATTCATGAGTATCTAAGTAAAACGCGCGTAAATAAAAATAGTCTTGCGTGTAGTGTCATTAAACTAATAAATTACCACTCGTTTTGTAGAAAGCCCGTCAAAAACCTTCTGACATGATCATTAATGTACATTTACACAGAGCAAATGTACATTAATGATCATGATCATTAATTATAGATAAATAATTAATGATCATTAATTATAGGTCAATACTGAATAGTAGTTTAAAGGAATGGGAAAACGAGCGATCAAAATCTTTTGCCCCGAGCTTTAAGTATTAAGTGTAAGTTGTCCCACTAACCAAGGTACATTAGAATTTCAAAATATTTTTTATATCATAATACACGAACAACTGCCGTTTTCGTGGACTAAAACGATCACAAATTTGTACTTTTTAGTACATCTACAAAAAAGTCGCTGTGATTTTGTCGGTGCGCTAACCTAAAAAATTTCTTATTGAGTCATTCATTTATGTATGCTGAAATCGCTTCTAGACCTACTTTACTACCATGATGTTAACATCTGACTGTGCCGGGATAATAAGTCTTTTATTTGTATTTTATATGTAGAAACTGTGTAAAAATTTAATTGTTTTAAATTTCAAGTACTTATTTATTGTGCTTTGAATGAAAGAAGACATGACTCCCACTAATGGGCGGAAATATAAATAGTTCAAGGGCAGCCGATGATGCACTGTAATAGTGTGAAACGCGTCCTGCGTTTAACCGGATATTGTGACACCTAAGGCAAAAAAGGTAATACTACAATAATATAATTAACTTGAATTTGTCAAATAAATTTGATATGTCAAATACTTACTTGCCTAAGGTGAAAAGACAGACATAAGGCTACATAGGATATAATCCAATCTACTGATAAATTGGGCAACTGTATTTTTTGTTTGAAAAAGGGCGTGATTTAATAAGTGGAATGAAAAATACTATTTTTATTAAATGTTAACTTAAGGTATTGATTGACTCCATATATTGCAGTAGATATTAAGTTGATATTTTAAAAGTAAACCATCCTGCTCTCGGCAAACAGGATTCCAATATTTGGCTTAATTGGAAGCCAGTTGTTCACTGCGTATCCTTCGACAAATATTAAATTTGATTAAACACAATGTGATTCGAAGTCAGAATATTAATCTTTCATTGAAAGAAATTTTCGAATAAAATTTATGTTAGCGTAACGTTCCCTGAGTGTAGAACCTCTGTCCAGGGCTCCTGAGGCAGAAAGGGCGTCAACCCGAAAAATCCGCAGGCCGGGAGGTTACTTAAATAGTGTTTTATGCCCGTCGAAAATATACTCTTACGGCTCGAAAGGTTTTCTGCTGCATGCATATGCCTAAATGCTTGATCTTGTGTTAAAAGGCTTCCTTGTTTGTAATCGTCATTTATTGTATAAAATAAATGCAATATAGATAAGACATAGTAATACCATTATATTTTGTAAGCTATTACTTTTCAACAATATTGTTTACTTGTCGTTACTGTTACAATTGAAGTAGTTTAGCATTCTTTCAATTATAAGTATTTTCGTTTAGTTCAATTCAATCTGGTGCACGTTACATATGCCACTATTTTTTAAAACCTGCTCGAAATTAGTAATAAAAAATCGACTGACTTTAACTGGAAATTGAACTAATAGATCTTAAATTATTTAATTTAGGTTTTTAATAAAAATAATGTAGTCTAGTATTTTACTATGGACTTTACATTTTTAAATTAATATGCCATTAGTGTAAATAAATTGTTCACTTAAACTTTAAAAAAATATATTTTATTTCAGATAAATGCAGGTATTCAAACTGAAGTTTTAATAAAAAGGAATACAAAAGTTGCTTTTGAGCACAGACAACATTTAACAGGACTGCTTGTCGAGAGAGGATTGCTTGACAAAGTGACAAGCAATCTTCAATGACAATAATATTAAAGTAGTAATGTAGTCTTCACTGAGCAAGTGGACAAATAATGGTATTTCTTCTCGGTAGGTATCTGTCATGATGGTATCTATTATTAAATTTAATTGGCTACACATCAATAAAATTAAACTTTTTTTAATTGTATATTTCGGACCATGTTCTAGTTAAAAACCTGTTCCAGTTAAAAGGCTGAAGATGGACCTAGAACATGGTCCGAAATATACCATTAAAAAAAATGTTTAATTCTATTGATGTGTAGCCAATTAAATTTAATAAATAATGGTATCTCGGGCCAACAGGGCCGGCTCAAGAGTTTTTGGCGCTCAAGGCGAGGGTATTGCCCGGCGCCCCGCTCCAAATAAAACGAGATCAAACAAAAGTACTGTCATAGCTGTTAATTTTCAGCCGTATGTTTTTACTTAATTTCATTAAAAAATAATAATCAGTAAAGATCGACTAAACATCGAAAATTTAAAGGACATGATAGGCTACCATCTGACAAATTATACTCATAAAATGAGGCTCGATAGATTTGATATGGAGTTGATTCTTTGAAAAAAGTCAACCAAGTATTTTATGTACCTAGTTTAGATACTTAAAGGCGCTGGTTAATAAGGTATAATTCTGAGAAAATAATAAAAGTAACGCATTTGATGTTATTCAAATATCATGTGTTCAATATCATGGGTTACTAGTTACTAGTTTTGTTTGCGGTAGGTAATTTCACTATTACCATAGTAATAGTGAGATTCAGGGGTACATTTTCTGAAGTATTACCGGTTGCTGCTTCTGCCTCCTCATCGTCGATATGTGATGATGTAATGTTTTCTTTGTAGTTTATACGGTTGACTTGTGTACTTGACTATACTTTTGATTTTTATGAAACTAGTATTCTTAAATAAATATAAAATCTCTATCTAGAAATATTAAAACAATTACTACTTGTCTTGAGTCAAAATCCCGGCAACATTGAAAGAGAGAGGTACAGTAGTTTTTAGTCACCGACGGACTGTGCTGTAATAATCTAGTCCTTCGATGTATTTATGTGCAATTTCTTAAATTATACAAACTAGCCGCCCGCGTCATTTCGTGACTTAAAAACAACTTGGTAAAATAGGCTTTAGTTTCATGTTGACTGTGTAAGCAGTTTTGCAGCGTATTGTACCTGTCAATGAGGAAGTGTGTGAATTTTTGTGATTTTTAAATTCTCTAGACTAATTCTTTGTATCTTAGCACTGCTATAAAATTTCCAGTAATTGAACTTCTCATGAGGCAAACTTTTGAAAATCAATATGTTTATAAAGAGGGTTGTGTGTTGGTATATTTCGGGCTACAGTCAAAACTACATGTCGTAGACACTCGTTCTTGGTGTCAAACTAAAGCTTGGAATTTCATGATGTGATTGGGTGGTGATGTTGCGGTGTTTGGTTTTGATATCTTAAAAGGCTTAGTTCCAGGATCATCCTAAAGGGAACCATGTCATGGGTTTTGAAAGTGCTTTGAATAGTTACTATGTTTACCATTTGAAATAGCTACTGTACTATGATTAGCCTACTAACGGAATGCAGCACTAATGAACAACAAGAATATATCCAAAGAATATTCTCCCGGGCAAAGCCGGGGTTATCAGCTAGTAACTTATAACTTTAGACTTGAAACTTCAATGTGGGTAAGAGATTCCTCACAGAATTTGAGAAGTATGTTTATTTCACCTGCTTTAAAAGTGTCTATGTATACTTTCTACCCTTGGAAATTTCGACAGTGCAACAACATTCATTTTGCATAAAAAAGCGGGTTAGTTTATATCGATCTTCATTGCTTGGCGCATCTTCATGTCTCTGTTTTAGACTTTTCTTTTCAAAAGTATTAAATCTTTATGTTGATTTCAAAAAACACCTAACAACAAACGGTAAGAGGATGGACAAACCACGGATCTATACTGATGAACTAATCTCTAAATAACATTTATTAAATAGCCATTCGCCGAAAAACAGATTAATCAACTCTCATAACGGACAAGGAATTACATTTTCAAATTGACCGGCTTTTTTGTTTCGCATCTTAAATACATGCTTGGCAAATTTTTACCCAAGCAAGTAACATAACTTTCTATGAAATGCCTTAATTAAACAGGCTTATTGATTGGTACGTTTCAAAATCGAGTAAGATAGGCAGGCTAACTGTTAACACTTCAATATCCTCCACATTTCAAGTACATTTACAAAATACAGGTTTAAAATTTAGAATGCGTTTTAAAACTTTAATTTTTTAGAGTAATATTGATATTTTAAAACTCTAAACGTTGAAACATGCAACTATGTGTGCAAAAGTGTATGAATGTGTATTCACTGTCAATAGTTTGTTAGAAAATCCCATCTCCAAAGTACCACCTGAGTTTATGTTTCTTTTTAAGTTGAAAAAAAGATATTCAGTAAATTAAGATGATTACATACTGTTAGCCTTAGTTTCAAAGGGGCAAATACTCTTCCTTATCTTCCGTTGTCTTAAAAAAACTAAATAAATTGAGAAATCAAAATCATAATCTGGATGAATGACATCTGACTTGCTAGCCCTGCATTCTGTGGTATATCTCTGGAACTAATTCAAATCCTGATCATCTGTTTTGTTGCAAACAAATGAAAATTAAAAAAGGTTCACAGGTTCTAACACAGATAGCAGCACTTTTGCTGGAATTTCAAAGCCTCCTGTGTGAAGGCTTTTAATGGGATATTTTCTAAACCCGCAAAAGAACATCTGGAGTGTAAAAGATTTAATTTTATACCAGATATGTATAGAAAAATTAATTTATTGGGGTCGAAATGCTCTGTGCAAAATCCCAGAAATTCTTATAATAATATATCCCTGAATACAAGTTATAATTATATTACCTACTACATATTTGTCAAATACCACTGACCTATCATCGTACAGCCCGAACTACTTGACTTAAAACCTTGAAAATTTGCATGGACGTTCCTTTTATGGTGAAGGTATGCGCTAAGAATGGATTTTCCTAAATTCCAAGTTGTAAAGATTGTTTAATGGAGAAGAAGCTTTAAACTGTTCCCATATGAATGTAATGGGCGATTTTTTTTACATTTACAATTTCATTCAAGCAAGCAGAGAGTAATTAGCTTGACAAACGGATACGTTGGTACAGCTGTTTAATAATTTAATTTCTTTCATCATGGTTTTGGTTTTATGGTTGTTTGGTTGATTTTTTTATGTTATACGTACTATATACAAGTTACTACAAAAAAGTTATATTTAGTTTATGTTTGATCCGTAATTAGTTGTTGTACCTTATCTGTTCAGCATAAACAAATTATGAGGCACCATTTTTATTTAGGCAGCGGGAGTTATAGTTTTTGCCCTACAATAGTTTGGCGAATTCCTTTTTCATCTGATTCGATGGTGTCCCGGCTTTGTACGGAAAAAATAAGCGCTGCAATATGTTCTATGTTCACGATACGCTACCTTTAAAACTATTAATAACCGCTCATATGTTAAGTTGTAAATCAAGTGAAGCGAGTTTGAAACACTGCCGACTGATAGCGCTACTGTTTCGAACTTTCAGCCCTGTACTGTACTTTGGTACTTTGGTTTCGAACTTTCAGCCCTTTACTGTACTTAATTGATGCCCTATTTGATAATTCTGAGACGAATTGGCAAATCTGCGAACAATTACCGTAAAATTGACACATTTAACGTTAATATCGGTCTAGCCGTTTTCGAGTTATGAGTTTGAAAACAAAACCTACATTATCTACTGTGACATAAATCTTTTTAAACCTATAGAACACCATAACAGCGTTATATTTATAAAAACAGACCTATTTATTTAAACAGCTATTTATATAAGCAGATCTCTATATTACATATTCTTCGATGAAACCTTTTTCGTTATACTGCTTCAAAAACAGATGTTTTTAATGCATGTTTTCCGGACCTAAATACACTCTTTTTATTCCTAGGAATTAAAAGCTGATGTACTCGATACCAGCTGACTCTTTATAGTCCTAGGACTATAAAAGTCAAAAAGTGCCGAGTACGTCGTAATAATCGAACAATATTCATTCGATTACAAATAATCGAAACATTCATCGTTATTATCGAAACATTCTTGTTGTCAGTTTAATCAATTTGTGAAACTCGCTCATTTCACCAATCGATTATTACATACGTTCGATACGTCGATAGTTGTTCATTGTTGTCAGTCTACCCTAACACAAATGAAACAGACAATCAGCTGATTGCTTCAAATAGCAAGAACAAGACGGTGGCATCTTTTGAAGGCATCTTTAAAGGTAAACAAGCTGTAACATTTTGGTTTTCCTTAGTAGTTTACGAATTGTATTGAGCAATATAACGAAAAATATAGTTCATCACACGGACCTAAAGCTGCTTTTCGTTACTCGGTAATTTTAAAACTTGACTTGATTTTAAAGTTAAACTTGACCTTGTACGAAAAGCGTCACTTTAGGTCCTTGTAATGAAATATACTATTTTCATTCCGTCGCTTCAGATTCGACTCGTCAAGGTGGGACTATAATTTCTATCGTGAGCGAAGCCACGGGCGACTGCTCGTAGATTATAAATTGACTTAATAATAAATCTTCCAGAAGGAATTAAATATTCGTTATGAAAAAGTTAAAAGAAACTTTTAACGAAAAACTCTTGTTATTGTTACTAATTGGCGTTATCATAAAAAAACGCCAGTAAAAATGTTAGGCGTTGTTGTAAATTGGCTGTTATTGCCAATAAAGTTATCGGTGCGGAGGGTCAACATGGGGGTCATTATCGCAGGTTTAATTGGTTTAAATTATTCAAGGGTAAAACAATTATTCTTTACACTTTATTTATACGTCTCCTCAATCTAACATTACAGTACTTACAGAATGTTGATCCATTGCGTACGATCTTTTACTACAGAATAACTGAAGATTTTTGTTGTTTCTAGATAAAATTTGATAAATAATTTTTAGTAAATGGTTAATATACAATTCTCGTCCGTTTACACAAACATGCAGCTTGATGTTTTAAAATTATACTTTATACGTCCTTGAAAATATCTTTCTATTTTATTTTACTTGTCATACAAAACTGTATGTTATTTTTTATTAGGTAGCAACTCACATAACTATTAGTTTCCTGGTAGAATGTGTTCGTGCAGTTTAATCTTGCATTTATAGCAATTCGGTTAACTAAAGTAAATTTAAAAATACATCTCAATAAACTCTATTATCTGCCACTGATGCTATCTAACATAAGGTCGCCGTTAGGTAGTAACAAGACCCGGGTTTGGACCGTTCCCAATCAAAACGTAAAAAATGACACTGGCGTTGAAATACACAAGATAACCGCCATTAAATTTATGTGTTTCTCTATAACTCCAGTAATAGAATGCCGATCTTGACAATATTTTTTTTGTGTGAAAGGTGTTAAAAAAATAAACTGTATTCTCATTAATTTTGTTTCAATTGAATTTTGAAAAACAAAATTTCCTTTTTAATTTCATGTGGAAGTTAATTCTTGTTGTATATTTATGGCATTTCTATATTTCTACTGTACTATTTCTAATCAGTCACCTGATGTTATGTTTTGAATAATTCATAAAAATGTTTGGATAAACATTACAGGAATAATTAATTTTCTATATTTTACTTTTTTATTATATTTCCAAATAAAGCATAATTAATTCAACACTTCAAATGCGTGCAATATATTTCAAAGTTGTGTTAATGGCGACGACCAAAAAGACCTACAGTACAATAAATTGAAATTGGCAAACCAATCTTTAAACACAAATGGATCCAGATCAATTAAGAGGAGTGGTAAAGTTATTCACTGAGAGTCAACAAGGTCTTAAAGATTGTGAAAGGCTTCCGTGGTCTTCATACACATATGGAGAATCCTGGTCATCGCCCGAAGACCAGGATTCTTCATATGTGAAGGTCTTATGGAGAATATAGTTTCAACGATGATGGAAAGACTCAACTTTTCAAAAGAATCTACAGTAAGTATAACACATTTTCAATAATTCAATCCAAAGACAGAAAAATTCAAAAATTATTTAGAAAGATTTGAAAACTATTTGGCAGTAAAAAATGTTGAAGATTTAGGAAAAAAGGCACAGTTACTAACAGTTTCAATTGGTTATACACACTATAACAATCTCTCTGCTTTGCTTGGTCCTGAAAGTGCTATTAAGGACTTAGACTATCAAACTTTGTGTAATCACTTCAATGACATGATCTTGCTAACAGAATTCAAGTAAATTTGCTATACCTACCATAAAACAAGCATGTATTCTTTTGAAAAAATTGCAATAACTCCGTTAATTTGTCGTTCGATCTTAATAATCTCTATGTCTTTTTGTAAGAAATAAAATTTCGCAATTCTTTTGTCTCTTGTCCAATTTTTGAAAAATTTACGGTTTTTAAGAAATTAAGTTTTAAAATATAAAAATGGCTGCCATTTTGAAATGGTAGAAAGTAGAAATTTTATACACCGCACCAAAGAAGGTGCTAATAGTCAGCATATAAGTACCAAGTTTGAAGTTAAAATCTTTAGTAGTTCGAAAGTTATGCAAAGTCATGTTAAAAACACATACAGACCGACAGACGAATAACCGAGCATCTTAGGACCCATGTTTACGGAACTTTTTTCTTAGTTTTGATGTAAGTAACCATATCCCGAAGTCCTGAAGGTTTTTTTTATCAACACCCTGTATAAGAAGCGAACCAACAGTGAAAAATCTAAAATAATAGTATAATAGGTTCTTGAATTTTTATTCAATTCTTTACCTGAACTGTGAGAATATACTATCTAAAAATTACGGTTTGAGTGCATGATCAGTTCAGTTAATACATCACCGCGAAAGACAGGGATCGTGAAAATTTCATTCAAAAAGTAGCTGTAGCTGTGGGTAAGTACAAACTCGCAAACTTTTTTAAGGATGTTTCTAATATACAACCTCGCCAATTTCCAAACCGGTATAAAAACTAGGGTCAGGGCTCAGGCCGGTCACATACAAACTCGCCAACATTCTGTCCACAGATAGAGCCGTTCCCCCCCCCCCCAGGCTACCGGACAATAATTATTTGCGGGATTCCCTGCGGAGGGACGTCCGGGTGTGCACTAGCATTCTAGCATTCAAGTCTGCTTCCCTTAAAAACTTACTCTCAACAGCTGCACAATAACTGCTTAGTATTGTATTAACCTGGGAAAGATTATTAGTTATTACTACTTAATTATTTCACTTACTTTGTTATTTAATTATCCTTTTACTTCTAGTATTTAAAATAAATTTTCCATAGGTATTAATGGTGTAGCTTAAGCACTAGAAGCAAATGGAAAAGTTAAAATAATTAAAAAGTAATAATAGGCCTGCTTATTATTTGTTTGGACATTTTGTACATTATATTTAGTAGAATAACTTTATCTATGATGACTACATCACCACACATCATCTTTATCTATGATTTTTACATTTTTCTCGAAGAGTGAATGTAATTTTTTTAATACAAAGAGGTATCTTCGTATTAAAAAAATTACATTCACTCTTCGAGAAAAATGTAAAAATAATAAAACCCCGCTAATTATACTGCTATATTTTATTTGTAACCCAATTCATTCTCTAATATTATGAGCCCCTTGGTAAAGGTACAAATAAAATACAAAGTATATACAAAATAGTTTTTCCCCCTCACTTTCCAGTGAAACAGTATTATCGATACGTGCTACAATCATATGAAATTAAGTCATACTCTCAACGACGTAGCGGCATTTATAATCGGGCGAAAATGATTTGGGTGAATAAATTTCGCTGAAGCCTGACATAAAAGCTAGGTCATGATGTTTTGAGCTTTCCTGAAATAATTGAAACGCTGTGAAACCGAAACCATCGATATCATGTTTGACCCGATAGATTGCAGTGGCGGGTGGTGGGTCAAGATTGCAATAAGCCTGTTGCACACAATAGCATGCAAAACATGTATCATTGTACGTTAGAGTGGGCAAGCCGATAGATGTAAATATAAAACCTGGATAGCTGCAGCTCGCACGGTTTTTGTCCGTCGTGGCTATTATAAGCTCTAACAATGCTGTTCGCAAACACTACTGGCTGATAAACGTTCTATCCAGCGACCACATAGTACAAACGTTTCATTGAACAACAGTTTTGTTGAATTTTCGTTCTTTGAAATGGAACAAATTAGAAGCACTGATGTATACCTTAATTATCGAATGAAGGTGATAGGCGAAGCGACCGCGCGGCAGTAAAAACCTTTTTATAATGCCGTAGAAACGTAAAAAACGGTGTTAAAATTTTGCAGTAATTCTTATTCCAATGATCAATCAATGATGTATTTACCTCAAGCTTCAAAAAAGTTTTAGCATACTCCGTAAACTTTATATTTTGAATTATATTTATGAAAACACGACCTGTGAATTGAAAAACTCTATTCCTTGTGTTTAATTTAGAATAACTCTGCTTTCAAGCATCGGGGTAAATTTTCCTGTAGAGAATCATTATTCGAGTTTCTAAACAATACGATATAAAAATTTGAGATTTAATCGTACTGTAGACCTTGACCCACAATTGGTCCGTAGGACTTTTAATAACTTAGTGTTTTGAACGTTAGATGCAGTAAAAGAAACAACTTCTAAATAGCATTTAATTTATTGAATGTTTGATGATTATTTACCGATGAGGTCAGAATAGAACGTGTAAGGAGGCTTAGTCCTAAACATTCAGTCGCAAATAACAGCCTTTAACTGACATGTGGTCCGCAATGTGGGTACGTAATACGTACATACTGCAAGGGAAGATTTCTGCTACAAAACCAACAAAAATCGACAGTCAGCAATGTGGGGACGTACAAACTGCAAGAGAAGATTTCTGCTGCAAAACCAACAAAAATCGACATCCAGTCATCACTGTTGCAGTTTTGCCGGTGCCTTAAAATACGGTTGCGGTAATTCATTGTAAATATGATTTACTGATTTCGTCATTCTATTTAATTGTTTTAAAAGTTTTTTTTACCATGAACTCTGAAAACAAAGAAAACATGTTCCCGGAAGCGTATATAAGTTGTATTTTATTTTGCTTGAACTAAACTGAATATAACACATTTTTATGCATTATCGTCGTTATTAGTAGCAACGTTGAACGTTAAGCGTAATTTTGTAGGTATGCAGACTTGAATTCAGGAGCAGGATGGAGGTCTGTACGCAGGGGTCACGCAATTGTCACCGGTAGCCGGGGGAGGAAAAGGGGGAGAGGTACGCGGTCAGAAAGTTGGCGAGTTTGTATATAGCCCCGGCCGGAGCTGCGGCCCTAGTTTTTGTACTTGTTTCGAAATTGGCGAGTTTGTATGTTAGAAACGGTCTCAGAAAAATTGGCGAGTTTGTATGCAGCTGTAGCTATAAGGGGATTTTATGTACCTGCAGCTATGGTAGCTACTTTTTTAGAAACTGTAGCTGTAGCTATTAGCAAAGCTACTTTTAAAAGTATCTGAAGCTGTAAATGTAGCTATACATTTTGAAAGTAGCTTTCCCAAGAGTGCCTGTAATTTGGGGGATTACATCACAAGCCCCTACTCCCGTGATACGGGGACATAACGCCCAAAGGAGTTTTTCTTCTAAAATGGTCAATTCAAGCTATGATCTTGAAATTCACTCCCTCTTGTCAGCGTGGAGCTTGAGTTCTCATTCTCATTTAATTAAACAGTTCGTCTGAAACATAACCGAATGAAATACTTGGCAATTTGTACCAAATAACTTTTCCATATCATTATTTACTTTTACGATATGTCGCCTTTAGAAATAAGCTATTACCGTCGTTTTAACAGAATGGACAAAAATATCCGTTCAGGGTAACCTCGGCAATCATATTAATATTTATATTAATTGATAGCGTTTTATGTGTACTTTCTGGATATGAAGTGAGTTTATTGTGAAAAAGCATTTTTAACTACTCAAATCACGATTTGATCCAAAATTTAACATGGTCTTATACGGGAAATAGAATTTTCATTTTTGGAGTTTTGTCAGCACGATAACTCTCGTAAATATCGTCCGATCGTGACAAAATTTGGTAGAGACATGTAAAACTATATTCTCTTGGACGAGTTCGTAAACCAGCCACATCGACATACTTACCCCCAAAAATGGGTTTTTTAGTTTTTCAAATGGAAAAATTAAATCTATCCAATTATTGTTTTTACCATTGGATTCTGCTCGATGAAACAAACAATTTAGTATTTTAAATCATCTCTCTAAATCCATTAGCCTCCAAGATATTTCCACTCTTATTTTTTTACTGAATGTTTTAGTAGCAGCAGAATGTTGTGTTTGCCAATTTCTTATTCACCTTCTACTTAAGTTTTCAACGAATCTCGAGGATTGTTTCTTGAGTTTATCAAGATACGTATGGGATTTTTGCTTTTATAACTTTTTTTGTGAATATAATTTAAAAAATTAACAATCTTGCCTACTCATTTAAAATCAATCTTTGATTCTTCTGTAAAACTTTTACACTAATATTTGTTGGCTGAGACTTTGTAAAACAAGCAATGAAATATTTTTAAATATATAAATATATCACTCGTTTACATTTCTTCTTTTCGTAATATGGATTAATTATTTGATTAATTTGTATATGGAAATTCGCTGAGTACGCAGGTTTGCTGAGACGGGGGTATTTTAAATAAAAAATATACAATCCTAAGCCTCTGTTATTATTTCACCAGATCTGTAATCAAGGTTTGATATTTACACTAGGTGAAGTTTCAGAATAGTGTATTACGTTACTAGCCCGGTAAGTACCGTTTTACCGTGCGAGGTTGATAGTTTCACAGATTTTCATGCGAGTACGGCAAAACTTACAAGGCGTGTAACGTACGATACTTTACATCATACTATTCAGAAAAAACATATTTTTTTATCATAACGTGTCTCTTGCCTGAATTCTTACGTTTTCAATTCTTCAAACCTGGCCTTTAATAAACAAACAAACATTTGCTACCGCCACCAGCGCTGCCACTACATTCCTCTGAAGTAACCAACAAACATGCATTAAGCGTCGGTTTACTACAGTCAGCTAATCGTTTTGATTGTCGGCTTCAGTTATTTCCGTTTCCTAGTGCACGGTAAATTGACCGTGTAGTGATCGGGAAAGAGTACTGTCCAGGTAAGGCACAGAAAACAGATGTTTCTGTGTAGTATGATGTAATAGTATATTACGCAACTAATGCGGGAAGTAGGTGTTTACGTGCGAGCATGATAGTTCACGCGCGACGCTTGCGGAGCGCGGGAATTTCATACGAGCAACGTAAACACCTTCCCGGATGAGTTGCGTACGATGGTTTTCGCAACACTACCAGCAACAAATATACAGGGTAAGTAGAAAACAACACTTCTATGAAAGTTAAAAGATTTAAAAAATATTAATTATACTCTAGAGATAAAATACGAACAAAACCATATTTATCTGTGCGGGGGAGATAACAAAAAGCGTTATCTCTGCTGTTCATCGACCGAGTAGGCCTTTCTAGGAATACGTCTTATCGTCACACAGACGGCAACAATTGATTAAATAACACTGCTCTTTATTAACTTATCGCTATTAACTGTACGTAGTTGCAACCTGGGAAACCAGTTTAGTTACAATTGAGATATGGTCGTCGTAGTTAAAATGTGTATGTTGTGTTTATGTATAATGTATGAAAATTGTGTGATATAATATTTTTTTCTTGAGTTGGCAACATTGAGCATTTACCGCACTCGTGCGGTAAATGCTCAATTCAAACTCTTTACCGCACTCCAGCTGATTTGTTACCTCACTACGGCTGATATTTGCCGTACTCTTTTGTCAACGGCGACTTCCCACACTGAAACGGAAGCGGAAATCGGCTACTTACTAGTGTAGTGTTGCGAAAAAGATTTTAAATGTTAAATGTTATGCTCTATTGATGTAGATCAGCTGATTTATATATTGTCAAATTAAACTGGCCAGGAATCACTGGAAATGAATAATTGAGTTATAATAATGTTCCCGGTTCTGCTTGTTGCATTAAGTTAGTCGTCATACAGATACCAGGCGGAGGAAGCAGAGAGCCGGGTCGCGGCGGGCGCCATGGTTACGGAGCAGGGCTGTTGCGCTGGCAACCGTTAATCCGAATCTTTCGATACATTTTTACTTTTAAAGAATTTCGTTATAGGAATAAGCCATTACCGACCAGCGACCACATAGTACAAATAGACGGAGCACACGAACCGCGACTTGAAGCCCAATTTTGCTTCTAGTCCCTATGCATTGAAAAAACAAAGTACGTAAAATACTCCCGTTGCAGCAGACCTGCATACTCAGCGAATTTCAAAAGCAAAACAACATTTTTCAAACCAACATAGCGAGATTTTACATGTTTTTGAAAGGTCCATAAGAATAACATAGGGAATGAGTATGCAGGTTTGCTGCTACAGGTATATTAAAACTGGGTGGTTTTAATTTAATATTTAGTAGATCTGAACTAGGAGAAGCCATTTACCAAGTATTAAGATATGTTGAGAAATAAGCGAGATGTAGAATTTTACTTATTCCCCATAAGGTTAACATTGGGACAACGTACTGTGTTTACCACTTTCAATATCTCGGTAACCGAAGGACATAGAGCAGTGATTCAAAATACTAAATTGTTTGTTTTTTTGAGCTGAATTCAATGGTGCTAACGAAAATTGGGTTATTTTTATTTATCTATGTAAAAAATCAAAAAACCCATTTTTGGGGAGGTTTACCCCCCTTTACCCCCTCTTCCGGTAGTCCGATCGCACTGGTTTTCGAACTCGACCGAATAATTACTACTTTACATGACTGTCCCAAGTTTCATTCGGATTGGGCCATTTTTACGGCCGCTATCGTGCTTAAAGACACACATATATATATATATATATATATATATGTATGAAAATGAACGAATAGTGTTTTTTGCTTCTGGGGGCCCCAAAACGAAAAGTTATCATGGTCTCGGGCTTAGGTCTTACCATGAGTACTACGGTAACAGCTTCTTCCCTATAGGGGAAATTCGCTAAAATTACAATTATGGTATCAAATTAAAGGTCTGAATCTCAGAATCACTGTAGCACCCGTTATAAATGGTTTGCAGATACTTTGTAAACACTGGTAACCTAGAAGCTTGCCCTGACACTTTTCGAGAGAAGCTGCCGCCACGGAATGCACCTGTAACGTTCCCATGATGTGTAAACTGCTTCTAAACCATTTATGATTAGTACCATAGTAATTGTGAGATTCAGATAATTTGATACCATGCAAATTTGTATTTTTGTGGTCGACCATATTTTTGTAAACAGTAGGTCTCCCAGGATAACTAAGTTATCGACCAAACTACGGCAGCTATTTCTTCTTTAATATAATTAAAAAATTCAACTCGTTAGCAACACTTCCCGCCGTTTTTTATTTTACCTGGCTAAAAAATAAAAAAGTATCAGCCGACTACTTTTTTCATATCATGTTTTAAATTTGAATACAAACTTGTGACTTTTTATCATTTTTTAAAATAGGAAAAAAATATTTTGGAAACATGATTGATACTATTACTGTTCAAAACTAAAGGATTCTTCACATGCAAAATTTCAACATTAAGCCTAGGTGCTAATTGATATAAACTACGAGTTATTTGAAACAAGAGCACCGTCAGAAGCGGTTTTAGGCGCCGTTTTATGTTTCTATACCTAGACAATATGGCGGTCCAGGCTTCATTTGCTGTAATGCAAGTAAGATAGCTATGCTCGGTCTAGGTCTATCTGTACTATGTGGTCGCTGTTACCAACGCACTATGGCGCACTGCTGACAGAGTGGGAGTGTCGCTGATGGGTCGCGACTGGTGAAGTAAAAATAAATACAAATGTTTTCGATTGGATATGATTGATAGTAATGACTAGGGGTGTGCGAGTAGTGATTTTTGAAGTCGAGTCGAGTCGAGTCGAGTTTTGAAAAATACCCGCAAGTTTCGAGCTTTTTTCGAGTCGAGTTTTTTTTTTAAGTTTATAATATAATGGTCATCATGGTTCTACATAATGGTAAAAAATTATAATCATTACTCAAATACAAATTACAATTTTGAGGTGATTAAACTTAAAAGAGTTACTGAACTAAGGGCAGATATGCAAATAAATGATACCAAAAAAAGAAAGAAAACCTTTTACAATAATTACTCACAATAATTCTTGATTTGTTACATTTTTCAAGCCTAACTTGTGGTTAAGGCTTACCTGGGTTTTGAAATGAAATGAAAACACTGACTATAAGCCATGACCAATTAATTACGGATAAACGGCGGGAGTAACTACTCGACTCGAACTTTTGAGTATTTTGTAATAAGTCGAGTCGAGTCGAGTAGTGTATACGGGGCTCGAAAAAAGCTCGATTCTCGAGTACTCGCACACCCCTAGCAAAGACATTTCGAAAATCAAATCAAAAACATTTATTCTAAAACTTACAAGCTAAAATATCACAACACAATTATTAAATTGAATTGATTCCGCAAACAGATAATCCGTGTTCGGAGAATGCGGGAAACCGATGTCTGGAGAAGGGGCGTTATATCAACGGACTTAATCAATATTGCGATATTGATCAATTTCGAAAAACAATAAGGATGCCTCTTGATGAATTTCCAAAAACAATAAGGCTACCTCTCATATATGATTATGTAAAGAGGTTGATAAGGCTTAATGAGGTTGTAGAGGCTTAATGAGGTTGTAGAGGCTTAATGAGGTTTCTGATATTACACGTATTTTAGGAAAGCTTTTAGCTTCGCTAATCCAGCTTCCATCCAAATCAGAAAGCTGCCTGATTGGCTTTTATGTGATTACATGTGCAGCACTATGTGGAGAGTATGATCACCTTACCGACTATATACCACGTAATAAATGAGATTTCAGTTCAAAGCGTTGTGTGATAGCCCAGACAAACGCTGGTACAAATAATATTATTATTCCGTGCTGATTACAGCGACCACATAGTGCAAACAGACTATGCCAATCTTACTAGCATTACAACAAATGAAGTAATGCTATATTGCCTTGGTATAGAAACATAAAACGGCGTTTAAAACCGCGTTATCTGGCAGTGTCCTCGTTTTAAATAACTTGTAATATTTTAATATTTTAATATTTTATACCATTACAACATTTTAATGGTGTGAAAAATATAACATCCTATACTCTTATACAAGCAATGTTATCTTGCGTGCGTGTTTGTATGTTTGCACAACGATCTCAAAAACGGCTCCGAGGATTACCTTCAAAGTCTGGTAATAATTAATTTATGGCGTTTTTTATTGCATAAGTAATCTTTTATGCAGATTACTTGGCCAGAGAAAATGTAGTAACGTAATAAATCGAATTTTAAAGTTGTAAAATTTTAACATTGGCCTTATGGGTTGCCGTGATAACAACGAAAATAAACAAGGAAAGTGTAAACTAATGAAATAATCATAACAGCTGTTTGGAATCTACAGCCATTAAGGGAAAATACAGCAAGTGGGATGAAGAGTCCATGGAGCAATAAAAAGGTTTCTATTTATCAATTTTATGACACTGAAATATTTTATAGTAACTGGATGAACTGGTAAACATGAAATAACACCGAGCAAGGCTCGGTCCACCAGGTACTTTAATATAAACTGCTCTCGTTTTAATATTTTATACCATTTAGCATTCATTAATGCTGAAGGTTGAAATTTTGCATGTGAAGAGTCCTTTAGTTTTAAACGTTAAAAGTATCGATCATATTTCCAAAATATTTTTTTCTATTTTAAAAACTGAAAAATCATAAGTTTTTATTTTATTTTAAAACTTGACATGAAAAAAGTAGTCGGCTGCTACTTTTTCTTTGGTCAGGTAAAAAAACGGTGGAAATTGGTGCTTTGTAATCATATTTAATGAAAGAAATAGCTGCCGTAGTTTGGTTGATAACTTAGTTTTTGTGAGAGAACTATCCGTCCGGCGCCTACATGAAAACAAAGTCAATTCTAAACTGCTCTTCACAAAATTATAGTCGACCACAAAAATACAAATGTGGCATCAAATTAAAGGTCTTAATCTCACAGTCACTACGGTACCAATTATAAAGGGTTTAGAGGCAGTTTACCCATCATAGGAGCGTTACAAGTGCATTCCGTGTAGGGTTCTCAATCCCGGGATTCGGGATCCCGGGATCCCGGTCGCTTTTGAATACCTGATAATCCCGGGACTAGAGTCTCTCAATCCCGGGATTGACGGGATTACAAAAGAATAATTTTTTCTCAATTTTTACGTGATTTGAATGTTTTAACTACTGCCAAATTTGTCCTTTCAAATTAACGTATAAACCTAAAAATATGTTTTAGAAAATTAATATTTAAATATTAATGATTAGTAGCCAATTTTTACTAACGTTTATTTTCTCCAAAATAAAATTTCAATTCAACAATAACCTTGTTCCTGGAATATATTGGGACAGTACTTAGTTTCCTTATCGCTCGGAACATTCGTTGCAGTTACTTCTCATGATTCGGCGTATCATAAGGTTAACGGCTGCAAAAGGGACTTTATTTTGATATTTTTTATCTTACTGAATTTTTATATCTATCTGATCACCAACATTTTCAGTTGCTATCGGGCTTTCGTTTAGCGAACATCTGAGCGAGTCGGGAGGATTTTGTGTAGTGAGTAGTGAGTTTCATCAATCGGTTTTATAGCAATAACCATGATCTGTGAATTATTTGTGAATATGAAGTAATATTGGTAACGAAAACGTTCTTGTTTGGCCCATTAGAAGGATTGTGATGTTTCTTCAGTTTGTTATTATCGTCTTACACAAAAGAACGGGAAAACAGCGCAATGTATGATTCGCAAATTTGTTTAAAAATATTAGACGGCTCTACGAATGGATGTACACTCATTTGTCAAGTACAAACAGCATGAAAGCCATTAAAGAAAAAAATTGGAACAACAGCTATTAGCCGTCAACAAGCCCACATTTGACAAGTTTTTAAGAAAAAATAGATTTATTTAAAAAAAAATGCCATAAGTGTTGTTCTCACACAGCAATAATCTAGATAGGCATATATGCCTATAGAAAACGGGAATCCCGGGATCGAAATTTGGTTCGGGAGTGAGACCCCTAATTCCGTGGTGGCTTTTCCCCGCGTCTTTGGATGTAGTGTCCCATGCGGAAGCGAATCGATGCGAATGTACAGCACCCCCTCCGGAATCACGAATTGGCCGAAAGTGGACGCGACGTGACGTGACGTGTATGTATAGCAGCACCTTTAGTGGGAAAAGTTTTTGTTTCGCCCTGGCACGTCAGGCCGTTTGTCTACAATCTATGGTGGACGGCTTAGAAACTCACCTTGTATAGTTTTTTACATATTTTTGTTGTCATTTTATAGCGATCAAAATTGGATTCACCTTCTATAAAATGTTGAGTTATTGGGCCTACCGTAAGCCAATCGTTTACCGAGTCATTTGTTGGAGGTGCTAAATTAAATGCCGTTCATAGTCTAATAAAATTCTTAAAACTACCCTCAAGAGGAGAATTGCCTAAATGTTTGTAGGAAATACAAACACGTTTTTAATTCAACTAACCAAAACAGAAAAGTATTGACTAAACCTCGATTTTTTCATATTGAACAAAACTTCGTAGGATTGGATTTAATTTTGGAAGGTCATGGGTATTTTTATTTATTTTCAATTTTGATTGATTTCATTATTGGGGCATACTGGGTTTATTTATATTATAAGAATAAAGTTCAAAACCTAACGATGGATAAACCGGCATTAAAACTTGATGAAATATTAGGGCCTATTTTATGAAGTACTATCAGATTCCCGTGGCTTAGCCCGCTGAAGCGATAACACATGTTTAGTTGAACACTACATTTAGTTAAGTATATGAGTTATATATAACGTATATATATTTGTATACGCTATATGTAATGTGAAATTTTAATAAATCACCAAGTTGACTGATTTGTAATCATTTACCTGAAGTATTTAAGTGTTTAATTACACCGTTAAGGGTGCAGAGAGGGATTCCACCTCAGAATCAGATGAAAATGTAAAAAACTTTCTCAATACATTTTTTCCTTCAAATGGTTTTAATTGGCTACCTTACTCCGAAACATTCCCATTTTGCAGTTTCGTCTTAAAAATATTGAAATTTCCTTGTTTATCCATTATTAAGCCTATCAATTAGACTTCTATTAGTTTGAACAAAAAAAGTATCATTACCTCTTCAAGGGTTTGAACACAGAACTTTCATTACCCCTCTTTCGCCTAAATCCTGACAACAAGACTCTCAAGAATATAAGGTGTATGATATTTTAATTTCATTTCATATTTTCATTTCATCTTTATTTACAATCTTCAAGATTACAAATAGTGTCACATGAACTTAATCTAAATACAATTCAGTTTTTTCTCCGTTTCTTCTATGCATGTTGTTGTCTCCAGTGGAAGAATTCTGCTACTGTGTAGAACGGCCAGTCTTGAAACCAAGTTTTTAGTTTTTGGACGAACTGTTGTTTGTCGGTTCTTTTCTGGTCTTCTGGCAAGGTGTTCCACATCTTGGCCTCCATGTACCTCGTACTTTTTTCAGTTGCGCTCATACTGTGCACAGGGACACAGTAGTCGGTTGCATGCCTTGTGTTGTATTCATGTATCTGTGCACTTGTCCTCAGTTTGTCAGGTGCCTTGACATGCAAGTAAACGATGACCTCGAGAGTCTACAGGTTTATAACAGTTAACATTTTTAGCTGTTTGTAAGTGTCCCTGCATGATTGTCTGGGCTGAAGATTTACAAGCAGTCTTATGGCTCTTTTCTGGAGAACCAAAACTCTTTGTACGTTCCCAACGGTAGTGTATATATAACTGTATTTCTAACTGACATAACGACAGTAAATAACGCAAAGGGCGGACTCTAGACATCACGTCTGGATTCAATATTAATAGACGTTTATAATAGACCAAAAACTACGATACAAATTTTAAATGAATGAACTGGTTTTAAAATACTTTCTTAGTACGCATCTAGAGGCTTTAAAAAATATTTTTGCCAATTTTTATGACCTTAAGCCTTATAGTTTTTGAGAAACTGTGATTTGTGAGTTAACCAGTGAACCCGGTTTTGGCTTTTATGTATATAGATAAATAACTAAAAAATAATATAAAAACCCATATCATAAAACTTCTTCAAATTGGAAACATGTTAAACGACAAAGTCATCAATGAAACTAACATTTTATAATAATATCGAAAATATAACTATTAATTGGTTTGGCAAATAAAAAAAACTTTATAGGCTTTTTCCCAAGGTTATTTTTTAAAAATTTAAGTCGTCTGTAACATTTTAAGGCATGTATGGACCACAGGAAAAAAGTTTCATCGAGATTCTATCAACCGTTATTTTGTGATAAGTGAATGAATAAAGAAAGTAGTCTTTTTTGTTGACAAACAAGCTACGATTTTATTGATATAGACGTTGACTTCATGACTGATATGTAGATAAATAACAAGGTAGATAATGAAGTATTTATTATCCTGCTAATGTTTGAAAAGTCTGTGATCTTGTTCTTGGAATTCTGGTCTCCAATCTTTAAAGTAATTGGAAGCAAGTCAGTTCTTTGAACTAATCTTATAACAAATGTATATACAACTGGAACCCTTAATCTTTAATAGTTGGAGAAAATATTCAAACATATGTATATTTTTTAATTATGCAACTCGCCTCACCCTTTTCTGAACGACAACCGAGAGCTCATCCAAGAGTGAATGGTAAATTCCAATAGTGGAATTCCAATAGTTGGAGTGAATAGTCCAATAGTAAATTCATTGTGTGTTTTAGACTACGAAATATGATAGTATAATTAAAAGTGTTTAGATAAAAATAATTAATTGAAGGAAAAAATTTTGAAAAGTTTGTATTATTTGAAAAATCTATCATTCGCTTCAGAATCGTCTGAGCTAAATGAACTGAAGATCTAATAAAGTGTGAATGAAAGTTTGCATAGGTGCTCTCATATCCAATCATATAAAATATCATTAATAACGCTGGAGCTGTTGATCTTTACTTTAATAAAAAAACCTTTGTAAACATTTCTATTACAGAGCGTTCGTTTGAAAACTCGTCCAATTTCAGTGAGCAATTTCATAAGCTTTTTGCCAAATGAAAGCAAGCTTATTATCCATTATTTAGCCCCTGGGCTGTACGATTGAAATATTGTAATACTTTATTACTTACTATGTAACCGTCAGGACAGCTCAAAATGACTTGAACATGAAGAATTAGAACATGTTTTGACGTAACAACATGTTGCTGAAGATGACGTTGTTACGTCGAAACATGTTCTGATTTTTCATGTTTAAATCATTTTGAGCTGTCCTGACGGTTACATAGTAAGTAATAAAGTCTTTCAATACTTGAAAGCAAGCTCATTAACAAAGGTCATACCAAATATGCATAGTATAACAATAAGAACTAATGGAGGTGTAAATTTTATATTATAAGCAACATTTGGGAAAAAATTAATTTATGTCTATGTTAATAATTCAGTAAAAGTAGTTGACGGGGTATCTATAAATACGCAGCCAAACATTGTATTACATGACAATACGTTCAGGCTCTCTTGCGTTCAGGCGGCAACACAATTCATACAGCGCTTGATCGCAATCTTGGCAGTAGAGCTTTTCTCATATACAGGGTACCCATGAAAACGTTTCATGACTTCGGTATGCGATTTCATGCACGTAAACTAAGAAAAAATATCATATGAAGGTATATCCTAAAAAAAATATCCACCCAGATATCCGCCATTTTATGTTTTTCATGAAATATTTTTCGCTCGAAGTTTTTCAACCGGTTTTTTTTTTTAAATCGGTATGCACCTTATACTCGTCAAGGTCGGTTTAATAAAAAGATTACTAATGAACATGATCGAATGGTCGGTTTCAAAGTGGCGGCCAATTGAAATGTTTACATTGAAATACTGGAAACAGTAAGGTTTACAAAATGTTTTAAAATAATAACAGTTTTTAATAAATTTAATCTCCAATGAAGCGCCACCAACCAACAAAATTGTGCCAACCACTAGACCAATAGTGCTACCTCGCTAGCTAAATTAAACCATAACTCAGTTATTTATGAACCTATTTTCGCAATTGTTGTGCCATTAGATTAAAAACTAAGCTTATAAAAATGTCTTAATATTTTATAATATTTTTAAATTTATAGTTTATTGACAAACAAAAAATTCATAAATGTGACCCGCCAAGGGAAAAGGGACCTTGACTTACACTTTTTTGAAATTGAGTTATTTGTATATCCTTAATCTACATTAAACACCAAACAAACTGGTGAAAGACTTTTCAAGAAATCTTAAAAAATGCCTGAGTTATAAATTTGTGGGATAAGAGGTGTAGCTCTCAAATGGTTCAACAACTACTTAACTGGGAGGAAAGAATGTGTTAAAATTGGTGATTCAAAAAGTGAATTTGGGGATATAAAGTTTGGAGTGCCTCAGGGGTCAGTATGAGGAGCAACACTATTCCTAGTTTATATAAACGATCTTTGCAATGCCAAATTCAAAGGTAAAGTAATATCTTTTGCGGATGACACTGCTTTAGTTTATTGTGGGGAAAATTGGGGCAAAAGTGAGGGTAACATGAACTGGGATTTACAAGCACTAAGATGGTGGTTTACGGAAAATAATATGACTCTGAGTCCTAGTAAAACAGTAAGTAATATATTAATTTCACCTTAAGAGGAGGCATTCAGTTTGAAAATGTAGTAAAATATAAATGCATTCAATGTATTTTGAGTAACGGGGAGTGCACAACAAAGAGTAATACAGTAGAAAATGAGGAGAAAATTAAATACATAGGTGTGATTGTAGATAACAATGTAAACTGGAAAGCTCATATATCATACGTGAAACAAAAAATATAAATTTGCTCAAATTCTTTTATTATTTGCGATTTGGCTGTGATAGCGATCTTTTGAAGACATTGCATTTTTCTTTGGTACACAGTAGATTGGACTATGGTATACTATGCTGGGCAGGTACTTATTTAGCAAACTTAAAACCAGTAATTACAATTCAAAAACAATTCGTTCGATTAATATTAGGTAAGAATCGAGAAGAACCATCCTGGCCCTTGTTTAAGGATTTAAAAATTTTACCATTACGATATATGTATATATATAAAGTCTTAAAACTATTTTTCATATGATCAAGTAATTGTAAACAAGAATATAAATCAAAATTAAGGAAAAAAGAAGAGTACATTGTACCAAGACCTAAGTTTACTTTTTTCACATCGACTGATAGTTTTATAGCTCCAAAAGTCTTTAACGACCTTCCAATTCCTATTAGAAACGAGAAAAGATTTAAAGTGTTTTTAAAAAAGGTACGAGAATGGCTTTTTAATGTAGATGATATAGAGCATAATATATATAATATACAGTCTTAAATATAAAGTGTGATTTGAAAGTGTGATTTGAACAGCATTGTTACTATACTATAGGAATATTTCTGTTTTATTTAGTAATAAGCTTACTGATATTATACAACAGAAGGAATTTGAATTTATTTTTAGTTTTTAGTTAGTAATTTTTTTATCAGGTACTTATTTAAAATTTGTTATATAAAAATGAGATTTTTTTAAAAGTTCTGTTATTCAAAAGTATGTGTTTAGTTTGTAATTGTTTTTATAGTTAGTTTTACGGAACTAACTATAAAAAACTTATGGGTTTTTATAAAGTCTTATAAACTAATATTTATAAGACTTATGGGTTTGGAAGTATATTTTACAGCTTGTCTAAATAATAAGTTTTGTCTTACTGCAATTTAAATTATTTATCACGATAAATACCTCCACTCAGGCTTTGCCTCGGAGGTGTTTTCTCAATACTGAAGAAATCAATATTACAATTAATAAGGTCAGCCTGGTATTAGGAATTGGTATAACTACTAATTGTAAATTTAATTTAAATTTATGTACATTCTGTTGTAGCATATATTATATTGTGTACTGTATTGTAACTATGTATTGAGAAAATAAAGATTTATTTATTATTTATTATTTATTTATTTTTGAATTTGAAATATCAAAAACATCAATTTTAGGAAATCGAGGTCTTAAGTTTTGGGAATTTCCAACTTCAATTTTTTGGTTACTACTTACATTATTGGTTATGTTTTATATATCATTTTGTCAGAAACTTAAAGCTGAATTTTAATTCACCGTTAAATTTTCGTCAATTGTTTGTATTTTTGCCAAATATTGCTGAAATAGATAGGAATAATAAAAAAACACAAACATTTTAAAGACAAAATATCTTTTTATATGATAAAAACTTAAGTTAATTTTAATTTCATACCCAATAAGAATTTATCATAAAAACTCTTAACAAAATATGGCAAAATATGATTTTATTAGGTGTCTGAGTTTTAATGTTTTTATTTGTTTACTTACTTACTTACTTACTTACTTATATTCGGCATCCTGTGTCCATAAGGCGTAGGATCTGTCATTTGGTTCTCGGCAAGGAACCACTCTCCCTCCAGGGGAGTGTTAAGGGGGTTTACAAGCCTCCCAATATTCTTCAACTGAATAAAAAACTATGTTTTAAATACATTGTTTCTCAACCGGTGGTACGCGTACCACTGGTGGTACGCGAAGGCATTTCAGGTGGTACGCAAGAGATTGAAGAAGTAGTACAAAATAAAATTCTAGGTTTACGAACGAACGCTGTCCCGTCAAACAATAAAGTCGCACTTAATGTTTTAACCCTTTTAGTATCTGTTTTAGTTATAATATGTCGAACTCGTATCATACTTCAAGAAATATTCTTACACTTTCATTTTAAGAGCAATTCTGCTTACAGCAATTTTGGGAACACTTTTTAATGTTCTTTTCATTACAAAATACTACTGATTTTACAGCGTTAATTCGGTGGTATTACTATATTTGTTAGTTGTACAATTTACTAACCAACGAATTTCTAATTTTAACGGACAGTCTTGTTATATCGATCCGTTGTATAAATTTTTGTAATATGCTTAAACATAAGATCATTGGTGAAAATACAGTATACTTTTAATGACTTAAAATTGTTTATTTTTGTTAATTTTTGAATATAAGATGTGAGAAATATGTATAGTTCCAAATAACAGACAGAGATTATTTTTCCCATGTACCTAGACGTTTTTTCACATTAGCGAAATTCATATTCAAAGTCATACGGTATTTTTGCGATCTTAACTATAAAATTATCGAGCAGAGCTGAGGTAAATATCTAAATTGTCAAAATGTCCTTGTAATAAAAAAGACCTAAAAATGAACATTGGCAAGTAAAATAAAATAAATTTAGCTAGCGAAAACAAAACGGCCAAAGGGTAACTATAAGCATTGTTTGAGGGGATCCCTCAGTGGTGAGTGGAGGGGGGCACTTGCGATGGTACGCCAAAATATTGAAAATGTGGTAGGTGGTACGCGAGCACTAAAAGGGTGGGAAACACTGTTTTAAAAGAAATGACTTCAATTTGGTTTTAAATTTGGAAAAATCTATGGTATTTTTAATCGTCAGTGACAAAGCCTGGTACAGTTTTAAACCTAAATATTCTGGTTTCTTTTCATATATAGCTAACCTATGTTGTTGGGCAAAGAAAGCCTTGTTCCTGGGTGTAATGTCTATTCATATTATTACTTTCTACTATTGCATTTATCTTATTCTGCTTAATGTAACAGATTGACTATAAAATAAAAAGGTTTGGAACAGTTAAAATATTAAGTTGTTTAAAAGTTTCTCTGCAGTGAGCCTGAGGTGCAAGTTTGGCTAGAGATCTTAAGGCCTTTTTTTGCCAGATGAATATTTTATCTAAATTACCCTTGTACGCCCCCCAAAGCACAACAGAGTATGTTGTGTGGGTTTCAAAGAGACTGTAATATACCATTCTGCTGAGTTCTTTATTGGTGAATCTGTTTATATTTCTGATTATGAAAAGGTTTTTTGCAAGTTTTTTCTCCAGGCTGTCTATGTGATTGTCCCATCTCAACTCATCTAGTACACTACAGTCATCTAGTACAGTTTACCTTCTAGTATACTTTTTCTTGTTTAGAAACTTCACTTGGACCAGGAGCTACGTCGTCGACTAATTGTTTTGGAAGATTCTGTACATTTTCATGATCTGATTCCTGGATCAGGGCTTAGCAAGTCCTGTATCCACAGAAGTCTAGGATTTCTTAACTTCAAAGCGTTAAAATAGCATCTGAGAAGTCAAGATCCCTTTTCTCCAGATTGCAAGTGTTTCGAAAAAAAATTAATTTAATCGTGTTAAAAGTTAAATCCAGGTGTAAGCTGGACCAAATATTGTTTGGGAACATATAAACAGTAAGAAACAGAATCAGAAAAAGTGTTTTTTGACCCTATCCTCTAAAACGTGCTGACCTTAAAATTTTGTCTGGGAAGATAAGGTCCCCTTGGCAGGTCACAATTAAAAAATAGTATTTATAATTTTTTTTTAATATCGCTTATCAAACAACAACTCCTTTAATGAATAATAAATAAAAAACTAGCAACAACAGTTTTATTTCTTTTATATATATATATATGTGCCTCTACATGACTCAGATCGTTTTGAGTTTATACTCTTCGTACTTTTTCCCCCATACTCTTCCTCCATGCCACTTTCACTTTCTACAGATCTCTAACATGTCAAACTACTTTGCTCTAGACTGTACAAAGAAGTTACTCAGATCTGCTTACTTTAAGCTATAAGAACTAATAAAAACCAAGAATTTTATTTATTAATCCCTTTTTAATCAATCTTTATATTTAGATACTAACCAGTGTTTTAAGTGTAATAACTCTATGTATTTAACTAACACTACTAATCAACAAGGTAGGTAATGGTGTTTACTACCCTACATCTAAGCCTAATTTTCAATTATTTAAAACATTTGCCTTGTTATAATTTAAGGATTGTTGATAAAACGGCATTTTAGTTTATTTCTGAGCTGATTATGATTCTCCAAATGTTTGAGTTCTTCTGGCAATGAATTTAACAAATTAGAAATTCTATATTCTGAAACATTTTTACGATAACTATTGAAATATCTAAAAGTTCTGAATTGCCTCTGTCTAATATTATATTCAACATCATTTGTTAGCCTGTATTCTTGTACAAAATAATTTCTCACTACATCTGTATACTTTGCTAAGGAATCTAATGACATTAAACCCAAAAGTTGCAGTGAAATATTCCCAAATAATACTTTTACTGTTCTACTTAAAGTATTACTAAGTCACTATTTAATATACTGTGGAGCCAGGTAATATACTGTTATTCCGTAATAATATATCCAAATTTGTACAAGAGAAAAATAAATAATTCTTTTTGTGGTAACTGGGAAAAATTCCTTAGCCTACAACGTTTAAACATTACTATTCTTAAAGCGTTTGATATAGTTGTGATATGAGAGTTAAACTTTATATCAAAGAGAATTCCTAAATGCTTAATACTTGAACTGTAAGGCAATGGCAAGCAGCTACATACACTATTTGACACATTTCTGATTCTGTACAAACAATCATTAAAATTACAATATAGGCTTAACTCCTTATTTTCTCCTACTTGAATCCTAGGATTTCTAAATACAATAGCCTTTGTTTTGTTTGCTTTAAACTTAATAGCATTATTAAAAAACTATTTTGTAGCTAAATTGAGATCTGCTTGCATTTGCCTAACACCTGATTTTAAGTCAGTATATTTACGAATAATATTTTTACTTTTCAACATCAAATCTAGCTCTTGAAGCAATAGTAAAAGTAAATATTTAAAAATACTATTTATGAACAAATAAAACACATCGCTGGATGATATTTTCTGATATCATGTAATTTACCTATCTGCTAAAATATTAGCCAAATAAAAAATTGTAAAAAACCAATATATATTTATCTAAATTTATCTCTGTTTAATTTCTTGGTTAGCATAATATGATTATTTCAAATATGATTATAGATATTAATAATAATAATTATGGTTAGTAATAAAATAACAAATTGTTATTTATCTAAATTTATGTCAATTTTATTACTTGATTAGCATAATATGATTATTTCAAATATTATCATGGTGTCATTATCAATATTACACTTCAAGATTATCCAGATTGTCATACTAATAGCTTTACCCAAAACCTTCTTAAATCAAAACAAATCAGATCCAACACTATTTCACCATCTATTTATTTCACTGGGGTTAACTCACAGACTAGAGTATAATTTCTAATTAGCCTCTCTCGGCTTGGATCTGAGCTGTTAACACTGAAGTTAGGGATACATAAGTTTAGTTCTTAACACTCTTATATCGAGAACGTCTATCATTTTGTCACTTTAGAGCTTTCAGTCTAAAAGCTTTTAGAGGGAATAATGTAAGGTTGGACAACACTCACGTTAACTCTCTCATTTTTGTTTGACAGATGCACTCTGATACATAAGTGTAGTTCTCAAAACTTTTATCTAGAGAGGTATGTAATTTTGACAGTTTAGAACATTTAGAAGGCAGGAAAAATATTTGTATTGGTTTTTTTCGGAAACGTATAAACTTTCCAAGCTTTCATACTCCATTAACGTTAACTTTCTCATTTTTTGTTTGTTTGATCAATTCATTGACTCAGATTTTGTCGTCATTCGTTAGTACCCTGCCAGCCTGTCGAGCGCTATTTAAGCCTAAAGGGATCTTTCTCAGAACAATTGAAACAATATAATATAATCTTCATTTCTCTCTTAATTTAATTGTATTCACACAAATTATTTTTCGAATCAGTTTATCAAAGAAACAATGTCGACGATGTTGACGATATCTTAATAACTTCTTTAGGTAAATTTCCTTGCTGGAATAGTAGTTTATGCAACGATTGTATTAAGCCACGAGTGAGATGTAAGTTAGAACACGAGCGAAGCGAAGTTACCATAGTAACTATTTAAAGCGCTTCCAGAATCCTTGAAATAAATCCCTTTCGGACGATCCTGCAGGACAAGACTGGAACAAGACTGGACCAGTCTTGTTCAGTCTGTGATAGTGATTAGTGCTGGCCAGCAAAGCTCAAGATTTTATAATTTTTAACCTTTTAACAACGTGACAACTTTTAACTACAGTGACCATGTCATTTTATTGAATCAATGGTCTTGCCACAATGTAATCGAACATTGTATGAGCCTAAATGCTCTATTTATATGGATGTTCTCTATGCTAAAGCTTGCCTAAAAATGCTGGTTTTAGAATTATAATTTGCAAACATTTCCTGGGGGTATGTTCTCAGCCCCCCTCCATCCAACTTTGGGTCAGATCCCTCGGTAAGGCCCCCCTTGACAAAGTTCTACCTACGCCACTGGTTCGTCGTTCTATCGCAGACGAAGTTGCGCCGTTTCGTCTTCATTAGATGGTGCTTGTTCAACGACTCATTTAGTAATGTTATAATCAGTTTTTGCCGTAGCCCCCCCGACACGCCACCCTTGGCGTTTATTATTTGACTAACCCCGTTGCAGCAGACTTCCGTACTCAGCGAATTTTAAACGTTTGAATAAAAGATTTATTCGAAGCTTCACACCAAGTAAAATTAACGTATGTCCATTAAAAAAACATGCACAAATATTATCTATAAAATAACATGGAAAGTGAGTGTGCCACAGAAATGTGAAAATGGGGGATTTTAGGCTATAATCCAGTATGAACCAGTTTTTTATCGACATAAATTCTAGTTTTTGTCTTCAGTATACAATCAAGAAGTTATAGAGGTTGTTAATATTGATGGTATTGGAGTTTTTGTTCTTAAGCAACTTATTATTCACTTAGTTGATATTTTAATTCATTTTTTTAAGTTCATTGTTGGTATAAGTATTGATTAAGGCATTTTGCCTGATTGCTTAGAAACTGCTATGGTAATCCCACTACATAAAAAATGGTAACAAAACTAATCCATCTAATTTGTTGCCTCATCTCTTTCTATCCTTGCTCTCACAAATATTTGAAAAAAATAATTTTAAACACCCCCGTTGCAGCAGACCCGCGTGATCAGCGAATTTCCAAAGGATTTATTTTATTTATAAATGAGCACATTCAACATGCGTAGGGTAAAATATTGTTTTAAACATTTTGTGTAAATAGTGTACAGAAACATATATTTAATTATTCATGCGAGCTTTTAAATATGAGGAAAACTATCAAGGGGATCACCAAACATCTGTTTTGATTATGTAGTTTTTGTATTTTGTGTAAATCTTAGTCTAATAATTTTCAACAAATTTATTAATGCTATTGTATATAAAAGTCAGCAAACATACAATCAATCATTTTATTTTTTTTACAATTTTCATAGAGTAAACCGATCCTACTGGTTTTCGAACTCGAAGTAAAAAATATATATGAAAATGAACGGACAGTGTTTTGGGGGTCTAGGGACGTAAAAATGAAAAGTTACGTTGGTCCCGCGCTTAGGTCTTACCATACCGCCTAAGGTAATAGCTACTTCCTTAGAGTAATAAAGTAGTTAGGTCGTAATCAATATCAAGTGTTAAATCAGTAACTAAGCTTCGGGGAATTGTTTGGTATTTTTATATTAAAAATTCTATTTGTCAGACATTTCCTAAATATTAAATATACAGTTTCTGAACTCGTTATCTCTAGTGAAATTTTAATCTGCCTGGGGCGCCTTCCCCCCTAGACCCCCGTGTACGCGCCGCCGCTTCTAGCTGCGCGTTCACCCTATCCCATCAATGAATGTTCCCTGAGTAGTTTCACCAGTGACGGCCGCACAGCCAGCAGGGAAAGATGGGAATAAATTTAAAATTGATAATAATTTAGGTAAAAGATCCCTAAGATGGGTATTATGCAAAAAGGATTCATGGCATTCCACAATCCTGTTTAACTGCAATCCACTTTTAGCGCAGCATTATCCTCCTCAACCTTAACCAGTTACTTATTTACACACTCTATGGCTGTTTGCATTTTTGCGAGCTGGATATTGATAACACGTTCAGTTAGAAATATATTTGCTTAAACTTAAAAAACAAAAATAACTTTTTTCCTGCCTTATACAAATGCAATCATTTTACTTAAGCTGTCATGCTGATACAACAAAAATATAATGTGTAATAAAATTTGCTTTAGTAAAACGTATGTACTTATATGTATACGTATGTATTTTTGTATTATTTTTCCTGTAGGCCTACTAATATAATAATTACTAGTAGAACAGTGCAGAATCCCGCATAGCTGATCAGATATTCCTTTGTTTATATTTTCGATTCTATCAAAACAAACTGTATTTTTTCAGTTGTTCACGTTTTTCGAGTTATATTATTGTTTAAGTTAAAAATCGTATTAAATAATAATTAATAATAATAGTACTAGTTGTAATTATAATAATTATTACTATTTTCCAAACCAACCAGCTTTTTGGGCGTATTGCCTTAATATATCACCCTAATAGCACGTATTTGCGAACGTATGGCACGTATAGCACGGTATTATTTTTCTCGTAATTGTACAGACATTCCAGATATCATAGATGGTCAAAACTGTAGTAAAAAAAAGTTACCATTCAGTATAGTTCGTGTCAGAAAGGAAAAGAGAGTGTCGGACCGGTCCAGGTAGGCCCAAACAGCCCTAATCCGCTGTTGTCACAACACCTATTGTTGTGAGGCCGGCCGGCGACGGGGGTGGGCAGCCCCCACGCCTGTGTCATTGACTGCGGGCCGCTTCGAAATTCCTTATACCAGGAATTACTCAAGAAATAACTCGCCGGCCGGCCTCACGACAATAGGTGTTGTGACTACAGTGGATTAGGGCTGCCCGGTCCTACCTGGACCGGTCAGACACTCTCTTTTCCTTTCTGACACGAACTGTACTAGAGGCCGCAGTGCATGAGTCACCTACCTGCCGGGCGAGGCGAGGCGGGACGGAAGAGGGGGTAGCTGCGTTTGTGTGTCTGTGTATGTAAGGGATTAAGACGACCCTTGCTCTCGCACGCACACTCACCAACGCGGAGCGGCCGGCCCCACTACCCTCTGACCGGCAGGTAGATGACTCATGCACTAGGGTCTTAAGTGAGTAATTTCATTTTTTAAACATCAATTTCAACTAATGATCATAACATATTTTTAATCTTCGTGAAGTTACGAGAAAAATGATACCAAATACGTATAGTTAAGATAATAGTTCATGAATGTTGCGTGCAGTTACGATTCATGAAACATGTAACACATAAATATATTTTTATTCATGATTAATCTATTAGTAAAAGTAGATTAATCCATTTTCAAGTAAAAGAGAAATTTCGTGTACCTCCCATTTTGATAAAAAATAACGATTTATTTAATTCTTTCAGTCGCCTTAGTAGATAGAGTCAGAGAAGTATTTTGTTTTGGGAGCAATCAATTAAACACATGGATACAGCACGCAAACAACGTATATAATTAATACAAGGGGTCCCATGCGCAAATTGCGCATTTTAATATTGTGTTTTGTGAGAAACTATAGAATAGAATAGAATAGAATAGAATAGAATAGAATAGAATATGATTTATTGCAGTAAAACAATTATTACAATTGTGTAGCAAACGTCAATTAGTTGTTATAATTTCCAATGATTTAAAAATATTCCGACAAGGTAATCTCTTGCACACTCCTGCCATGATACGGATGGCTCTTTTCTGCAATCTAAAAATACATAAAATATTTTACTGTGACGTAGACTCCCAGAGAATTGTACCGTACCTTAATCTTGGTTCTATCAGCGAAAAATAAATTTACTTTTTAGAATATTTATATAAATATTCTAAGAAATTAATACATAAAGTATATAAATATTATTCTAAGAAATATCAATTATTTGACATTAATTTTTCTTTGATATTTTTATATGAGTACATTGTGGTCAGTAGTTCTTTCATCTATATTGGTGTAATTATGTTTACTTGTACAGGGTATCTATAAAACAACTTCAGGCTTTTGAGGCAAAATATTTTTTATGAAGAAATAAGCTTATGTAACTGCTTCATACATGATTAAAAGGTTGCAATTTCAAGTTTTTTAGCAATTTCATAAAGTTCAAAATGGGGCCCCTTGGCGGCACAGCACACATCGTAACGATATTCCACCTCCTCATTTCTCTAAATGCCATTCTCACTAATATTAAAACATTGAAACATTCACTTCAGAAGACCGATACAATCTTAATCACTCATTTTCCCATTTTTAACTCGGCATTGAATGCTCGAATAATTTCCCACCTGTATCCCCCCAGCCTCCTCCAATCCCTCCCATTTCAGTAACTTTTGAATTCATCGAAATCTAATTCCAAGTAATTTTCCCTACGTGGTTTAATATTGGGCAACAAGCTACTAAGTGAAGTATACCGTTTAATCTTCTTGGAAATCACACAAAGTACAAACATCATACACACGGATCGCGGCGGCCACTCTAAGCAAATTATGACCCAACGATACCGTCCCCCCCCCACCTCTTACGTGATTGAAAATGGAAATCTCCCTTTGTTTGCTAATTGATTCCAATCCCGATTCTGATATACATATTGATTAAATTTATTGAAACTCAAATCTCGGCAGTCCCAACGGAAAATTTAGTATTTTAATATTATAATTTCAAAAATCTTTATTTAAAATAATTTTTTTTCAATACCTGATTCCAAATAAAAAGTATAGTCGGGGGTGTTGTTTGGCAGTCAAAAAAGGATTTTTCCCACCACTGCATGGAAATAATCACATTGCCACACCTGTAAACAGTACGCAAAACGGTTCATTTCCGCTTTCATTTCATTCCCTCTCGCTAAATCAGGGTTACTTGATAGGTTAAGGTGGCACACAAGAGAGATAACTATGACGTCAAACACCACAGACCAGTTTCAATTGGTAAGAAAACCCATGACATTCATCGTATTCTAAATTCTAGTTGCCTTGTTCTAAATCAGCTGATTTCATTGTCACCGTTTCTATCTAAACTTTCGGTTCCTTCCAGTAGAATAAGCAAACATAATCTAAATGAACTTTAGGGTACAGGTTAGTTAATAACTTAAACTGTTTATATAATGGCGGTATGAAAAATATTGTGTGTATTACGAGCACAAATAGATATTGCCTCTCTCGAAATGTTTGGCCGCACGAAGCGTTAGCCGAGTTGCAATTCTCGAGCGGCGATGATATAATTTGCACTTATAACACACAAATAACTATTTATATAAATTCTCTGAACGGACTTTATTTTTCCACTATCTAAATATCCCCACGCCTGACGTGCAGGGCAGATAATCGCTCGAATAATCGCGTTATTGCAAGAAATTTGTATGCTAAACGGAACCGAAGCGTCATTAAAAGTTCATCCCGATCAGAAGTGATTGCTAATTCGTCAGCGTTATTGAAAAAGTTTATCCCGAATAGAGGTAATTGCTAATTTGTCAACTGAGTTTTTACTAAGATGACGATCCCAAGATAATGATGGTGTCAATAAATATTTTTATTCGTTAACGATGAACGAAAAGTTCATCAATTACTTAATTCTTGTTCTACCACTTCTCATTTTTACTGATATTTCTCCCTTTTTTGAATACCATAATTTTGTCATTCAAATTTACTTGGAGGTTCCATAAATAGACCATGGGCCACCAATATGAAACCCTCCCCCCTTGGGAATTTTCGACGCATATATTTTTTTGATGCTACGGATATTTACTTTAAGGTTTTGCTTGTTTACCACTTTGAATCCACAGCATAACCCAGGAAAAACAAAAATATCATTGATAAATAGTTGAAAAAAATTAATATAGGATGACTAAAAAAATACACTGTTTTTTTTAGCGAATAGTTGCTTTTGATAATGTTTATTAGTTTAGGTTGATTGCAACGCAACACCTTGGTGTTTCCCCCTTAAATTTGGGCAATCTAATCTCTCGATAATTATTTAAAGAATTTTAATGGACAATTTATGCATTAAGCATGGACAATTTATGCATTTATACATGGACAATTTATCCAATATCTCAGTAACCGATTGACTTAAAAATGACTCTCTTCTGCTCTCGCGGGAACCATCTTACTCGTCCGGTAAGGTATATACCCGGTAACTATCATACCCGGTAACTATCATACCGGTAAAGTATATACCCGGTAACTATCATATTTGTAATGTTTTCAAGTAATGTACTAAGATTTCAAGTAATGTGCCTATTGTATTTCTGGCCAAGTAACGTAATATACTACAATGTCAAGCAAACAGGTTTCTTTATTGAATAGAGCAGGTTTCTTTATTGAATTGGCTATGAACCCATAGAGGCGAGGGACTTATTCTATTTGGCCAGAAGGAGAGGCCGTTCGAATGTGTGCAAATTTGTCCAATGTATCCAGTAGGGCTTATATGTTAAAACGGTTTATTAATAATCCCATCCACCCTTTATAATTTAAATTATAAAATTACAAAAATAGGTTTAAAATTTAATTTTTTCCCTTTCTCACCCCTGACCCTAACTATAAAATTTCAAAAGGGAAAATTACCCTTGTGAAATATCAAATTAAAGAGATGAGAAAAAACATTTTTCTCAAAGAAAATTTAGTTCTCAAGATATCCATTAATTACAGCAGCAAACCCTAGTAAAAGTTATGAATCTTGAGAATGTTTAATGAGATTTTAAATCTTCCTTGAGAAAATTGTTTCTATTTTTATCTCTTTTAATCTCATATGCCACAAGGGTAACTACCCCAGTTGAACTTTCAAGGTTAGGGTCGGGGGTTAGAAGGGGGTTGGAAGGGTGTAAACTTTTATCGTGAAAAATATCTGACCTAATGGTGATAGCCATTTCCTTTAATAAGAATATCAGAATTTCTTTAAATATTTTAATTAATAAAGACTTAACAAAGGCTAAAATAGTAAAAAATCGCTTTCTTTGATGTTTCATTAATGTACTATCTGATGAACGCATAAAACGATTTTAATTCTTCTTTCACAAAATTTGTTATATTTTTTATGCTCTTTAATGTGATTTTGCACAAAGGGTATGTTGCCATTTGACATTTTTCAGTTAGGGGTTGGGGTGAGAAGAGGGTTGTTAAGGGAATGAAATTTCCATGTGAAATTTACTTTCCCCTGCGGTGGTAGTCGTTTGCAGCAATCAGAACACTAAAATGCATTTTAGTTTTTGAATAAATTAAGAGTTAAATAAAAAGCACTCTGTATTATTTCTATCTACCCTGTATATTTTAATACCCCCATTGCAGCAGACCTGCATAATAAGCGAATTTCAAATGCGTAAATAAATCATTTAGACGGAGCCTCGAATCAAGTAAAATCAACTTATATCCTAAAGTAATCATACAAAAACTGTCTCCATAAAAATACCATGGGAAATGATATGCAGGTTTGCTGCAAGTAGGCACCAGCTCTGTTACATGGGACCTAGAATATTCAATGAATTTTTATTATTTAGCGGTCAAAGTATATGTTTGAAAAAAAAACTAAAGTTAAACTGAAGGCACTGGATTATGTTGGTCTGTTACAATCAGATTAAATTGTATTTTTTTATTTATGTTCCATGAAATGTCTATTTGTTATATTTTAAATTGTTATATTATTATAGTTATTTATTAATTGGATATTTATAATTTACTTATTATTATTGTTATACTTTGTTATTGTTTCTACTGTATTTGTTATATATTTTTTGACTATTATTGTATGTTTAATGTATATAGTAGACTGAATGGAATAACGGAATCCGTAAACTGCCTGAAGCTATGTGACTGTTAAGCATGTGGACTGATAATCCTGAATAAATGCCAACTGAGCTCCCACACGCGCTATTTAAGTGCATTGGGAGAAAAGTTGATACTTCTTAAAAATGTAATATGTAATCTTTTCTGAATAAAGATGTTTGAACTTGAACTTGAATACACACACACACAAACACACACACACACACACACACACACACACACACACACACACACACACACACACACACATACACACACACACACACACACACACACACACACACACACCCACAAACACATATATATATAAATTTCAACGAATGGTGTTTTTTGCTTCTGGGGGCCCCAAAACGAAAATTTATCATGGTCTCAGGCTTAGGTCTTACCATTAAACCTACGGTAATAGCTTCTTCCCTATATGGAAAATTCGCTAAAATGTTTGCTAACATACATGAAATAAAATATTAACGGTTTATTATATCGGGGAAACATTAATTTTTTAAATAACACGTCGTTTAAAGAATAAAGCGGTTTAAGCAGCAAGTATTTCCTCAAATAACTCTTAAACCTATCTACATTTTGACTTTTTTATATATACCTGGCAATATACTGTGATTGATTCAATTGAAATTGTAGTTGTAATTAATTATTTACTTATTATTTAATTTGTTGGACTTTTCCTATCGCTTCTAGTGTTTAAACTACACTACGTTTCGAGAGGTATTGAAACTCCTCTCGTTTTCAAGTGACCCTACTTAAAGTTATATTAACCTTCTTATGTTTATTTAACCTACTTTTTTGGGTTTTTTTGTTTTTTTGACATACAATTTACATTCATCCAACATTCAACAGAAATCTCACTCACACAAAATTTCATACAAAAAACATTAAACGTACTTAATACAGAAAGAAAATTAAAACTGAAACATATTAAAGATGATACAGATCACAGATAGAAAATTAAAACAAAAACATATACCTTACTGCCGGCAATGCCTCCAAGCTGGCAGTGGCACGACACGCACACACGCTCACGCCCCACACCCACACACACCGCACACACCCACACCCACATACGCAACTTGAATGAGTTGCAAACACTCACTCGCAACATTCGAGTTGCGTATGTGAGTGTGGGTGGACGTGTGTGCGTGTCGTGCCACTGCCAGCTTGGAGGCGTTGCCGCAGTAAGGTATATGTTTTTGTTTCAATTTTCTATCTGTGTTCTGTATCATGTTTTAGTTTTAATTTTCTTTCTGTATTAAGTATGTTTAATGTTTTTCGTATGAAATTTTGTGTGAGTGAGATTTCTGTTGAATGTTGGATGAATGTAAATTGTATGTCAAAAAGAAAACAAAAAAACCAAAAAAAGTAGGTTAAATAAACATAAATAACTCTAAGTAGGGTCACTTGAAAACGAGAGGAGTTTCAATACCTCTCGAAACGTAGTATAGTTTAAACACTAGAAGCGATAGGAAAAGTCCAACAAATTAAATAATAATCACAAATCCTTCGCTATTATGAATTTTAAAAATACAGTTAATTATTTACATTAAGTATTGTGAACAGTCCAATGCTATCACTTGAGCTGTAGTTAAGCGTACATTATTCACATTGATTATTCAAATAAATCATAGAACACGTTATAGTTATTTCACCTTACACTTGCCAGCAGCAGCCGAATGGACGACTCCAAGGTCTTTCCTGTAGTCTGTGGGTTCTTCAAAGTCTATCATTCTACTGCCCCTCTAGCCGTACCGAGGATTTTTATTGCCCAATGTTGGGTGACCTCGGCTTCGTTCCCAGCTGCGGACCGCGGGGAGGTGGGGCCCAGAGAGAGATTTAGTGTGCGCCAGATACATACATATACAGTTTATTAAATTTTCAAACGGGTTCTCTCGACTCTCTCAAATCTCTCTCTGGTCGCAGCCGCGCGGCGCGACCCCTTCCGAAACGACAGTCGCGACATCTTTGACAACGAACGACAACAATGGACGCGGCGTGACGCTTAAAACGGTGACTGAAGAAACACATTACGAAGGACGACGACTTCACAACGCACATAACAACATCCGACCACAACTACGTAGTGTAAAACGGAATTCAACGACCAACGCACGCATATATCAACGACGGACGACGTCTTAGCGACGCACATAAGAAAATCCGACGACGACGACGAAGTGTACGACACCCAACGACAAAAGGCGACCAACACGACACATGATAAAGTCGTATGATGCCTCTACGATTTGTTAAAACGCACATAACGGTGCCGAACGACGACATCCGATGACGACTGCGCGATGCATATAACATATCCGACGACGGTAATGAAGTGTATAACGACGCCCAACGACCAACGCTACGGATATAACGACGGACGACGCCGCGACGACGTGGGTGAGACGCACATGACGATTACGGACAACTAATAAGGTGACACACATAACAAACGGACAATGAATACGTGATACACATAACAAACAACCGGACAACTAGTACGTGACATATAACAACATCCGGACACGAATAGGTGACACACATAACAACCGTACAACGAATAGGTGACACACATAACAGCCGGACAACGAATAGGTGACACACATAACAGCCGGACAACGAATAGGTGACACACATAACAACCGTAAACGAATAGTTGACACACATAACAGCCGGACAACGAATAGGTGACACACATAACAACCGTGCAACGAATAGGTGACACACATAACAACCGTACAACGAATAGGTGACACACATAACAGCCGGACAACGAATAGGTGACACACATAACAGCCGGACAACGAATAGGTGACACACATAACAACCGTACAACGAATAGGTGACACACATAACAGCCGGACAACGAATATGTGACACACATAACAGCCGGACAACGAATAGGTGACACACATAACAGCCGGACAACGAATATGTGACACACATAACAGCCGGACAACGAATAGGTGACACACATAACAGCCGGACAAAGAATAGGTGACACACATAACAGCCGGACAACGAATAGGTGACACACATAACAACCGTACAACGAATAGGTGACACACATAACAGCCGGACAACGAATAGGTGACACACATAACAGCCGGACAACGAATAGGTGACACACATAACAACCGTACAACGCATAGGTGACACACATAACAACCGTACAACGAATAGGTGACACACATAACAGCCGGACAACGAATAGGTGACACACATAACAGCCGGACAACGAATAGGTGAAACACATAACAACCGTAAACGAATAGGTGACACATAACAGCCGGACAACGAATAGGTGACACACATAACAACCGTGCAACGAATAGGTGACACACATAACAACCGTAAACGAATAGGTGACACACATAACAGCCGGACAACGAATAGGTGACACACATAACAACCGTAAACGAATAGGTGACACACATAACAGCCGGACAACGAATATGTGACACACATAACAACCGTACAACGAATAGGTGACACACATAACAGCCGGACAACGAATAGGTGACACACATAACAACCGTACAACGAATAGGTGACACACATAACAGCCGGACTACGAATAGGTGACACACATAACAGCCGGACAACGAATAGGTGACACACATAACAACCGTGCAACGAATAGGTGACACACATAACAACCGTAAACGAATAGGTGACACACATAACAGCCGGACAACTAATAGGTGACACACATAACAACCGTAAACGAATAGGTGACACACATAACAGCCGGACAACGAATAGGTGACACACATAACAACCGTAAAACGAATAGGTGACACACATAACAGCCGGACAACGAATAGGTGACACACATAACAGCCGGACAACGAATAGGTGACACACATAACAACCGTAAACGAATAGGTGACACACATAACAGCCGGACAACGAATAGGTGACACACATAACAACCGTGCAACGAATAGGTGACACACATAACAACCGTACAACGAATAGGTGACACACATAACAGCCGGACAACGAATAGGTGACACACATAACAGCCGGACAACGAATAGGTGACACACATAACAACCGTACAACGAATAGGTGACACAGATAACAACCGTACAACGAATAGGTGACACAGATAACAACCGTACAACGAATAGGTGACACACATAACAGCCGGACAACGAATAGGTGACACACATAACAACCGTGCAACGAATAGGTGACACACATAACAACCGTAAACGAATAGGTGACACACATAACAGCCCGACAACGAATAGGTGACACACATAACAACCGTAAACGAATAGGTGACACACATAACAGCCGGACAACGAATAGGTGACACACATAACAACCGTACAACGAATAGGTGACACACATAACAGCCGGACAACGAATAGGTGACACACATAACAGCCGGACAACGAATAGGTGACACACATAACAACCGTAAACGAATAGGTGACACACATAACAGCCGGACAACGAATATGTGACACACATAACAACCGTGCAACGAATAGGTGACACACATAACAACCGTACAACGAATAGGTGACACACATAACAGCCGGACAACGAATAGGTGACACACATAACAGCCGGACAACGAATAGGTGACACACATAACAACCGTACAACGAATAGGTGACACAGATAACAACCGTACAACGAATAGGTGACACAGATAACAACCGTACAACGAATAGGTGACACACATAACAACCGTAAACGAATAGGTGACACACATAACAGCCGGACAACGAATAGGTGACACACATAACAACCGTGCAACGAATAGGTGACACACATAACAACCGTAAACGAATAGGTGACACACATAACAGCCGGACAACGAATAGGTGACACACATAACAACCGTAAACTAATAGGTGACACACATAACAGCCGGACAACGAATATGTGACACACATAACAACCGTACAACGAATAGGTGACACACATAACAGCCGGACAACGAATAGGTGACACACATAACAACCGTACAAGGAATAGGTGACACATATAACAGCCGGACTACGAATAGGTGACACACATAACAGCCGGACAACGAATAGGTGACACACATAACAACCGTGCAACGAATAGGTGACACACATAACAACCGTAAACGAATAGGTGACACACATAACAGCCGGACAACGAATAGGTGACACACATAACAACCGTAAACGAATAGGTGACACACATAACAGCCGGACAACGAATAGGTGACACACATAACAACCGTACAACGAATAGGTGACACACATAACAGCCGGACAACGAATAGGTGACACACATAACAGCCGGACAACGAATAGGTGACACACATAACAACCGTAAACGAATAGGTGACACACATAACAGCCGGACAACGAATAGGTGACACATATAACAACCGTGCAACGAATAGGTGACACACATAACAACCGTACAACGAATAGGTGACACACATAACAGCCGGACAACGAATATGTGACACACATAACAGCCGGACAACGAATAGGTGACACACATAACAACCGTACAACGAATAGGTGACACACATAACAACCGTACAACGAATAGATGACACAGATAACAACCGTACAACGAATAGGTGACACACATAACAGCCGGACAAGAATAGGTGACACACATAACAACCGTAAACGAATAGGTGACACACATAACAGCCGGACAACGAATATGTGACACACATAACAACCGTACAACGAATAGGTGACACACATAACAGCCGGACAACGAATAGGTGACACACATAACAACCGTGCAACGAATAGGTGACACTAATAACAACCGTAAACGAATAGGTGACACACATAACAGCCGGACAACGAATAGGTGACACATATAACAACCGTAAACGAATAGGTGACACACATAACAGCCGGACAACGAATAGGTGACACACATAACAACCGTACAACGAATAGGTGACACACATAACAGCCGGACAACGAATAGGTGACACACATAACAGCCGGACAACGAATAGGTGACACACATAACAACCGTAAACGAATAGTTGACACACATAACAGCCGGACAACGAATAGGTGACACACATAACAACCGTGCAACGAATAGGTGACACACATAACAACCGTACAACGAATAGGTGACACACATAACAGCCGGACAACGAATAGGTGACACACATAACAGCCGGACAACGAATAGGTGACACACATAACAACCGTACAACGAATAGGTGACACACATAACAGCCGGACAACGAATATGTGACACACATAACAGCCGGACAACGAATAGGTGACACACATAAAGCCGGACAACGAATATGTGACACACATAACAGCCGGACAACGAATAGGTGACACACATAACAGCCGGACAACGAATAGGTGACACACATAACAGCCGGACAACGAATAGGTGACACACATAACAACCGTACAACGAATAGGTGACACACATAACAGCCGGACAACGAATAGGTGACACACATAACAGCCGGACAACGAATAGGTGACACACATAACAACCGTACAACGCATAGGTGACACACATAACAACCGTACAACGAATAGGTGACACACATAACAGCCGGACAACGAATAGGTGACACACATAACAGCCGGACAACGAATAGGTGAAACACATAACAACCGTAAACGAATAGGTGACACACATAACAACCGTGCAAATAATAGGTGACACACATAACAACCGTAAACGAATAGGTGACACACATAACAGCCGGACAACGAATAGGTGACACACATAACAACCGTAAACGAATAGGTGACACACATAACAGCCGGACAACGAATATGTGACACACATAACAACCGTACAACGAATAGGTGACACACATAACAGCCGGACAACGAATAGGTGACACACATAACAACCGTACAACGAATAGGTGACACACATAACAGCCGGACTACGAATAGGTGACACACATAACAGCCGGACAACGAATAGGTGACACACATAACAACCGTGCAACGAATAGGAGACACACATAACAACCGTAAACGAATAGGTGACACACATAACAGCCGGACAACGAATAGGTGACACACATAACAACCGTAAACGAATAGGTGACACACATAACAGCCGGACAACGAATAGGTGACACACATAACAACCGTACAACGAATAGGTGACACACATAACAGCCGGACAACGAATAGGTGACACACATAACAGCCGGACAACGAATATGTGACACACATAACAACCGTAAACGAATAGGTGACACACATAACAGCCGGACAACGAATAGGTGACACACATAACAACCGTGCAACGAATAGGTGACACACATAACAACCGTACAACGAATAGGTGACACACATAACAGCCGGACAACGAATAGGTGACACACATAACAGCCGGACAACGAATAGGTGACACACATAACAACCGTACAACGAATAGGTGACACAGATAACAACCGTACAACGAATAGGTGACACATATAACAACCGTACAACGAATAGGTGACACACATAACAGCCGGACAACGAATAGGTGACACACATAACAGCCGGACAACGAATAGGTGACACACATAACAACCGTACAACGAATAGGTGACACACATAACAGCCGGACAACGAATATGTGACACACATAACAGCCGGACAACGAATAGGTGACACACATAACAGCCGGACAACGAATATGTGACACACATAACAGCCGGACAACGAATATGTGACACACATAACAGCCGGACAACGAATAGGTGACACACATAACAGCCGGACAACGAATAGGTGACACACATAACAACCGTACAACGAATAGGTGACACACATAACAGCCGGACAACGAATAGGTGTCACACATAACAGCCGGACAACGAATAGGTGACACACATAACAACCGTGCAACGAATAGGTGACACACATAACAACCGTAAACGAATAGGTGACACACATAACAGCCGGACAACGAATAGGTGACACACATAACAGCCGGACAACGAATAGGTGAAACACATAACAACCGTAAACGAATAGGTGACACATAACAGCCGGACAACGAATAGGTGACACACATAACAACCGTGCAACGAATAGGTGACACACATAACAACCGTAAACGAATAGGTGACACACATAACAGCCGGACAACGAATAGGTGACACACATAACAACCGTAAACGAATAGGTGACACACATAACAGCCGGACAACGAATATGTGACACACATAACAACCGTACAACGAATAGGTGACACACATAACAGCCGGACAACGAATAGGTGACACACATAACAACCGTACAACGAATAGGTGACACACATAACAGCCGGACTACGAATAGGTGACACACATAACAGCCGGACAACGAATAGGTGACACACATAACAACCGTGCAACGAATAGGTGACACACATAACAACCGTAAACGAATAGGTGACACACATAACAGCCGGACAACGAATAGGTGACACACATAACAACCGTAAACGAATAGGTGACACACATAACAGCCGGACAACGAATAGGTGACACACATAACAACCGTACAACGAATAGGTGACACACATAACAGCCGGACAACGAATAGGTGACACACATAACAGCCGGACAACGAATAGGTGACACACATAACAACCGTAAACGAATAGGTGACACACATAACAGCCGGACAACGAATAGGTGACACACATAACAACCGTGCAACGAATAGGTGACACACATAACAACCGTACAACGAATAGGTGACACACATAACAGCCGGACAACGAATAGGTGACTCACATAACATCCGGACAACGAATAGGTGACACACATAACAACCGTACAACGAATAGGTGACACAGATAACAACCGTACAACGAATAGGTGACACAGATAACAACCGTACAACGAATAGGTGACACACATAACAACCGTAAACGAATAGGTGACACACATAACAGCCGGACAACGAATAGGTGACACACATAACAACCGTGCAACGAATAGGTGACACACATAACAACCGTAAACGAATAGGTGACACACATAACAGCCGGACAACGAATAGGTGACACACATAACAACCGTAAACTAATAGGTGACACACATAACAGCCGGACAACGAATATGTGACACACATAACAACCGTACAACGAATAGGTGACACACATAACAGCCGGACAACGAATAGGTGACACACATAACAACCGTACAACGAATAGGTGACACACATAACAGCCGGACTACGAATAGGTGACACACATAACAGCCGGACAACGAATAGGTGACACACATAACAACCGTGCAACGAATAGGTGACACACATAACAACCGTAAACGAATAGGTGACACACATAACAGCCGGACAACGAATAGGTGACACACATAACAACCGTAAACGAATAGGTGACACACATAACAGCCGGACAACGAATAGGTGACACACATAACAACCGTACAACGAATAGGTGACACACATAACAGCCGGACAACGAATAGGTGACACACATAACAGCCGGACAACGAATAGGTGACACACATAACAACCGTAAACGAATAGGTGACACACATAACAGCCGGACAACGAATAGGTGACACACATAACAACCGTGCAACGAATAGGTGACACACATAACAACCGTACAACGAATAGGTGACACACATAACAGCCGGACAACGAATAGGTGACACACATAACAGCCGGACAACGAATAGGTGACACACATAACAACCGTACAACGAATAGGTGACACACATAACAACCGTACAACGAATAGGTGACACAGATAACAACCGTACAACGAATAGGTGACACACATAACAGCCGGACAAGAATAGGTGACACACATAACAACCGTAAACGAATAGGTGACACACATAACAGCCGGACAACGAATATGTGACACACATAACAACCGTACAACGAATAGGTGACACACATAACAGCCGGACAACGAATAGGTGACACACATAACAACCGTACAACAAATGCGTGACACACATAACAACGAAGTTTACGATCACATTCAACAACCAATGACGACCTACACGACCCAATACGACAGACGACGACGCTACGACACGTTGAAACGCACATGACGACGAACGATTACTGACTTGACGCATATGACAACATCAGGACGACGACCGACTACCGACGCTCATAACATGAGCTATGTAAAGTAAACTAAGCATAACTTACTATATTTTGTCTGTAAAATTAAGGCCCAATTGTAAAAAAAATTATTACACTAAAAATATTTTTAGGCCCTCATTACCAATCACTATCAAATATTTCCAAAATGATCTGTTGTTGATAGAGTAAATTCCTAACTTCTTTACTTGAACCTGAACAAACACCATGCTGTATTGAGTAAATAAAATCAACCAACTTTGTTGTCGTTGATTTTTGCATGTTTTGATTTACAACTTATATGTTAAAAATGTGAATAAAAACTATTGTAATGTGGGCCTTTTGCATCATTATATTGATAGTTAAACACATTAAAGAGGACACTACAGAGGGCCTTGATTGTTAATAACGTATTAATATCACCTAAATATAAACATAGGCCCTATGTGGTAATAATGCTAAAAGTGCCTTATATAAAAATTACGTAATAGCACTATAAAAAAACAATAAGTACACTAAATATATTCTTAGGCCCTCATTACAAATCAAAATAAAAGTTTTCCAAAAAGATTTGTTTTTGATTAATTAGAGAATAACTTTGACTCGACATCGTTTTTGCATGTCTTGATTTACAATTTATATAACACAAAAGTGAATTAAAACTATTGTAATATGGGCCTTTGGCATAATATTGACAGTTAAACAAAATAAAGTGGAGACTATTAAGGGCCTTAATTGTTAATAAAATGAAAATAACACCTAAATATAAACATATGTGGTAATAATGTGAAAAGTGCCTTAAATAAAAATCACTTAATAATAATTATCAAAACAAGTTAAATCAAATGAAAAAAATCGGGAATCTCACCTTAAAATTTGTAAAATGCTAATACATTAGCCCAAGACGACCACCATGTGGCGAGAGGGCTCATCCCTCCGCTTGCAATCTACGGAAGAAAAACTTGAAATAACAATCCCAACTGATTAACGGCAATCCTGTTTTCAACGCTTCGGAATCAGCCGCAAGCGAAACATGAATTTTTTACACGATTACATTAAATGTTATACTACAAATTATAAAAATGTTCACACAAAATCACACGCTGTTCAGGTCAAAGCAGATTTCCATTTGTCCAAAAAACTCAATTACAATTATGCTTCTGACACAATTGTTCTGTGTTTCTAACACAACTTGTGCTAGATAATTCAAAAGGTTCACGAAGGAAACCTTCAACCGACAGAAGGGGATAGTTTTAATTGTTATGCCTCATCAAGATTATGTGTTTGATTGTTAAAGTAAGACACTTATTTTACACCCTTGAACAGTTTTCAATAATCCCAAAAGGGCTATATTTCTGTCGTTTTAACTGCATAAACTGAAACATATTATTAAAAATTTGTGAAAGCTAAACATTTATTTTAAAAGAGTTTTGCTATCATTGGTATTTAATCTGGTTGGTTAAGTTCACTACGCTTAGTGGGGTGAGCGTTTGATCAGTGAGCGTTTTATTAATTTAAATCTCAAACATTACCCTTGTCAATGTCTGATTTTCCAAAATTAAAAGTACTTTATTCAACAAAATCTTAAAATGTTTAAAGAATTAAATATTTGATTATATGATAGATAGATAATACAATACAGACGACAGAAAAGTGAATTAATTATATATTATATGGTAGTTAATTATCATCCTAGGCAGCATAAAATTGTGAGGTTAAATATCTGTTGTTGTTTTTTTTTTTCAATAACGATATGCGTCAATGACCAACTTTTTAAGGTTTGAACTTACAATGGGCTCTACCCTCTTGTTGTTTAGTTCAATAAATTTTTGAATGAACTTGTTTACACTGTGCTGATCGTTATTCTGGGCAACGCGGACCATCAACAACAAACAAACCCCACATTGTATAAAAGTCAAAAAAGAACATTCCAAAACCTAAATCAACAACAAATCAGACATTAAACAACAAACCAACAACAGTTGTACACCTTCCCTGCGGTAAGGACACGACCCAAAACCAAAATCACCAACAAATCAGACAATCGACAATAAACCAACAGCACAATGTAAATGTCTCAACAAGAGAACAATCCAAAACTTAAACCAACAACAAAGAGGATAATCAATAACAAACCAACAGCATATGGTATATTTCTCAACAAGAATACAATCAAAAACCTAAAGCAACAACAAAGAGGACATTCAACAACAAGCCAACACCAGAATAAATAACTCTCAACAATAATGCAGTGAAAAACCTTAATCAACAACAAAACAGACAAACACCAACAAAACAATTCTAGATAGTATATCTCTTATCAAGAATATAACCGAAAACCTAAAGAACCAACAGCAGACAATCAAGTACAAACTATGCTTACTTTGAAGACTCTATGGACAAGAATAAGGAGTAAGGCATTTAACAACAGAATAATAAACTTCCAACTTCTTCACTTGAACCTCAACAAACACCATCTTTTGTAATAAACCAAACAACTCAATGAACAAACAACAGCATTGCCAACACCTCAGAATTTGATCAGCACATGTAAACCAAGTCATGTAACAAGGCCATATAATTTAACATTTCTTGGCCAAATTAATTGACGTACCCTTAATTTTAATATATTGATATAATAACATTAAAAAATATTTTTTAAACTGTTTCATTGTCACTAAACGTTGAAACACCCTTGCGGCGAATCATAATAAAAATATTTATTTTGTTTTCATGGTAATGTATTCGCCCTGTCCACATATTATAATGTAATTTCAAGCAAGAATTAAACATTAATTCTTGCATTAATTAACATTAATTAAAAATAAAAACATAAGTTTGTTGATTTTTTACGTTTAATTGATTTTTCTAACTTTTATATTTTTTATTGAAAAACTGTGGGTGTTATAAAAAGAGATCTCAATATTTGGATCTTTGGGTACAGGTATAGACTAATTCAAATAACATGGCCCAGCCCGTTTATAAGACTAATGCTAATTTTAACATTGGGCTTATGGACGGTTCAGGCCACGTTAACCGACTCGGGCTATACTGGAAGAATTCACTCAAGCCTCAGGACTTAACAGTTCAGTATCAAAAAATTATTTCTTGTTTTCTCTTGGGAAATTAAAATTTTAAGACACGTGAGGACAGTCAAATGTAGTTGAGAACCAAATATTTTTAGGACATAAAAAACAGTTCACCCACCTTGCTAGGACTGCGAAGGTCTCGCCAACGTTGTCTAGGTATGGAGGTAACCTATAATTAAACTCCCTAAATTCCTACACATACCTACCTATACCTCCATACTTACATAATAAACCTGCAAATCCTGAAACGATCAAACAATAAAGGAATTCTTTACTGTATTCAACTGAAATAAACATTTAACAATTCCCTTACTCTTTTACTGTAAAAGATAGTTCACCAGCTAGCTAATGTTGCCTATATTATTGACACTTATATTGTTTCATCTATTTGCTTTCTTCACGTTGCATATTTCATCTAATTTGCTTCATTTTTCCGTCTAAAATAAAAATACAATTTAATTCTGACTAATATCTATCTACCTAATAAAACCCATCTAAGAAATAAGTTAGATTTCCCTTTCTAAATCATTAAACAAAAATAACCACAAAAACTAAATACATAGCCTACATAAAATATAAACCTATTGTTCCTAAAAATATATTTGATTTTAGTTAACATTGAACCTATATCCAACAAAAACATTCCCTTACAAAATAACAATGGCTCTCGTCCTCTTTATATGGTTGAATCAAATTATATGGCCATATCTGCTCATAAGAATAATGTTCATTATTATAATTAGGCTTACGGATCTGGGTCGAGTTATTTGACTCACACTATACAAAACTCACAACTCTGTTCCCTATACAGTGCCTAACCTACGGTTCTTCACTGGAATACTTTCTTCTTCTTTTCTCGCCCAAAATCACTGAAAAAACATATAATCAGCAAAAATATTTGGTTCTCTGGGAAATCTGCATAGACCTTGAACAGCTAAATAAGACCACTTACCTCAGAGAGGCCTGCCTACCATTTGTAGGGATCCTGAAACAAAGAAAACAACACTGGTTATTATTTAAAACAATTTTCTAAACAAGAAATAAGATTAAGGGTAAACATAAGTTAGGTAAATTACTGTTGAAGTTTGCTTGAAAATTCGTTAGATTGACAAGCAAAGGCTGTAACTCCAAATCGATTAGTACAGGAGAGCAAACAAGCTGTTTTCAAAAATATTAAGGACAGTTTTTCTTCTGTAGTTCTTTTCTGTAGTTTCATTTGTATCTGAAATATCTGGGATACATGGGATGCCCCCGAAAATAGGCTTTATTTAGTGGCCTATTTTCGGTTAACTTAAGCACTTGTCGTGCAAAACTTGAAAATGAAGGGCGCAACAGTTTTTTGAGTTATTTCGTTTCGTACACACCCACACACCTACGGACAACAAATCTTTGAGTATACAAATACAACGATTTGCTTTATTTCGTTTGTTCACCTACAAAACATTTGACAATAACTGGTCTACAGGATTTCCGGGTTCTATAAAATGGGACTATAAAATATGTGTGAAAATAAAACTTGTGTATGTGTAAGTTATGTACTTGAAGAGATATTAATGTATACACGTCAGTAAGAGTATGAATAGATGGAGTATGTACAGATGACCTGGAGAAAAAACTTGCAAAAACTCTCTTCATCATAAGAAACATTAACAGATTCATCAACACAGATCTTAGTAGAATGGTTTATTACAGCCTGTTTTAAACCCACATAACTTACTTTGTTGTGCTTTGGGAGGCGGGTAAGGGTAAAGTAGAAAAAATATTTATTTGGCAAAAAAGAATATAAGATCTTCAGCCAAAGTCGCACCTTAAGCTCAGAGTAGAGAATTTGTTAAACAATTTAATACCCTGTACAGAATATTTTTATTTTCAAGTTAGTTTGTCATGTAAAACAGAAAAGAATCCATGAATTTTCAGGAAAAAATAGTATCAACAGACATAACTACAATACTAGGTATAAGACTTATTCATTGTATATAACTTCTGCAGTTCAGTGAAGCATAAGACTCATAGGCTAGCAATTTTTTTTTAAACCCAGAATATCTAGGTGTTAAATTGACCACGCTTTGCCACTGTCGATAAAAATATAGCCCTCTTTTCTAAATTTAAATACCACCTGAAATAATTTCTATTAAAGCACAGTTTTTAAAATCTTGATGAATATTAGAAAAAACCAATGAAACTTCCCTATGTTGAACCAGAATATCAAGGTGTTAAATTGTACCAGGCTTTGCCACTGTCGATAAAAAATACAGACCTGTTTTCTAAATTTAAATATCATCTGAAATAATTAGTTTATATTAAAGCACAGATTTTAAAAATTTTATGAATATTGGGAGGCTTGTTAAACCAACCAATGAAACTCCCCTATGTTGAAAAGTGGTTCACCTCGATAAACGTGATAGATTCTACGCCCCTGCGGGACACAGGATGCCGAACAATAATTAATTAAGTCAAGTCAAAGAAATATTCTATCAAAAATGTTCAGCCTACGTTAAAAATTCCAATTGAAATCTTTGAATAAAATATTATCACCTGATGGTTTTCCTTGCAAACCTTATCTTAGAAGTGATATAGGAGGGCCTAAGTTTACTCAATTTATTTTTAAATTAATATTATTTACGTTTTTTGTTGTTAACGATTGGGTTAGTATTCTCATAACCTGTAAGGGGCCATTTTGTTAGTTTGAACACTATAATAGTTTACATACCTTTGGTTAGTTTACATTTAAGCTCTGTAACTATGCATTAATTTAATTTATAAATAACAATACAGTATGTTATTCAATTTATATGTCTAAATGCTGCTTTAAACCAGCTTTCAACCCGGTGTAATTTTTTTTATTTACTCTATTATCTTTGTATGAAATAACTTGATACCTTATATCTAAATACCTTACGTAGACTGTTAGTTAAGGGGTAATATTCAGTCCGAATAAAATTTGACTGATAACAGATTGTTTTAATGAACAGAGTGAACTTGCAGATAAGCGCTGAGTGAATATAAATGCTTTCGAGACTTTGGGACTTGTGTTTATTTCAAATTCCCAAGCTTAACAAGTGTACCGAACATAAAATACGTAACTTTAAAGTAATTATTTTTATCAGCGGCAATTAACTCATAAAGCCTACAAAAACACTAGCATACAACTACAGCAGTGGGTACTTTGAACGTATTATTTGCTAAAAGGAAGAAGATAAACGAAAATAATTGAGACTTACTACTTATTTTGGGGTTGGGATGTTAAGTTACTTCTAAATCTCAATTTATAATTTAATTTACTAAACAATAAATCTGTAAAAAATGGGTCGAATTAAACACGTAACTGTTCCCATAACTTAATAGGTTATTTTTTTAAAAGAATATCTTCAAGCTCAAGAAAGTAATAGACAGAATATTCCCTTTGTCTACTAATGTTTAACAGTTATGAAAACAAAACCGAAGTTTCTGTATTATCAGTTCTAATTGGCAATAGCCTAAACACAAGACAAAATCATAGTTCAACATTTACATGATGGGGTTATTAGGAAATAAAAATAAATTTAACTGATATAATTGACAAATAAAAAGAAATGTTACAATTTTGGGAAATTATTTAAGTTAGAAAAATATTGTAATCAAGAAGCAACTAATTTTTAATTAAATTAGTCTTAGGCAACCCCACATTAATTAGTTTTGACTTTAAATTTCAAATACAATTTATTAAGGCTAATGAAAAAATGTTTAACCAGAAAAAGATTGCTTTAGAAAAAGGCATGATTATTCCTAACCCTGTAAATCAACCAGTAAATAAATAAATATCTTTCATTACGTCATTGTTGTTTTGTTTTCTGTTTCGCTAATTTATTATTGGTCATAGCAATATTTTACCATAAAATCTAAGCCCATACTTCATCACGTAAGAAAAAGAAAGAAAGAAGTTGCACAATCATTGAAATAAACTAATTTTTTTAAGATAATTGAATCAATAATAGGTAGGCTTACCTCTGTAACTATCCTTATAATCATCACGATCCAAAATAACGTAAAATTATCACTAAAACGAAACCAGACACTTCACACCCGCACAATTATCAAGTTAACCCGACGTAACTGCTCGGCGATGGACAATAATGGACATGCAGAGAACTTCTCGCTCCCGCCGATCAGCTGATTGCACGTGTCAACAATAGGTGCATCGCCATCGACCAATAGGCTCGCACTAATTTGACAATGCATGTCGAGATTACTGAAACCAATACTACATAAAATCGTTATTAGTCAAAATAAATATGAATACAAAACAAAAGCTGATAACTATTTATGATGAGCCAAATAAACTTAAATAGTTTATCGATGCGATTATTTAGTACAAAACAATCCCATTGTTTGTATTTATAATATTGTACTTTAAGTGTTTGCAGTGCACTCTTTCAGTATCATAATCGTAATATGTATTATACTTTACATATGTCAGATACCATACTGAATGTATTTTTATGTGTAAAATAATTGTAAAAAGGTGGAACCGTTGAGAGGATGATTAAAAATGTAGGTTTTGTGTTAGTATTTGAACTGTCAGTGAATTGATGAGTTTTATTCGGGCTGCAGTAAATATGAAATTGAATAAGGTAAATTGAGCTCGATGAATGTTATAACCCATTATTCGATTAATTATTAATTATTTTTCCATAGATTTTTATTCTAAAATTATATTCTTCATTGCCAAACCCGAGTGGAAAAAATATGTCAATGCGGTTAGGTTTTTGGGGGGAGGCGCCTCAAAATCTCCAAGCTGAATAAACTCTAATTTTCTTTTAAATAGTTTTAAGGTTTAGAATAATTTCCATAAATAAGGTTATTCTTGCCATAAAAATAAAATAATGGTAAGGATTATGAAATTATGAAAATAAAAAAATAATAGTAGACTTTACACTTTCCTTAAGGTTTTTTGTTTTAACAATAATAATCACCACTACATTTAAAAATTATAGTAACTATAAACTTACCCTAAAACCCTCTTAGGTTAATTTTACAATACCGTTACAATCAAACCGAGTTTTACCCAAGTTACGGATACCCTTTCCAAAATCGTAAAATTATGATGAAGGCTACGAAATTCCTTCCGTTGATTATAAAATTATCCTAATCATCTTTAACCGTATAAGCTTCTATGTTGAATTAGGAAGATATTATTAACGATATATGTATACCCATGTGTGATCCGTATTAAATTTGCAAAAAAACTTGTTGAAAAACAATGTCCATGAAACAAATACTTTGTAACTTGTATGTTAAACATTGTATTCGTTTATTAACGACCTCCCGATGGCTTCGCCCATGTTCAAAATAATTTGAAACAGCTTTTTTCTGTTTTTTTTATCTGCCACTAATAATAAGCCTCTATATTTGCCCTTATTTGCTAACTAGAGGATTGAAAAATACCCCCGTTGCAGCAGACCTGCATACTCAGCGAATTTCAAATGTAAAACAACATATTTCAATCCAACTTAGCGAGGTTTGTCATGTTTTTGAAAGCTCCCTAAGAATAACATGGGGGAATGAGTATGCAGGTTTGCTGCTAGCGGTATAATAAAACTACGATCTGTAGTTCAGATCTACTAAATATTGAATTAAAACAACCCGGATGGATAATTTACCGCAAAATACAATCGCTTGCAATCGGCCGGAGAATTTGCCACGAGAGGCGATCGCGTGGAATCGGGCGGAGAATTTGCCGCAAAACGTGATCGCGTATATTTTCGGCCGGAGAATTTACCGCAAAAGACGATCGCGTATGATCGGCCGGAGTATTTTTTGTCGGAAGAGACGATCGCATGTAAACGACCGAATTAATCTTACCGAAAATAACGACCGCTTAAAATGTACGGAAATTTCGCGCGAGGTTTCAGCCTGAAATTAGCGCTCTTTTGTCTAGTCTTGAGCGAAGTTGAATGTTGAAAACGCTAATGAGACCTGAATACTCGCACCAGACGTCATAAAAAATCTAGAATTTCTTTAGACAATTTATTTTTTAGTAAAATAACGCTTTGTTAGTTTTAATTTACTTATTAAAAAATTTGAGTTGGCTAAAATGTGACTTTGTAATCGACCAAATTATTCACATAGACAAATAATACTTTGTTGAGGGAAAGTATGATAAGGGGGGGGTGGCTAATTACAGTTCCGGTACCTCAGGTTTTACGAATCAAGCACTGATATATATATATATATATATATATATGTGTGTGTGTGTGTGTGTGTGTATGTGTGCGCGCGCGCGCGTGTGTGTGTGTGTCTGTTAGCACGATAGCGGCCGCAAAAACGGTCCGATCTTTATGAAATTTGGTACAGACATATAAAGTGTTAATCAATTGGACGAGTTCGTAAACCAGCCCGATCCCATCACCGGAAGGGAGGGTAAAGAGGGATAAACCCCCCAAAAATGGGTTTTGAGGTTTTTACATCGAAAAGTAAAAATAATCAAATTTTTGATACCACCACTGAATTCAGCTCAAAAAAACATTTATTACTTTTAATCACTGCTCTATGTCCATTGGCTACCGAGATATTGAAACTGGTAAACGCAGTACGTTGTCCCATTCCCAATTTTAACCTTTTGGGAAATAAGTAAAATTCTATATTTCATTCATTTCTCAACATCTTGATAAAACTTGGTAAATGGCCTCTTCTAGTTCAGATCTATTATCAAATTAAAACCACCCTGTTTTAATTTACCTGTAGCAAACCTGCATACTCTTTCCCCATGTTATTCTTATGGAGCCTACAAAAACATGTCAAATCTCGCTATGTTGGATTGAAATACGTTATTTTGCATTTGAGATTCGCTGAGTATGCAACTCTAGTGCAACGGGGGTATTATGTTGTACTTAGATGTTTTTGATAAAAGAACTTCTTCAAATATCATGACTTGTATATATTAGAAGATTTAACAAAAAGCACAGTTGTGTTTTCAAGCAAAGCTTAGAGTAATCCGGCGCCAGTTAACAGGCTACGGACACATTAGGCTACGGAGTATCGTAATGGCCATCCTCGCCACAGACGGTAATGTACTCAGCCGAGCCCCTATCACGACTCTTAAGACAATTACCTACATCCCCGTTGCCGAGCTTTTACCAATAAGTCTAAACTGCAGAGTCCTGTACTGTCATTCCATTTTAGTTTCCAAGCCGTCATGGTGAAAAGAAATTAGGATTTAACTATTGGAATTTTCTCTATTTTGAAATTGAAAGTTTTATAATTTCGGTTTTCCGAGGATATTTTATAAATTACACAATATTTCCACGAACTGTTATATGATTTTAAGTTATCTTTCAGACAAATTTTCTATTCTCATCTTATTGGATGAACGAAATACTTGTGATTTCCAAAGTCCACACGGAATTAATGTTTGTTGGCCGTATGGTTTGAGATTGCTTTTAAATATTCTGTCCAGATTTGGCACACAAGGTCGTTTAAGAACAGTCTATGACGAGTTCGTTAGCTGGTATCCTCGCTTTAACCCTTCGTGTGTTCTTTTGAAGCCGGTGAACAATTTGACTTTCGAAACGGATAGTGATTTTGGGAATATTATTATACACAGCGAATTTAGGGCCCCCAGAAACAAAAAGCAATATATATATATATCTACTATATATTTGTCAAATACCACTAACCCATCATCGCACAGCCCAAACTATACGACCTAGAACCTTGAAATTTTGTGTGGACCTTCCTCTTAAGATGTAGGCATCCGCTAAGAAAGGATTTTACAAAATTCGAAGTTTCAAGGGGGTTTTGGCGAGGTCGAATTTTTCTAATTTTCCCATATTAAAGTATTACTAGAGGCTTGAAGGGGCTAATAGCCCCTAAGCATAATCCTTTACTATTAGTACAAAATACCTTCTTAGTTTATAGGCTTTTGGATCCACAAAATTATGAATATATCTAGAATTGGTTTTAAGTAAACAAAGCAGACCTTTTTACATCACAATGGTTTTTAAATTACAGCGATTTTACGTTATTTCTCATTTTATAGTAAACTTAAATCAATTTCAGTATTTTCCCCGAGTCCTTGTGAAGGAGACCTTCGATTTCAGCCCCCTCCCATCATCCTGCGACCTTCCAAACGCCCACAATTTCGGCGCAAAAATTTCCCTTACGTAATTATATATAGATCATTTGGTATTAAATCTGCATCATTATAACATAAACTAAACAAACGTACTTAATTTTTTGTAATTTTAAACTATGAAAAAAACTCAAACCCTTAATTATTATAAAATCAGAAAATCTTAAATTTAAAATATTTTTGTTGTACTACATTGAACGTGCATAGTTAGCTGCATTTTGAGATAAATCCCACATGTCAACATATACCTTATGGCTTTGAATCAAGCATTAGCACCACATGTTTAATATAAACAAAGCAGACGTTTTACAATCCCAATGCATTTTAAATGGAAGATATTTTTCGTTATTTCTCAATTTCTGGTAGATTGGACATAATCTGATATTTTTCCCGACCCCCTGGGACCAACACCTTTAATTTGAGCCCTCTCCCATCATCCTGCGAGCTGTCAAACTCTCAAATTTTTGATTTAAAAAAATCGCTTACAGAATTAGTAATATAGACCTAATTGAAGGCTTGAAGGGGCTAAAAGCTCCTAATGAGGGAAAATTCAAACAATCCTTATTTATTACAGTACAAAATACCTTGATAGCAAACTAAATCTACCTTATATTGATATCTAGCTTACCACACGGTTTTCAATCAAGTATCAGCATCACATGTTTCATGTAAACAAAGCAGACATTTAAGATCCCAATGCTTTTTAAGTGGCAGATATTTTACGTCACTTCTCGTTTTCTTGTAAATTTCAAACAATTTCATTATTTTTCCCGTCATCACGGAATAGAGACCTTTAATTTAAGCCCTCTCCCATCTTTCTACGACTTGCCAGACGCCCACAGTTTTGACGCAAAGAATCGCCTTACGGAATTAAATATATGATACAACTCTGTGGCACAGCTGTTTTAATTTCAAAAGATGTAAACAAATTAAACCCCATGTTGTTTTAATGGGAAAAGTTTTATTCTGTTGCGAATTTATGGTAAAAAAATAAGAAAAATGAATAGTTTTCCCTCAAAATTCACGTCAAGACCTTTAAAATAAGACCCCTCCCATCCTTCTACGGCCATCCAGTCACTCACAATTTCTTTACAAAAATTTGACTTACGGAATTATATATATAGATGCACGATCTTTGGTTTACATTTTCAATGTTCATTCAATCGAGCAGCTGCGAGTTAGCTTCACAAATTTATGAAATACCTGTTACAGCTGATTATAATTTGCTTTCTTTCATCAAGGTTTTATGATTTTTCGTTGATTTATTTTACGGGACATAATAGTTTACTATATAAAAGTTACATTTAGTTTAATTTTAGTACCTAATCTGGTTAATCATAAATTCAATTTATGGCTCCATCTTCATTTCGGCAGCGGGAGTTTTAATTATGCCTGTTACCATGATTTGGCGTTTATACTATTTCGACCTCTATAGTTTAAAGCCTGAAGATCGTGCTGCCTTTTGTGGTTGAGTCTTGAACTAAATCCCGGCAAGACCGAAAGAGGGGGTTACGGTAGTTTTTTAGCCACTTATAGACTGTGCTTTAATAATCTGGTTCTGTAATATATTTATATAGAAATCCTTATATTATAAAAATCTCTGGGTTTTAAGGTTTTTTGGCGGAGTCAGAGGTTTGAAATATGCCCGTATAAATGTAATAGATGATCTTTTGTTTACTTTTCCAATTCCATTCAGTCAAGCAGAGGGTAATTAGCTTCACAAACGTATATGTTGTTTCAGATGATCTATGATTTGGTTCTTTCCATCATGGTTTTATGGTTGTTTTGTCAATTTGCACTGTACAAAAGCTACATTTAGCTATGGTTTAATCCATCATCGTTTCTGTACCTTATCTGTTAATCATAAAATGTGGCGCAATATTTATTTAGGCAGCGGGAGTTATTGTTTTTCCCTTTGGGTGTCCTTAATGATTTCATCCCCCAAAATAGTTTGGCGAATTCCTTTTTCATCTAATTCGAGGCTGTACTGGCTTTGCACGGGGAAAAATAAGTGCTGCAATCTGTAGTTGACCTTCCTAATTATATTAAAAATCGCCCATAAATGTTAAGTGAATCGAGTTTGAAACACCGTCGACGGAGAGAGCCACTGTTCCGAACATTTAGCTCGTTGTTGTACTTTATTGATACCCTACTTAACAATTCTGAGCTGTATTGGCTAATATGCTTAGAAATACCTTAAAATTGACACATTTAAGGTTAAAATCGGTCTTGCCGTTTTAGAGTTATGACTGTGAAAAGAAAACCTACACTATCGACTGTAATACGGGTTTAACATTTTTTTTAAACATATACAACGCCACAACAAGTAAACAGACCTCTGCATTACATATTCCTTGATATAACCTTTTTTTCATTTAATCCCTTCAGATTCGTCAAATCAAGGTTAGACTATAGTGTTTATCGTGAGCGAAGCCACGGGAACTGCTAGTAGATATATATATAAATTCGAACGAATGGTGTTTTTTGTTTCTGGTGGCCCCCAAAACGAAAAGTTATCGTGGTCTCGGGCTTAGGTTTTACCATGAGACCTACGGTAATAGCTTCTTCCCTATAGGGGAAATTCACTAAAATGAGGTATTTTGGTCGGTTTTTTTGACGAAAGCATGATTAATTTGTGAGTGTCGCGAAAGAGTGTAACGCAATATTTTTGTAACGTATGGTTAATACATAATTTTTAAGAATATTACTTTAAGTCTACATTTTCTCTCAAGCTATGTTATTTTTCGTAGAATTATTATCCACAGGGGACCGCAATGGATAATTAACAGTTTTCTAAAATTAAAATATAATTCAGTTTGCCTCAAAGTTTGTGGGTGGTAAAAAATCATTAAAAATATTCTTGAACATTTTTAACCTTACCCTTTTTGGGATGATTGAACAAGTTACCCTCTGAAATTATATTGCAAATGCACATTACTATTACAAATGAACCTCAATCAAGTAAAAAAAAAATTGGAAAGTAACTTTACATTATTTATATGAATAATTTTATAACCTATTAATAGTAGTACAAAAATTGGCTGTTCTTCACGAGGAAATCAAGTGTGGGAACGAATTTCCCGCGCTTTCCCGTTCCAGTACACCACTGACGCAGTGATATTGATATTTATGTTTGGGTTGTAAAACTTTTAAGCATAACATTTTCGTGTACTAATGTATTTTGCCATGAAATAAATAATGTTTTACAAAATATTCTATAAACAAAACACAAACTTCTTCCCACGCTTTTAATTTTGAGTATTTATTGGCATATTCCCCAGATTCCAAATCCCAGATGGCTGGCTGAGCTTCGATTTCCATAATAAATCGTTCTGCGTCGAAATCCGCCATATCAAAGTACAAAAACACTACACTTATTCAAGAACAACAGGTGACAGACCTCCCCAGTGGCTGCGAGTGGCTCACTGAGCTAGGTTTTGGGCCACTGAGCGTCTGTGTCCGACACGGGATTCAGTGGTCCGCGAGTGGCTGTGTAGTGTGAACGGTCGGACGCGATTCCCATTGTTTTCAATGGCAATCGAGCGCGCGGCCACTGGCGGCCACTCGCCGGCCACGGGATTCTGACAAAGTGTCCAGTGTGAACCCGGCCTAAAATCCCCGATATATCCATTTTGAGTGGCAGCAAACCTGCATACTCACTCCCCATGTTATTCTTATGGAACTTAAAAAACATGTCAAATCTCGCTGCGTTGGCTTCAACTATGTCCTTTTGCATTTTAAATTCGCTGAGTATGCAGGTCTGCTGCAACGGGGATATTTCTGAACAATCTAGTATGTTTCGGCTTAGACGTCAGTATAATTTAGCGGCAGACTTGGTATGGCCTGAGGAGAACACTGTAATTCTTTGTTTGAAATCTGTTGTTGGTGACGGTGAATTAATGTTTTGATTTTGACCTAAGGGGATATTTGCTAACACTGATTAGTAAAACAAGTGTTACCCCTGAACATTTTTTCTCATTTAATTTAATAAAATGTGTCCCTCTTTTACATAATTCTGAACACTACTGAAAACCTACAACAGATGCCAGGCAACAACAACCTGGCATCTGAGAATTATGCCAGCGAATTATGGCCCTATTTTTACCTTAGTAATTGATACTCATTCCTTCAGGAAAAAAATCCAATTAGCTTAGTGCATTTTTTTTGGTTTGTTGCAGTTATGTTTTATTTATTTGTTATTAATTCTTTATTGCTTATTTAAGAGGGCACCGATCCAAATGAAGACGATCCAAGGGCTGCTGGACAACCTATTCAGTTCTTCTTGGTACAGGGTGTCTAGCAACAGAGAAAATAGGGGAAACTGGGAAAAGTCAGGGAAATTAAAATTGTATGGAAAAGTCAGTGAAAAGTCAGGAAATTTTTACTTCGGTAAAGGAAAATCAATATATTCACATATTGATTAATTGAATTAACTACAGCAATGCCATAGTCCATAAAATCTTACTAGGAAGTGAAATTTTGCCATCTGTATGTTTTTTTAACCTTAAAAACACAAATTATTGAATTCACTTTCAACGCTTGGTAACTCGAAACGAAGTTTATGTCGCTTAGAACGTTTATGTCGCTTCAATTCATTACGTCTTGTAAATAAAGAATATTGTCTATTGTCTATTTTAAAACCTGTGTTTTCAGTTTGGTTAGTGATTACTGATTTTATGTCCAGCAATTGATACATCCAGTACAGCCACACTGGCCTTTGCGTTTACATCAGGCATCTTCTAAACACAAGAATAAAAAAAGTTATAAATAAAAAAGACCAAGTTCTGGTGAATATTCTAAATTAAAACCATAATGACTCTTGAACAGAATGTCAAACGCTCTAAGAAAAGAATTTCCTATAGACACTATTTTCCGATCAATTTTGAGAAAATAGGAGTCTCCAATTCCTACTACAGGGTATCTAGCAAATTTTCTCACTGAAATTCCCTGACTTTTCCCTGACCTTTCTATACTGCACCAATATTTTTACCAGACCAAAAAATGAGGAAAATCTTGATAAAACGACCAAAATCAAGACCCATTACAGTCTATAAATTAAAACTAATTACTGTAAATAATAAAGAAGAAAATATATATTGGGAGGCCTACCCAAAAAATGATACAAATACAGATGGCTAGTTATTATTATAAATGTATTATTATAGAGTTAAAATAAAAATATTTTCAAACCTAAATTAATTGTGAGTTTCAATTATTTCATTATTCCGCTTTAAACAATGTTCCTCATAATGCACGAGTTACTTCGTTATTATTTTCATCAACAATTCAAATGATTACCTCAGTAACCTTTCATAATAACAGTATACTCTCGATTATCCGAGCCCCGGTTATCCGAGACTCCGGGTTATCCGAGGCAGCTCTAAGCTTAAAATACATTTTTATTTTCTTACTACGCATTGTAATAATGCGTGAAACAAGTGTCTTTATTTAATAGTCTATTATTTGCAACTTGAAAGGACTTTGTCGTAAATTTATACTATATTAATAAAACATTTTGAAGTGGTCTTATTACAGCCCAACCTCAAAACACACGTAAACTCCGTACTATCCGAGGTTCGTGTTATCCGAGGTAGTCTCAGTCCCGAAGACATCGGATAACCAGGAGTGTACAGTACCTAATATAACGAAAGGCATTCTTCATCTAACAAACTGAATTAACGTTTTAATATTTACTACCTGCAACCTTAGTAATTGATACTCGTTCCTTCAGGAAAAAATCCAATTCGCTAAGTGCATTTTTATTTTCACTGTTTCAATAAATAGTTAACTGCAGTAGCGTCCCAAAAACCCGGAGTTTGATAACTCGGATTTGGAATAGCTCGAGAAGCCTGCTGAGCAATAATTTGCACTGGTACTACACCTGCCTTGCTTCCAACGCATGCGTGCGCACACACACAGACCACTCAAACAGTGGCTTAACAGTTGTTGGTTTAGGTTTATGGTTTTTGTATTATATCTACAATAATTAATTGTTTGTTCTTTTTTTTTTATATAGGAACAAAGTAAACTGTTTTTTGGTTTTCCTTTTTACTCCTTTCCCGATAACCCCAGAATTTTTCAAAACCGGAATCCCATTCACTTGGTCGGGGTTTCTGGGACTTCTGTATGAGCCTGATTTATTCGCCAATGTAATAAGATTACTAAAGGCACTCATGAAAAGTAATAAGATTACATTGTTAGTAATTCCATCGATGGTTTTTAACCACTGTCAGATAGTTATTTTTGAGTCAGTCATCAAGATATTTCATTCAATAAAGTATAGAAAAATCTGATATGCACGAATTGTTCTAATGACTGGTATCCCACCGTAAAGTCAATATCTATAAATTTGCAATAAATCTGAAGTATCACTCTAGACAAAATAAAGGCATATTAAAATAAATTAGTAATTTCCACTTCAAGATTGATTATTTCATCTCTTAATGAATAATACCACTCTTAAACAATGAAAGTACATAATTCAATTTTCTTACAACCGCGCGTAAAGTGTCAGTTTACGCACCGAGCCCCAATCGTAAAACAGCTGTTTACTGAGGAGCGAGCGATAAAGTCTTTGAAGGTCTTTGTAGCGAGCGTAAAGTATTTAACGCTCGCCATGTGATTACGCTCGCCAGCTGATTGCATTGTTGCTCGGCGCGCTACAGCTCTCCCATCCGCTTCCTACTGAGCTCGACTTGTTTATAACCTCAAATTGGCGCACTCAGCTACAATGGATGTAATAAGTGATGACGAATTCGTGTTCCTATTATTTATAAGCTAAAATATGTATTCAATATGTTTCAATTCAAGTACTGTGTTAGTCTTGTAAATGTCTTTATTTTCATTCGTTGTTTATAACCTCAAAATCATAATGGCACATTCAGCTTCTGTGGACGTGAGTAATTGTGATTGTATTTATCGTTTGGCAATTTACAACTGCAGTTGTAGGATAAATTTAGTATGTATTTCGCGTGTAAATAGTCTTTCTCGCTTTCGCTAAAAATACCGCGCTCCGCTTCGCGTCACGCGGTAACTATTTAGCTCAAGCGAGAAAGACCTACTTTACGCTCTTAATAAACAAATAACTATTTGCTACTTTATTTTGTGCGTCTTACTAAATAATAGTTGTTTGCCACTATTTTTAATACCATTCTGTGATATGAAATTGTGAATTTCAAAAATTATCTAATATAAATATTATAGGGAATATTTATATTCCCAATAAATATAAATATAAATATTTATATTTATATTTATTGGGCTGATTTCCAATATAAATATTATAGGGAATCAGCTGTTTAAGTAATTTCAAAACCTGCAATTTCATGGAGTCTACTACAGTATAGTGGTGGTTTCACAGTCACTCAGAATTGTAGTTCATAAATACCATTGAGAGGTTAGGTTAGTGAGGTTAGGTGATTTCACTCTTTTAAAGACTAAAATTCCACTCTGAAAAGAACAAAACCCACTCTTTCATTGAGTGGGGATATTCCACTCTTTTCATGAGTGAAAACGGTTCACTTTTTCAAAGAGTGAACATTCACTCTTTCAGAGTGGCTCAATTCTCTCACTCACAAAGAGTGAGTATTCACTCTTTAGATTTTAGAGAGTAACCGATAGTTTTGAGTGGAAATCGGTTTTCGATATCTGGACCAATTAAAAATAAACAAATCAATAAAAAGTGATTAGTAACTAATATTATTATTTTTTATTGCTAATATCTTGAAAACTAAATAAATATTTAGGAAAACTGATTGCAGCATTGAATTTATAATAAAAAAAACCATGTTAAAAAAGGGGTCACACCCCTCTACCTTCATATTAAAAATATTGTAATATTGAAATTGAACATCAAATGTGGCGGATCCAAGATGGTGGCCAAAACATTTAACTTTCTAAAAATTACGTTCCAACAATTTAACAATTTATGTGGTATTAGGTTGAGGGTGTCGATATCTGAGGTAGAATTGTAAAAAAATAGCTCTGTATAACAGAAAATCAAGTTTGAAAACTTGTTCACAAAAAGTTTAATAACTTGAAAACGAAAAGAGATATCAAAACGTATTGCGGCAATGAATTTAAAATTAAAAATATCGGTAAAAAGGGGTCACAGCCCTATCTTTATAATTGAAAAAAATAGTTGTATCCAATATGGCGGATCCAAGATGGCGACCGAAAATGAGTACCCCCTCAAAACGAGGTACTTGCTACCCAATAATGTTTGGGTGGGATCTAGGATAGTTATTTTTAGAAATGTAAAAAAAGTATGGGGGGGTCGATTAAAACTCACTCTGTAGAACTAGTTATATAAGAAGCGTCCTTGCATTTGGAATACTGCATTGAAGATTATCACAATAGGATTAAGAAGAGGAATGCGTGGGAAGATGTTAGTATTCAGATGGACTCCGATTTCAACACAAATGTGACAAATAAAAATGTGTTTTTGGGAAATTTCCAGGTAGAGCCAGCTAGATGCCACTGCGTCCGTGCGTACAACGTTCCAGAGGCACACTGGATACGTTTGAAGTTCCATGTGTTTTTCTTAGAGGCTGGCGTGAATGGCACAATAACTGTACCAAGATGAAAGCATCCGCCACAAGAAAAACACATGGAACTTTTCATTTTGTAGAGACCTATTGTACTAGTCATGAACTTGTATATATATGCCATAGCATAATAGTATTTGGCATAGATATTTTGACACTATTCATAATATACAATGTATATTTTCATTGAATAAAGATGTTTGAATTGAATTGAATTGAATAGGTTTTCTTCTTAATTTTAACTAAAGCCCTGTAGTGTTTACAAGCTTCAATGTACTGAACTTTTACTGACATTGAATTAGTTTTCCTAAATAAATTTAATAAACCAAATACCCTCCTCCTACTTTTTAAACAATCATAATCAAACCATTCCTGCTTCTATAATAATACTGCTAGATGGTTTAGACTGTGACGCCGATTTTTTAATACACTTAATGATACCATTAACATTTTCTGTGCAGTCTTGAGTTATAGTTCAGTTACGTGATTCAGAATTAATTTTATCTCTAAAATAGACAGAATCTAACTTTGTCTACTTTAACCTAGGGAGCAGAGGTAACATCGCCTCCTCCCCGCACTCACCCTCTCTGCTTATCTGTAACGCAAACTCCACCGGTAAGTGATCTGATCCTATCTGATCCACGACCTTGAAATCGACTACTTGCTGTAAACAGTTTATATATGTTATAGCTAATCTATGACAGAAGCACCCATCGAATTTAAAAATGTAAATTCACCCTCAGCATCTCTCCTATTGTTCTCCCGTTTAAAATTATAAAACCTAAATTGTCACACATTTCTAATATCTTTATTCAATGACCTGCTGTAATTGAGGGCTGATAATCAAATAGAATTTTAATGGTAAAAAGTATGGTTTCACATTGCCAAAGTGAAAATTTGGATTGCCACTTAAAGTTATATTGTGTATAAAATAGCCATAAGTTATCAAAAATGTCTGAATTTTACGTGTTTAAAACTATTCACGTGAAAAGAGCTGGGGCTATTTATCCAAGTGCAGATTATTATCATAGGTAAGCCATAGGAACACCCAAACTCAGTTTTCTCATAAACACCTGATTTTCTCTGCGTCACTTCCTCCCCTCTCCATTTCACTCCTCCAGACACAGACCACACATGGATGGACACATGACACAGTTTAGGCATATACTGCCTTGCCCGTAACCTGACGTATTACAACCTGGAATAGCTAGCGCTTTTAAGAATGTGTATATTAAGTCTGCATGCCACATTAACGTGAGTTTGAGCAGTCAAAACAAGTATGTATTTAATTTGACTAAAATTCTAATAATATTGTCTGCACATAGACATAGTAATATTATTTACAGTTTTTGTTAGTTATGCATGTGCCACAAGTAAATTATAACTGCATTTCTTTAGAAAAAAGGTTTCATACCTGGATAACTGTCGTCAATTCAGCCGTAATCTTAAAGTGATTTACTTAAGTTTCGGCATCGGCGATACCATTTTCATAATCTTCATACAAGAATGTTTAGTTAAAATTTATTTTAATCTAATATTTTAGCTGATATTGCCGAAAAAATTTTAATTTGAACATTTCAGGGTCCAATATATTTTTATTTGATTTTATCAGTATACTTTAATTTATTTTGTAAATGATACATAATGAATAAATTTCAAAAACGAAACGTACAAATTACTTTCTTGATTTTTTAACAACTCTCAGTAATGTGAAATACAAGTCTTGAGCAATATGACATATGCATTCATCACAAATAATTGTTGAGTTTAATTGTATTAATTAATCTTATAAATTTAATCTAAAAAGTTTCAAATAATTACCTAGTATCGATGATAATTGGGTTTTACTACATTACATATTATAAAAATGGCCATTCGACTTTTGGAGGAACAGCCTGCACAGTTTTTCTAGTTTATTTAGACTGGAGGGGTAATAAAGAGTGTGTATACACTTCCTCTCCTTTTTTGAATGAAGTTTTCATCAGAGACCAACATCTTCTGGTTTTACAGCATATACTGTATAGTATACGCTGATACATCATTTGTGGATCCACTGTCATGGCGGCTGGTGTAAAAACGTCCACATCATGCTGGTCCACTTGAGTAACCAAGATGGCGGATTTATATACTTGTTCACATCAAGCTGGTCCGACCAGCATCTTCTAAGCGTGGACCAGCATGTTCTATCGGACCTGCTTTGTTCTGCAGAGAAATAGACGTCGGACCAACAAGTTCCGGGGTTTAAAAAGTATATTTATATAAATATAAATATATATACATATTTAATATATATTTATAAAAATTCGACCAATGTTATTTTTTGCTTCTGGGGGCCGCAAAACGAAAGTTATCATGGTCCGGGGCTTAGGGCTTACCATGAGCTAGCTACGATAATAGCTTCTTCCCTATAGGGGAAATTCGCTAGTAAAAAGACGGACATTGACCGGTCGGAGGGACACAGTCGCAACCGCTGCATCACCCTCCCGATGTAACATCTGATGCTCCTTCCAACTTCAGACAAATGAGCTTAAAATGTTTTCATTGCGGTGGGGTGTATTTCAAGAATGAAGACACTGGTAGAAATAATGCGTCATTTATTTACGCGTTGATGCCATAATGGTTAGGTTCCCTATATAAGGACAGCCGCTCCCTATACTTTATTTTTTTGCAAAATTTATCAATAAGGTGCAGCGGCAGTCCCTAAAGAAATGAGGTAATTGCTCACGGCACCAGTGTTCGCTCTCGGCCAGCTACATGTCGCTATAAGCAGAGCTCGATCTTTTGCCGGTATTAAAATGTAGATTTCAGAAACAAGAGAACATGGGGAAATGAATGTTTCCCAAAAAATGGTTTACCGGAAACTCCTGGGGTAGATCTAATCAACTTTAAATGTTTTGTAGTTTAGCCATAATTTCATAAAATAATTCAGCCCCTCGAGTAAACTTTATAAGTATACAAATAGGCTGTTTATTCTTTATTCCTTTACTACATGATTTTTTTGCTCGATTTGCTAGCTACGTGTCATCTAGTTAAATTAAATACACAGATTTAGCACACCTGATAATTAAATTAATCATAAGTTAGATGCACTTGGCTACCATAAGTATCCAATTCAATTTTGGTATGGTTGGTACCTTAATTGCCAATTTCATAAGCAGTATGAAATTGGCAATTTCATAAGTTGGGTGAAATTGGTTGTTGTGTAAATATGTTTACATCAACAGACCTAGTACAACATAAACCTAGACAATATGGTGGCCCAGGCTTCATTTGCTGTAATGCAAGTATGATAGTTATGCTCCGTCTCTTTCTACTATGTGGTCGATGGGGGGTGCTCACTGACTACACGTCTTAGGTTGAGTGTTTTTTGGGAGCTGGGAGCTGCGAGCCGCGAGGAGTTGTGTGGGGTGTGCCTGTGGCAATTGAGAGAGAGAGAGAGAGAGAGAGAGAGAGAGAGAGAGAGAGAGCGTGCGAGAGAGAGAGAGAGAGAGAGAGAGAGAGAGAGAGAGAGAGAGAGAGAGAGAGAAGGCGCTACGTCGGTGCGTGCGTGTGTCAGTCAGCCGTTCAACTAGTGAACAATAACGGTACACGACGTTGGAACTTAAACGCGTTTCTTGCAAAACCGTTCAACCGATTTTTTTGAAATAAACTTCAAAATTATTCAAAAAATGTTCCCCTCCAAATGACTACCTATTTTAGTCAAATTTTGATTTATTATCAAAGTTATTAATTGTAAAATTTATTTAGTAATGTTTTCGAAAATTGGGAACGATAGCGCCTTTAAGAACTTTATACTGATTACAAAACAGTTTTATTTTTTTCAAATCGGATGAAAAATAAATGAGTAATCAGTTGGAGTAATTTGGCCCCGGCAGTGCTGCTATCAATTAGGCTGAAAACACAACTTTTTTTGTACTGTTTAGCCTTAAAAGATGATTTGAATTTTTCTGCTGCTAATCTGGATTATGTTTCTTCTCTCACGCTTCCTGGGGCTTTCTTTGACAACAAACCGATAATCAACACAAATTAAACGGAATTTTGTTCAAATATCAGATCTACAGTCAATAATTTAAAACCAGTTCAAACCTTTCAACACGGACCTTGCAAAGTCTTTGCGCCACAAGAACTTTTCAACTGCTTCCACGTTTTCTTAAAGCAAGAAGTATTATTCAATTCGCTTAGTCCACGCTATACTGGTCCTCACAAAGTATTAAAGAGATTTGATAAATGTTTTGATGTCGACATAAATGGAAAGAGAGCGAGAGCATCCATCGATCGGCTTCAGCCCGCCTTCTTGTTAGACCAACAAATTGTTCCGTCATAAAATGCTAAATCTGATCAAGAAAGGAAAATTCGTTCAAATATCCTAACTTCCAAGCATCAAACAACAAATCCTAGTCTCAGTACAAGACATGGACGCCCAATGACCACTACGTTTTACCTCCAGTACCCTTCTAGAGGGGGGGAGTAGTGTAGTGACCACTTAGCAACATTAGTTGTGGAATATTTTAAATTTACCATATTATTTTATTTATTATTTTTGTTTACGATCATTACTTGAATTTTACAAGACAAAATAAGTTAATTTTAATAAAGTTAATAATTTGTTCCAAACTTAGAGTTTTCTATTAACTTTACCATGGATACCTCCTACAAATTTGACTGTAAGACGTATTTTACTTGTATCCAGCTTTGACATTAGGGATGCTATAACAAAACAACCCTCATTTCTCGTCAACAGACGTTGGGATTTAAAACAGTTTTTGTTTAAAAACTTTAAAATATAAATACGAAAAAGGAAAATACATTGATAGCGTGCTTTAATTACATTTATTGTCCTTTATAAGAAAAACATTGATAACGCCCGAAGATTCTTCTGACTGTTGATTCTTCTGATTAAATAAACTGTATAATCCTTCGATACATCTAGAAACACACCCGTGTTACTCAAGTTCAAGTAACAAACACAAATTTCAAGTAACAGAAACACTAATTTAATACTGATCCGAAAGAGAGATGGGCCTCCCAATCATCTCCACCGCTACTCTTCCTAACTTCTTCTTTTTTTCGGAATGTTTCTTCTCCCTTTGCTTCTTCATCTCTGAGCTCCTTTATTGTATTTTCTTGTTTCTTAATAGTAGTTTCAGTTACCTTTGATACTGAAATAGGCAAATTGTAGTCAACATTATCCACTTTAATAGAATAATGCCCCGGAAAATTGTTTTCTCCATCGTGCCATCTGGAAAATAAAGTTATAAAATATAACAAAAATAATAACTACTATTATTAATATGTAAAGTTCTTGACTTCTGGGTAGGACTGCGTCAGTTGTATGAATTGTTACTGTGAATCATGGTGAATATGTAATAATATTGCTTGATTTTATTATAATATGTGGATCAAGTAGAGTCCCTGGTGAAGTCAGCCACCGCCATAGGGTAATGAATAATAATAATAATCGCTATTATTATCATTCAAAGAAGAGTGTAGGCTTCCACGGTCGTTTTCACAAGATGTTAATTTCTTGACGTCTGGAAAATACGAAGCTGGTATTTTCGTATTTTCGTAGATTTCCGCCGACGTTTCGGAGACATTGCAGTAGTCCATCTTCAGGGCGAATAACGTAGTCGCGCACAACACAACTTCTTTATACTGAAGGAACAGTCCGCGGCCTCAGGTTTTGTGAGCCCGCCTCGGCGAAGTTTACTCGATTTCTAGAGTATTCGAGGCGTGACTGGGATGCATTCCTTTCTGGAGATGCCAATGGACGCGAGGGGATAGAGGCGTTTAGCCTTCCCGGAAATCGTTAACATTTGGCCTCCGTTGTATTTTGGCCGGGAGAATTTCCTTCACCCTCCCTCCGCTCATAGAGTCATATGGACTCAAAGAGTCGATGTCGATATCCTGACACGGTTGTTTCCAGGACCGGGGAGAGCAGGTAGTTGCTCTAGTAGCAGCTTTCCCCGGCCCTGGCTGTTTCCTCAAGTCAGTTTCACTGGCCCGGCCATGTTTGAAGATTAACATTTGAATCACACCACGATTTAAGACTCAAGTAGTAATAACTAGTACCCAAATAAATACTAGATTTAGTACTCCAAGCATTACCGAGTTATTAACAATAGTACGTTGCCGAGCCAGGGAACTCTTAGCCCGCCAAGATAAGAAAATAAGGAATTCAAGGATGCCTCGATTTAATACTCAATAAATACTATTTAGTACCCAAGTATCAGCTTTAGTTCTCCAACCATTAACCAGTTATTAGTCATAACGTATGGTATGGGCCGTAAATGACAGCCCGGCCATGTAAGGAAATGCGGATTTGAGTGGTACCACGATATAATACTCAATTAGTATTATTTAGTACTCAATTATTAGATTTAGTACTCCAAATATTACCGAATTATTATCCATAGCGTATATTTGGGTTAGGAACCATTAACCATTTGTTAGCTATAGCGTATAGTATGGGCCGGAAATGCCAGCCCAGCCATGGAAGAAAATGTGGATTTCAAAGGTGCCACGATTTAATACTCATTTAGTACTATTTATTACCCAAGTATTAGATTTAGTACTATGACTATTACCGAGTAATGAGCTGTAACGTATACAGTAGACCCCCTCTTAACCGACCCTTACGGGACCGGACCTAGGTCGGATAACTTAAAAAGTCGGTTAAGGCTAAACATCCCAGAAAAAGTTGTGTTTCTGGCCCGATAGATAGCAGCACCTCTGTGGCAAATTTGTATTAAAGATAATATGCAAAGTTATTGACCGATTTTTGTTTTGTAAGTTTTGTTGTATATAACATGAACAAGAAATGTACGCTATATGGGTAAAAAAAATTTTAGTTATTTAATAAAAATATTTTAGAGAAGAATACGATTACTATCATCATTTTTCTAAATCGCAGGTAGTCATTTTGTAAACAAAAATTTTAAAATAATTTTGGCGTTTTCAGATTTGAAATCGGTCAAATGGTCGCATCGGAATCGTTTTTTAAAGATATTACCATTATTTCTCTCACGCCCGCGCCGCCCCCCCCCCCCCCCAGCGCACCGCCATACCACCCGGCCGCTCTGACGCGCGGCGCTGCTATTTAGTATCGTTCGTCATAGTGATGGGACAAACGACTGATTTTAACCATCCGATGGTTCATCCGATGGTTTTTCTTTCATCCGATAGTTTTCAGATGGATGATTCATCCGATGTTTTTCCTGTGTATTGGGGTGGGGAGCGGATTGGCTCGCGCTGTGTGCGGAGATGGGAGGAACTATCCGACTAGTGGATGATGGATGAAAAAACCATCTGTTCGCGATCCTGATTCAGATGGATAGTTTTCATGGGTTTTATGGCGTATCCATCCGGATAAAAATATATACTGTCGAGCCGCTGAGCAGATGGTTCACCTGCAAATGGATAAATGAATAATTTTTTAACCTTAAACATTTTGTATTTAGGTTGAAGTATTTAAATAAGGTAAAAGATTAACCTATTGGTGCTAACATAGGTTGTTTTATCTTTGGCGCAAATACTCGGCAATTAACAGAACAGTTTCAGTAATCAAATAACTGACTCGTAGTTTTCAAACAAATGAAAATAAGGGACGAATTGTTTCAAAATTGAATGAAAACATAGACGGATGGTTTTGAGGTAGATGGATAATAATGCCGTTCAGTTGATTCGCTTGCGAACTAATGGATGGTTCATCCGGATGAAAATTGAAGTAACCATCTGATAAATCGGTTGGAGCGCAACAACTGGATGAATCGTTTGTTTCTATCGGATAGTTCCCATCACTAGTTCGTCAACTCAGTAGTCGCATTCGCACTCTGGCCGGGCACACTAGACCAGACTCTTGTAATTAATCCTCTGATTACAAGGAAGATGATTTATGAAATTATCTAGGGGTTCATTGTTCAATATTAATATTACCACAAACAAAATTACCATTATTTTTGTTGCTTTAAAACACCATGTTAAATTAAATGATTAATTAGTTAAGTCACTTGTTTAAAATAAAAGTTACCTTTCAGTACATGAAAATGATAAATAAATAAACAATAATTACTGCAAAAGACCTTCATTTACTTAATGCACAAAATGCACAGTATAAAAATATTCAGGAAACATGTTTACAAATGTTACTTGACTTGGGCTATTTGCCCCTTGATGTTTTCGGCTCGAATTCGAAAAGTCGACAGGTGGGGGGAGAGCCCAATGAGTCACCCGGCCCTGCATCCGTTTCGTGTTTCCCGCGCGCTCATATTCCATTTATTAAAAATATATATAAAACATGATACCGATTTAACCAATAGACCGATATTTAATGTGTAAAATTAATTAAAAATTATTGTCTACAAAATGACTACCTGTAAATGTTTACAAGGATATATGTTACGTGGCTTAGGCTGTTTGCCCATTGATGTTTCGCCATTGAAAGTCAATTCTGCATGTGGAATTTGAGGAATTGGAACAGGGTGGTGGCACTATTTCTCTCCATACACAACTATTTCTAGGTAATGCATTTATAAATCTGCCCTATTATTTTACCGGTTACAATTGCAACAGTTTATTTTCCCTATTCTTAAGTATAACTCAGGTATGCAACACTGTTTTGGTTACAAAGTACATATTAGGTTTAGGAATTATCGTAGAATTAACAACAGCTGTTGATGCTTAGCTAAAAAAAGAAACAACAGCAGACGTGTTGAAATCCCAGTGTTTTTAAATGGCAGATATTTTTCGTTATTTATCATTTTCTAGTGGATTTTGACATAATCTGCTGTTTTTACCGACCCCTGAAGCTAAGTCCTTTAATTTGAACCCTCCCCCATCATCCTACGACCTGCCAAACTTTCAAAATTTTTATTAAAAAATTGCTTATAGAATTATTAATATAGATAGATAGATTGTCCAAGCATAAGCATACAAGCAAACATTGGTCGTACACAAGAGTATAAGATTATAGGTTAACTTTCAATCTAATCTACACGTAATATGTTTATTCCAAATTGAAACTAGCAACTGTAACGTGGTTGAAAGCCTAATTCATAGTCAATGGAAGTTGTATTTCAATTAGCTTGAAACAGCTGTTATTGCTTCTGCTCTTTAAAACTGCGTGAACCAACTATCATTCAGTGAAGCTAACTAATCTGCTTCGATTATTGAAGCAGAACATCGTCCATTTGATTTTAAAGAACTCCGTTGTCTTTATTCCGAAATGGTTGTATATGTATAAATACAGGTAGGTTTTCTACCTGTTGTTTTTGACAGAGATTATTTGGTTTTGTTGGTGAATCAGTCGGACTAGAAGCACACAAAATCATGACGTGTTTGTTATTTTCTATTATTGTCATCATTTTAGAGGCAATTTAACAATTTATATGAAATACGAACTTGAAATATAGAACATAGTCAAATAAAACTACCCTATAGCCTTTTAAAGAGCAACACAGTTCTTCCGTATTTTTAAAAGTAGTTTTTAACACATTTATTTATACATTTAAGCAAAGATAAACATATATTTTTCATATTTAGCATAAGAAATTTCAGAAAAAATACTCTGAATGTGTTGAAATTGATCTCTTTAATTACTGCAGTACCCAATCTTAAATCTGTTTTCGTGTAAAGTTTAAGACTTGGCAGTTAGAACCCTAATGTTCCAAGCCCTCGAAATATCATTATAGCTTAATAATAATAATAATAGATGTAACATATTTTAACAAGAAATTCAAATTCGTCATCATTATTTTTTGAAACACGTGGGCCATGGAGAACATAAAAGTTTAACAAAATAACGTTACCAATAACAATAATTAACAGGCGAAGAAACAAACTCGTAAGAAGAATCATGGTAACTAATAACCGAGAGCACATGGATGGAAGGGCGGGAAGTCATCATCCACCACAAGGAGTGTTTGTACGACGAGCAACGGCTGAGCCGCGTGGTGGGGGGAGAGCTACAGTGAGTCACCTCCGGCCGGCCCTGCACTGCATAATTTTTTTGTCTCCCGCGCGCTATCTCATTAAATTTATAAAAATTGATACCGATTGAACCACTCGGGCGATTTTAAATATTAAAATTTTAAAATTAATTAAAAATTATTGCCTACAAAATGACTACCTGCGATTTGCATATTTCTTTTTGTAACATGAATATCTTGTTATTATTTTTTTAACCAGCAACTTAATAAAAAATATGCCTGAATAGCGTGAATCATAATCTTATTCTGTTTACAAATCAGTTTATCAAATTAACATCGGACGAAAATTCCACCAATAAACTTTAATACAGAATGACTTCATTTTGGTGCTGCGACGTGGTGGCAGAATTTATAACTAACCCTGGGATGTTTAGCCTTAAAACGGGTAATCCTTTAAACACCTAAAATAAAAGCTCTGTTGATTTAGGATTCTATTAACATCATTATAAAGCAGTTCTTGGGCTATTTAGAAAATAAACTATAATTATCAACTTATTTTCCAAAATAATTTTTGTAAAAATGTCACAAATAGCCTCAAAGCACGGTCAAAACTAAACATTGCAATAAACTAAATATTAAAAGTAACGTTCCCATCGCCGGGAATGAGAACGGAAATGCCGCAATTCCTAGAAAAGGACGGTTAAACCGAACTGTTCTAAGAACAGGGCCGGTTAAAAAGATCTTTAATATTTGACCAGCGAGGGCGGATAATCCGATCGACGGTTAAAACGAGGTCGGTTAAGAGGGGGTCTACTGTAGTATGAGCCGTAAATGTCAGCCCGTCCGCGTCCATGTAAGAAAATGCGAATTTTAACGGTGCAACGATTAAATATTAAATTACTCGAGTATTAGATTTAGTACTGTCACCGATTTATTGGCCATAACATATAATAGGGGCTGGAGTCGTCAGCCAGGCCATGTTACAACATGCGGATTTCAACGGTGCCACGATTTAATAATACTCAATTAGAACTGTTTAATACCCGAGCATTAGATTTAATACTCCATCATTTATCTATGTCTAGATGAAGTGTTTTAGACCAGTGTAATGATATGAATAACGGTAAAATTAGGTAGCCTATGCATAGTTAAAAAAATTAATTCAAAGGAGGTTAATTAAGCCAGAAACAGTCTGATACAATTTAAAGAAGTGTATATTTAGTCCTTTGATTGCAGGTTTTTCACTGCAACAGAGAGTGTTATTCAACATTTGATCAGAGGTTTTGATTCAAGTTTACTATGCTTACATTCATTCAATATTAAGTTCTGGCATATTCGAGTACTAAGAAATATGGATAAACTGAAGATACAACGAGGAAGAAAGAACATTTACATATACAAATTCAATCCGTACCAAGTATAAACAAATTTAAAAAGTTACGACAAATTAAAAAAGTACATGAAGACATTTTTAACAAATCATTGCATTTATGATGCAAATGATTTTTTAGTAAAAATTGTATCAGTGTAAATAAATGCAATGACAAATACTGTATTTATAACATTGTGATTTACCAAATGGTGCCATATACCATTCACAATATTTACAATACTATCAATACTAAGGGTAATGTAGTTATTTTTTACATACTATAACGACTAAATACATTGAACATTGGACTAGGTAGTAGTAATTGAGCATTAAATAGTCGTACCGTCGAAATAGCATTTACCTATATGGCCAAACAGGCGTTTCCGGCCCTTTCGGCCCTATTATACAATATGATTATTAACTAGGTAAAGGTTAGAGTACTAAACCTCATACTCGAGTAATAGACTGTTAGACTTTGGAGGAATGAAAGCCCCAGCACAGCCAGCTAGGGATATTGTGCAGCTTACGGAAGGAAGGGATTGCCAGGATGGGAAAGGTATGATTTGGTCAGTCAGCCTCGCCCCTGAAGGAAGAGAGACAGAATTCCAACCCATCCTCCAGGCTCTTCCGGGGACGACTCACCCTCTAACCCGAGACCTCCCGAGCATCCCCAGACAAGGACCTCCACCTGGGAGCTCTCATTGTTGTGAAGAGTCTCACCCAGGTCGGTTCGCCCTCCAGACTAGCAGAGGCCTAGAAGTTTGTCGGATAAAGGTCCCTCATCCCCTCCCAGACTGACAGGCCAGGACGATCCGCAACTCCTTACAAGGCTCAGACCTTACTGGGTTCCATGCTCAGCTGAGAATCAAAGTTCCCAGAGTGGCAAGGAGGAACCAAGGTAAACAGGAAGATGGTCAATCTGGGCAGCCAATAGACTTACGAGAATAATGACAGCTTCTAATTAATATAGCCATTGTCGATCTCTGCAATGGTATAGACCAGGTAGAGAGACAACTGTGGCCATATACTCGAGTACTAAATAATAATGAGTATTGAATCGTGGTACCGTTGAAATTAATTGGCATTTTCTCATGTGGCCGGGCTGGCATACCCGGCCTCTACTATACTTTATAGCTAATAACTCGGCAATAATTGGAGTTAAGTCGAGAAAAGATTCAAGGAACATATCCCAAGTAGCTACCAAAGTCCAAAAATCTAGTTTTGCAGAACATCTTGCTAACGAAAACCATAACTTTTCAGATATGGAACCAATCTCAAAACCTTACATATCCGTAATAAAGGACGAACTATGACAGCTCTGGAAAATTATGAGATATACAAAGCAGCCAAAACATGCCCCAAGACTTTTTAAATGACAAAAGTAAGCTACGTAATATCGAAAGTACTGTTTGAAACTTTAATTAAAATAGACAAAACCAGTAGCACTGAGAGTAAAGGTAAAAGCCAACTGATAACCACCGCAACTCCCAGTCGAGGCCCGACACTCAACTTGCATACCTGTTCCACACCTGTTCAGTCTGGTTATAGTATATTACGTTACTAGGTCGGGAAGTAATGTTTTGCTGGACGAGCATGATAATTCCCGCGCGAGCGAAAGCGAGTGCGGGGTTTTCATGCAAGTAGGCTACGGCAAAACTTCCCGGCCGTGTAACGTACGATATTTTTCATCATACTACGCAGAAAAAAATATACTTTCAATCATAACGTGGTCCTTTCATAATCATACGTTTCTCAAACCTTCAAACCTAACCTATAACAAACAGAACAAACATTTTCTACGGATGCAGGGCTGCCACGACATTCCTCTAAAATGTAACCGACAAACAAACAATAAACGTCGCGTCAGTTTGCTGCAAATCAGCTGATTGTTTACTTCCGTTTCATCCGGCCTATTAGGACGGCAATGGGTAACTTTCGAGCCAACGAAAAGGAACTGAAAACAGATGTTTGTGTTTCAGAATGATGAAAACACTTTTTTTATGAGTAGGCCTCCATGTATATAAAACATCTGTCTTGTGTTATTTATGTTAAGTGTGTGTGTGTCAATTTTAAACTATGACGAAACCGGTTGTGTGAAATTTCAAGATTTGTACAAACCTGAAGATGACAAAATATTTTGTTAAAATGCATAATTTGTAATAAGATTGCCATAAATAAAGGACCTCGAGGCCGACAAGCAGGTAACTAACCTTTTATACTTAATAATTGGAGTACTGAACCTAATGCTCGGATAATACACAGCACTATTTGAGTATTAAATCGTGCACTACTGAAATCCGCATTTTGTTACATGGCCGGGCTGGCATATCCGGCCTCTACCATACGTTATGGCTAATAACTCGGTAATGGTTGGAGTACTAAATCTAATAATTGTGTTCTAAATAGTACTAATTGAGTATTAAATCGTGGCACCGTTGAATTCCCCATTTTCGTGCATAGCCTGGCTGACGTTTCAGGTCCCAAATATACGTCATTGCTTATAAATCGTTAATGGTTGTAGTAATAAATCTAATACTTCGGTACTAAAAGAATTAGTATTAAATAGTGGCACCGTTGAAATTCGCATTTTCTTATATATCCTGGCTGACATTTCCTGCCCCAAATAATATATGTTAAGGCTAATAACTCGGTAATGGTTGGAGTACCAAATCTAATACTCGAGTACTAAATATTAATAATTAAGCATTAAATCGTGACAGCGTTGAATTCCTTTTTATCTGATATGGCCGGGCTAACATTTCCCGGCCCGGCAACATGCTATTGTTAATAGCTCGGTAATGCTCGGAGTACTAAATATAGTATTCGGGTCCTAGTTAATACTAATTGAATATTAAATCGTGCATGTGTCAAATATTGATTTCAAAACATGTCCGGGCCAGCGAAATGGAGCCTGTTCCCATCACCTGACCTTGCTCCGACTGGGAGCGGCCCGGAGCTCACCCAGCCCTGTGCTGTGCCGACCGGGTACGTTCAAACTCGCCAACATTTTTGGGACTGTTTCTAATATAAAAACTCGCCAACCTTTAATTAGGTGCAAAAACTAGGGTCAGGAATCCGGCCGGCCATATTCAAACTCGCCAACTTTTGACCGCGGACAGGTACCTCTTCCCCTCCCCCGGCTAGGTGGCAATTGTTTGCCGGGAACCCTGCGTACAGGCCTCCGCTACTGCACATGCATTCTAGTCTATATTCCTTAAGAATTAAACTTAACGTTGCTATCTATGAACCACTGTATTTTATAGCATTGAAATTACCAGTAGTTCAAGCAATTCAAATAAAACGTTCAGTCAAATTAATCATAATTAAATTAATATTAAGTATTTGGAACGTCACGGTTACAAACGGTTAAAACCGTATAAGATAATTATAAAGTACAGCATATTTACTATGAATTACCACATGTTAAGGCCGATGAAACTGTAACAGGTCGACAGTTTTTGTTGACTAGTCGTCGATTTTTGTTGATTTTGCAGCAGTAACCTTCACTTTCGTTTTGCGCCGAGACTCCATATCCACTCATACGTTGCTAAAATGATCTGATAAAACAAATCAAATCTAGCAATGTAATTAGCGGATTTCATTTTCACATTTTCCTCATGGATACGCCCCCCATGGCACGTCTTACGTACATTTTGCATACAAAGAGATGAATAATTATAGTATGCGATCAAATGGACCTGCGAACGAAGATATTACGGATGCAAGGCATATTGTATTAATAAAGGTATATGTCCTATAATAATTAATACTCTATAATTTTTAATGAGTTGAGGTAATTCATAGTAAATATGCTGTATTTTATAATTCTCTTATATGGTTTTAACCGTTTATAACCATGAAGCTTTAAAACCTTAATAACCAAATGGTTCCAAATGCTTAGTATTAATTTAATTATAATTAATTTGACTAAAATTTGTATTTGAATTGCTTGAACTACAGGTAATTTCAATACTATAAAATACAGAAGTTCATAGATAGCAACGTTAAGTTTAATTCTTAAGGAATATAGGCTTGAATGCAGGTGCAGTAGCGGAGGTGTGTACGCAGGGTTCCCGGCAAACAATTGACACCGAGCCGGGGGAGGGGAAGAGGTACCTGCCGGCGGTCAAAAGGTTGGCGAGTTTGAATGTGGCCGGCCGGATTCCTGACCCTCGTTTTTGCACCTGATTAAAAGTTGGCGAGTTTGTATATTAGAAACAGTCCCAAAAATGTTGGCGAGTTTGTATGCAGCCGTGCCGACCAGGGCGGTTCCTTGCTCGTTGTGCCGTTCGTCGGAGAACCAGACTCCTCCTCCGGAGTAGTGATGTGCGATTCGCGAACGAATCGTTCAATTTGAACGACTCATCCAGTGAATCAAATGAATCATGATTCATTTTTCAAAAGAATCGATTCGAGGCGCGAATCAGTTGCAGAAAAACATGCCGCAGACGACGCGACACGACGCACCGGTTTTGTTCATAATTCTGCGCGTCAGTCAATTGAGTTTTAAGTCTAATTAATTACGTGTAGGACAAAGGAATGGGCGTTGATGTGTTTGGAGAGAAAAAATAGGAAAAATAACAATTGCCATTCTTCCGTTCTTAATAACTTAATAAAGACATTATTGGATACAGATTACAAAAGTAAACGGAAGTATTCCGGGCGAGGAACGAAAGAGGGGAGGAAGGGGCAAAAGGGCGAGGGGGTGGTTAGGGAGGGAGAGAGGAGTAGCACGTGACAGGTATAGAATGTTAAAGGAGCCAGGAAACAGTTTAATCATTGACTTTATACCTAGCAATATGGTTTAATATTTAAAAATGCATCTAAACAAATCAATTTTAGGTTAGAAATAGTTTTGATACACCATAAAAATTAATTAATTGTAATTAAACATTTAAAAACCACTTTATATTCAATAAAAACCTATTGAAGTCAACGTTACTTGGTAAGCAGTGGATAGTGAGTCAAATGAATCGGAAGAATCGATTCAATTTTCGATTCTTTGGAACTGAGTGATTCAAATGAATCGATTCACCAAAAAGAATCGAACTGTGCATTACTTCTCCGGAGCTCCGCAATGTCGGGTGTTCATTGGTAAACTTGAATCTTCCCGAGACCGGCGGGAGACTCCGGCATCGACTGCTCACACGCGGTGGAGATGAGGCTCATTGTTTTAATCATATAAAAAATGTCGTAAATTGTAAATCGAACCGTATAATTGAGTGTAACATACGCGTGTGATTATTTTATTTTATTTTTTATTCATCTAATATCGTTGATTGTGTCTTTGCTTCTTTACTACTAAAACAAGAATACAGAAATTACAAATATTACTCTAATTTATTAAGTAATGCCAATTTGTTACTGTAATGAAAACTACGGTAATGAACGACCCTTGTTTATTATTTAAAAAAGGTCACGCATTTTACAATACATTGTTTTAATATTATTTTCATAAAATATCGAAAGTAATGCTTTCCTTTAGATTAAACATGCCCACCTTTAAAAAATAACTCCTTAAGAAATTCTTTGAGAATGCAGGTTTGCTGCGACGGGTGTATACAATGTTAATTTCGAGCACTGAAAATGAATATGAAATAAACATCAGTAGACGTATATAACATAGCCAAGCTTAAAACTGAAAACAATAAGTCGGTGCACTTACGCAGCACTAGATGAGTCTGCTAACCATTGGTCTCTCTTTAATTTCGCCATGTTTTCGGCTATTGTCCAATGTCTCCTGTGTTCTTCATTGTATACTTGTAGAGCTTTTGATTGGACCCAAACATAACTTTCTGCAGCTATTTCGAGGCATTTTTTATTTCTGAAACAACCACGATTATATAAAAATCTATATATCATATATTTAATTTCGTAAGGCGATTGTTTGCGTCAAAATGTTGGACATAGACAAGTCGTAGAAAAATGAGAGGAGGCTCAAATTAAAGACTCTATTCCGTAATGGATGGAAAAATATTATAAGTGCTTTAAAATTGTCACAAAACGAGAAATGATGGAAAATATCTGCCATTTAAAAAGTACTAAATATCACCAGTGGTCGAAAATTCGACGATTTTTCAAATTGAGAAATAGGGATTGCTAATTTTGAAAACGAAATTTGCGTACACCAATTTGTGTCTAAATACATTTCATATAGTACACATTTTCCTGCAAACAACTAAATGTAATGTAATGTAATACAACTAAATGGGAACCAAAAGCAAAAGAGAAAGATTCAATCTTTGACTAATTATTTTACCTCACCTATGGCGCATATATTTTTTTATAAAGAAAATCTTTATTGTTTCAGAACATTTCTATGGCATATTTAAGGCATGGTTAATAGTATTAGTATCTTATTAAGATTCCACTTTTTTAGACTGAGGTGATTACTGGTTCAGAGAAAAGTAAAACTTCAGTCAACAGATAAGTTGACAAGTTGACAAGGGGTGTAGTTGAGCACATACACCCCTTACAATAGTTCCCTTTATATAAGCAAATTTTTATCTCTTTATCTTATTTAAGCGACCAAATTTGATTTTCTCCCTAAATCTAAAACAAAACACATTCGAATATAATATATTCAATCTTCTCTAAGTAGTTCTGATTTCAACAAATACTAGTACTTAAATAATGGCGTTTTTGCGCCACCAAACCTACAACTGGAAAAATGGCCCAAAGTTTTAAAAGTTTTCGGTCAAATGGTGTTCATGTCTGAAGGATTAGTTTTTGCGCCGAGCCCTGATCCTGCCTTGAACCTGGGGAATCCCACCCACCTGGGGAAGTACTCCTGTTAGGGGAAGTACCCCCGTATATATGTTAAAATAGTTGTTGGTGTATAGTGGTTGTCTTAGGGATTTAAAATGACAAAATTATAAAATGGTGGAAATTATTAAGTTTGCTATTTATAGTTTGATTCGTCTAATATTTGGGTATGTTGTTAACTTAAGTTAGTATATTTGTAAATGATATATATTATGTATTAATCCTATCCACTCTGTATATTTTAAAATATAAAATTATAAAATGGGTCTAAAATATCAGTTTTGCTATTTATTGTCCGATTTGTCTAATATTTGGATATGTTGTTAACTTAAGCTAGTACAGTATATGTAAATTATGTATATTAATACTATCTACTCGTTATATTTTAAAATATAAAATTATAAGATGGGCCAAAAGTATCAACTTAGATGTTAATTGTCTGATTTTTCTAATATTTGGGTATGTTGTTAACTTAAGCTAGTATATTTGTAAATGATATATATTATTTCTATCTAGCCCGTATATTTTTAAATATAAAATTATAAAATAGGTTAAAAATAATAACTTTGGTTTGTATTGTTTGATTTGTCTAATATTTGGGTATGTTGTTAACTTAAGCTAGTATATTTTTAAATTATATTTATTAATCCTATCTACTATGTATATTTTAAAATATAAAATTATAAAATGGGCTAAAATATTAACTTTGATGTTTATAGTTCGATTTGTCTCATATTTGGGCATGTTGTTAAGCTAAGTAAGTGCATGTTAAATAGTGTATATTAACTATATTTACTTTGTATATTCTAAATTATAAAATTATAAAATAGGTCAAAAATACTAACTTTGGGCTTTATTGTATGTTGTTAAATTAAGCAAGTGAACTTGCAAATAGCATTAATTAATTAAATCTACCTTGTATATTTTAAAGTAATAGGTTTTAAATGTAGGTAAACAATTAACTTTTGTTCTTTATTGTCTGATATGTTTATAATTTCTATATGTTGTAGTCTTAAGTGAGTGCACGTGTAAACGGTATGTATTAATCTCTACCCTGTATATTTTAAATAATGAAATTACACAATTGGGTGAAATTATCAAGATTTGTCTAATATTGGGGGATGTTGTTAGTCTAGGCAAGTGCATGTATAAATGATATATATTATTTATATCTAGCCTGTATATTTTTAAATGTAAAATTATAAAATAGGCTAAAAATATTAACTTTGGTTTTTTTGTCTGATTTGTTTAATACCTGGATCTGTTGTTAAGCTATGTAAGTGAATTTAGAAATAGTATATATTAATCAAATCTACCCAGTATATTTTAAAAGATAAAATTATAAAATGGGTGAAATTATTGACTTTGCTATTTATTGTTCGATTTATCTAATATTTGGGTATGTTGTTAACTTACGCAAGTTTATTTGTAAATTATATACATTAATCCTACCTACCCTGCATATTTTAAGATATAAAATGATGAAATAGGCAAAAAATATTAACTTTGATATTTATAGTCTGATTTGTCTAATATTTGGGTGTGTTGTTAAGTTAGGTAAGTGCATGTGTAAATGGCGTGTATTAATTATATCTACCTTGTATATTCCAAATTGTAAAATTATAAAAATGGGTTAAAAAATTTACTTTGTTGTTTATTTCTTGATTTGTTTATAATTTGGGTATGTTGTTAACCTAAGTAGGTGCATCTGTAAATGGCATGTGTTATTCCTATCTAACATGTATATTTTAAAATGTAAAATTATAAAATAGCTAAAAAGTGGACTTTTGTATTTATTTCCTGGTTTGACTATAGTCTTAAGCAAAAGCATGTGTAAGCAGCACAAATTAATCCTATCTATCCTGTATCTTTTAAGTAATAAAATTGGAAAAATGGGCAAAAATTAACTCGGGTGTTTATTATCTAATCTGTCTATACTTGTTAACCTAAGCAAGCTTTTGTTTAAATTGTATATGTTATTTCTATCTACCTCGAAAAATTTCAAATAAAAAAAAATTAAATTAAATTAAAAATACAAAAATAAGTAAAAATACTGATTTTTGTCTTTATTATTCGATTTGACTGCATTTTGGTATGTTGTTAATTTAAGCTAATGCATTTGTACAATGCATATATTATTTTTCTTTACACTGTATATGTTAACTTATAAAATTATAAATAATTGATTGAAAACCAACTTTGCTTTTGACTGTCCAATCTGTAGTTGTCCTGGGCTAGCATATTTGTAAAACCTATATATTGTTGTATACTTTGTATATTTTGTATTGTAAAATTATAAATATGTAGGCTAAAAAATTAACTTTGCTCTTTATTGTTTGAACTGTCTATAATTTTAGTATGATGTTAACCTTAGCAAGTGCCTGTGTAAATTATATGTATTAGTCTTGTTTACCTTGTAAATTTTAAATTATAAAATTATAAAGTTATAAAAGAAGTTATAAAGTTATAAAGTTATAATTATAAAGTAGTAAAAAATATTAACTTTACTGTTTGTTGTTTAATCTGCCTATTGTTTGGATGTGTCGTATCTGTGTAATTGGTAAATTTTATTTCTATCTACTTTGTATATTTTAAATTATAAAATTACAAAAATGGGTAAAATAGTAATTTTTGTTTTTATTGGCCAATTAACGTATATTTTTATTATATCATAGTCTTTTGCCAATACATACAGTAGTATATAATATATAATAGTAAATTGCACTTAATAATCCTATTTGATCTGTATGATTTAAGTTATAAAGTTACAAAACAGCTAAAAATATTAATTTATCTAATATTTGGATATGTGTTAATTGTAAGCTAGTGTGTGCGTAAATTTTATACAATAATTTTATAATAATTTTATACAATCTTATATATTTTCGATTGTAAAGTTATAAACATAGCCTAATATCTCAATTTATCTATAATAACTGATCCGTCTAAAATTTGAATATGTGGTAGTCCATAGCTAGTAAATGTGTGAATTGCATATAATAATCCTATCCAACCTATATATTTTAAATTACAAAATTACAAAAAAGCTAAGATACTAACTGTTGTCTTTATCAACTGATTTGTCTTTAATTTTGTTATATCACAATCGTAATTATATATTCTATCAGATACTGTGATAAAATTACATAGATAGATATAACATACGTATTAGTCCCAATAAACCGCATATGTAAACACCATAATTCTATAATCTATAATCCTGTCTACCCTGCATAATTTAAAAGGGTAAAACTACAAATACAGGCAAAAACTGATAAAACTTAACTCTTCTAATTTTTAATCGATCCGTCCTTAATTATGGTTTGTTGTTAACCTAAGCAAGTGCATGTGTAAATAATAAATACAAATCTAATGTATTATATTTATATAACATTTATGTAAAAATGTACGTTGGGCTTACACACTTAATTTGACTGACAACTAATAAGAATTTATAGAGACTGTAAATTATTTTTAAAATTATTGCAGAACCTGTGGCATTTTTGTAACACTGTTTGTTGGACTTATATACTTAATCTGACCGAAATTTACAGAATGTGTAAAAGTTGTTTTTAATTATTTTAAACTTGTATTTGATAATTTACAGATCATGTCATAGTTGAGTAGAATGTAAGTTAGACGTGCACACTTACCTTGACAGGAGATTTACAGGATTTATCATGCAATTTGTTTGAGAAGAATTGTTTCCTTAGCAAAGAGGCAACATGTAATTACTATTATTAGCACATTTGTCTAAGTTGTCTGGATATGATCTTTATCTATTGTCAGCCTAAGCATGTGCCTGTTTAAATGGCTTAGAAAACTATTGATTTTATTGTTTGAATTATTATTGTTTGAATGCTTGTTGTAATCGTAAGCATATATGCTACCTGCCTTGTAAAATTGATGTTGGTCTATACTGTAATTCAGCTATTGTGGTGACAAGAATATCAGTATTTGTCTTGTGGTCGGTCTAATCTGTGTATATTGTGTATTATTCCTATCCAAACAATAAACCAATTTTGATTAGCTATTGTTATCCAAAGCTAGTACAAGTGTAAAAACCAGGATACATGAGACATATTGTCCAAAATTAACTGTTAAATAGGTAAAAATAAATCCTAACACATAATGGATAAGAGAAATACTATCCCGTGTTAATATAGTTGTAAATGTCTGTAGAAAATTGACAGAACGTGTAAAATTAGTGAAAAATGAATGTTGTACATTTTGCCCAATTTTCGCTCTTACATAATGTTTCTACATCTTACTCAAGGAAACACCTACAGCCATATATGATGACAAATGTTCAGTCCTGTTTTGTTATTCTATTTCCTACATGGCAACTTATAAAGCCAATGTTAATTTTTTTGAAATTTAGAATTCAATTTTCTGCTTATCTAAAAAACTATTTTAAATTATAATGGGATTGTGCACATCTACAGAAAAATCATGTTTTATCGGTGATCTTATATTTTTGCTACGTTTCACACAGGCTGAGAAAAAAGGAAGACAAAAACCTTATGGAAAAAATGCTTGTCTATTAATATAAAGAATATCTGGGGACCGAGCTTCGCTCGGGGGAAAGCAGTAACATTTTCAAATATACATGTTCATATTGCTCCCCACAATGACATTTAGCTCTGTAATTTGACTTACTGAGGTTTAAGATTTGTTCAGTAATTGAAATTATTCGGTCTTTGTTTTCTAATCGATGCTCTCATTGATCGTTTCAGTGGCCATGCAAGCGCTGCGACGCAGGTTGGTGTCTTCATAAATCGCTCGACATTGCCATTCGTTAACAGATTACAATATCACAGAAAATTTAAATTATATGATCTTACCTCACAAATATTTCACAAATGATAATAAATTTTCTGAGCATCTAAATTTTGAAGTACAAACTGAAGTTTGAGGTGGATTGAGTTGAATAATATCAATTTTTTCTAATATAAACCTTGTTCTTGTTTGAGAAGTTGCTTATTTCTATTTCATAAATTAAATTTGAAAACTTTAAGAAACATTAAACTGATGATTTAATTTAAATTTAGTAAATCTAATGCTTAAAAATACCTTTATGTAAACAAATACATCTTGACAGCTGTTAGCCTGTTTGGGATTTTTAGATGGGGATAATACTCAATGAGCAATCTGTACTCAATTGTATTATCTCTATTCTATTCCACTCTACTGGCAACGTGCTATAAAAGTTTTAAGTGGCTTAGTCATGAACAGCTGGATGATTCTTTTGTTTACTTTTTCGTTGTTACATGCAACTCATATGACCCCATGTTAAAAAAATCAACTTTAATTTAATTTTTCTGGGAAATTTGCGTTTATACAGCAAATTCAACCACGTAGGCGAACTTAAAAATAAAAACTACACCTATGTGCAAAATTTTATTTAAATCGTTAGAGCCGTTTTGGGATAGGATTTATATATATATGCAGGAACTGCTCATTTAAAGTAATTGGATTAAAATCATTAAATCCGTTTTTGAGATAGGATTTATATATATATTAAAGAATTGCTCATTTAAAGTAATAGGATTGGGATCTTCAATCATCTGCTTTGTTTACATAAAACACTTGATGCTGATATGTGATTGAAAAGGGACGCTACCAAAGTCGGACAACGCCAAATCCGGACTGTTTAAAATTCCCAACACGTCAAAGTCGGACGACTGTTTTGAAACAGTCCCGATTCGTCGGGAGCGTCAGGTGCCAAACCCGGACAGTTTCATTTCTGACCACAAACGACAAAGTCGGACGGCGCCAAATCCGGACGGTTTTGTTTTTGAACCTTACTGAACCGGGCTCCTCCTCTTTGTTCTCATTGGCTCGCTGTGAAGGGGTCGATGACAATGAGCTAGTATTGCAATTTTAAATTATCTGATTTTATATCATGTAGTAAGGGGTAGTTATGGAAATAAATTCTGAAATCTGGTTAATTTGTAGTAAAAATATAAAACGGTTTCAGAATTTTCAGACCTTTCCGTAAGTCACTTCCTTATTCTTAAGTTTCGCTGCATAAAACATTTACTAAACTCAAGAGTTAACAAAAAATGTTTCTTATAAGTTAATTAAATGTTGTTTTTGTTTTTAACTACACCATGTCTTTGGTAGATTTCAAATGCGACCCGTTTGAAAAGTTTTATAATCCATGGGAAAGAGTAAAACAAGGTCATTGACTAGTGTTGATTAAAATGATTTTGATCAAATTAAGCTATGTTCAGTAATCATATTATTCTGTAAAACGATTGTGATCAAATACAGGGACAGAAATTGTTTGACATAATAAAATGCCATAAATATTACTCAGGAATATATTAAGAAACCCTTTTATCTAACTTGGTCTTGGTAAACCGGATTACTGGCGGGTCTAAAAATAGGCCTTTATTAAATGACTCATTGTACGAACTCGATTAAAAAACTGCCACTTCATAAACAAGAAAAATGATGAGGACATTCACCACAATTAAGGTGTAAATATCATATAAACGTATCAAGCTGTTCTGTTTTAAATGCCCCTCAACGGAGGAGAGGAATTCTCATAAAACAACCAATAGAGTTTGGGAGTGTGGCTAATATGGCGGAGAGTACAGTCAATGACATAAATCGGGATGTGGCCAAAAGTGCTAAGTTCCGTTTGTGCGCGAGGCGACAAATCCGGACTGTTTAGAAACAGTCCCGATTCGTCGGGAGCGTCAGGTGCCAAACCCGTACTGTTTCATTTTTGCACAGAAACGCCAAAGTCAGACAGCGCCAACCCAGGACGGAAAAAAGTCCAGAGTTGGTGCTGTCCTACTTTGTCGTCGTCCGACTTTGGTGCGTTACCATTCAAAACCATGTGCTAGATATTGACATGGTAATCTAAAAGCCAGTTTGCTATGAAGGTATTTTGTACTATAACAATTAAGGATCGTTTGAGGGCTTTTAGCCTTTTAAGACATTTGTGACAATATAAAGGTATTCTCTTGAAATAGTCTGCAGCTAACCATTAATTCCGTTTTTATAAGGAGTATATATGATTTTTGCCTATTAACGCCAGTGGCATTTAATGACGTTCCAATCAAGAGCGGCCCAGTCCCGTTCTTTTCACTATCCAACGGTGAAATCTTTGTACGTACTCTTCGTACATATTATTTACCATGGATTTCATTGTAAGACTCTCGTATACTAGAAGGAAACAGCACAAGACAAAAAGGCAAAAGATTACGTCAGCAAATCAAATGTAAATAAACTTATGTGACATATAAATGAAATTAAAAACCAAATGTAATTGAGATTTTTGCATTCCATTCGTTGACCCACCGTGGATTGAAATAAGAAGGTGTAGCGTTTCCGTCGAACATGTTTCCCCCAAGATCGACTTAAGATACTGTATATATTAGCTTCCTTCCATTTGCCAACACAGAGAATGAGAGATAACCCGGGATATGAAAAAATATGCTAAGGGTAGATTTTTGACTTGAGATCAATCTGCACGTTTTTTAAATGGAACAAAAACAGTTAAGTAAAAGTAAATGGTGAATGAAGTGACCAAAACCTATTTCTCCAAAACGTTTCTCATTCATATTGGAGATTGAAGATTGACGATCGGATTACTCATTTAGTTGATAGAGGCGAAGATTTATTGTAGAAATAGTATATTTTTGGAATTACAATCCCAATCATCTGAGCAAATCGTCCTTAAATTTTAATTTTGAAAAACCCGTTTCTAGTAGATAAATACAGTATAGGCTATAGGCTAATCTAAATTGAAGGTTCATACCGAATTTCTAGATTCTAATATGAGTATTTTTTTATTTATTGGACTTACAATCCATTTTACACTGAGAAAAATCAGAGCTCCAGATTGCGAGTAAATGTTGATTTCGCATGATTCTTGGCGCTACAACCAGCGGCATGCGGCAAACCAATGTGGTCTGGAGTCACACACATTACATCTCCAATTTGGCTTTGGTCCGTTCCTAGCAGTGTAATGTTTAAACAGTCCAGACTAGAATCTAGGCGTTAACAATAAACAAATGTTGCAGACACTAGCAATGCTAGTGTGATGAAATCAGTGACGTCACACTTAGCCCCAGCCCGTACTAGTGCTCGTTCAATGCCCTAGATATTTTGTATTCCTCTGCCTAAAACCAGGCGCGCATTGTGGTAGTCACATATAGAATGTCATGTGGCAAAAAACAAAATGTTTGTGAGGGACCCTAGCGTATAGACGCGACGCACTTCCAAGGCTGGGGGTTGCAGCGTGCCCCAGCCAACCAGAGGGTGGGCTCTAACCGTCCCTGTGCCTGACAGGTGTCCGCGCATGCGCAATCACACTGATGACAGCGTCATACCCCAAATCTTCGACCCATGCAGTCCTGAGTGAGTTGTTGGTGTAACTGGTTGGACTGTTTATTATAGTGACTTGTTTCTTTGTTTCCTTTGTGAATAATGGGTGAAGAAACTTCACGCCTCCTGCAGGATTGGGGCCTCCACGTCTTACAACAGATTTTTACCGGTGAGTTTGAGTTTTATGGCAATAAAAGTTACCGTATTGTTTAGTCAATAATGTCATAATAAAATGTCATGAGATCACATATCTACCCATTGACTATAGGCCCTATAACTTTAGCCGATTTGAAAAATACTTCCTCAGTTAAATCGTTCAATTATATTTGCGGGCTTGGTGAAATTTCAGGGTTATGGGGACATAACGATAAAGTCAAGTGTTAATGTAGTGTGTTCCAACGTACGATTATCGTACTTTTACATTTTTGTGGTTTGATCCAAATGTTGTTTGGCATGCCCACAATGTTACAAGTTTTATTGTGGGTGTAATTTTTACTGTTATTCAGGATTATTAAATTTGTTTTGACGTTTCAACATAGCACATCAAACAAAATATGGTTTCTGCCAGCCGCAAATGTTTGTCTTGTATTCATTGACATAATTTCGAATTAATTTTATAAAGTCATTCCCAAATAACAAAGGGTAATTTTGAAATAATTTTGTAAAGTCATTTACAATGTACGAAGGACATTAATGAGAATGGTGAATTTTAAAAATAATTTGAAGATAATTTTGGATTTTAATGGTACTTTTATGCTGGCAGCACTGACGACTGACAGTGGCATTTGCCAGCGTAGAGGTGCCTAGCAGAGAAGTGGTTGAAATTATGTATTGATGTTTACTTTGTTTTCAAAAAGATTTTTAACTTTTATCCTGTCAGTACTGTTCACTTGTTAATGTGTTCGAATCTGGATCTTTACATTAAATAAACTAAACCGAGTAGGCGACTGAAATTTGAAATGATTTTCAATATTTCCTCAAATTAATTCTTTGTGTTTTTTTTAGACAACATGATTGATTTAAATACCACCACTTGTTAAGTGAAGTTAATATACGTCACTTGATAAAACCATATTATTTGAACTAAGTAACTTAATACAGTATGTCTCCAGTGATAGATAGATTATAAAATAATTAGCCATTTCGGACCAACGTGTTAACTCCCACAGACTTGTACCCAAGTTTGAGTTCAAGACCTTACGGAGTTTGAAAAAAAAACTTGTAGGCTAGGAATACCCCTAAGGCGAGGGGATTTCTTTTCATAGTCTTAACTCAAGAACGGCTGGAAGGACTTTAATATTTGAGGTTTCAATTTAAAGGTATTTCTACATATATTTGCCAATATGTCTTAGAATTGTACAAAATAGGCATATAAAATAATGTAATTTATTTGAGTACACTAATCAAGGGTAGAATTTTCGGAACCGTGGCGCTATCAGTCGACATCCAACTTGATTTTCTTTGTTTGCAATCAAAAATATAGACGGTTTTTAAAAATATATTTAAAGAATTAATTATTATGATGAAAGAAATTAAAAATACTCAGCTGAAAATGTAGCCCCGTTCTTTTATGGTCCGGGGCAATCTGCCCCCTTTGTCCCCCCCCCCCCCTTTGTATATACTGGCAAACGTAATGCCATTTAGTTAATGAGAAAAATAAATAATATTGGCGATTTTTCAGAAAGTAGGCTTATAGGATTATAATAATGAGGAGATAATTGTGCCCAAAGTTTATGGTTCGAACCTTATTAATCTTTTCACTTAAACTCCATTAAGAATAAATTCTCCTTTCAAGAGTACATAGAATTTTCTATAAACAGCTAAAAAAACTCTTTTTAAATAAACTTTGTATGTTTCCAGTTTCTTCAAGATTTTGACCATCTCCATCCCGAAAAAGAGAAGTCTTTCAAACAATATCACAGCATACAGGAATAAAATCCATACCAAGGAACAACAAACTAGGGATAAAGACAGGAAACAGGCAATAAAACATCTTAAAACCATTGCATCAGGTAATAATATAACATCGACTTAATATAAACTTATTATTAATGACAATTTCGACTAAAAATTTAAAATTAAGAATTTGGGATTAGCTAAATCATAAGAACATTGGGAGGGCGTTTACTCTGGGTTTTCAACGTGTAAAAATGTTTTTTTTACAAGCAAAAAGACACTACGTTTTTCGAAGTAATTGAAGAATCATTAATCAAACGGCATTTAATGTATTTGTTTTGAAACATTTAAAATTGTAGATGTCACACATTTAATTTGTTGTTACTTTTTTATCAAAATTGCCTTTATTACATATATTATTATTTAATAAATGCAACATTTCCCCAATGTAATATACCGGGTGTCCTACAATATTCCCCCCAACTTTTTCCTATATTTTTCAAATACCAATCCCACACAACCCCCAAAAATTGTTGGGTGGTTAATACTTCATTCTGATTAGGTACCCAATGTTTGGCCGCCATATTGGATCAAACATATTTTTTTCAAATGAAAAAGCGGTGTTGTGACCCATTATTTCAAGCTAGATTTTTTCACTGAATACAATTCCGCAATTCGTTTTTTTAATATATCAATTGGTTCTCATAATATGAATACTTTAAATTTATTTATTTTCAACCAATTTAAACATTAAAAATTAAAAATTGATCAAATAGGCCATAACCACAAAATGATGCTAGATAGTGACGAATAACCACCACCAGTCATATTTGAATTATTTACACTTAACTTTCTCCAATGTAAATGTTTTGGGCTCCATCTTGGATCCGCCATTTTGAAATGAGGTGAGTTATTTCAAATATAAATATGGTGTTAAGAACCATCATTTCAATCTAGATTTTTACGCCGAGTTCAATGCCGCAACCCGTTTTTTATTATGATGTTTAGTTTTCAAGATGTTGATAAATTTCTAATGAACATTTCAAAAAATATGAATTTCTCAAAAACTAAAAATTAGCCTATTTTATCAATCTGTAATGCTTAAATTGGTTGAAAATAAATAAATTTTTAGTATTAATAAAATTTAAAAATCATATCTTAAGAACCAATCGAGATATTAAAAAACGGATTGCGGCATTGTAATTAGTGAAAAGATCTAGCGTAAAATGATGGGTCACAACTCCACTTTTACATTTGAAAAATATATTTTGGATCCAATATGGCGGATCCAAGATGGCGGCCGAAATTGGGTACCTACTCAAAATGAAGTATTAACTACCCAACAATGTTTGGGGGTGGTGAGGGATTGATATTTGAAAAATATAGGAAAAAGATGGGGGGTTATTATGGGACACCCGGTATAATTTTTAATGGAATTTTTCAGATTTATAAATAAAACTCTAAAGAAAAAACAGTAAGCCCTGTAGTTAAAAAAAATAATTTGATGACATATTTTCGGTGGGCTACTAACAATTTTTACAACATTTGAAAATTATAATGCAGGGTGCTTTGCCATCTTCAATAACCTCCCTCAGACCTCTGACAGGGCACCCAACCAGTCATACAAAACTATTATGGTGCATTACAAAAAAAAAAAACATGTTACTATTATGTTGGTATAAAAAAATTATTACAGGTATGTCTGCCTTTTTTCAGAGGATAGTTCTCCTCAATCAAGTGTGGTCATCCTGCTTCTACTTAACTATCTTCTGTCCACGAGGAAAATTAGCAAGATACATGGAAAAGGACTGAACAAGCCATCGAAACAGGAAATTAATTTCTTTCAAGTGAAACAGACATTTTGGCTGCGGTGGAGGAAATAGAACGGAAATATGTACGGTATTAGTTGTGTACGGTAAAGTAGTGATTAGTTGTGACTTTTCGATTATTTATGACTTTTAAGCAGCAGTTATAAAATTGTCAGTACTATAATAGTCGGCCTACTATGGCCAGAACAGTTAAGGGTTTTTCTCAAGCTTCATTTTAATGGATGTAGTGTCTAAAACTGTTGTTACCTAATATTGTTGCAATGTATTTTTTCTTAATTATTTTAATCCTGATAATATTGCAAGTAGGACATACTGTAACAGCTTTTGTTAAAGCATAATACTTTTATTTTAATGATGACAGTAGCTATAATTGCCTGTAATACTGTATTTAATATTTTTTGTATAGCCTAGTATTTTTTAAGAGAGGGTTCCAGTCATGAAAAACGTCACATTCGTAACTGCTCCTCCCAAATTTTCAACTCCAATACAGCCTCAACCGCTCAACCAACATTTTTTATTTATAGCCAGCTCATTTAAACGATAGGTAACAAAATTATCCAGAATTCGAGTGATATCCTTCCTTTGATATTACAACCAATAACATATAATATAAAAATACAATTAATCATTATTTTTATATTTTATATTTAAACCTAAAGCGATATCAAAAATCTGATAACTGGAATCGATAAATATTTTTTCTCTTTCAAATGAGCTATAAATCAAGACTTTGGTTGAGCAGTTGAGGCTGTGTACCAAATTTTAAAGTTAAAATTAGTCTTGAGGGAGGAGCAGGTAGTTGTGTAGGATTGGAACCCCCTCTTGAAACCAACATGTTTGCAGCAGTTACATTTTTTTTGTCAGTAATAGTTATGGTTAAGGGAATATTATTATTACAGCCATCATTATTATTAATTCAATGTTCTTGATTTGTACTTGTTTTAATTACAATCAATAAATTTGTTACAATTGGAGTCTCAAATATTTTATTTAGCCTATACATTCAAATTAACCGTTTATGGAAAATTTATTTATATTAAATGAAATTCAGTGTCCAAATTAAAAAGTTTTAATAATGTTTTCATTACTTAAATAAGTCTTTGAATGCAGTTTTATCCTGGCATATACTATACTATTTAATAAATACTAGCTTTAACAATGAAGCATCTGGTACCCTTCAAAATGTTGCACTAGAAATTGTAAAAGTTAATAATAACACATACTTGCCTATTTTGTTCAAAATTTAACTCATCAAATATTTATATTTTTATAATGTTTGGTTCATTATTAAATTATATAATATATCAGATAATCTGTTGTTACCTGATATTATCTTCGAAGCTGTATTGAGTATTTTTAAAAAGCTGAAAATTTGCTAAATTTCATGTTCACTTTACTTGAAACAATAAAAATTAAAATAAGTCTTATGGTATATGTCTCTAATCATAATATTATAAAAGCAAGAGCCACCTTGGAACCAAAACTCATATCATCAAATTAGTCTTCTAATGAGATCATCCTTTTATTTTAGAAATGTTGAATTTTGCCACAGTTGTAGCCATAACACTACCTAGTTCCAGATCCGATCTGCTAGCAGCTACCACCTCTTTTTCTGTGTTCTCTGTGAGTTGTGTAAAATAAAAAATAAATCAGCCCAGAAGCGAACTGCAGATACAGTTCTTTGAATCACAACCCGCCCCTTGTCGCTATGTCTTATTTACCATTTCAAACAAGCCAGTTTTTTAACGTAACAGTAATTCATTAACATATTAAATTATGACGCTTTTGGTAAAACTACAGTTAAACAAGCAGAAATTTAGGAAAAAAGATTTAATCATTGGATTAAGAATAAAATCAAAACTGGCCTAAACAGAAAGGTTGATACTGAAGCATTAGGGGGGAGTCTGATTCTAAGTCCTACATCTGTGGCCGATTTGTGGGCTAAATCAATTTTAATCGATGGAACCAACCCGCTGACAACACGAGAAGAGGTCACTAGCTAGCTGGGGTCTGGAACTAGTCAGTACTGGGGCTACAACTATCAAGAGTGGAACGCACACCAGACGCAAAGAGAGGTGGCCACTAGCTTGCTGGGGTCTGGCATTAGACAGTAATGGGGCTGCAACTATCCAGGGTGGAACGACACCAGACACAAATAGAGGTGGCTATTAGCTTGCTGGGGTCTGGCACTAGACAGTAATGGGGCTGCAACTATCCAGGTTGGAACGACACCAGACGCAAAGAGAGGTAGCTGCTGGCTGGCTGGGGTCTGGCACTAGACAGTACTGAGTCTATAACTAGTCAGAGTGGAACACACCCCAGTCCAGTATGCTTGTTACCTCAAGAATTAAGGATATAGTAGTGACGTCATTAAGTTATGACATCACAATTACAGCCAAAGATGGCTTGTGGCGCACACAAGATGTGGCTGGAGTCCTTACACTAGCCAAGGCTGGTGGCAGCCTCAAGAATGGCATCCGGCAAGGTAAGCACAAGATTTAATGAGGTTCCCTCTTTATTTCTGTAGTCTACCACTAGACTTTTTTCTCAGTGTACAAAAGTGGGAATGCAATACGGTACTTCGGATGGCCTGCACAGCCAAAAATATAGCAGAGTACGAATTAAATTTATTCATTTTATTCTTTTAGTATCTTGAATCTTGTATTTTTTCCATCCCTTTAAAATATTCTAAATAACGTCCTCGTCCATAGTTTCGGAATCTGAAATGGCCGCCATTTTTTGTCCTATAATATACTGAATTTTTGGTCATACTGCTTCAAAAACAGCTGCTTTTGACACCGCGTTGAAGTTCAAAAGTTGTTCTTTTTAGTCCTTGGATAATAACATATGATTTGATGATTATTATTGTCCTAGGACCAAAAAGATCATTGTTGATGATAATTTTAATTCAAGGTAAATAGTCGAGCAATATTCATTCGATTACAAATAATCGAATATTCATCGTCATTATCGAAATATTCATTGTTGCATTGTTGTCGGTTTAATCTATTTGTGAAACTCGCTCATTTCACCAATCGAGTACTACATGCGCTCGATACGTCGATAGTTGTTCATTGTTGTCAGTCTACCCTAACACAAATGAAACAATCAGCTGATCGCTTCAAATACCAAGAACAAGATGTCATCTTTGGGAGGTATCTTTAATGGTAAACAAGCTGTAACATTTTGGTTTTCTTAGGTAGCTTGCGAGTTGCATTGAGCGATATCACGAAAAATATAGTTCATCACACGGGTCTAAAGCTGCTTTTCGTTACTCAGTCATTATTCAACCTCGGCTTATTGCCTCGGTCGTAAAACTTGACCTTGTATGAAAAGCGTCACTTTAGGCCCTAGTAATGAAATATATACTTATTTAATATACTACTTATTTAATATTCGTTTGAGAGAGGATATTTTATCAACCTTTTTTAGTACGCATTCAGAGCCCATAAATAATAAGGGTGCCAAATCTCATGGCCATAGAAGCCTTCATAACCTTTGAAAACTGAATAATGGCTGCCATTTTGAGTATTATAATCTACCCTATTTTAGGCTTTTGAGAGAAAATATTTTGAAATCCTTTCTTATTACGCATCTTTAGTCTATAAACAACATTTGAGTGAAGTTTTATGGTCCAAGGCATTGTAGTTTTTGAGAAACTGTGGTCAGTGAGTGGTTAAGTCAGTCAGTCAACCGTATTGGATTTTACACTTGTAGAGGAAGATAACAATTGTTTGTTATGTTCACTAATTAGGGTTACTATTATTATTAGATTGATAGTTAACAATCATGAGTACCCTTCCTTTATCTTTTGAATTAAAATAAAACAAAAATTATAATTTTAAAACCGTGAGACAAACCAAATAGGCCTATTTTAAATACCATGAAAGTTAAGACGAAGAATTTTCCCTCCGACAAAATACTTCAATCAAAGAATAATAAAATACCCCCGTTGCAGCAGACCTGCATACTCAGCGAATTTCAAATGCAAAACAACATATTTCAACCAAACGAAATATTATTATTATTATTATAAACATAGCAAGATTTGACATGTTTTGGTAAGCTCCATAAGAATAACATGGGGAATGAGTATGCAGGTTTGCTGCTACAGGTATATTAAAACTGGGTGGTTTTAATTCAATATTTAGTAGATCTGAACTAGAAGAAGCTATTTACCAAGTTTTAACAAGACATGTTGAGAAATAACGGAGATATAGAATTTTACTTATTTCCCATAAGGTTAACATTGGGACAACGTACTGTGTTTACCACTTTCAATATCTCGGTACCTAATGGACATAGAGCAGTAATTCAACATACTAAATTGTTTGTTTTTTTGAGCTGAATTCAATGGTGCCCACAAAAATTCGATAAATTTTATTTTTCTATGTAAAAAACTCAAAAAACCCATTTTTCGGGGGATTTATTCCCCTTTACCCCCGCTTCCGGTGGTCCGCTCGGGCTGGTTCACGAACTCGTCCAATTGATTACCACTGTACATGTCCCTTACCAAATTTCATAAAGATCGGACCATTTTTGCGCCCGCTATCGTGCTGGGGACCCCAAAATGAAAAGTTAACATGGTCTCGGACTTAGGTCTTACCATGAGTACTACCGTAATAGCTTATTCCTTAAAGGAAATTCGCTAAAACCATGTAACAATAAATAATAATTTGATAATTATCTAAGGCAGACTATAGCACATCTTTCCCTTAAATTCCTTCAATAAATCTCCTCGAAGGTTTGATTTTTCGGGTCTTGGTCGTAATCTAGGAGTTGAATTAATGTTATTATTAAAACCCCCTGCTACCGTTTTGGTAAATAGCCATCTGTGGAGGCTGCAGCGACCACAAAGTACAAATGGACGGAGCACACGAGGCGCGATGTGAAGCCATAAATTTGCTTTTAGTTTCTACGCTTGAATAAAACAAACTATGTAAAAAATTACAAATATGGTATCAAATTAAAGTTCTGAATTTCAGAATTACTGTAGTACCAAATATAAATGGTTTACAGCAGTCTATACATCGTAAACAATGATAACCTAGAAGCTTGTCCTGACATTTTTTTGGGAAAAGTTGCCACCACGCAATGCACCTATAACATTCATATGATGTGTAAACTGTCTATAAACCGTTTATAATTGGTACCATAGTAATTGTGAGATTCAGACCTTTAATTTGATACCACGGTCGTATTTTTATGGCTGGCCATTTTTTTTGTAAACAGCAGTTTAGGATTGACTGTTTTTATGCAGGCACCGTACGCCGCACGGATAAACTCTTCCATAAAAACTACCAAACTACGGCAGCTATTTAAAAACACATGTTTAAAAAATTAAACTTTCTAGCAACTTTCAACGTTTTTTTATTTTACCTGACCAAAAAACAAAAATAAATAGCAGCCGACTACTTTTTTCATGTCAAGTTTTGAAGTTGAATAAAAACTTATGTCGTTTTCATTTTTTCAATTATAAAAAAATAATTGAAATATGATTGATACTATTATTGTTAAAAACTAAAGAACTCTCCAAATGCAAAATTTCAATTACCTCAATGCTAAATTGTATAGAATAGGAGTTATTTTAAATGTGAGCAATGCCAGATTACGCGGTTTTAAACGCCGTTTTATGTTTCTATACCTAGAAAATATGGCGCCCAGACTTAATTTGCTGTAATGCTATAGTAAGTCAGGCATGCTACGCCTATTTTTACTATGTGGTCGTTGACTTGATCGCACGAAAAATGCAGACGCTAAAACGTAAAGTTTCGTTTCTTCGTTTTGCCTGCAAAATATCGGAAAAATTTATTTTTTATTTTCCAAGATTATCGATCCGAACTAGCGGGAGTCCGGATAAGGCGGATCCGGATGAGCGAGAGACGACTGTATTCATACTTTAAGGTGAATTAACTCTTCCAATGGTCAAGGTGATACAGTAAATGGCAATTTTTCAATTCAGTACTAGGACTAATATGCAAATTAAACAGAATTATAGGGCCGTAAAGTTGCCCCCCTATTGAGCAGAAACAAAAAACACTCCTTAGTCCTTCGTGAGTGCTGGTTAGTGCTTTTCTCACCATCTTTTGTGCTCTTACGGTATACAAGATGTATAATTAAAAAACTTCGGGAGAGCCAACTTATATACAGTGTGTTCATTTTTTTGCTCATCATATAAGAGATTCAAGAAAGGTTAAATTAGCAAAGTATAATGCGTAATAATAAGAATACGTTGTTCCGCCGTGTGCGAACATCTTTCCGTACATTGCCCCGTCGTGTCCGACCGCTATAAAACTTCTTCGTCGACTCATTCTTAGCATGATTGAAAGAATATAAAGTATCCTATCACATCAAATTTTCGTCGTCTTGTTCCTTTTCATATAAAAAAAACAGATGGGCTGAGTTTTAAACTACTTTGATAACTATTTTTTTTTCTTGGCCTGTGATTTATGTAGGCTACTTTAAATCCCACACAACTGATCAGATGTTTATTTGTTTACATTTTCGCTTGTCAAAACATTTTTTATTTTATAATAAGTTTTTCGCACCTTTTTCATGTTTTTTTGCCTAAATTAAAAATCTAAAGATGCTTACGGGAATCTGCACATAGAGACGCGTGTTTTGATGTATAATATCTAGGCGTAAGTCTTAAAATAAAAAGTCTTATCGTATTAAAGTTTTCATGTAGCGTATTATTAATATAGATAGATGTTTTATTTGTAAATTATCTTTTTACTGTTAATCAGCTGTTTCTAGTCACAAAACAACTCCGACACAAAACACGTTTTTGTTAAGGCATAATTCTGAAATGCACTGTTCCGAAAGTTATTATTCCGAATGGCACTACTCCGACGGCACAACTCCGAAAGGGGTTGATTGTTTGATTATTTTAGGGAGTTAGACCGCTTCCTTAAAAGCGTTTAAGTTTCTCGTCTATATAAAAAACCATTGGCGAAAACAAAAAAAGGCACTGCTCCGACAGGCATATCTCAGTCACTTTCGGAACAGTGCATTCGGAGTTGTGCTTGTCGGAGCAGTGCCTTTCGGAAGACTGCATTTCGGAGTTGTGACTTTCGGAGCAGTACCATCCAGAGCTATGACGGTCGGAGTTATGTCTTCGTCATTATAAGTCTCGCAAGAATTTGCTTCGAAAAATTTAGAAAGGTAATGACGATTCACCAGGTGGAATTCAGATATAACTTCGAAAGGCACTGCTCCGAAAGTCAAAACTTCGAATGGCACTCCTCCGACAAGCATAACTCCGAAATGCACTGTTTCGAAAACAGTGTCGGAGCAGTGCCATTCGGAGTTATGACTTCGGAGCACTTGCCGATCCCTCCTCGCACCGGTCTGACACCACAGTTAAATGTAGGTTTGAATTTTGAATACAAATAAAAAATTGTGAAAGTAATAATATCGCTGAAACCATAAATAGAAACGAATCGAGAATAATACAAGTCGCAGTATTTGTGACGAAACGGACCAATATGTACATTAAATGTACATTGTAAAGTATAAAAGATAAATTTTATAAGTATATAGCGGATGAAGAATTTATCTGAAACAACAATAACGTCGTAGAGGGAAAAACAAGTGCATTCCTAAACCAATCTATTTTCCAGGGATAACAAGGCGCACGACTCTATAGAAATTAAATTTCAACGAAAAATGTTTTTATAATATATAAACAAACAAATTCAAAAAGAATGGTTTGAAAAGTGGATCAAGCTTTGTAGCGAGGTAGCGGAACGCCTATGAAGGATTAATTACATCAAAAGATTTAGAAACGATGGATGAAAAGGGAGCTCACAATGTTTAAGTGTTCAATTCAAATAATAGATTTGCGGGCGAGGGCCGAGTGAGAGCTCTTCATTATGTCCGAATTGTTTTGTAATCCTTTGATGTAACTGATAAAAAATACTTTAGCGGTATTTTCCTTGTGTGCAAACGTTCAAGTGAACGATACGTACACAATTAATTATAACGTGTGATAGTTAAAGTTAACTGGACAAACGCGCCACCCCCTTGAAGCAGAATATCAGATTAGCAAATTCCATTCCACATTATAATTACTTGGCACTGTGTCCGTATGTTTGGAGTATGCCGGACTATTTAATAAGTTTTTTAATTCAACTATATTTAATCAATAAATACAGGGTTAGACAAAAGTGTGGATACCCCCATCTAACTTTTTGATGCGTCATAGAAGGAAAACCAAACTCAGCATACCTTCACAGAATTAAAATACCCCCGTTGCAGCAGACCTGCATACTCAGCTAATTTCAAATGCAAAACAACATATATCAATCAAACATAGCAAGATTTGACATGTTTTGGTAAGCTCCATAAGAATAACATGGGGAATGAGTATGCAGGTTTGCTGCTACAGGTATATTAAAACTGGGTGGTTTTAATTCAATATTTAGTAGATCTGAACTAGAAGAAGCTATTTACCAAGTTTTAACAAGATATGTTAAGAAATAACCGAGATATAGAATTTTACTTATTTCCCATAAGGTTAACATTGGGACAACGTACTGTGTTTACCACTTTCAATATCTCGGTAACCAATGGACATAGAGCAGTGATTCAATATACTAAATTGTTTGTTTTTTTTAGCTGAATTCAATGGTACCCACAAACATTCGATAAATTTTATTTTTCTAAAAAAAACTCAAAAAACCCATTTTTGGGGGGGTTTATCCCCCTTTACCCCCCCTTCCGGTGGTCCGATCGGGCTGGTTCACGAACTCGTCCAATTGATTACCACTTTACATGTCCGTACCAAATTTCATAAAGATCGGACCATTTTTGCGGCCGCTATCGTGCTAACAGACACACATATATATATATATATATATATATATATATATATATATATATATATATATATATATAAATTCAAACGAATAGTGTTTTTTGCTTCTGGGGGCCCCAAAACAAAAAGTTATAGTGGTCCCGCGCTTAGGTCTTACCATGAGACCTACGGTAATAGCTTCTTCCCTATTGGGGAAATTCGCTAAAAGTACTCGCTTCATCAAAATGAAAGGAAATATTTCATGACAAAGTTATCATATAATTTGTATATTATAAATATTTTGAGCAACATATATTTAGGTTAGGAGTACACTGTGAAAATTGCTGCAAAGTCATAATTCATGATTTTAAATTAAAAATCAAATCTATACTTATTTAATACGCGAGCAGTTTTTTTGTTACAAAGACTCCTCCTAAACTACTGAACCGATTTTCATGTTTTTGGTGTCATTGGAAAGAGCTTGGCATGAAGTTTTGCAGGAAATAAAATTTAAAAAGGTTTGACTAAAGGAAAGAGCCCTAGACGCCCTTAAAGTTTCATATTAGCCCATAAGATTTAACATGGGAATAGACATTTCGAATAAAGCAGCTGATTGGAGCAAACAAAGTTTTTCAGCAAAGCCATATGTTGTTAATGGAATTGAAACCATTGCATGTAGAGCTGAAGGAATTTCAGTTGATGGAAGATGTAAATAAATAAACTATTATCCTAATACATACTTAAGGTCAGAATTCAGTTTTAAAAACATTTATTTTGAATCACATGTGTGAAGATCTTAATATTTACATATGTTTATATTCCAAATAAAAAAAGTAAAAAAATCCTTAAGTATAAATTCTATCAATATAGATAGAAATTAAAGAAAAAGAAGCAGACTTAACATTCATTATGAGTATAAATTTATTGAACCATTTTAGTTCGGTTTTAGACTAAGACAGGTCGTACGCTACTTAGGGCCGCTTTCCCCAATTAAGGTTTAAAGTAAATTAAATGTGAGTAATTTAAACCATATGAATATTCTAATGTTTAAAATTTCAAAACATCTGGTCAGGAAAATACAAATTTTACTAAACTTAAGTGTCAGAAGTTCAAATAAAACTAGATTTGGGGAAAGCAGCTCTTAGTAACATATACCCTACTGAATTTCAGAAAGTTTTACAAAAATACATTTAAAACAGAATAATACATTTTTTACCCATTTAAGAACATTAGAGTTGTCTAAACAAATTTGCAGTCGATTTTCATATATCAATTTGTTTTGGTTAATTTTCTTTCATATGGTGCTGGGGGTATTTCAAAAATAATTAATTTATGTGTATTTCATTTTGATGAACTTGGTTGAGTATACGCTTCAATTGGAGTTTATGGTGAATGATAATGTGAAGCGTTTATGAGCAATTATCTACAATTATCCTAAAGAAATTTACGTACATTAATTTAGTTCAACTATGAAATGCTAACCTTGAATGATGTAAAAATGTAAATAATATAATTTTAACAATTCTTTTTGTGTTTAGTGATGTTCTATAGTAAAAAGAACCCAGTTTCCAGTAATTCCTGTTTAGGTAACTAGGTTTAGGTATAGGTCAGGGTCAGTCCATTACATATGGACCACTGTATATGTGGCGGCAGGTCAAGCCAACTCCTTCAAGGTGCTCATAATATTCGTAGAAAACACTAAAGAAACATGGACATCTCTTTAAATATGAATGAGTATTCACAAGAAATTTAATTAAAAAAGCTTTTGTAAAAAATTTTAGTACAACACGAAATTCAACCATAAAATTAATAAAATAGTTCTAGAATACTATACCATGATTGTTTTTATGTTGAAATCAATACATAACAATTGCTCGATTTCGAGCAACAGGTTTACTAGTATATAAACACGGTTTTTCTGAACAACTCTGTTTACTCTATTCAGCAGCTCTGTTTGAAATTTCTATTCCCATGTTAAGACCTATGGACAAATATTAAACTTTAAGGGCGTCTAGGGCTCATGGAGTAAATAAAAAAGAAAGTTGTGTACATAGTCAGCTTGTATGGCGCAGTTGGCCTCACAAGAGTAGAGGACCTAGCGCTATGACAGCAGAACGAAGACCGTACACATAATATTTTGATTGAGTCACAGTCTAACAGAAAAATGCATTTCAACATATGGCAAGTGCCGGGACTGTATTTTTTCTTAGGCTGTGATTGAGTTGTGTTAGGCGGGTTACACAATGGTGTCGCAGACATCGTGTCTTACGACATGTTCTTGTCCGAGGCATGTTGCACGTGAAACCAACCTGTGTTGTCAAACCGGAGCTAACACACTGCTTGCGACATATGTTCGAGACATCTTTTATGTATCGGTCATGTGTCGCAAGAAACCAGTTGGTCAGTGTTTTTTAGGGATGGTCGAATATATTAGTAAAAGGTTTTTCATATCAGATATGCAAAAGTAACTGATTTCCAAAGTAACTAATATGTGATTCAGACTAATACTAACATATCATTGCCTTATTCATTCTACAGTCTACACCGATATAATTAATTCGATTTTCTGTTTTTTCTTCGCTCGCGTTAACAAAATAAATGTGTTAAATTTTCCTAATATAATTTAAAACTAATGTGAGAGTTACCTCATGTAATACAATTTCTAGCCAATTCTAGGCGATCGCCGGACAGGAGATATCACATCCTGCATATTATGAACTACGAATATTTAATATCATACAAATATTATTATATATTACAAATTAAAAATAATTATTGTATGTAATTTTAAAATTGGTCTTTTAAATACCATTGCGATTGTTTTAAAAACAGTAGTAGGCTAACAGTTTTGCATTAAATTTATTTTCGTAATGTACCGTAATAACTGTTACAGCAAAAAAACAAATAATTTCGTAAAATTTATTAAATCTTGGTGATTTATAGCTTTAGTATTTTTGTAATCGACATAAATTTATTTTTAACAGGTTTTTATAAGTTTAAGGCTCAATTTGTAGCCAAATCTTCTCAAAAGAGTTAACTGTAAACCTAATATTGAAACCTAATAAAGATATTAGGTTTTTTTCAACTAATATTTCTTTGTAACTGATATGGAAGTAACTAATATCACAAAATATCTAATACGGCACATCCCTAGTGTTTTTTGCGCGACTGCCTCTCGAGGCACCTGCCCCCTCGCCCCTGCAACAGTCTTCGACGACACCGGCGACGGGCAACGGAGCAATGTGTCTTCGATGGTGTTCAATACCATACTAGATAACCTGTTGCTCGAAATCGAGCAAAACAAAAATGATATTGTAAAAGATTAAAGAATGAACAATTTACTTATGTACTTTTAAATTGTAATCAAAGGGCCAAAATTAATAATTAATTTTGCTAAGTTACTGAAAACTTTTAAGTTTATTTGATTTACCGCAGGAGTTCCCGCTAAACGATATTTTTTGTTGTGATCACTTGTTCGTATTCTTCATTTTCCCTTTACATTTATTTTTTATGTATATTTTAATACTGGCAAAAATTGTGCTCTGCTTATAGCAACACCTGTTGTTTAATGTTATCTCAAAAGTTCCTGGATTTACATCTAACATCCCAAAGCCAAACTAATAGTCCAATAGCCCTGTCCTCAGATCATGAGTTTTCTTTTACATCTTGAAAAGTCAGGTGGACTTTTCCTATGTGGCAGCAAAGGGTTAATGATGCATTATCTCTACCAGTCTTTTCATTCTTGAAATGCAAGCCGCCGCATTGTAAACAATCTTTTTTGCGATTTTGCATTTTTTTAAGTTTTTTTATTGGTCCGCAAGGAGCGCCACGACAATCTAGTGATATCGCTCCGTAGTCCCATCAAATGCATCGGGGGTGATGCCAGCGGTTACGTTCGTAATCACTACGACCGGTCAATGTGGATCTACTGCACCAAATACAAAAATAAATTGGCTCTAGTCAATAAAATCACAAAAAGTAGGCCTACTGTGCCTAAATGTATCGATATATCGTAAACTACAATGTAAAACGATAAACTGGTAACTGCACCGAATAAGCGATTAAAACATCACTCCATTATGTGGTTATCAAGGCCAATATAACCTGAAAAACGATAATAAACAAACTAAAAATGTTGAAAACAATTTCTTGTCATGTACCAAAGTAATCAAAGCAGCTGCAAAAATAAAAACCGCTCTTTTCGAAAAATAGTATATTACGTTACTAGGCCGGGAAGTGCTGCTTTGCCGGACTAGTGTGATAGTTCCCGCGCGAGCGAAAGCGAGTGCGGGATTTTCATGCGAGTACGGCAAAACTTGCCGGCCGTGTAACGTACGATATTTTTCATCATACTACGCAGAAAAAACATACCTTCAATCATAACGTAGTCAGTTTCGTGAACATACGTTTCTCAAACCTTCAAACCTAACCCATAACAAACAGAGGAACATTTGCTACGGATGCAGAGCTGCCACTACATTCCTCTAAAAAGAAACCAATCAACCACTAATAAAGAAGCATTAAATGCCGGTTTGCTGCAATCAGCTGATTGTTTACTTCCGTTCTTTCCGGCCTAGGTCGGATAAGAGTTTATCCGGCCTAGGCCGGCTATGGGTAACTTTCGAGCCAACAAAAAGGAACTGAAAACATATGTTTCTGTGTTAGTATGATGAAAATAAATTAAATAGAGCCACTATTACAAAACTTTAACCCTTTACTGTACTTTAGTGACGCCCTATTTTAAAAATTCTAAGACGTATTGACAAATTTACATAAAAATCCCTTCGATTGGACACATCAAACGTTAAAATCCGTCCAGCCGTCATTGAGGTTGGACTGATTACAGATAGTTTAAAGGTTTTATCAAAAATGCATACATGTTCATATAACTTTTAAGGCCAGAGGATCAGAGGGCTCACTGAGGTCGGACTGAATATTTTATTTCAAACGAATCTTGTCCTAAGAATGACGAACGTAATATTACAATAAATTATCTGAATTGTTAGACGCATTCTCAAATTATTGGGCTGCCAAGGAAAATGGGAATTGATTTTATTTACATATTTGCAAATGTTTTTAATACTATTTTACGTTGACTATTTTGAAAAACTATGTTATTTTCATAGTGTTAATAATAAAATGACAACTTGACCCGTTTTGGGACATTCTGAGGATTTGAACAAGTCATTTTTAGATAAAAAAGAACTAGTAGCCCGTGTCGCTTCGTTTTTTAATTATTTTTTTTCCTTTTTAATTCTGGTACTAGTCCTTCAATTTTAATTTAGATAAAAAATGCATGATGAAAAACATTAGAAAATATTCTAACGCTTCATGTTGAATATTTATGGACGTTTGTAGTGTAAAACTATAGCCATCTGTAAGAGATAGCCATAATATTGATGGCATATGAGAGAGCACATTTTGATAAATAAAAGTGAGTGATGTTTCCCGTTGGCTACCCAAACTCCGTGTTAGCCAAAGAGCGGAGCTTGTTAAATGGGTCCAACAACCTTGTTTGAGAGGAGGCGCAATGGGAGCCCCGACTCTCATGGGTTCAATGTCCCTCGAACTATAATAACATACAAATAGAAACAAACCGTTGCCTTAATTATTACTTACTCGCTTTGGGGTCTTTTTGATCCTAGACACTTTTTCTTCTGTAAAAAAAATTATATAAATATTTTGTTTTGTATTTATTAACGGTAATTAGAAACTAGTTACCGTACATTATAAGATAATACGTAACGTATGTATTTATAAAGACTTGTGTTGTTATTGTATCATTCGACTGATTATTAAATATGTCAAAATACAAACAAATATAGTTGAGTTAATAGTTAGATAAATAATGTTTATTATGACTGGCTCTATTGACAGTTATTATTGTAATTTGTATTATCAAATGTGTTTTATTCTTGTTTGCTTCTTGTTTAATCTTACTAAATAAAAATCTGATATCTCATTGTGTTAAATCATTATTTAATCAAAATCAAATAAAAAAAAGCTTTATTCCTGAACATTTACGGTGTTATTTACAAGAAATAATGAAACAGGATTTAAATAATTCCCAAAAAGACTCTTCGCTTGTGCATGGGAATGAGTCGCTATCATATTATTTTAAATACATAATCGAATTACAATTAAACATAAACATCAGAAATTAAGTAACATTATATGAATATGAAAAAGGAAACATCAGGAACTCTTCAACGTATTGTATACGATTAGAACAAAAGGTTACGCCGATAACAACGTATTATAATTGGTTTAACTACTGTAAAAAAACTGGAAGTAACTAAAGTAACTAAAAGATATTAAAAGAAAACAAACATTTCACACCAAAACACCAATGAATAAAATAAGACTGCGACTAAAAAAACTTTCAGTCGCATTTAATTTTGTAATATTTTCTTAAAAACACCTATATATCCGAGATGATGAATTAATAATCAAATCACAGATTAATAATATAAACTTTGCAGACTAAAAATATTTTTAGATTAAATTTTTGAATCTTTTTTTAAGAGTAACGGATTTTTTGTTTGATGTTATTTTGTATATGTTCAATCTCAACTGTTTGTTTTCTGTCGGTAAAATAATTTTTTAGTAGATTCAAGGCATTATCTTTGATTCCAATCCGTTGAAATTTAGTAATTAATATTTTCCAGTCGGGACAGTCAAAGGCTTTTCGTATTGCTGAAACTTTGCTACCGTTTTCCCAGTTTTCTGTTATTAGCTGTAGTAGGTCTGATATTGCAGTATTTATAGTTTTGCCTGCTCTGAATCCATGCATGGTCTGGTGAGATTATGTTATGTCTGTTCAGGAAGTCTACTATTTGGTTATAAATGGTTCTTTCTAGGTATTTTGAAGTTGCCGGTAGAATTGGCAATGGTCGATAGTTTTCTATGTTCTGTTTGTCATTTTTCTTATATTTAGGGTATACCAGTGATATTTTCATATTTTTAGGAATGACATTGTCTCTAATTGCTGTATTTATTATGTGCTTCATAGGCTCAATCACCTTCCAGTGTCCCAGTAGGTTCCCTGGTATTTCGTCTATCCCAGCGGCATTACTATGGTTGGTAGCTTTGATAATATTTATTAGCTGTTTTTTGGTTATTTCATTAAATTTAGACATTTTGTGTATAGGTGTCATCACATTTTTCCGATCGTTATTATTGTTTGATGTAGTGAGTCCTAGACTCAAGAAGTATCGGTTAAATTTTACTGCTATATTGAAGGGGTCGGTTTCTATACCAGTCTGTTTTAGTGAGAATGCTTGTTCTTGTGGTTTTAGTTTATTTCTTTCCATGTTTATCACTTTCCATGTTGCTTCGGTTTTGTTGTTGGAATTTTCTATGTAGTAATTTATTTTCTGCTTTTTGACGGTTTTAATTAATTCTGTCTCCAGGGGTATTGTGATCTTCAGTGTTGATGTCATTTTCGAGAATCGTGCTGTCGTCCAGTGCAATGTCCTCTTCGGGCTCTTTGTCCGTTGATAGGCTGTGTTCATTAGAGGAAGCAGTGTTGCAGTTTTGGGTTGCGATGTCACGTGCCAGGTTTGCGACTTCATTGGAGTCTAGGTCACTGTGTGCGGCTGATTCGGGTGGTAGATGTGTCCCATTTCCAGGAGCGCTTTCCCTGTCAGTGTTGCCATCTTCGCTTATTGAGACTTCATTGCTCTGTGTGCTGTCTTGAAGTTGGCCTTCCATAGTATTACTGTCAATTAAATTGTTCACATCTTGGTCCATTATCAGGTCCATTGCCTCCAGTATGTGCATTGCCAGTGCAAGTTTTCCTGATCTCTTTAGGTGTAGTCCGTCTCTTCTAAGAACGCGTTCACCTAATTCCATATTCGGGTCGGTGAAATGCAGATTTAGTTCTTCACACATATACTTAAATGCAGCATTAATATCGTCAATGTATTTTCTTTCCACGTCTCGCCTATATAGTATTCCGCTTATCAGCCATTTTGTGTTTGGGAATCGTTTGATTGCTGCTCCGCGTGTCAACCGCTTCGATAGTGGGCGCATGATATGGTTCGGGGTTTGGGCATCAACAATGTTATTTGTGCCAATACGAAAGGCCACTATCTTGGGTAGCCTATGTCGTATGGTTCCCAGAGATATCTGCTGAGGTCTTGAATACGGGCTCCGCCTGTGTATAAAATTCTAGTTTGGCCATCTGGAACAAATTCTGCCAAGCCTCGAACAATAGAATCTCCTATTACCAGTCTATCGATGGTTTTTTCCGGCAATTCATTATTATTTGTTATAGGGGCTTGTGAATAGCTAGGCCTACACCGGTACGTATTTTGAACATGCACATTAGTGTTGCCGTCGTTTTGGTGTGGCTTTGATAAGTTAAGATATGTTTGTGAAAAATCTGCTATGTTTGTCTGTAATTTCAGAATGGTCCGTTCTGCCTGAATTAATTCGTGTCTAAGCTTGAGCTCGTTGTATGAGAGTTCCTTAATTTCTCACTTATTTGGGTTAGGCTACGTTTTTGTTCGTTTATAATAGCACAAAGTTTAGCATTTTTGAGAGGGCTTCCTCTAACCTGTCATATATTTGGTCGCAAGTAAGTTCATTATTTGCTACAGATTTAATATTTTCATCTGGTAATTTAGGTGATGTTTCGAAGGAGTGTTGTGCGTTAGACTCATCTGTCGGGGGTGTAACGAGTGCTACAGGAGTTGCTGATGAATTATAATGTTGTTGCTCTGATTGATTATTAGGCCCACTAGTATCATTTAATATAAGTTTATCTTTATCATTTTTGTGTGGATCACCGACAGTTTTAAGTTTGCCACGGCTTGTCTCTGGCTATTAGTAAGACGGAGATCGTTGTCCTCGCCAAAAAGAGGATAAACACCGTGTTCCCGGTGCAGATAGGTGACGTCACACTCGAGACTAAGCCTGCTGAAAAGTACCTGGGAGTCATGGTCGACAGCAGAATGTCATTCGGCGAGCAGATCCGGCGCGCCGCCGACAAAGCCGCTAAGGGTGTCGCTGCCCTTGGTAGGCTTATGCCCAATGTCGGCGGTCCTCGCTCCTGCAAGCGCTGCCTGCTTATGACTGCCGTCCAGTCAGTCTTGCTGTACGGGGCGGAGGTATGGGCTCACGCACTAGAGAAGCGAATCTTCCGAGACCGGCTTGCCCGAGTCCAGCGCCGAGGAGCTCTGCGGGTCGCTTCGGCCTACCGCACAGTCTCAGAGCCTGCTGTGATGGTGATCGCCGGAGTCATCCCCGTCCTCTTCCTCGCGAGGGAGAGGCAGGCGATTTACCGGAGGAGGCCTGAAGCGGGCCGGGAAACAGCTGCCAGGGAAGAGCGCGATCGCAGCTTCGACTCCTGGCAGCGCGACTGGGAAGCCGAGCCGAGGGGACGTTGACCTTCCAGCTCATACCTTCCGTCCGACCATGGGTGGAACGGCAGCACGGCGAGATCGATTACTACGTGACCCAGTTTCTTTCTGGGCACGGGTACTTCCGAGCCTATCTGCACCGGATGGGCAAAGTCGTCAGCCCGGACTGTCTGTATTGCCCTGGCATCCCAGACACGTCCGAGCACACCTTCTTTCAGCGCGACCGTTGGCACGTCCGCCGAGTCCGCTTTCATCTGAGATCGACGTGGTTGTCAGCCCAAACAACATCGTCGGAGCTATGCTCCAGGGAGAGGGCAACTGGGACTGTGTCCAGCACTACGTCCAGGCCATTCTTCGGGCGAAAAAGGTCGACCTCGATCGGCCTTAATCCTCAGCTTTTCCCCACAGAGGTTGCCCTAGCGGCGTAATATCAAAGGCCTAGCCCGAAGTAATGTGTGAAACAGTTCCAGGCTAGTGTCCTCGGTGCCGAGGGAGGTGGTTTAGTCGGTAGTTCACGGGACATCGAGCTCGTGGGAGTCCGACACTACTGAGGGGACAACGAGCCCCTCAGTGTGCGTAAACGCATTCCACCTCCTACCAAAAAAAAATTATTATTATTGTTATTCGGAAAAAATCTTATGTCGATCCTAAACAATTGAATTTAAAAAATAATAAACCAGTTCAAAATAAATAAAGTAATCGGTTTTAAAATGAGGTAAAATTGAAATAATTTTAATTGACACCTTGGAGGTAAAATACAATTAATAAAAACAGAAATTTCCACCGCACGGCTCAATGTTAAGTTTTGTTTTGTCAGTAATATCTTCTGGGTGTTGGGAGATTTCAACCCACAAACGAACCTATCCCTCTAAGTTTCATCTAAGCTTCAGCCAAAATCACATGTAGTAGCCAGTTTTTTAATTTCTGGCAAGTACTCAAGAATTGATTCTTGTTCACTTTGACTACTTTTATGAAAGCGAAACCTTTCGGCTATGAGTAAGGGTTTAGGTTGGTAGTGATCTTTTAATAACTATACTATCTTATCATATGACTTTTCAGATGGTTTTTCAGGACTTCTCAACAAACTATAAGTTTTAGGGCCAATGGAACTCATAAGTAAACACACCTTTCATTAACTTTCACACTGTAAGCCAGAAAGGATTGTTCAATTATTTCAAAATGTTATTCTATATTACCATTATTTCCATCAAAACTTGGAATATTTGGTACACTAGACATATTTATTCCACTTATCTAGTCGCCATATATTATAAATTAAAACACTTAATTGAACTCATTTTTATTTATTACATTGATTGAAATATAAACATAAACATTGGACATGTGGAATCTTAACAGCCGATAAAAACAACGCGTAGAAAACAATATAACCAGTACACAATAAAACGGAAAAAACCCTGTTCAAAATTTGCAGTCCACTTTAATTCCAATGACCAGTTAATTACGTTATCAGCGTGTTTTTAAATAATTTGTAACGTATATCGTTTAGTTTATACTGTGAGTTATATTACTAAAACACTATTTTATCAAATTGTTTGTCAGCTGATTTTGTCAGCTGGAACCGAATAATAAAAATAAACCTAATAATAAATGATCAGCAAGCACTTTATCTGGTATGTTTACTTTTCAAGCAATAACAGATACAATTACAAGAGAGACGAAATCAGCTGAAAAACAACTGAATCAGCTGTTAGATACATAGTCCCCGAAATATGTTGAGTGACAACTTCATGTTTCTTCATTACAACGCAGAAAAAAACATTACAAGCTACAACATTAAAAATCTGTATGATAATGTTAAGTAAAGTTATGCATAACTAAATCATTTTAAAATAGAATTTTAAAATTAATGAACTAAACATTACTGATCAATTGACTGATTATTGTGATTGAACTGTTAAACATAAGCCGAAAAAAATAGTTTTTAACCAATTTTTACGAGAGGTAATGGTTTTATTTAATCACGTAAGTGGGAACAACTTTGTTATTTATCAATCGATTGGGGTGCTATTTATCTGTAATTATGTATAATCAAATCCAGAAAAAAAGTTGTTCCTGTAAAATTAACCGTTTTAAGATGATTTGAGTTTGAAAATTTAAACTTGCCGCCTTTTTGAATTTTGAAATATTAAAATTTTTTAAAATTCCACTTATGTACATTGATAGTTAGAAGCCATGTACAGAGTTTCATAGCCATATCTTAAACATACTTGATACCACATACAATTTTATTTTAAACACACACAAACAGGCAGACAGCCACCTACGCATATGAAAAAAAATTATTTATGAGCTTACTGAGCACCCAGGAACAATACCCTAAAGTATCCGACACGAATTCTGAAACACCCTGTATATATATAAATTCAAACGAATGGTGTATTGTGATTCTGGGGGTCCCAAAACAAAAAGTCATCATGGTCTTGGGCTTAGGTTCTTCTTTATATGGGGAAACTTCGCTAAAACCAGGGAATACGGGAATTAGTTAGGCCTACTTTAGTTAATGATTGAATAAGTTGAGTTACAATCTACAATTTACAATGCATCTACATTGATTGAGAAACTATGACTTCTTTTTTTTAGTTTTGTATCATGGTTAAGAAAATTAAGGAATTAGTCCAGGCAACGAAAAGGTATAGAAGGAAATTTTTGGAACACAATTTTTGACTTTGCAGCTTTGATTGGACTAGTTAGGAGGTGAACATATCAAAGTCCCCGTCCGTAGTCCTTGAGCGGGGGGAGGGAAGGGGGTCTAAAGGTACATTTTTTTGGTTTTTCCTAAATATCTTGAAAACTATCAAAATTTCTCCTTTTTTTAGGAAACCCATAAAAATGGTACCTTCAGACCCCCTCTCCTTCCCCCGCTCAAGGGCTACGAACGGTGATATGTTCACCTCCTAACTAGTCCAAACAAAGCTGCAAAGTCAAAAATTGTGTTCCATGTATTTCCCTCTATACATTTTTTGAGAATTCGTTGCCCGGACTAAATAGTTAGTCTAATTAGTAATTATTGTATACACACCTCTTTCTTCAGGTCCGCTGGAGTGCTAACTACTACATCTTTGTCTGGACGAAATCGATGTGGAGAATGATAGGAAGGCCCATTCCCGTTGGAGGCTGGTGAAACCACCTCTAAGGACAGGAACATCACCACCTTGCAACAATTACATGAATTAAATAAACAACACCATCCATTCAGAACAATATTTTCATCCTATCATTAATGGCATTCATTATTGAAACTCTTATAACAACATGGTTTTTTAGAACATACTGACCGCAATTTGCGTTTTTTTCAGAAAGGTTACAATTTCTCCATTATTGAAAAGCCAATCATCGTAATCTCAATATCAGGGTTAAATGGATTACATTTTGCTACTTTTTTGTCTCTTATATAATGTTTCTATGGCACAATAGAAATTTCTCTTATATATTTTGAAATGGCACAATATAGAAATTTGCAGTTAGTAGGGTACAATTTTTAGGAATAATTAACAAACGGACTGATTTATTTGGGTCATGTGCGTGCAATTGAACCCTTAAGATGCAGCTGATAATTCCACTCTGGATGAAAATGAGAAAGTGTAACGCTTCCTCTAAACATGTTCCCCCCCTCATGATTAGCAAATGGTATAAATTAACTTCCTCCAATTTCCCAGCAGAGAATGAGGATAACCCGGAATATAAAACAAAGAAGACACTGTGGATGGATTTTCGACTTGATATCAATCTGAATTTGGCAAGTTTTTTTTTTTTTTAAATAAACCGAAAACTGTAAGAAAAAGTAGGAGGTAAATATCTTGACCAAAAACCTATTTCCCCAAAAAGTTTCTCATAAAATTTTTTATTTTGTTCTTTCAGTAGATTAGTTCTCGTGCCTTTTCTGTTCCCTGAAAATATTCTGCAGGACTCCCATCCATTGTTATGATAAACTAAAATGGCCGCCATTTTTAATTTTTTCAAATAATCCGTTTCAGCCGTCTGAGAAAGAATATTTTTAAAACCTTTCTTTTTTCGCATTTAAAGCCTATAAAGAATAATTGTGCCAAGTTTCATGGCCCAAAGTCTTGTGGTTTTTGAGGAATTAAGCTTTGAAAGCTAAAAGTGGCCGCCATATTGTATTTTATAATACACCATATTTAGGCCTTTAGAGACAATATATTGCAAAATCCTTTTTTAGTACGCATCTAGAACCTGTAAGAAATATTTGTGCCGGGTTTCATGGCTCTAACCCTTAGGCCTATAGTTTTTGAGGAACTGTGATCAGTCAGTCAGTCAGTCAATGGGTTTTGGCTTTTATACATATAGATGCGGCCGTAATAGACTTTTACATTCTATTCTTTTAGCAGATTGGATCTCGTACCTTTTCCATCCCTTGAAAATATTCTATAGTCTCCTAATCCATGGTTTTTAAAACTGAAATGGCCACCATTTTAAACTTTATCGGATAATATATTCTATTTTAGCCCTTAGAGAGAATATTTAAAAACCCTTTCTCAATATTCATCTAGAGCCATTAAGAGTATCTGCATCAAGTTTCATAGCCAAAGAAACCTTCGTAAACTTTGAAAACGGAATAAGGATCGCCATTTTATTATAATCTATCTCATTTTAGCCTTTTCAAAGAAAATCCTTTCTTAGTACGCATCTTGAGTCTACAAAGAATATTTTTGCCAAGTTTCATGGTCCAAGGCATTATAGTTCTTGAAAAACTCCGACCAGTGAGTGAGTGAGTGAGTCAGTCAGTCAGTCAGTCAACCGTTTTGGATTATATATACATAATTTTGTCAAAACGATTCATTGAGCTTTATTATTCCATAAATGCCCCTGGTTAGTTTTTAGCGAATTTCCCCTATAGGGAAGAAGCTATTACCGTAGGTCTCATGGTAAGACCTAAGCTCGGGACCACTATAACTTTTCGTTTTGGGGCCCCCAGAAGCAAAAAACACTATTCGTTTGAATATATATATATATATATGTGTCTGTTAGCACGATAGCGGCCGCAAAAATGGTCCGATCTTTATGAAATTTGGTACGGACATGTAAAGTGGTAATCAATTGGACGAGTTCGTGAACCAGCCCGATCGGACCACCGGGAGGGGGGGTAAAGGGGGATAAACCCCCCCAAAAATGGGTTTTTTTAGTTTTTTACATAGAAAGATAAACTGTATCAAATTTTTGTGGGCACCATTGAATTCAGCTCAAAAAAACAAACAATTTAGTATTTGAATCACTGCTCTATGTCCATTGGTTACCGAGATATTGAAAGTGGTAAACACAGTACGTTGTCCCAATGTTAACCTTATGGGAAATAAGTAAAATTCTATATCTCGGTTATTTCTCAACATATCTTGTTAAAACTTGGTAAATAGCTTCTTCTAGTTCAGATCTACTAAATATTGAATTAAAACCACCCAGTTTTAATATACATGTAGCAGCAAACCTGCATACTCATTCCCCATGTTATTCTTATGGAGCTTACCAAAACATGTCAAATCTTGCTATGTTTGATTGATATATGTTGTTTTGCATTTGAAATTCGCTGAGTATGCAGGTCTGCGGCAACGGGGGTATTTTTATACTCTAATGGTTTAAGGCTACCACGGGAATTAATATGGCCAGCAGAGTACAGCAGAGGCTCAAAATCTCGACTCTCGGTACCTCAACGGCTGAATAAGGATTGCTCCCCCTGCAAACCGGACAGATATTGACTAGTGCCGACATACGGATAGCTCTCCTCTGCCGTGTTGAAACACTGCCTCGAACACACACTTGCCTGGTCAGCAAGTGAGGTCTGCCGCATATTTGATGTATATTAACGTAGCACGAGATGCATCCCTAATCTAATCAAATCGTGTAATATACTGCACATACTAATATGTTTAAACATATGTTGAATAAATTATACAATACCCCGTTTTAGCAGACCTGCATACTCAACGAATTTCAAGTGCGAAACAATATATTTCAATCCAATATAGCGAGATATGACATTTTTTGTAAGCTCCGTAAGAATAACTTGGGAAATGAGTAGGCCTATGTAGGTTTGCTGCTACGGGTACATTAATACTGGATGGTTTTAACTCAATATTTAGTATATCTGAACTAGAAGAAGCCATTTACCAAGTTTTATCAAGATATGTTGAGCAATAAGTGACATATAGAATTTTACTTATTTGCCATAAGGTCAAGTTTAATATGGGACAACGTACTATGTTTACCACTTTCAATATCTCGGTAACTAATGGACATAGAGCAGTAATTCAAAACATTAAATTCTTTGTTTTTTTTTAGCTGAATTCAATGGTGGCAACAAAAATTTGATTTTTTTTCTATGTAAAAAACTCCATTTTTGGGGGTTTACCCCCCTTTACCACGCCTTCCGATAGTCCGATTGGGCTGGTTTACGAACTCGTCCGCATAATTACTAATTACTAATTAAGATCGGACCATTTTTACGTGAGTTATCGTGCTTACACGCACATATATATATAGACATATGTCGTAGCCACATGCTGTAATTGGGCACTTCATGAAGTGCCCAGCTCGCCTGGGCACATAGTGTAATTGAATGGTTTAATTCAAAATTACAGTATGTGACCAACAAAACTGGGCTTGGACACTTGCCGTAATTATTTCTTTTACCCTATGTGTCCAGCTCAGATGCTGGGCACTTGATGTAAACACGTAAAACTGCTGTTTACGTATTGAACTATACAAAATAGGAACGTTTTGAAGGAATTTCGTGAAACTGTAAGAATAAGAATGTCAACGACTAAACCAGACAATTCTTGTCTGTCCGTTTTGTGACGGTTTGTTCTATGTTTCCTGAGTTATTTTGGCTACACATTATTATTATTGAAACAACAAACGGTTTTAAAATTGTCTATTGTTTAAATAATAATGATGTGGAGCCAAAATAACCCAGAAAACATAAATCAGACAATTCAGTCAATTTAAATTATATGCTTTTATCAAATAAAACATCAACAATTTTACCTAAAACTTTATATCTAACATAACGCATTACATTAACATTAACCTATTGCATTAACCGCATTGCACAACATTAACCTATTTTTTTATGTTTTAACTGATAAACTTCTGACTTAGTCTGTACTTAATAAAACTTATAGTAAATCAAAATATAGCAAGATGAAACAAAGAGAAAGTACCATAAGAGTGTTAAAAAAATAATTAAAACAATCCTTTATTTTCTTTTTTGGTATCAAAATTGAAAACATTCAATTTAGATGATATTTTTTACTATTTCGTTTGTTCTTTTTACAATTTTATTAGCATTAACGTCAATGATTTAGGTTCAAGTTTTTCTTTCATGTCAGTAAATAATAAATTAACATAACATCATTAAAACAAGCCTTTTCACTGTAATTTATTTTATTTCTTTTATAAATAATAATAAAACGTATATGGAGAGTCCCGTTTACCTAACAGTTTTTCAGTAATATACTTATTATCTTTTTTTATATTCCTGCTGACACCAGTAGCTTAAAAATCTAAGTTTATTTTATTGAGTTATATATTTGGAAATTCATACAAAGAATGTGTCTAAAGGGATAACTTTTAAATGTTAAACGTTTTTTCAAAAATAAGGTGCTATAAAACGTTTCATCTTTAAAAATAATTATTATATTTTTTAATGGCGCATTACTTCTTACTTTTGTTTAATTTTCAACTATTTGAAAACCACATTTATTTTTTTGAAGTATTAAACCATGTGTAAGTATTTATGTGTTATTCTAGATTAAGAAATGATTATTTTATTGCTAAAAATAACTACGTTAATTTTTACCGATTATTTTAGTGAGAACTTAACTTTCACATAAAAGCCAAATATAACGTTAAATAATTATATTTTCAAAAGGCGTACGTAACTTAACCAATATTAAAATTTTTAGATTTGAGAAATATTAAAAGGTTTAATAGCAAACAATAATATTGGCTACTTTAACACAGACATTGGGATTTAATGTAAACATTGGGATTGACTTGAACAAAAAGACCTTACAGCGACTGCCCGACATGCCTCGATAGTTACAGCATGTGTCCAAAGAGTGTTGTGCACTTCATGAAGTGCCTAGTTTCGTTGGGCACATGCTGTAATTTTGATTAAAATAATCTAGTTACTCTATGTGCCCAGACGCACTGGGCACTTCATGAAGTTCTCGGGCTGCGTTGGGAACTTCATGAAGAGCCCAATTACAGCAAGTGGCTACGACATATGTCTATATATATTATATATATTTATGAAAATGAACGAATAGTGTTTTTGCTTCTGAGGGCCCCAAAACGAAAAGTCATCATGGTCTCGGGCTTATGTCTTACCATGAGTACTACGGCAGCTACTTCCCCATAAGATGTTGTTGTTTAAACACCAATTACATTGATGGAGAACACAGACCAAGTTAAGGGGGCGGTCTACCTTGACAGAAAAATCTGCGTCACAGTGTGCAATAACACAGGAAAGATAGGGCTAAAGCGCGCTGAAGTGAGCTTGCAGACGTTTCGTACCTGGACGACAAAAGCTTTATTTTTTAAGATTTAATAAAAATGAGAGTGGGTTCACGTTCTTCAGAATATTTTATAGAGCTCTACATTTTTAATTTTTCTATAAAGCGTTTCTGTCGTTAGTTATGAGACTTTAAAATCTAACAAAAAACTTCCTTTTTTTGAAAGATTTACACAATTCCTGTAAATGGACGGGGATAAAGTCAAAAATTCTAAAAATTTAGCGCTCTACAAAAACATATCATTATTAAAATGACACCAAAATATTGGATATCATATGAAAATCCAGCGATCAATGAATAAGATACAAAACAACAGTATCTATAAATACCCCCGTTGCAGCAGACCTGCATACTCAGCGAATTTCAAATGCAAAACAACATATTTCGATCCAACATAGCGAGATTTGACATGTTTTTGTAAGCGCTCCATAAGAATAACATGGGGAATGAGTATGCAGGTTTGCTGCTACGGGTATATTAAAACTGGGTGGTTTTAATTCAATATTTAGTAGATCTGAACTAGAAGAAGCCATTTACCAAGTTTTATCAAGATATGTCGAGAAATAAGCGAGATATAGAATTTAACTTATTTCCCATAAGGTTAACATTGGGACAACGTACTGTGTTTATCACTTTCAATATCTCGGTAACTAATGGACATAGAGTAGTGATTCAAGCTACTAAATTGTTTGTTTTTTTGAGCTAAATTCAATGGTGCCAACAAAAATTGGATTATTTTTATTTTTCTATGTAAAAAACTCAAAAAACCTATTTTTTGGGGGGGTTTACCCCCTTTACCCCCCCTTCCGGTAGTCCGATTGGGCTAGATTACGAACTCGTCCGAATAATTACTACTTTACACATCCATACCAAATTTCATTAAGATTGGACCATTTTTACACGAGTTATCGTGCTTAAAGACACACATATATATATATATATATATATATATATATATATATATATATATATATATATTTATGAAAATGAACGAATAGTATTTTTTGCTTCTGGGGGCCCCAAAACGAAAAGTTATCATGGTCTTGGGCTTAGGTCTTACCATGAGTACTACGGTAACAGCTTCTTCCCTATAGGGGAAATTCGCTAAAAGATCTTTTTTTCTAGTTACCGTGATGCAAAACCCTGTTTTAGCGCTCGGAACTTGAGGTAGACCGCCCCCTTAAGTAAGGTTTGGGGATTATAATTGTTTGTTCATCTGTTTGTTCAATAATCTTCAATCATACTTAAAATACAAAGTTTATCTAATATTTGCTAGGTACCTAGCTAATATCTTTCGCTGTTATATTTTTTTCATATCTATTAGGATTATCATTAATGGGTGTCCAAAGTGTAAAGGGTAACATTGTAGAAGAACTTAGAAAAACTAGATTTGAGAATAGACATATGTAGATGTTACTCTCACATTAGGTCGGAGGACGAATGTTTTAGCGAATTCATTACTTATGTAGCTGATAATATTAATTAATTTTAAACCTTAAAGATAATGTTGTTTAAGAAGCATATTGCTCAAAATCATTTAGTTTATTACATAATGTGTCAAAGAAAACTTCCTAAATTATACTTTAAAAAATAGTGGTGGATTACATTGGGTAAAACTAAATTGCAAACACTAAATTAATTTAACGTCTCATAAAAATTATTAAAAGGAAAAATAAAGGTGTAAGAAAAACTCTTACAAATAATATAGTTTAGACTAAATTCAAATACTCACGATCAGGAAAAAAAGAATGATCTGGTCGCTCATCATGATGGGACAGCTACACGCTGAAACGACCTGTTGAACAACTAAAAATCAGGCTCCTATCAAAAACAAGTTTTCACAATCTAAACTGTCAATTTTAAAAATTAATGGCCTATAATTGCACGTAATAACCATTTAAATCAGCAAACACGTGGCGTAAATTATCAACATGATTTTCGTTCGAACGTCGAAAATTAAAAATTAATTAAACTAAATTGCTCAAATTCGTTAACAGCTGCAAACAAAGTCATCCATCATTAGTTGAGGAAATATATGAAAAAAAACACCTAAACCTGAAGAAATTCCTATAAGGGAGATTTTTGCGTTTGATCAATTGATAAGTTGCTTATATTGAAGGCAAAATCCTACCAAATATTTTAAGACTACAACGAACAACGTACTTTGATTACATCCGGAGCTATAAGGAAAATAGTCCAAAAAGGTCCCAAAAAATATTCCAAGCTCGAAACGTCCATAAGAATTATACAGGGAATAATCTTTGTTTGGGTATATCTTGAAAACGATTCAAGATTTTCAAAGACGGATTTCGGCAATGAAAATAGCGTGAAAATCTAGTTTGAAATGATGTGTCCCAACACTATGTTTACATTTGAAAATAATTACTTCATCCAATATGCCGGATCCAAGATGGCGGCCGATTTTTTTAACCTGCGAAAACTGAAGTTCATACCTCCCTTCAATTATCGGCAGTGGTACTATGACACCAGATTCATTTATACATCACCTATCGCATTTATTTCTTATATCTTTAATGCTATTGTCACCTTCTTGGACGACATCTTGAAAATGAGGCACTTCCGGTGACAACTTTGGTAAACTTTTAGTATGTTAATCAGTACATAAAATATGACAGAAAAACGCAGAAATCTCCCTTATAGCAATTTTTTCGGGTTAAACCCTATTTTTCCTCGACTACATAGCAAACACGTCAATTACGGGTCAGGTAGTCAGACCTCCCCCCCCCCTCCGAAAATGTTGAAATTGCATTAAAATGAAAATTTTGAAAATTATCTTTTCACTTCCTATAATCGCGGAGCTCAACCCCCCCCCCCCCAAATAAAAAATTAAAAAAACCTGGCAACGGCTTTGGCCAAATATGTTTTCGACAAAGTTTGAATGATCGGCTAAGCTTAATTAAGTTAATTTTTTCACAAAAATACGCCTTTATGCAGTCAAAAACATTATTTTAATTATGGTGGGCTTAAAATTATATATGTGTCAGGCAATGAAGTATATATGTGATAAAGTTTTAATGTTCGAGGGAGTATCCTTATTTTCCTTTGAACTCATTTATTGTGTATAGCAAAACTGTTACGGGTGGTCCATAAATAACGGATGGTTTTTGAACAAATGTTACTCAACTATTGTTATGCGTAAACTTTTAATTGTTGCAAAAACCAAAACATATATTGTGCCATTTTATATTCATAGATCGTTGGACAGTACAACATCGTACCTTTTGCGTGGAAGCCTATTTAAAAAACTGTGATTGTTACCCAGCAGTTATTTCGAAATAATTTCAATGTCCGTCGTCATGCTGTGGTTCCCTCTAGGAATTATCTGCATGTGACTTTTGGTTTTGGAGGTACCCCTAAAGTCTATGCAAGAAAAACTCCAAACCGTTTGTGATCTGAAGATCAGCATCATAAACAAAATCTCTGCAATACCAATGTCGCAATGATCCGTCGTGTGTTTACGAATTTTCAAAAAATATTGGACGCTTGTGCGGACATGGGTGGAGGTCGTTTGAGTGATATAATTTTCAATAAATTAAATCGGCATATACCTGTGTGTAATTTAGCGGTATAAAGTGATATTGAACTTTTTTAAACGCTACTTTTCTCTTAAAAACTTCCGTTATTTATGGACCACCCTTTATTTAAGAAATAAATTTGATTATTGAGGGTTTTTTTTACGAAAACTTAGACTGTCTGTCGCCATGGGCCTTTGCGACGATCTTAAGGAGAGCGAGGTACCGTAATGGCGAAGGTCACTAGGCAAGGGGGGTGTCGTCCACGGCTCCACCAACCAGTGACGTTCGACTTACGGGGCCAATGTGCCAGTGCTTTTAATACTTAAACTTTTTCTTATCAACCAAAATTTCTTCCCTGCTTCAATTCAATTCAATTCATTTATTTCCATGCCACAAAACAGATACAAATCCAATTACATTGTAGCATAAAACAGTCAACATTACAAATATAGCACAAGATACAAGTTTAAATACTTATATAATAAATAATAAATAAATTGTCTACTGTAGCTGTCCAACTTTCATTAAGATCGTGTACCATATTTACGGCCGCTATCGTGTTAACAGACATATATATATATATATATATATATATTTATATATATATATTTATTTATGTGTGTGTGTGTGTATGTATGTGTGTGTGTGTGTATGTATGTGTGTGTCTGTTAATATACAAATTAAGACAGTATGTACTAATAACTATGTTTTCATCCAGAAAATTTAAAATTTCCCCGTTACTAGTGGCCCGATCATCATAATCTTAATATCAACGTTAATTGGATTAAATTTCGCAGATTTTTTGTCTCTTGTATAATTTTTCTAAAATTTGCTGTTTTTGGGATATTTTAGTTTTGAAAACAAAAACAGTCGCCATTTTGAAATAGTACAAAGAAGAAATTTTATACTTCTCAGAAAAATTGTTTTTAATAGTGGTTAGATCCATCCATATACCAAGTTTGAAGTTTATACGTTGAGATATTCGTGAGATATGATTAAATATGTAAACATCACAAACAGGAACACAGACGGAAAACGAAGACCTATGTTTATACAGGGTGTCCCGAAATTATGGTAAAATATTTTAGTATATGATAGTACAGGTAAAAATAAGAAAAAAAGTTCATATAAAAATAGGTCCAAAAGTGCTTCGTTTTCCGTCTGTGTGTCTGTTTGTGATTTTTACATATTTAATCATATCTCATAAACCTCTTAACGTATAAACTTCAAACTTGGTACATGGATGACCACTATTAAGACCTATTTTTGTAAGAAGTATCAAATTTCTATTTTGTACCATTTCAAAATGGCGACTGATTTTTGTTTTCAAAGCTAAATATCTTAAAAACCGTAAATTTTAGAAAAATTATACAAGAGACAAAAAAGTTGTGAAATTTAATCCAATTAACGCTGGTATTAAGATTATGATGATCGGACTACTAATAACGGAGAAATATTAACTTTTCTGAATAAAAACATGGTCCTTTAGAACAAACTGTCAGAAATTTCCATGTTTTTATTCAGAAAAATTAAAATTTCTCCGTTATTAGTAACAGATGCCGACTTCGACGTTAAACTTTAAATCTTATCAATATTACTTTGATTCTTACCCCTTAGTTTTGAATCGTAAAACTAAGTTTTAAAAGTTTTGATAGCATGTGGTTTTTAATTTCGTCAACCTTTAATTAAAAAAAGGCGTGTAAAAAGATACAGTTTTGTAAAAATATGAATAAATTTCACATTTTAAAAATATTTTAAGACTTTTTTGTAGACTCACCGTCATAAGCAATCCAATTGTTTTTATTTGTGGACAGCTGTTTCGCCCCCTTGTCCTAGGGGCATCATCAGCACCGTTGAGGTTAAATCATTAAAATCCTATAACTAGCCTATATAACATTGTGGTAAAAAACACAAACACTGTCATTGTCACAAACTGTATAAACACATTTAAAAAACATTCAAAATGACTTGACTTGAGCCACACCTAACCTCAAATTTTTGTGACATGTGACCACTGTCTACTGAACCAGCTGACTCATGTTTGACATATGGGGCCACAGCCATCTGTATTATTTGTCACTACTGTCTTCTTCACTAAACTGTCATATATGGCATTAGCAGTAAAATTTGTCTGTATATTTAATAGCTTTTGAGGTTCGCTTTTTCTGGCGCGGTATATTTCAAGTTCCTCAAGTCTGTCAAGTCTTTGAGATTTTTTACATATGTGAAGGACTTTTAGTCCTTCCTCAAAGGTCTGGTGGTCATGTCCTGAGTCACGGATGTGAGCAGCGAAGTTGGATTTTGTTGGAGTGGGCTGTGAGCTTCCTATGGCCTTTATATGCTCTTTATATCTTACCGCGAAACTTCTTCCGGTTTGGCCTATGTAGTAGGAATCACAGCCGCCACACTTCAAACTGTAAACGCCCTGTTTTTCATTAACTCCTGAGGGCATGCTAACTGGTGGTTTAAGGACTTTTGAAAGGCTGTTGTTTGTCCTAAAAGCAACAGATACAGGAGCATTCTTATAGAGGCCTTTTGAAAGCTTTTCTACAGTCTTTCTATACTCAACTGTGACATACTTCTTGTTTTCAGGCGGTTTTGGTGTGGTTCTGGTCTGCATTTTCATGTACATTTGGTCAACAACTGAGGGTTTATATCCATTTTGTTGGGCAATGTACTTGATAGTTATTAATTCTTCTTTCTTATTTTCCTCAGATAGGGGCATTTTTATGAGGCGATTTAACATGAATCTGAATGCTGCCATCATTACAGTTTGAAGTGTGGCGGCTGTGATTCCTACTACATAGGCCAAACCGGAAGAAGTTTCGCGGTAAGATATAAAGAGCATATAAAGGCCATAGGAAGCTCACAGCCCACTCCAACAAAATCCAACTTCGCTGCTCACATCCGTGACTCAGGACATGACCACCAGACCTTTGAGGAAGGACTAAAAGTCCTTCACATGTGTAAAAAATCTCAAAGACTTGACAGACTTGAGGAACTTGAAATATACCGCGCCAGAAAAAGCGAACCTCAAAAGCTATTAAATATACAGACAAATTTTACTGCTAATGCCATATATGACAGTTTAGTGAAGAAGACAGTAGTGACAAATAATACAGATGGCTGTGGCCCCATATGTCAAACATGAGTCAGCTGGTTCAGTAGACAGTGGTCACATGTCACAAAAATTTGAGGTTAGGTGTGGCTCAAGTCAAGTCATTTTGAATGTTTTTTAAATGTGTTTATACAGTTTGTGACAATGACAGTGTTTGTGTTTTTTACCACAATGTTATATAGGCTAGTTATAGGATTTTAATGATTTAACCTCAACGGTGCTGATGATGCCCCTAGGACAAGGGGGCGAAACAGCTGTCCACAAATAAAAACAATTGGATTGCTTATGACGGTGAGTCTACAAATTTGATACAGCAATTCCTTGATAGCCATTTCACCATTATACATTTTAAGACGCTCTAAATAACTTACACTTAGTTTTTGAAATAAAGTTTAAATAAAATGGGCGAGTCTTCTAAATCATTATCCTCAACACTTGACTTTTATAATAAACTCAGTCACAAAATCAGGATTGCTATTACAATTTTAAGAAGCTTTCTGACTATTGAATCACACGAAAGACTCAATATAATAATTTAAATATATTAACGTTACTTCCGCGCCACAGCCACTGGTGCGGAAGTAAACGTTAATCTGACGTTGACACTGAGTTATTGAAAATATTAATGGGTTTATAAAGAAAGACCCAACTTTTTTGAGATTGAAGTTGTTGATAAACTAACTGTCTAAAGCTTTCTCGCTGAAAGTTTGTACCTCAAAAATAAAACCAACCTCAACGGAGTAAATCGTAAATCCTTTACGTTTTTCAGTTGCACCACTTTTACAATTTTAATTTTTGTAATTTGCTGGTAATTTAAAAAAAAAATTATACAGTTGGATTCACCAATTAACGCCAACAAGAGTTATATAAGTTTCATTTTAGTCCTATTAAAACCACCCAGTTTTAATATACCTGTTGCAACAATCCTGTACACTGATTTTAGTAGTACGCGACGGTCTCTAGGTTGATAACGTCATCATCGTCCTCATACAGAAGCCGCAATGTTGATTGTTTCAAGTTAATTTTTTCGTAGTAAATTTAGATTAGTTTGTCAAATATTATTGCTGATTTCTTTCATTGTGATGAAACCAGCTCTGTTTGTTTTCATATACAGTCCGAAGATGTGACGGCAAATAAGAACAACTTTCTTAAATTCTACGAATTTTTATTCTTGATGCGACAAAACTTTTTTCCTTTATTTCCAAATAAAAATAATTTATTGCATTAATTAATTAATTCATTCGTTAATTCCATCCAATAAGAATTATAATGAACAATTTTTGTTCAAAAATCAAAAATAGAGATCGCTCAGTGGTAAAAAAAATCGATCAAACAAACATTGAACTTTTAAACACTCCCATTACAGCAGACCCGCATACTCAAATGCATAAAAATGTATTTAAAATGCGTAAAAACATATTTCTATCCAGCATAGCGAGATATGATATATTTTTTTGTAATCTCCATAAGAATAACAAGGTGATTTGAGTATATAGGTTTGCTGCAACAGGTACGTTAAAACTGGGTGGTTTTATTACAATATTTAGTTGCTCTAAACTACAAAAGCCATACAGATCTATCAAGATATGGTCAAAATAAGGAAGACAAAGATTTTTTTAAATTTTCATTATGGATTCATTATGCTCATTATGGGGAATGAGCATGCATGTTTGCTTTCCATGGGCGTAGGTCTTACCATGAGACCTACCGTAACAGCTTCTTCCTTATAGGGGAAATCTGCTGGAACTAAAAGAAATTAGTTAAATTAGAGACGATATAAAATATCTCTGAATAGGGTGGGTGCACCAGTGAATGGACACCCCCCAGTGAATGACTGTTTTGTTTAAAAAAAAGCCCGGTATCAAGCATATTCTTTAGGCTAGCTAATTAAAAATAACCTTAAAACCAGCCTTAGAAAATTATTCAACAATAATCTTTCATTGGTTAAATTTGTTGGAATCGAAAATACTTTTTAAACATATTTAATATTGAGTGTCCCACTATCTTCGATTTTGATGTTTCGCGCTAAAGAGACTAGGCCTGCAAAGCTTGCCTGGATTTATTCATTCCGTATTTGATGATTACAGTATTTAAAGAAATGCGTTGCCATTAAATAATATTCAACATACAATCCTACAATTTAAAATCAATGCTATTGCTCTACATTTTATAATTAATTATTACTCAGGGTGGTCATAAACTAGATCGTATAACTAGGGTAAAAACCAGTGAAAGGCCGGGGAAAAACTTCGCGGTCATTCGCCCAATTCAATTCAATTCAAAAAGCTTTTATTCATTGAATATCCTGTATATTACAAAAGTCCCATGTGCCTCAAAGGACACGAGCGGGACAAAATAAGTATACATTTTTTAAAATACATATTTATAAGCTTATGACAGCCATACAGTCTTCAGTCACATTCATTAGATATCAACTATAACAAATATAAATACTACAACAGACAATATTTTTTGCCTAAAAATACATGCATATTCATGCATTATATTTATCACATGCAAAATTATTGGCAAGCACAATACTAAAAAAAGCCAAGACATGCAAAGAAAAAACAGTTATTTAAACAGTTAATTACAAATTGCAAAGCTTTATGTTTTACAACAGACTTGCTTTTATACTGAACATCATTTTCTAAAAACTTTACAAAATCGTTAAAAAACTTAGGGCCTAAGGAACAAAACTGTCGCTTGCTAATTTCTTTCCTGTAAAAGCATTCATCAAGCAATGTGTATTCAGAAGAACGTGTCATTCTATTTACAGTTTTTATACTAAATAAATTCTTGTATTTAAAAACAAACATTATCATGCAATAAACATGCAATTCTTTAAAAGTGAGTATTTTATTCTGTACAAAAAGATGTGAAACCCTATCATTTTTCTTACAGTTAAACATCGTGCGCAAAGCATTTCTTTGACATAAAACAACTGGCTTTAGAATAGTGGGATATGTTCCCCCAAAATGCACAATACCGTATCTCAAGACACTCTCAAACCATGAAATATATACTTTTCTTAAATGCTCACTCCTAATATTGTCTCTTAAATGATGTATTGTATAATTTATTTTTCTTAGTTTAGCTGATAGGTAAATGATCTGTTGTTGCCATTTCAAAAAAATTATCTACGTGTAATCCAAGGTATTTGACAGACACCACAACTTCAATACTAATGCAAGAACAAGCATATAAACAACCATGCATATGACATACTAAATTGAACTCATTTCTTAGGTCATCTCTTTCACGATCACAATCGAAAAACATTAGACACTTAGACTTTGAACTATTAATTAACAACTTATTACCAATTAACCATTTTGATATTTTGTCTAAATCGCTAATTATTTGCATTTTTAATGAATCTCTACTATTGGTTGAGCAAACAAGTGCTGTGTCGTCAGCATATGCAAATATTTTTGAGTATAATTTTAATTCAAGTAAGTCATTAATGTACATCAAAAAAATTATCGGCCCTAAGACTCCACCCTGAGGTGTTCCATACTGCAATTCTAGAGCATCACTCAAAACATTATTTACTTCGACAACTTGTTTTCTTTTACTACTGAAAGATTTTAACCAATCTAATGCTTTACCACCAATACCATATTTTTTAAATTTTGAAAAAAGAATATTAAGATCTAAAAAGTCAACGGCCTTTTGGAAATCTAGATATATTGACATAGTGTATTTACGCTCATCGACAGCTTTGGTAATTGTACTTATATGTCTTTCCAACGCTAAGTCTGTACCTTTGCCTGGTAAGAAACCAAACTGGTTTACTGAAAATAAACGTCTCCAGTTAAAATATTCCATTAGCCTTTTTTTTACAAATGTTTCAAATATTTTGGCTATTTTGGCTATTCACTGGAACAAGATCGGTCATTTACTAGCTATGATCTATATTCTCAGCTGGATGAATGATTCTTAATCATTGTTGTCTGCTGATTTTTCAATTCTTTAACAGATGTTTAGCCAAAAGAGACCGGTCATTTACTGGTGCAAGATCGGACATTCACTGGTGCAGTCCAGGTCATTTATTGGAGAATTGACATAGTTGCCTTTTTAATTAATATTGCAATCAGTATTCTCATTAAGTAACGTATTTAACAATTATTTCTTAATCCTTAAGGAATAAATGAACTTTTAATAGTAAAATGTATATAACTGTGACTATAAAAAAGGAGAGAAACGTCAAATTAACATAAGACATCGTCCTTAACCGGTCATTCACTGGTGCACTCACTCTATTGATATTAAGGTTTTTAAATTGTGTCTCATTATTTAATAAAATCACACACCAATGAATATTGATCGATACTGTGCGTATAGTAGATCTCTGGGGCCGCCGTTCTGCGGGTATAATTCTGGGGTGACGGACCCACAAACCCAGGTTTGTCGAGATTTATACTAATTAAAACTGTTAAGTTAACCGTGAAATGTCAGTTGATTGAAATACATAAAAATTTATCCGTTCTAACAGTTAATGACCGAAATAGTACCCCCCGACCCGTGACGTAAAAATTACTTAATTACGTTTTCACGGGGTTACAATTTTGGCGTCCCTTTTATTTACTCCCTGCTCGCTGGGGCTGTGTCAGACACCCCCCCCCCCCCCAGCAGAACCAGACCAAACGCAATTTCTGTGATGATGTCGAACCTCTGCACTCTGCAGACAGTCTTTGATGTTTGAATTGTAATCTGGGAACGAATTGAGAATTATTCGATCCAAAGAGTTTGTGGATTGTAAAATATGTCAGACTTTGATCAAAAACGAGTGTGTATATTGAAGTGCAGATGCATCTCAAAGGTTAATTTAAAAGGAATTAGGCAGCGATCGGTTTCTACGAAGCGTCAGGAAAGAAACGTAGGGAAAAATGCTTTGAGTCTTAAAGCCGAATCGATGCGATATTATAAAACTAGCAATTAACCGTGGCTTCTTTCCCGATGAAAATTAAATACTTTTCTGTGGAATTTATAGAGGAAGTTTTATAACTAACCCACTGAAAATTCTTTCAGTCTCATACCTGCTCATTTGCAAAAAAGGGTTAAAAAGTTATATTTCTGGCATTTTGCATATTTTAGTTAGTGTTATACAGATTTATACTAAAGTTCAATTTAGTAAAAAATTCCAAGTCACACAAAATTGAGTCAGTTAGTTTATTTATGAAAAGAAGCATTTGGCAAAAACTAAATGTTTGAATAATAAACTCGTTACTTTGAAGGTTCTGTTGATTTGAACTTAACTATAGCACTTAACATCATCGAATTCAGCATAGACAAAATAAACATTTCAACACGTTGAAAAATGACTTTGAGTCAATACCGTTTGAATTAGTAACCGTACTGAGACATTGGAATTTCCAAATGCATGAATTGTCCATTAAAATTCTTTAAATAATCTTCAAGAGATTAGACTGCCCAAGTTGAAGGGGGAAATAACGAGGCGTTGCATTACAATCAACCTAAACTAATAAATATTACCCAAAAGGTATTTTAAATATTACAATTCGACCATATGATTAAATTAAATATTAAAAATTGTCTACTAAAAAGGTTTTTATTTTAAATTATACGAGTTCATCGATCAGGCATAGGCCTACTGGATATGTTAATCTATATATTTATATATCTATAAGCCAAAAACCATTGACTGACTGACTGATCACAGTTTCTCAAAAACTATAACGATTAGGGAAATGAAACTTGGCAAAAATTTTCTTTACAGGCTCTAGATGCGTGCTAAGAAAAGATTTTGCAATATTCTCTCTCAAGAGGCTTGAAAATGGTATATTGTAAAATTCAAAATGGCGGCCATTTTTAGCTTTCATAGCTTACTTTCTCATAAACTGAAAGACTTTAGGCCATGAAACCTGGCACAGGTGTTCTTTATAGGCACTAGATGCGAATAAAGAAAAGTTATTTAAATATTCTCTTCCAAATGGCTAATTTAGAGTATATTATAAAATTCTAAATGGCGGCTATTTCAGTTTTTTTAAACCTATGGATGGGAGGCCTGTACAATATTTTCAGGGGATAGAAAAGGTACGATATCCAATCTATTAAGAGAATAAAATTTACAAATTAATTTCAGCCACCCTCTATATTTTTTTCAAATGCCACTTATGCTTCTTCGTTGTACGAACCACCCGAAGTACTATATTGTATTCTCTTAAAATGGTTTATCCGTCTAATAAATAAGTACCTTCTCAAACTAAATCTTAAAACTCAATATGGACATTTCAATTCTAGTATACCGGGTGCCCTATAATAGCTCCCCCAACCTTTTCTTATATTTTTCAAATATAAATATCACACCATCCCCATACATTTGGGTAGTTAAAACTTCATTTCGAGGGGGTACCCAATTTTGGCCACCATCTTGGATCCGACATATTGGATCCAAAATAATTTTTCAAATGTAAAAGTGGTGTTGTGATCCTTCGTTTCGTTTTTTAATATCTCAATCGGTTCTCAAGATATGAGTTCCGATACTTTTAATTTATTTATTTTAAATCAATTTAAACATTACAAACTGATAAATTAGGCCCATAACCATAAAATAATGCTGAATAGTGACGAATAACCACAATCACACCAGTGATGTTGGTTATTCGATAACTCAGCACCAGTGGAACTGCTGAGTTATCGAGTTCCTAACTTTAACTCCAGAAATAAATTTATTTTTACTTTGCCACATGCTAGAACTCAGGCACATGCTTCCTTGACATTGTACCGGGTGATGAGGCTTTATAACACCCTCTTAACAAGAGACACAAATATTGATATTCTCTCAGATTCTTTGGCAGTTTTTCAAAGAAAATGTTACCAACTTTTAAGTTCACTATAGATTTTGTGCTTTTTATTGTTGTTACCTGTTACCTGTTACCTCCGAAGTACGTCCCGCAGACCATACTGGCATGAGACCCGTCATTCTTCTTACTTCTACAATATTTCTCTTCAATTTTCTTATTTTCTACCAGCAGTCATTCGACTTTGTCAATCAGGTTTGGGTTGGAAAATGGCAGTGTGGTGGATGGAATTTTAGGAAAAATTAGGCAGGTCATAATAACATTGCTCAATCAAATGTGACATTAGGGCCTTCTTAAATTTCTTTATGTTGTCTACTTGTCTTAATTCTAAAGGTAATAATGAAAAATATTTGGTGCCTATGTAACTGGGCTTTGTTTCAAAGAGTCTCAGACTGTGTTGAATTGATGGATTTAAATTTCTATTTCTTGTGAGATATGGATGTTGATGAGCCTGTATATTAGATTATTTTCCTTAACATAAATAACTGCTTCATATACAAAAAGGGACGGAACTGTCAAAATTTGTAATTCTTTGAATTTATCTTTGCAAGAATCCCTAGGCCTAAGCCTAGAGATACATCTAATGGCCTTTTTCTGGATAACAAATATTCTATTTAAATTCTTTTTACTGGAAAAATCCCCAAAGCACTATTGAATATCTACCTGCACTATTGTTGTTATTCTATCTGTTTATTTATTTATTTATACAGATCAATTGACTATTAATGTATTTATTTATTGTTATGATTTGAAATTATTTATTAATGTTATTATTGTTATTCAGCTTAATTTACTATAATGTATTTATTTATTGTTATGTTTTGAAATTATTTATTATTGTTATTATTGGTATAATTAAACATTGCATTTATATGTTCAGTGCTGGTTCAAAGTTGTTCTTGAAATGAAGTGGAATATCAAAGACTAAGAGACTCAACCTCAAAAATCAATATGCCAATTTTTAAGTGAACTGCTTCTTTATAATTGGGTTGTAACTGTTTTGAAGCATGTAAATAAAATAAATCACTAATTGTTGAGCGATTTACACTTGACTTTCACCAATGTAAATTTTTTGGCCGCCATCTTGGATCCGCCATTTTGAAATGAGGTAAGTTATTTCAAATATGAAGTTGGTATTGTGACCCATAATTTCAAGCTAGTTTTTTATGCCGAATTGAATGCCGCAACCCGTTTTAATTATAGCGTTTAGTTTTCAAGATATTGACATGTTTCTAATAAATTTATTAAAAAATATGATTTTTTTCAAAATCTAAGTTTTATAGCTTAATGCGGGTTGCGGTAATGAATTTGGCCGAAAAAAAATAGTTTGAAATGATGGGTGACAATACGAACTTCATATTTGAAATAACTTACCTCATTTCAAAATGGCGGATCCAAGATGGCGGCCAAAACATTTACACCGCTGAAAGTTAAGTGTACACTCAACAATGAGTGGTGGTGGTATTCGTCACTATTCAGCATTATTTTATCGTTATGGGCCTATTTTTATGGGCATAAATTTGTAATTTTTAAATAATTGGTTAAAAATAAATTAATTAAAAGTACTCATATCTTGAGAACCGATTAAGATATTAAAAAACCGGGTTGCGGCATTGCAATCAGTGAAAAAATCTAGTTCGAAATAATGGGTCACAACGCCACTTTTATATTTGAAAAAGAATTTTGGATCCAATATGATGGATCCAAGATGGTGGCCAAAATTGGGTACCCCCTCAAAAAATGAAGTATTAACTACCCAATAATGTTTGGGGGTGGTGTGGAATTTATATTTTAAAAAATATAGGAAAGAGTTGGGGAGACTATTATGGGACACCCGGTATGTGTATACACTAGAAACGGAGTTTCAAAAATAAAATTAATTAGGTGATGAAGATTTCAATTTCAAGAATATACCATTACAGCATTAACTAATTTTGCTTTCTCGATAGGTTAGTGACCCGATCTTTAATGTGATTGAGAAAAGTTTGGGAAATATGTTTTTGGCCAAGGCCAAACACATTGGTTAATACATATTGGTTAACATATTGGTTATGTGGTTGGTGTGTGGTTGTTATTGATGTTGGGAAATATTTTTTTTCACCGTCTACTTCTTCTTACAGTTTTCGGTTTATTTTAAAAAACGTACTAAATCCAGATTGATAGTCGAATACCCGCCCTTGGCGTATTTTTTTGTTTCATATCCCGGATTATCTCTTATCTCTGTATTGGCAAGGCAGAAAAGCTAATTACTATTTGCTAATCTCTAGGGAAATATTTTAGAGGAAACGTTACACCTTCTCATTTCAATCTAGGGTGGAATTACCAGCTGCACCTTAAGGGTGTATTTTTACGCCATTGGCCCATAACCCAAACCAGTCCATAATTTGACAATTATTCCTAAAATTGCACATGACACAATATAAGTTACTTAAAATTAAACATTTTTTCAGCGGGCGAAGCTGCGGGTATATCTACTGGTCTATACATAAAAAAATCTTAAAAGTGCAACGTCAAAGACTTACGACGTTAATTTTCCTGCGTGTTGCGTAGGGATGTTTTACGGCGGAACAGTGGGCGTTTGCTAAGTCGCAGGATGGTGGGAGAGGATTCAAATTGAAGAAAACTCGGGAAAATCCACTAAATAATGAGAAATAACATAAAACCAGGGGCCTGCCCCATGCGCAAATTGCGTATTTTAATATTATTTCTGTTTGTGAGAAACTTACCTACGATCAGAACAAATTGTATGGCTTTAAACTCACCGTTATTAATCAAGTAAACCTTGAAAGTAAAATTTAAAGGTCTCACCTAAATAAATAAAACCTTAGCTGAACAAAATACACACATTGTTCGTCACGTTGTATTTTAATTTGTCTTCTGGCACAACAGTAGTATACCGGAAGTTTTTCTTAGGTTAAAAATCCATCTGAAGGTAATCAGCTGTTAAGGGTCACGTCACACTGGTCGAGTAGGAGGGCGAGTTAGACGGGCGAGTTAGACTCGACCGTCAACTCGACCAGTGTGACGCGACCTTAATAAATGGGCGAGTCTAGTGGCGGACTAGTCGAGTAGTAGACCCTGTTGACGGGCGAGTTGAAATGTTGTGCCAGAATGTCAGCTGCTCAAAAACCTTATGCAATTTAAAACATAATCACATATGATTTTTGTGTTGTGTGTTATTTTCGTTTGATCTGTTTAGAGTACGATTAACCTATAACCATATACGGTAACGTATTGTAGACATGTTTTTATTTCATTACTAATTTAATATTTTTATATTATTGCTCTGTTCTTTTTATAACAGTTTTATTTGAAATACTCTTAAAATTTTACGTTCATTTGTAATGAGGTGGTCTGAAGAGGAAACGTTGAAATTTGTTGAACTTTACCGTGAGGCAGAATGTTTGTGGAATTTAGCAAGTCCAAACTACAAAAATAAACAATTACGACAAACTGCAATCGCCAACTTTGGTGTTTGGGAACGCAAGTAATTTTGACCATAATTTTCGATCGAAATTCAAAATGAAATATATAAAATTGAAAAGGAGGACAAATTCTTCATAACAGTACCACTTTAATTACGATTACATGAAAAATATAGGAGTCAGCCCTTGAATTTGCATAGGCGAATTTACCTAATTAATAGGCTAATCACTTAAAAATCATCGGCTGAACTTTAGGTGTAATTACTCATTTACCCTTCTTAGCATTGTGGAACCAAATGGTAATATTTTGTAGGGGTTTTCTCCTCTTTAATTTGATATAAAATGTTTTGATTTTTGATTGAAAACTTTAGTCGGGTTCCCGCACATAAGGGAGTTTTCATGATTTTCGTGGATTACAACATCGCGCAAAACCCTGTCCTGACGTTATTTTTCAACTTAAGACAATAAGCTACGTACCAAAATGAAAAGAAATAAATTACTTTTAATATGCATTTTTTATTTTTCCAATATGGAAACAAATACAGGAGTTATTGGCGTTAGAGTTCAAATAGTGGGTTTTAGCTAGTTGCTTATTTTGAGCTAAAATAACTCGAAATGTAAAAAGAAAATGAAAAATGTACTTCACGAACCTAGTGGTGAATTTATTTGTCTTCAAGGTACAATAAAATTATTTTCTCTAAATTAAAATATATCGCCGGAAAATGCGACCGCGTAAACGTTTACACGCGCTGTTCGTCGACCCCGCGGAAGAATATTTACTATATTCATTACTGTTTGAATACGTAAATAAATGAGCGGTAACATTGTATCAGCCTCTGAAGGTATATTTTAGACTTAAAATGTGAAAAAGAGAACTTTATATGATAGTTAAAGCCATAATTTTAGAATAACTGATTATATACTATTTTTTCCTATTATTATCGCGGAGTAATTTTAGTACGTATCTCGACCGCGAGGACAACACCAAATTGCCTTTAGCCTCCTCTTAAGTGGTGGAATAAATAAAACACAGGATCCTCCAAATAATTTGTGTTGGGAAGCGCTCATATAAAAAATGAGTCGTGTGATCGGCTTTGAAATGGTCGGACGGCAAAAATCAAATTGCGACACACTGCCGCGTCGTGTTGAAGGACCCGTAAGGTTACATAGAACTATTCAAAGAACGACTCCTTATCGCACGGCAAGAGCCGAGCCGCATCAGAACCGTCTTGTGTGAAAGGGGCCAAATATATATATAAACTTCTTTATATAATCTTCTCGCCATTCGTCTGGCTCCTTAAGATCACCTGACACTAATTCTTCCGCCAACTCGGCCGATTTAACTTGTCCACGTTTAGAACATATTTCTAAAACTGGTCGAGTAACTCAACTCAACCGGTTTAACTAATTTAAAACCGGTATCACTGGTCCGCTCACGGTTGCTATTTGGTATCTCATGTTGAGGCGGTACCTACATCACAACGCTAAAACCGGTATCACTGGTCCGCTCACGGTTGCTATATGGTATCTCATGTTGAGGTGGTACCTACATCACAACGCTAAAACCGGTATCACTGGTCCGCTCACGGTTGCTATATGGTATCTCATGTTGAGGCGGTACCTACATCACAACGCTAAAACCGGTATCACTGGTCCGCTCACGGTTGCTATATGGACTCTCATGTTGAGGCGGTACCTACATCACAACGCTAAAACCGGTATCACTGGTCCGCTCACGGTTGCAATATGGTATCTCATGTTGAGGTGGTACCTACATCACAACGCTAAAACCGGTATCACTGGTCCGCTCACGGTTGCTATATGGTATCTCATGTTGAGGCGGTACCTACATCACAACGCTAAAACCGGTATCACTGGTCCGCTCACGGTTGCTATATGGTATCTCATGTTGAGGCGGTACCTGGTACCTACATCACAACGCTAAAACCGGTATCACTGGTCCGCTCACGGTTGCTATATGGTATCTCATGTTGAGGCGGTACCTACATCACAACGCTAAAACCGATATCACTGGTCCGCTCACGGTTGCTATATTGTATCTCATGTTGAGGCGGCACCTACATCACAACGCTAAAACCGTTATCCCTGGTTCGCTCACGGTTGTTATATGGTATCTCATGTTGAGGCGGTACCTACATCACAACGCTAAAACCGGTATCACTGGTCCGCTCAAGGTTGCTATATGGTATCTCATGTTGAGGCGGCACCTACATCACAACGCTAAAACCGGTATCACTGGTCCGCTCACGGTTGCTATATAATATCTCTGTTGAGGCGGTACCTACACACAACGCTAAAACCGGTATCACTGGTCCGCTCACGGTTGCTATATGGCATCTCATGTTGAGGCGGTACCTACATCACAACGCTAAAACCGGTATCACTGGTCCGCTCACGGTTGCTATATGGACTCTCATGTTGAGGCGGTACCTACATCACAACGCTAAAACCGGTATCACTGGTCCGCTCACGGTTGCAATATGGTATCTCATGTTGAGGCGGTACCTACATCACAACGCTAAAACCGGTATCACTGGTCCGCTCACGGTTGCTATATGGACTCTCATGTTGAGGCGGTACCTACATCACAACGCTAAAACCGGTATCACTGGTCCGCTCACGGTTGCAATATGGTATCTCATGTTGAGGTGGTACCTACATCACAACGCTAAAACCGGTATCACTGGTCCGCTCACGGTTGCTATATGGTATCTCATGTTGAGGCGGTACCTACATCACAACGCTAAAACCGGTATCACTGGTCCGCTCACGGTTGCTATATGGTATCTCATGTTGAGGCGGTACCTACATCACAACGCTAAAACCGATATCACTGGTCCGCTCACGGTTGCTATATTGTATCTCATGTTGAGGCGGCACCTACATCACAACGCTAAAACCGTTATCCCTGGTTCGCTCACGGTTGCTATATGGTATCTCATGTTGAGGCGGTACCTACATCACAACGCTAAAACCGGTATCACTGGTCCGCTCAAGGTTGCTATATGGTATCTCATGTTGAGGCGGCACCTACATCACAACGCTAAAACCGGTATCACTGGTCCGCTCACGGTTGCTATATAATATCTCTGTTGAGGCGGTACCTACACACAACGCTAAAACCGGTATCACTGGTCCGCTCACGGTTGCTATATGGCATCTCATGTTGAGGCGGTACCTACATCACAACGCTAAAACCGGTATCACTGGTCCGCTCACGGTTGCTATATGGCATCTCATGTTGAGGCGGTACCTACATCACAACGCTAAAACCGGTATCACTGGTCCGCTCACGGTTGCTATATGGCATCTCATGTTGAGGGGGTACCTACATCACAACGCTAAAACCGGTATCACTGGTCCGCTCACGGTTGCTATATGGCATCTCATGTTTAGGCGGTACCTACATCACAACGCTAAAACCGGTATCACTGGTCCGCTCACGGTTGCTATATGGCATCTCATGTTGACGGGGTACCTACATCACAACACTGAAACCGGTATCACTGGTCCGCTCACGATGCTATATGGCGTCTCATGTTGAGGCGGTACCTACATCACAACGCTAAAACCGGTATCACTGGTCCGCTCACGGTTGCTATATGGCATCTCATGTTGAGGTGGTACCTACATCACGACAATAAAACCGGTATCACTGGTCCGCTCACGGTTGCTGTATGGCATCTCATGTTGAGGCGGTACCTACATCACAACGCTAAAACCGGTATCACTGGTCCGCTCACGGTTGCTGTATGGCATCTCATGTTGAGGCGGTACCTACATCACAACGCTAAAACCGGTATCACTGGTCCGCACACGGTTGCTATATGGCATCTAATGTTGAGGCGGTACCTACATCACGACGCTAAAACCGGTATCACTGGTCCGCTCACGGTTGCTATATGGCACTTCATGTTGATGTGGTACCTACATCACAACGCTGAAACCGGTATCACTGGTCCGCTCACGGTTTCTATATGGCATCTCATGTTGAGGCGGTACCTACATCACAACGCTAAAACCGGTATCACTGGTCCGCTCCCGGTTGCTATATGGCATCTCATGTTGAGGCGGTACCTACATCACGACGCTAAAACCGGTATCACTGGTCCGCTCACGGTTGCTATATGGCATCTCATGTTGAGGCGGTACCTACATCACGACGCTGAAACCGGTATCACTGGTCCGCTCACGGTTGCTATATGGCATCTCATGTTGAGGCGGTACCTACATCACGACGCTGAAACCGGTATTACTGGTCCGCTCACGGTTGCTATATGGCATCTCATGTTGAGGCGGTACCTACATCACAACGCTAAAACCGGTATCACTGGTCCGCTCACGGTTGCTATATGGCATCTCATGTTTAGGCGGTACCTACATCACAACGCTAAAACCGGTATCACTGGTCCGCTCACGGTTGCTATATGGCATCTCATGTTGACGCGGTACCTACATCACAACACTGAAACCGGTATCACTGGTCCGCTCACGATGCTATATGGCGTCTCATGTTGAGGCGGTACCTACATCACAACGCTAAAACCGGTATCACTGGTCCGCTCACGGTTGCTATATGGCATCTCATGTTGAGGTGGTACTTACATCACGACGCTATAACCGGTATCACTGGTCCACTCACGGTTGCTGTATGGCATCTCATGTTGAGGCGGTACGTACATCACAACGCTAAAACCGGTATCACTTGTCCGGTCACGGTTGCTGTATGGCATCTCATGTTGAGGCGGTACCTACATCACAACGCTAAAACCGGTATCACTGGTCCGCACACGGTTGCTATATGGCATCTAATGTTGAGGCGGTACCTACATCACGACGCTAAAACCGGTATCACTGGTCCGCTCACGGTTGCTATATGGCATCTCATGTTGAGGTGGTACCTACATCACGACGCTAAAACCGGTATCGCTGGTCCGCTCACGGTTGCTATATGGCATCTCATGTTGAGGTGGTACCTACATCACCACGCTAAGACCGGTATCACTGGTCCACTCAAAGTTGTTATATGGCATCTCATGTTGAGGTGGTACCTACATCACGACGCTAAAACCGGTATCACTGGTCCGCTCACGGTTGCTGTATGGCATCTCATGTTGAGGTGGTACCTACATCACGACGCTAAAACCGGTATCACTGGTCCGCTCACGGTTGCTATATGGATCTCATGTTGAGGTGGTACCTACATCACAACGCTAAGACCGGTATCACTGGTCCACTCACGGTTGTTATATGGCATCTCATGTTGAGGTGGTACCTACATCACAACGCTAAAACCGGTATCACTGGTCCGCTCACGGTTGCTATATGGCATCTCATGTTGAGGTGGTACCTACATCACAACGCTAAAACCGGTATCACTGGTCCGCTCACGGTTGCTATATGGCATCTCATGTTGAGGTGGTACCTACATCACAACGCTAAAACCGGTATCACTGGTCCGCTTACGGTTGCTATATGGCATCTCATGTTGAGGCGGTACCTACATCACAACGCTAAATCCGGTATCACTGGTCCGCTCACGGTTGCTATATGGCATCTCATGTTGAGGCGGTACCTACATCACAACGCTAAAACCGGTATCACTGGTCCGCTCACGGTTGCTATATGGCATCTCATGTTGAGGGGGTACTTACATCACAACGCTAAAACCGGTATCACTGGTCCGCTCACTTTTGCTATATGGTATCTCATGTTGAGGTGGTACCTACATCACAACGCTAAAACCGGTATCACTGGTCCACCCACGATTGCTATAATGTATCTCATGTTGAGGTGGTACCTACATCACAACGCTAAAACCGGTATCACTGGTCCGCTCACGGTTGCTATATGGCATCTCGTTGAGGTGGTACCTACATCACAAAGCTAAAACCGGTATCACTGGTCCGCTCACGGTTGCTATATGGCATCTCATGTTGAGGCGGTACCTACATCACAACGCTAAAACCGGTATCACTGGTCCGCTCACGGTTGCTATATGGCATCTCATGTTGAGGCGGTACCTACATCAAAACGCTAAAACCGGTATCACTGGTCCGCTCACTTTTGCTATATGGTATCTCATGTTGAGGTGGTACCTACATCACAACGCTAAAACCGGTATCACTGGTCCGCCCACGATTGCTATAAGGTATCTCATGTTGAGGTGGTACCTACATCACAACGCTAAAACCGGTATCACTGGTCCGCTCACGGTTGCTATATGGCATCTCGTTGAGGTGGTACCTACATCACAAAGCTAAAACCGGTATCACTGGTCCGCTCACGGTTGCTATATGGCATCTCATGTTGAGGCGGTACCTGCATCACAACGCTAAAACCGGTATCACTGGTCCGCTCACTTTTGCTATATGGTATCTCATGTTGAGGTGGTACCTACATCACAACGCTAAAACCGGTATCACTGGTCCGCCCACGATTGCTATAAGGTATCTCATGTTGACGTGGTACCTACATCACAACGCTACAACCGGTATCACTGGTCCGCTCACGGTTGCTATATGGCATCTCATGTTGAGGCGGTACCTACATCACAACGCTAAAACCGGTATCACTGGTCCGCTCACGGTTGCTATATGGCATCTCATGTTGAGGCGGTACCTACATCACAACGCTAAAACCGGTATCACTGGTCCGCTCACGGTTGCTATATGGCATCTCATGTTGAGGGGGTACCTACATCACAACGCTAAAACCGGTATCACTGGTCCGCTCACGGTTGCTATATGGCATCTCATGTTTAGGCGGTACCTACATCACAACGCTAAAACCGGTATCACTGGTCCGCTCACGGTTGCTATATGGCATCTCATGTTGACGCGGTACCTACATCACAACACTGAAACCGGTATCACTGGTCCGCTCACGGTGCTATATGGCGTCTCATGTTGAGGCGGTACCTACATCACAACGCTAAAACCGGTATCACTGGTCCGCTCACGGTTGCTATATGGCATCTCATGTTGACGCGGTACCTACATCACAACGCTAAAACCGGTATCACTGGTCCGCTCACGATGCTATATGGCGTCTCATGTTGAGGCGGTACCTACATCAAAACGCTAAAACCGGTATCACTGGTCCGCTCACGGTTGCTATATGGCATCTCATGTTGAGGGGGTACCTACATCACAACGCTAAAACCGGTATCACTGGTCCGCTCACGGTTGCTATATGGCATCTCATGTTTAGGCGGTACCTACATCACAACGCTAAAACCGGTATCACTGGTCCGCTCACGGTTGCTATATGGCATCTCATGTTGACGCGGTACCTACATCACAACACTGAAACCGGTATCACTGGTCCGCTCACGGTGCTATATGGCGTCTCATGTTGAGGCGGTACCTACATCACAACGCTAAAACCGGTATCACTGGTCCGCTCACGGTTGCTATATGGCATCTCATGTTGACGCGGTACCTACATCACAACGCTAAAACCGGTATCACTGGTCCGCTCACGGTTGCTATATGGCATCTCATGTTGACGCGGTACCTACATCACAACGCTAAAACCGGTATCACTGGTCCGCTCACGATGCTATATGGCGTCTCATGTTGAGGCGGTACCTACATCACAACGCTAAAACCGGTATCACTGGTCCGCTCACGGTTGCTATATGGCATCTCATGTTGAGGTGGTACTTACATCACGACGCTATAACCGGTATCACTGGTCCACTCACGGTTGCTGTATGGCATCTCATGTTGAGGCGGTACGTACATCACAACGCTAAAACCGGTATCACTGGTCCGCTCACGGTTGCTGTATGGCATCTCATGTTGAGGCGGTACCTACATCACAACGCTAAAACCGGTATCACTGGTCCGCACACGGTTGCTATATGGCATCTAATGTTGAGGCGGTACCTACATCACGACGCTAAAACCGGTATCACTGGTCCGCTCACGGTTGCTATATGGCATCTCATGTTGAGGTGGTACCTACATCACGACGCTAAAACCGGTATCGCTGGTCCGCTCACGGTTGCTATATGGCATCTCATGTTGAGGTGGTACCTACATCACCACGCTAAGACCGGTATCACTGGTCCACTCAAAGTTGTTATATGGCATCTCATGTTGAGGTGGTACCTACATCACGACGCTAAAACCGGTATCACTGGTCCGCTCACGGTTGCTGTATGGCATCTCATGTTGAGGTGGTACCTACATCACGACGCTAAAACCGGTATCACTGGTCCGCTCACGGTTGCTATATGGATCTCATGTTGAGGTGGTACCTACATCACAACGCTAAGACCGGTATCACTGGTCCACTCACGGTTGTTATATGGCATCTCATGTTGAGGTGGTACCTACATCACAACGCTAAAACCGGTATCACTGGTCCGCTCACGGTTGCTATATGGCATCTCATGTTGAGGTGGTACCTACATCACAACGCTAAAACCGGTATCACTGGTCCGCTCACGGTTGCTATATGGCATCTCATGTTGAGGTGGTACCTACATCACAACGCTAAAACCGGTATCACTGGTCCGCTTACGGTTGCTATATGGCATCTCATGTTGAGGCGGTACCTACATCACAACGCTAAATCCGGTATCACTGGTCCGCTCACGGTTGCTATATGGCATCTCATGTTGAGGCGGTACCTACATCACAACGCTAAAACCGGTATCACTGGTCCGCTCACGGTTGCTATATGGCATCTCATGTTGAGGGGGTACTTACATCACAACGCTAAAACCGGTATCACTGGTCCGCTCACTTTTGCTATATGGTATCTCATGTTGAGGTGGTACCTACATCACAACGCTAAAACCGGTATCACTGGTCCACCCACGATTGCTATAATGTATCTCATGTTGAGGTGGTACCTACATCACAACGCTAAAACCGGTATCACTGGTCCGCTCACGGTTGCTATATGGCATCTCGTTGAGGTGGTACCTACATCACAAAGCTAAAACCGGTATCACTGGTCCGCTCACGGTTGCTATATGGCATCTCATGTTGAGGCGGTACCTACATCACAACCCTAAAACCGGTATCACTGGTCCGCTCACGGTTGCTATATGGCATCTCATGTTGAGGCGGTACCTACATCAAAACGCTAAAACCGGTATCACTGGTCCGCTCACTTTTGCTATATGGTATCTCATGTTGAGGTGGTACCTACATCACAACGCTAAAGCCGGTATCACTGGTCCGCCCACGATTGCTATAAGGTATCTCATGTTGAGGTGGTACCTACATCACAACGCTAAAACCGGTATCACTGGTCCGCTCACGGTTGCTATATGGCATCTCATGTTGAGGCGGTACCTACATCACAACGCTAAAACCGGTATCACTGGTCCGCTCACGGTTGCTATATGGCATCTCATGTTGAGGCGGTACCTGCATCACAACGCTAAAACCGGTATCACTGGTCCGCTCATGGTTGCTATATGGCATCTCATGTTGAGGTTGTACCTACATCACAACGCTAAAACCGGTATCACTGGTCCGCTCACGGTTGCTATATGGCATCTCATGTTGAGGCGGTACTTACGTCACAACGCTAAAACCAGTATCACTGGTCCGCTCACGATTGCTACATGGCATCTCATGTTGAGGCGGTACCTACATCACAACGCTGAAACCGGTATCACTGGTCCGCTCACGGTTGCTATATGGCACCTCATGTTGAGGCGGTACCTACATCACAATGCTAAAACCGGTATCACTAGTCCGCTCACGGTTGCTATATGGCATCCCATGTTTAGGCGGTACCTACATCACAACGCTGAAACCGGTATCACTGGTCCGCTCACGGTTTCTATATGGCATCCCATGTTGAGGCGGTACCTACATCACAACGCTAAAACCGGTATCACTGGTCCGCTCCCGGTTGCTATATGGCATCTCATGTTGAGGTGGTACCTACATCACGACGCTAAAACCGGTATCACTGGTCCGCTCACGGTTGCTATATGGCATCTCATGTTGAGGCGGTACCTACATCACGACGCTGTAACCGGTATCACTGGTCCGCTCACGGTTGCTATATGGCATCTCATGTTGAGGCGGTACCTACATCACGACGCTGAAACCGGTATTACTGGTCCGCTCACGGTTGCTATATGGCATCTCATGTTGAGGCGGTACCTACATCACAACGCTGAAACCGGTATCACTGGTCCGCTCACGGTTGCTATATGGCATCTCATGTTGAGGCGGTACCTACATCACGACGCTAAAACCGGTATCACTGGTCCGCTCACGGTTGCCTAATGGCATCTCATGTTGAGGCGGTACCTACATCACGACGCTGAAACCGGTATCACTGGTCCGCTCACGGTTGCTATATGGCATCTCCTGTTGAGGCGGTACCTACATCACGACGCTGAAACCGGTATTACTGGTCCGCTCACGGTTGCTATATGGCATCTCATGTTGAGGCGGTACCTACATCACAACGCTGAAACCGGTATCACTGGTCCGCTCACGGTTGCTATATGGCATCTCATGTTGACGCGGTACCTACATCACAACGCTGAAACCGGTATCACTGGTCCGCTCACGATGCTATATGGCGTCTCATGTTGAGGCGGTACCTACATCACTACGCTAAAACCGGTATCACTGGTCCGCTCACGGTTGCTATATGGCATCTCATGTTGAGGCGGTACCTACATCACAACGCTAAAACCGGTATCACTGGTCCGCACACGGTTGCTATATGGCATCTAATGTTGAGGCGGTACTTACATCACGACGCTAAAACCGGTATCACTGGTCCGCTCACGGTTGCTATATGGCATCTCATGTTGAGGTGGTACCTACATCACGACGCTAAAACCGGTATCGCTGGTCCGCTCACGGTTGCTATATGGCATCTCATGTTGAGGTGGTACCTACATCACCACGCTAAGACCGGTATCACTGGTCCACTGACAGTTGTTATATGGCATCTCATGTTGAGGTGGTACCTACATCACGACGCTAAAATCGGTATCACTGGTCCGCTCACGGTTGCTGTATGGCATCTCATGTTGAGGTGGTACCTACATCACGACGCTAAAACCGGTATCACTGGTCCGCTCACGGTTGCTATATGGATCTCATGTTGAGGTGGTACCTACATCACAACGCTAAGACCGGTATCACTGGTCCACTCACGGTTGATATATGGCATCTCATGTTGAGGTGGTACCTACATCACAACGCTAAAACCGGTATCACTGGTCCGCTCACGGTTGCTATATGGCATCTCATGTTGAGGTGGTACCTACATCACAACGCTAAAACCGGTATCACTGGTCCGCTCACGGTTGCTATATGGCATCTCATGTTGAGGTGGTACCTACATCACAACGCTAAAACCGGTATCACTGGTCCGCTTACGGTTGCTATATGGCATCTCATGTTGAGGCGGTACCTACATCACAACGCTAAATCCGGTATCACTGGTCCGCTCACGGTTGCTATATGGCATCTCATGTTGAGGCGGTACCTACATCACAACGCTAAAACCGGTATCACTGGTCCGCTCACGGTTGCTATATGGCATCTCATGTTGAGGGGGTACCTACATCACAACGCTAAAACCGGTATCACTGGTCCGCTCACGGTTGCTATATGGCATCTCATGTTGAGGCGGTACCTACATCACAACGCTTAAACCGGTATCACTGGTCCGCTCACGGTTGCTATATGGCATCTCATGTTGAGGCGGTACCTACATCACAACGCTGAAACCGGTATCACTGGTCCGCTCACGGTTGCTATATGGCATCTCATGTTGAGGTGGTACCTACATCACGACGCTAAAACCGGTATCACTGGTCCGCTCACGGTTGCTGTATGGCATCTCATGTTGAGGTGGTACCTACATCACGACGCTAAAACCGGTATCACTGGTCCGCTCACGGTTGCTTTATGGATCTCATGTTGAGGTGGTACCTACATCACAACGCTAAGACCGGTATCACTGGTCCACTCACGGTTGTTATATGGCATCTCATGTTGAGGTGGTACCTACATCACAACGCTAAAACCGGTATCACTGGTCCGCTCACGGTTGCTATATGGCATCTCATGTTAAGGTGGTACCTACATCACAACGCTAAAACCGGTATCACTGGTCCGCTCACGGTTGCTATATGGCATCTCATGTTGAGGTGGTACCTACATCACAACGCTAAAACCGGTATCACTGGTCCGCTTACGGTTGCTATATGGCATCTCATGTTGAGGCGGTACCTACATCACAACGCTAAAACCGGTATCACCGGTCCGCTCACGGTTGCTATATGGCATCTCATGTTGAGGCGGTACCTACATCACAACGCTAAAACCGGTATCACTGGTCCGCTCACGGTTGCTATATGGCATCTCATGTTGAGGCGGTACCTACATCACGACGCTAAAACCGGTATCACTGGTCCGCTCACGGTTGCTATATGGCATCTCATGTTGAGGCGGTACCTACATCACGACGCTAAAACCGGTATCACTGGTCCGCTCACGGTTGCTATATGGCATCTCATGTTGAGGCGGTACCTACATCACAACGCTAAAACCGGTATCACTGGTCCGCTCACGGTTGCTATATGGCATCTCATGTTGAGGTGGTACCTACATCACAACGCTAAGACCGGTATCACTGGTCCGCTCACGGTTGCTATATGGCATCTCATGTTGAGGTGGTACCTACATCACAACGCTAAAACCGGTATCACTGGTCCGCTCACGGCTGCTATATGGCATCTCATGTTGAGGTGGTACCTACATCACGACGCTAAAACCGGTATCACTGGTCCGCTCACGGTTGCTATACGGCATCTCATGTTGAGGTGGTACCTACATCACGACGCTAAAACCACTAGCAGTGATAGAAAAAAAGATAATCAGGTCATCTCACAGAAAAGTAGAAGGGAACCATACTCGGCTTTTTAGTCAACTACAAATTTCGCCGTTACGATCTTTATTTGCATTTAAGACTTTACGAATTTTTTACAACAGGGGTGGAAATCTACATAAGACTTCTAATGATTATACTAATAGGCTAAGGAATTCATTGATAACAGTCCCGAGACCTTTTAAGGGATCTTTTAAATAACCTTTTGCATATTTGGCACCAAAATTGTACAACCTTTTAGGGCTTTGGGAAAAGCAGTTTGTATCCTTTTCGTCCCATTGCAAGTACATTAGAGATTGTATTGATGAACTTGAAAACATAAAAGAGTTGTTTAACTAAATAATTTTGTTGTCCTAACTTTTTCACGTCAATATACATTTCCATTCAGGTTTAGATATGAAAAAATTTCTACCCTTATTAGCATCTTTCTAACGTTAAGGCACACTTAACTTTAGACTAAAGTTAAGAATAACTAAGAAATTATTGAGAAATTATTAAGAAATAACTAAGAAATTATTTCTTAGTTTTTAAATTTTTTCTATTTTCAAAATGAATAAAGTAATCACGAACCCAACCGCTCGTCCAGGCCCCAAATAAGCCTCGAAACAGGTTTGCCTTTAGAGGCTTCCTATATTAATTATTTTTAATTAACTTAAAACACAGCTGTTTACCTGTCTGAGATATTTAGATGGGGATAATGCTCCATTAGCAATCTGTACTCAATTGTATTATCCCTGTTTATTCTACTGTACTGGCAACGTGCTATAAAAGTTTTAAGTGGTTTTGTCATGAACAGCTGATGATTCTTTTGTTTACTTTTTGTTGTTATTGACAACTCATATGACCCCATGTTAAAAATTATCTATTTTAAATTTAATTTTTCTAAAACAATTGCGTTTCTACAGCAAATTCAACCACGTAGGTGAATTTAAAAATAAAAACTACACCTACATGCAAAATTTTATCAAATTCGTTAGAGCCGTTTTCGAGATAGGATTTATAAATATTCATTGCTCATTTTTTAAAGTAATAGGATTAACATCATGAGTGTATGCGTATGTATTTATGTATATATATGCGTGTATGTATGTATCTGTAATTCTGTAGGACCTATGTATGTATCTGCTTAGGTATGATGTATGTATGTGTGTATGTATGACCCTAGTATGATTCTCATGAAATATAAATTTACTCTAGTTATATATGTTTTTATGTCATTAAATTGCCAAATTAATGTTAAAATGTTATGTATGAAAGCACGACCAGTGTAGTGCAATACGGTGTTCCAGTAGGTACTATGTTCAATGCGTACGTGAATGGTTTGTACATATGTGTATGTATGCTTTATGGAAATAAATATTATTCTTATTCTTATAACGCAAGTTGTTCAGCGCTAGAGCGTTGAAAGCGCCCTCTAGAAATAAATCAAAGCTTTGGGGTCGAAGCGGTTAAAAAATTGTTCATTTTAATTATCAGTCATCGGTGCGCTACATTATAAGCTTTAAAATGACACCTCAATCGCAAAAATCGATTAAGTAGGACGGCTGAAAAAGGAATCTAACAGAGAAAACCCGTTATTGTATTAAGTATATAGTTACCTGCCATTTATAAAGCATTGGAATCTAAAAACGTCTGTTTTGTTTACTTAAAAACATTATACTTTATTTAAAACCACATTATAAATATTGATATGGTCGATATAAAATCCAGCTTTAAATATGTGGGATGAACGTAGTATAGTAAATAAAGTTTTTTACTTTTAAATTTTCTTATTTTATAATTTAGGGGCTTTAATATTTCTAGAATAGGTATTCTATACATACCTCAACGTCCAACAGTTCAAATAGATAAATCCACTACATGTTTTGCAGCGATGACTGCATTATCAAGTGGTTTTTACAAAAACGTTCATCCGGGTCGGAGTTGTCAGTAAACAGTTAGCACGCACAATACACATACACATTTAAAACGAGACGGACAAACAAACGTTTCAGTAGGCCTACTGTACCCGACCGCGGCACTGACAGAAAGCAGACTGGCGAAAATCATTCACCCTCACCCCTCCGCCGTCATCAGGTGTATAAAGGTTGCGTTGCACTTGAGCAGTGCTGTGAACGATTATGGCATAAAAGATTGAATGTGATTTCAAATTTAATTTTTCGTTTAAATGTTTCTTTTTTCCTCATGGCCATTGAAGCTTCTGTAGATCTCAAACTGTTCTAGGGAGTCTAATCTATTGCCTTTATTACAAACGTGTAAGATTTCTAAGCTATTGTTTATGTCGTATATTGAATGATTGTAATCTACCATGTGTTGAGCTAATGTTGACTTTTGTTTATTTGTTTTAGGGTCGAGCCGGTGCTCCTTGTACCGCTGCGTAAAACTTCTGCCCGTTTGTCCTACATACAAATTAGGACATGTTTACATTTGATTTTATACACGCCAGATTTGTCTAACTTGTTCGCGTCATCATTCTTTAATGAAAAAGCGTGTTTTGTTCATTAGGATTAAGATTATGTTGTCTTATTTTGGCTATTCATCAATACTAATATTACTACTGTAACTACAAACGGGTTTAAAATTGTTCATTGTTTGAATAATGATGTTAATATGTGCAGCCAAAATAACTCGGAAAACATTAACCAGACAATTCAGTAAATTTAAATTTTATGCTGTTATAAAATTAAAACCTGAAACAATTTAACCTAACACATTTATGTGTAACACAACACATAAAAATAACCATAAACTTACTTTTCTTGTTTTAATTGATTAACTTTCTACTTCGTCACCCTTAATAAAACTTATAATAAATCAAAATATAGCAAGATAGCCTAAAAAAACATTTACAGAGAGTGTCATAAGAGTATTGACAAATAAATAAAAATAATACCTTACTTTATTCTTCGGTATCATATTTGAAAACATTTAATTTATATATGAACTAATTTGAATTATAAATTTTTAGTTATATGCTTTAAATCTTTTATTATATTGCTGCTGACACCATCAGTAGCTTTAAAATACACGCTATTTTAATTTTTCGCCAAATAAATGTCAAAGTTTTTCAAATAAGTCTCAAAAGGTAAATGTATACAACTGTGATGACAGACCAACAATAAAATATTGATTGTAATGAAGTTAGGACAGAACTTTTAAATTTAATAAATAAGTATCCAAATGTATTAACCAATAAAATAGGTAAAGGTTTAGATTTTCAATACAAAATCAAACTTAAGGACAATGCCATTGTAAATGAAAAACCTTATCCTTTAAGTCCTCCCAGATGTGTTAAAATGCAGTCAATTATAAATGAACTATTTGACCAAGGTGTGATTAAACTTTCCATTAGCAGCTACATGCAGTAGTCCCAGTTTTCTGGTACACCGACTAAATGGCAATAAGAAGCGCTTAGGTATTAACTATAGTAAGCTTAACAACAAAGTAGAAAGAATCAATTTTCCACTATGTGACTTGTAAGATAGCTATATAATTTTCTAACAGGAGCTGAGTATCTTATATATATATAAAAGCCAAAACCCATTGACTGACTGATCACAGTTTCTCAAAAACTATAAGGCTTAGAGCCATGAAACTCGGCACAAATATTCCTTACAAGCTCTAGATGCGTACTAAGAAAGGATTTTGCAATATTTTGTCTCTAAAGGCCTAAATATGGTATATTATATTCTCAAAAACCACAAGACTTTGGGCCATGAAACTTGGCTCATTTATTCTTTATAGGCTTTAGATGCGAAAAAAGAAAGATTTTAAAAATATTCTTCCTCAGACGGCTAAAATAGATTATTTAAAAAAATTGAAAATGGCGGCCATTTTAGTTTTTCCTAACTATGGATGGGAGAAATATTTTCAGGGAACAGAAAAGGTAGGAGAACTAATCTATTTGGCCAATATATCTACCTCCTACTTTTTCTTACAGTTTTCGGTTTATTGTCAAAAACGTGCTAAATTCAGATTGATGTCAAGTCGAAAATCCATCCTTAGTGTCTTCTTTGTTTTATATTCCGGGTTATCCTCATTCTCTGTATTGGGGAATTGGAGGAAGTTAGTTTATACAATTTGCTAATCATGATGGGAACATGTTTAGAGGAAGCGTTACACTTCCTCATTTTCATCTAGAGTGGAATAATCAGCTTCGTCTTAAGGGTTTAATTGCACGCACAAGACCCAAATAAATCAGTCCGTTTGTTAATTATTCCTAAAAATTGCACAAGGCATAATATAATTGAATTAAAATGAGGTAACCTTTCAGCGGGCGAAGCTGCGGGGTATATCTGCTAGTTTTATTATAATTGATCTGGCTAATTCTTTCATGCAAATTCCAACAGCGGAAGAACGTAAGCATCTGACAGCATTTTAGCATTTTCAGCACCTTTTACTCTGCACCAATTTGAACGTTTTCCCTACAGGCGCCTCGTGGGAAGTAGGTCACTCAGTGCTTGATGTTTTTAGGGATATCAAATTTAACTATGTAATTAATTTTGTTGACGATATTCTGGTCTATTGTAAGGAAGAACATTTTATACACCTGGAAGAAGTTGTAAATAGGTTAAGAAAACGTGGTTTAACTGTAAATCCGAGCAAAGTAAAATTGTGTCATAAGAAAATCAGTTATCTAGGTAATATTGTCAGTAAAAGTCAAGTAAGAATAGACGAATCTCGCACTAAAGACATTAGAAATTTATTAGCAACTCAAAAATGTTAAAGATGTAAGTAGCTTTATTGGCTTGGCATCATTATTTTCAAAGTTTATTAAGAATTATGAGGATATTGCTGCTCCGCTTAATGAACTACGTACAAAACGTAGTAGGTAGTAAGTAGTGGTGTGCGAGTATGCACTACTCGACTCGACTCGATTTATTGCAAAATACTTGAAAGTTAGTTGTATCGGCAAATACTATGTTGGGTCAATCCCGAAATCCCGGGATTGAGAATATCGCCCGGGATTGGATTCCCTAGCTGGAATGCAGCGAGCTGATGCAACGGCAGGGGCGGCAAGTGGTTACCTTAGGGGCGGTGGCGGGCCCACGGTCAATGGTCGACTGCGGCGCTCCGCCGGCGCCGGCGGCTCTCAGAAGAAAGAAAATAGTGTGAGTAGTGTAAATACCCCCGTTGCAGCAGACCTGCATACTAAGCGAATTTCAAATGCAAAACAACATATATCAATCCAACACAGCGAGATTTGACATGTTTTGGTAAGCTCTATAAGAATAACATGGGGAATGAGAATGCAGGTTTGCTGCTACAGGTATATTAAAACTGGGTGGTTTTAATTTATTATTTAGTAGATCTGAACTAGAAGAAGCTATTTACCAAATTTTATCAAGATATGTTGAGAAATAACCGAGATATAGAATTTTACTTATTTCCCATAAGGTTAACATTGGGACAACGTACTGTGTTTACCACTTTCAATATCTCGGTAACCAATGGACATAGAGCAGTGATTCAAGATACTGAATTGTTTGTTTTTTTGAGCTGAATTCAATGGTGCCAACAAAAATTCGCTAAATTTTATTTTTCTATGTAAAAAACTCAAAAAACCCATTTTTGGGGGGTTTATCCCCCTTTACCCCCCCTTCCGGTGGTCCGATCGGGCTGGTTCACGAACTCATCCGAGTGATTACCACTTTACACGTATGTACCAATTTTCATTAAGATTGGACCATTTTTACGGCCGCTATCGTGCTAACAGACAAATATATATATCATCATATATTTAATTTCGTAAGGCGATTCTTTGCGTCAAAATTGTGGGCGTTTGGCAAGTCGTAGAAAGATGGGAGAGGGCTCAAATTAAAGGTCTCTATTCCGTGATGGCGGGAAAAATAATGAAATTGCTTGAAATTCACCAGAAAACGAGAAATAAAGTAAAATATCTGCCATTTAAAAAGCATTGGGATCTAAAAACGTTTGCTTTGTTTATATAAAACATGTGAAGCTGATACTTGATTGAAAACCATGTGGTAGGCTATAGATATCAATGTAGGGCAGATTGAAATTGCTATGAAGGTATTTTGTACTATAATAAAGGATCATTTAATTTTCCCTCATTATAGGGGCTTTAAGCCCCTTCAAGCCACTAGTATATTATATATAAATTCGAACGAATAGTGTTTTTTGCTTCTGGTGGCCCCAAAACGAAAAGTTATCATAGTCTCGGGCTTAGGTCTTACCATGAGACCTACGGTAATAGCTTCTTCCCTATGGGGGAAATTCGCTAAAAGGTGAAAAGGGCAATTAATGTGTTTCGAGTATAAGGTGTTATTTTTAAAATTAAATTTAAGCGAAAGAGTTGGAAACGTGGACTTATTTTTAGGTGGACATTTGGGACAATTGTATGTGAATTGATTAGCACACAGGGGGTTTTTAGTTTTATATTCAGTGCGAATTTGGGAAAGGAGAAATGTATCATATCTAAATTTTTAGTTGATTTTCAAATTCATACAGCATTTAAATAACCAACAACTTATGTAAATTAGTTATTATAAACAGAGAGCAAACTACATGAATTAACCAGATATTTGTTAGAACAGGCAATTTAAAAATCTTGTTGAGTTTTGCAGAGATGAGTCTTGATCCTTATTTGGGCATATTTAAATCCGAGCTTTTTTATTGGTTTTATTGGGGAGGCGGTGGGAGCTCCACCCATCGCCGCCCCGTGTGCTGTGGGCAACAATTTAACCATTCTTAGTTGGAATATAGCGCAGCGTAGTGCAAATCACCACCATTAAAAACAGGTAGAGTGTCTGTTTTAATTATTGTTTAATTTGTTGTAAATTCCATATTGTTGCCTTTATTAATTTCAGGGGTTCCTCTAGGCCGGATTAAGTAACACAAAATTAAATTTAAATTTTACTTAGATTACAGAATTTGTTTACTAGCGAATTCCCTTAGAAATAAAACATTACCGTCGTATTAACAGAATGGACAAAAAATATCCGTTCTGGGTAACCTCAGCAATAATATTAATTTTTATATCAATTAATAGCTTTTTAAGTCTACTTTCTGAATATCAAGTGAATTCATCGCGGGAAAGCATTTTTACCTGCAAAAATCAAGGTTTGTTTCAAAATTTAACATGGGTTTATAATGGGGAGTATAATTTATAACTCTCTTAAAAATCGTCCGATCGTGACAAAATTTTAGTACACACATCTAAAACTAGGTTCTCTTGGACGAGTTCGTAAACCGGCCAGATCGACAAATCCGAAGTGGGGTAAAGGCTACTTTTAGCCCCTCAAAAATGGGGGTTTTTCAGTATTTCAAATTATTAAATTGAATTAATTAATTTTTTTCCACCATTGGATTCAGCTCAATGAAACAAACAATTTGGTATCTTGAATCATTGTTCTACGTTAATTGGTCTCCAAGTTATTTTCACTTCGCGTAGTGTTTCACGAGTTAATCAAAAGTAGTTTTGATGGATCTATGTATCCTATTAATTTAAAAGATATATATATATATATATTTTTTTTTTCTAAATTAAACTTATTTATCAGTATTTTTGACGGAGACTATGCAAAACAAACGACGGCATTATTTTGATGTATAAATATATCACTTTTTATAGGTTTTTTGTAATAATTGATTAAATTATTGTTTTTATTAGAAATTCTCTGAGTACGCAGGTTTGCTGTGACGAGGGTATTTTATTGTTCACAGGATTTTGACGTTCTCATGGGTAAAAATCCCCAAAACAATTTTTTATAGGCTGAACCAATTTAAATATACATTTTAGAGATGTGTGATCTGGCTCATTAAACAAACCTAACATGAATGATTTGCCTGGATAATTTAAAAGTAAATTCTCCCTCCAAATGATTAAAATTAAGATTGTGTTTAGTTGATACTTTTGATCTGCTGGACAGGCTATATTAATTTTCAATAAGTTCAACATTTAATCAAATGAATTTTATCGTTTTATTCACTGCATACGCAAGAAAAGTTGAAATCCAAACTCAAATATGTCATTGCACAATTCTAACTTGTTTTCTCATGAATTTACTTAGGTTAACAGCATATTAAAATTATAGACATATAGATGAAGAACGTCAAAATGTAATATTTTATCCATTTTTAATTTTTTTTATTATTGAAAATGTAGAGTGGATCTGATTATTATGTATTGTTTCCACACGCACTAGCTTAGTTAAACAACATATGAAAATCTTACACAAATCTGTTTACAAAGACAAAAGGCATGTAGCTGCTTGGGTTATCAACATACAAACATTGTAGACTAATCGGATGGTAAAGAACAAAATTAATATTTTTTTTGTAATTTTATTGTTTAAAATATATTGGGTAAACAGGATTAATACATACAGTTTATACATACGGTGGCCCAGGATAATTACATATCCAAACTAAAGACAGATCAATTGAAAAGTATAAAAGTTACTTCTATACCCCTTGTTTATAATTTTATAGTTTACAATATACAGGGTAAATTTAATTAATATATCCTGTTTACACGTGCGTAAGCTTAGGTTTACAACATACCAAAATTATAGACAAATCGATTAATAAAGAAAGTAGTTTTGTGTAAGAGTTAATATTTTTTCGCAACACTACACTAGTAAGTAGCCGATTTCCGCTTCCGTTTCAGTGTGGGAAGTCGCCGTTTACAAAAGAGTACGGCAAATATCAGCTGTAGTGAGGTAACAAATCAGCTGGAGTGCGGTAAAGAGTTTGCATTGAGCATTTACCGCACGAGTGCGGTAAATGCTCAATGTTGCCAACTTAAGAAAAAAATAGTATATCACACAATTTACATACATTATACATAAACACAACAGACACATTTTAACTAATGTGTGACCATATCTCAATTGTAAATAAAATGGTTTCCCAGGTTGCGACTAATTACAGTTAATAGCGATAAGTTAATAAAGAGCAGTATTATTTAATCAATTGTTGCCGTCTGTGTGACGATAAGACGTATTCCTAGAAAGGCTTACTCGGTCGCTGAACAGCAGAGATAACGCTTTTTTTCATCTCCCCCACACAGATAAATATGGTTTTGTTCATATTTTCTCTCTACAGTTTAATTAATATTTTTTAAATCTTTTAACTTTCATAGAAGTGTTGTTTTTTACTTACCCTGTATATTTGTTGCTGGTAGTGTTGCGAAAAATTGTTTTTACTTTATGCAAAACTTAATTTAAATCATTTGTTTATGCCCTTGAAGTTCGCTGAGTTCGCTGAGTTCGCTGCAACGGGGGTATTTCTGTATTACCTTAGTCCCATTACCCTACAACTGTCTCAGAATGTATACAACAATATTTTATCGGATACTAGCTTATCCAACCGGTTTCACCCGTGGAAAAACATAAAAACTTCCCTAGATTTAGGATTTAATTTGTCATACTTTTTAAGCTCGCTTCAGATTCAATTTCTGAATGACTTTGAATCTGAACTCTTGTGGCCTTCCTGTCTCTATTGTGTTAGGTAATGTGACTTTCGAAGCAAAAAAGCCTTCAATGATCAGTTAAAATAACGTAATTTCAAATATTGATGATTATATCTTGCGTTTCACTTTTTTGACTGACTTACTCATTTTTCCATTTTGTTTATTTTTAAAGCGGCAATATAAATTTGAGAATTTTGTATTTGTATTGTTATAGTCCCGTCGTTGTATTATGTATTTAATCATTGTGCATTTACTGTAAGGCATGTAAGGGTTTCCTGAATAACTCTTGGAAAGCGGATTACCTAGTTTTAATGTCACGGCTTCTTATTATACTTGGAATCACATTAGTTCAATGTTCTCATTAAACATCTGGCCCCTGTATTATTGTAGCTGTATGGTTATAAAACCTGTTATTTATTGTTAAAAAAGATAAAGATTGGATAAGACCAAATAAGTTAAGAAAAGATTATAAGATAATGTAATATGATGAAGATTGTCATAAAGATAATGATGAGATAAACTAATAATGAAGTTTCCTGAATAAGTCTTGAAAAGCGGATTACCCAGTTTTAATGTCACGGCTTTTTATTATACTTGGAATCACATTAGTGCAATGTTCTCATTAAACATCTGGCCCCTGTATTATTACAGTTGTATAGTAGGCCTATAGTTATAAAACCTGTTGTTTATTATTAAAAAAGATAAAGATTAGATAAGACCAAATTAGTTGAGATATGATTATAAAATAATGTAATATGATGAAGATTATCGTAAAGATAATGATGAGATAAACTAATAATGAAGTTTCCTGAATAAGTCTTGAAAAGCGGATTACCTAGTTTTAATGTCACGGCTTCTTATTATACTTGGTATCACATTAGTGCAATGTTCTCATTAAAAATCTGGCCCCTGTATTATTACAGTTGTATAGGATAGTTATAAAACCTGTTGTTTATTATTAAAAAAGATAAAGATTGGCTAAGACCAAATTAGGTACCTAGTTGAGATATAATTATAAGATAATGTAATATAATGAAGATTATCATAAATATAATGAGATAAACTTATAATGAAGTAAACATTATAATCTTAGTATGATAATTTTGGTTTTCCTATTTATTTATTATTTATTGCATGTTTTACCGTCAATCTGTTGCTCTTCTTTAATTGTGAATTAATGCTACTTTATATTAGACTGATCTAATGTTATATTAGATATATTTTCCTTTTTTGGGCTGCATCAAAATAGTTAAAAAACCTATTTTGTACTATGCTAAATTAAAAACAGTCAGTTGCTATTCTGTTTGCAGCGAAATGTAGGTTTTGTCCAGCCCAGAATACATCTAACAAATAGTTAATACATTTACTTATTTAATGAAATTGTATATTGAAAAAATATATATATGTTCAGATTGATTTTGATACATTTTGGACCCCACTGACGAGTTATGCATAACTTGGTTGGGCCAAAACTTTGAATTATGATGTTCAATGAATAAATAAATAAAGAAATAAGATAAATACCTTGATATAACGTCACATAAGGTTGCAGGACCAATGAAGGGAGGGACAGTCCTTGCGTTGTTTCGGTCTGGGGTTTTTAAGTGGCATTATCCGATTTAAAGGCAATGTCCTTGGAAATCCCAAACTAGTTCAACTAATTTTTCGTCGGAGTTTCTCCCTTCAGATCAAATCTTCATCTCTGAGGCTTCTCATCCGTCTGCGAGCCGTAAGTATAATTGTTGAATAGTGTTGCATAGGTAATTCGGTAAACTTGCACATTATACTTGAAATTTGTCACGCATTTCTTGAAGATCGGGTCAATAGTCACTGATACCTTAGACTTTCAATTGCATATTACTGTATGGGATTGCAGCAGAAATATCATTCGTATTTCATCTTTTAAAACATATTTGCCGGCTTAGAAGACCGCATTTACTTTCTCACAAGAAACACCCCTACACCCTAAAATCGAAAGAGTGACAAAGTCATTTATTTATCGGAGTGAATAAGTTTTCACTCTGAAAGAGTTGATATTCACTCTAAATTAGTGAAAATATCCAATCTTTTGGTTGAGTGATGATTTCTCTCGTAAAAGTGAAATTTCCACTCATTGATTATATGGTTTTGAAACCATATAAGGAAAGAGTGGGAACTCACTCTTAATTCAGTGAGTTTTTGAAAATGGTGGGGAGAAAGAGCGAAAAGTTGCATCGCTTCCGGCGACGCGACGACGCTACTGAGTCGCCATTTTGGTCATTGATTTACTATAGCATAGGATATTACCGGTTTACATACAGGCAAGCAGAAAACATTGTTTTAACCACTTATTTGGTTAGTGTTAAGGTAGCTAACGTAATTTAAAGATTAACAATAGTCTGTAGAATTAAGGTTAGGGTGGAGGGGAAATTCAATTTAGTCTCAGCAATATGCCTGCGCCGTTACATTTTAGGGGTTTTAATTTCAATCATCAAGTTTAGGTACCAGTTAATTGTCCACAACAAGTGTTGGCAAAGAGTCAGAATTGTAGTTCATAAATGCCAATGAGAGGTTACGTTATTTGGATTTCCATTATTTCAATAAGTGGTGATTTCACTCTTTCAAAGTTGAACATCACTCTTTTAAAGACTGAAATTCCACTCTGAAAAGAACAAGACCCACTCTTTCATTGAGTGGAGATATTCCACTCTTTTCATGAGTGAAAACTGTTCACTTTTTCAAAGAGTGAACCTTCACTCTTTCAGAGTGGCTCAATTTTCTCTACCCCAAAGAGTGAATGAGTCACTCACAAAGAGTGAGTATTCAATCTTTCGATTTTAGCATGTACGTTCGCAAAGCATAAGTTCTTAGAATTTGAACTTTTCGCAACGAATAAACCCCTCAGTATAAAATACGATCGCCAATTACCGTCCAGAGAAAGCATCATAACTCACTCGACATCGAACGAGTGTGGGAAATTTAACCGGACCGGATGACTGTGGTGGCAACACTGTCGGACATATGTTTATCGTGACAACAATGCGATAGTGGCTATCTAGCGACAGGTATCGGCAATTGTGCTGTCCCCCCGGCAACGGCTTTATGACCCGCTCCGGCGGAGGTTATGGAAGAATTACAACTTCCAGAGTTGTTTATAGGAGAGTACGCCCCTGCTGGCTCCCCTAACGGAGTCCCCCGACGGTCCTGGTAGGGAGAGGCAAGGTGTACATAATGACGCTGTTTTTGGGCTTCGCCCTCTCTCTTACACGTTGTCATATTGTATCGAGCCACCGCCGTCAGTATGCACCAGACCTTTGTTTCCTAGAAGCACTACACAGCATGAAATGACTTACGACTTCTTAATCAGCCCTTTCAGAAAAAAATCAACCGGAATCGACTAATTAACCCATAGGTTAGACGACCCTCCCTCTAGCCCGAGTCCCTCCATGCATTCGCAGACGAGGGCCGCTGCCTGAACCCCTACCCAGCACGGCTCGCCCTCCGACATCAGTAGTTTGCCGGTCAGTAATGCTCCATGATAGGCAAACTAGGATGATCCCAACACTCTCTCCAGGACTTGGAACTGACTGGGTATCCAAGCTCATCCGGAAATCAAAGTTCGCAGAGGGACAAGGAGGAACCGAGGTGAACAGAAAGCTATTCTTGATAGCCAATAGGCTTGCCAATACTAACTACCCATTGCGGCCTTAGACTAGTATAAGCTAGTCAAAGAGCCGTCTAGCGCCACGGACGCCCTGACTGGTCTAGTGTAACGCGCTCTGCACCACCACAGTTAATTACATTTCCAATTTGCATCTAACAGTGGTTTCACTGCGAACACTCATGGTAATTTGTCTTGATAGCTCCTCGAGAAGGTATTCACAATTAAAGACGCGTAATGAGAAATGTGAAATTGCACGCTTCCTATCACACGTGCGTGAATCGGACGGTCTGAATATGGCTAATTGAGGAAGGGTTGCTACAGAGCCAAGAGCCAAGTGATCGTAGAGCAAGAGCCCACGACCGCCAGACCTTCGTTATTTTATAAAAGCTGAAAGTTTCTCTGAGCAATGTTTTGAATACAAGGAACAAGAATCAGCAATTATGAATTTTGTCTAGTGGTTGTTTTGGCTGTATACAGATTCATATCATTGCAAGCCTGGAAATTACTAAAACAGCTGGTAACTTTCATTTAAAACACAGGGAAGTGAACAGCTGTTTAAGTAATATTGAAGCTTGCAATGGTATGACGCAAAGAATAGAAAAATGTATAAAAACTGCGCCAAGGTGTAATGTTTGGTTTTTATTTTTTGGTTATTATTTGGTTTTTAAATTTTGGTAACTCTACTCTCTTTATGGTAATTTTGAAAGATTAGAAAATAAACCTCTGATTTGCAAAGTTGTCTGGCGAGATGATATATTTTTTTTCTTTGTTTGAAATTCATTGTTGGTGATGGTGATTTTATATTTTGATTAGGATTTTTGCGGACATTTGCCATCACTGATTAGTAAAAAACAAGTTTCACGACGTTTCGGGATCTGGAATCTGATCCCGTCTTCAGGTGGAAGAAAACCTAAAACATAACAAGATTAGTAACACATAGCCAGGGAAACCTGGACAAAAACGCAGCTTTTGAGCTAACCAAACCTGTTAAACTACTAGGAATGTTTTTAGATAGTAAATTAAGCTGGAATGAACATGTTTTGTATTTGTGTAAGAAACTTTCTCGTGTAATATTCTTGTTAAGAAAGCTAAAAAACTGTGTCAGTTTAGATGTATTGCTGTTAACATATTTTGGTTTTTTTTCATTCTCACCTCAATTATGGTGTCCGCCTATGGGGCAACTCCACCTCAGCTAGTACAGTATTTCTCTGGCAAAAGAAAGCTATCAGAATTATAATGGGCCTATCTCAACGAGACTCGTGTAAACCTAGTTTTATTCAACTTAATGTCTTAACATTGCCCTCTATGTTTATTCTCTCAAATTTAATTTATGTTAAAGAAAACTTGTACCAATTTCCAACTTTCAATACCATTCATGAGCACAAGACGAGAAACAGATTCAATGTGGTTACACCATATGTTAGGCTTAGTAAAACGTTGACTAGCCATAGTTATCAACAATATGTTTTATATAATAAGTTGCCTTTGTCTGTTAGAAACTTGCCGATGTGTAAGTTTAAGCCATATGTGACATCCTTCCTGAAATGTAATGCTTTTTATAATGTAAATGAGTATCTCCAATTTCAATTCTAGCTAATTATATTTCATACAACAAGTTGCCTTTGTTCTGTTAGAAACTTGCTGATTTGTAATTTTTAGCCATAGGCTAGGCCTATGTGACTTTTTTCCTAAAATGTAATGACTTTTATAATGTAAATGAGTATTTTTAATTTGAATTTTAGCTACTTGTTAGTATGTTTTAGGTCTATATAACAAATTGCCCTTGTCTATTTGAAACTTGCTGATGTGTATTTCTAAGCCATGTATGACTACTTTCTGAAATGTGATGATTTTTTATAATGTAAATGTAAATTTGAATTCTCGCTACTTAATAGTATGTTTTATTAATGAATTTCCTTTGTCAGTCAGAATCTCGCTTATGTGTAATTTTTAGCCACACCATATGTAACTCCATTCCTTAAATGTAATTCTTTTCTTAATGTAAATGAGTACTTGCAATTTGAATTTTAGCTTCTTATTAGTATGTTTTAGGCCTATATATCAAATTGCCTTTGTCTATTAGAAACTTGCCGATGTGTAATTTTGAGCCATATGTGACTTCTTTCCTGAAATTTAATGATTTTATAATGTAAAAAGTATTTCGAATTTGAATTTTGGCTACCTATTAGTATGTTTTATGAAACAATTTGCCTTATGTCTGTTGGAATCTTGCTTATGTGTAATTTTTAGCCATAGAGTATGTAACTTCTTTCCTTAAATGTAATTCTTTTCTCAATGTAAATGAGTACCTGCAATTTGAATTTTAGCTACTTATTGGGCTGAATTGTTTCATAATCTATCATCTTGTTTGTTCTGCCCTTAAAAGTTTCTTTAAGAGTAAACCTGTCTTTTAGGCTTAGTTTTTTTGACGTTGTCTATTGTACCCTGTATTTAACGACAATAAATGTTCTTGATATGTTCTTGATAAATGTTCTTGTTAAATGTTCAGTTCAGCTTGGACACCAAGCTGATGTGTGAAAACGTACTAGCCTGACAACTTAACATTTTATAGCATCTGTCAATTCATATTTTTACTATCATTTGAATAAAAATACATTTGGTGTTTGTTCAGATCAGCTCATACATTGTTAATTGTCCCGAATCATTGACAATTCGGGACAATAGTGGAGTCCTATGTGTCTAACAGTGGAGTAGGCAATAGCTTAAGATATAATCCTTCAAGTGTACTGCATTAACATTTTCAGAATATGATAATTATTTTTTTTCAAAACATATTACAGCACATGCAACTATTTTGATGTAGGCTACATAGTTAAGTAACGTATTACGAATTATTGTAAAGATCATGCAAGGTCTACACCGTAAATAACAACCCACTTCTGCGCATTTACAAGTATGCAGGTTTGCTGCCATAACAATGTAAATCTTGAGGGTTTTAGACCATAATTAGGTAGATCTCAACAAGATAAAGCCATATACGAAGTTTTATTCAAATATGTTGAGAAAAAACTGAATTATCATATTAAATTATTTCCCCATAAGGATAACATTAGAAAATGAGTATGCAGGTTTGCTGCCATAAAGTAAAAGAGGAGGGATTTTGGGCTATTAACCATTACCTCTCAGCTAGTCGAAGCCACATTCCAAGTTTGATTCAAATATGTTAAAAAAAATCAAAGTATACATTTTTATAAGTTTCTCCAAATTTTAGTATTTTTTGATACCTCACGAAATTTTGGATTTTGACCAAAATAATCCCCATATAAAGCATACTTAAATTTATATTTCTTTGTTCTCCATTAAATTCTAAAATTATTGGTAAAATTGCAAGCCAAACACTCGAACGGTTACAGTATGAAGTGCTGTCAAAAACAAAAAATATTTTTTAGTTCTTGAATTTTAAGGAAAAATTTGATTTTTAGACAACGTTTTCTCAGTCACACTCATCTTTTTTTGCATAAAATAGCTATGAAATCTCTTTCAAATTTAATATTCTATCTAGCTATTAAGGTTTTATTAAAATATTTTGTCAACTTTTCAATCTAGGAGTCAAAATGTTCAATAGGTACACTGAAATCCGAAAAAATCCTATTTTCCTTAATAGATAGAAAACGATTGAGATTACTGTTGTGTTTACTGGACATTTTTTTCTCACTTTGACCCAAGGAACCATATCCTGAAGGTTGTCAGGGTTATCGTGAAACACCCTGTATATATATATGTATATATATATATATATATATATATATATATACACAGGTAAATATTTACTGCTAAATTGTTATCAATAAAAAAGAAAATTGAATTCTGTCTAACATTGATTTTCACAATAATATGACCAGCAGCACAAATAGACGGAGCATGCCTATCTTACTAGCATTACAGCAAATGAAGTCTGGGCCGCCATATTATTTAGAAATAGAAACATAAAACCACGTAATCTGACAGTGCTCACGTTTCAAATATCTCGTATTATATAACATTTTAGCACTGAGGCTTAAGGTTGAAATTTTGCATTTGATGAGTCCTTTAGTTTTAGACGGTAGTAGTATCAATTATATTTAAAAAAATTCTATTTCAAAAAATGAAAAAAGTCTTGAAATGAAACTTTTTATTCAACTTTAAAACTTGACATGAAGTAGTCGGCCGCTATTTTTATTATTTTTTGGTCAGGTAAAATGAAAACGGAGGAAATTGTTGCAAAGAGTTGAATTTTTTTAATTATATAGACATATGTCGTAGCCACTTGCTGTAATTGGGCACTTCATGAAGTGCCCAACGCAGCCCGGACACTTCATGAAGTGCCCAGTGCGCCTGGGCACATAGTGTAACTGGATTATTTCAGTCAAAATTACAGCATCTGCCCAACAAAACTGGACACGTCTTTGGACACATGCTGTAACTATCGAGGCATGTTGGGCAGTCGATTTTAAATCATTGTTTAAGTAAATCCCAATGTTTACATAAAACCCCAACTTTTTTTCAAACAATGGATTTCAAACAAAGAAAACCCCAACGTTTGTGATAAAGTAGCCAATGTTACTGTTTGCTATTGAACCTTTTAATAATTTTCAAACCTAAAAATGTTAATACTGGTTTTAGTTGCATACTTATTTTGAAAATATAATTAGTCTACATTATATTTGGATGACAAATCTTTTGGTCTATAAGTTCAGTTATGAATAAAATAAACAGTTAACAATAACGTAGTTATTTTTCAAAATAAAATAGTAACTACTCAATCTAGGATAAAACTTATACACCTATAATTGGTTTAAAATTTAATACAAATATTGTGGTTTTCAAATGTTATTAAATCAAACAATAGTAGAAAATTATAGGTATTGCGCTATTAAAAAAATATAAATGATAGTTAAAAATCGAAACGCTAGAATTTTCTAGAGACCGCTTACTTTTGAATAACGTTTAACATTCATAGGTTATCCCTTTAAAAGAATTTTTCATATCAATTTCTATATATTTGACATAATAATAAAACATAGATTTTTAAGCTACTGAAGTCAGTAGGAATATAATAAAAGAGTTAAAGCATATTTTTGAAAAGCCGTTAAGTAAACAGGACACTCCATACATTTTTTAATATTCTATAAACAAATAAAAACAATTACAATGAAAATGTTTGATGAAATGATGTTATGTTAATTTATTCAAACTGGTATAAAAGAACAAATTAAACGTAAATTGTCGTTAATGCTAATAAAATTGTAAAAAGAACAAACGAAATAGTAAAATTGTATATAAATTAAATGCTGTCAATTTTTTGCTGCTTTTTACTGACACACCGCAATAAAACTTTTTATGTGAATTAATCTAGTTGAAAATGGGGTTTTTAATCAGCATACAATTTAAAACCCTTACACGTAATTTATACAAAATCAACCATGTTCAGGTAAGACTTTAATAATATTTGCAATCTCGCGCATTGTATTCATAATTATATTTAAAAATTATACATCTTCTTTCTACCTATAAACTAATATGCGACGTCTTTCCTTTTTGCAGACATTATATTATTACGAGAAAGGCTAGGCGGATTTTAACGAGTAAAGTATTTAATAAAAGGTATTTCTACTCAGATTTGTCATTACGTCTCAGAAGTGTATGAAAGAGCGCCACTTAAGCACAATAAGGGGCTGAAGTTTCGGAACAGTTGCGTTATAAATCGACATTCGATCAAGTTCAGTTGACTTTGCCTACAACAAAACATTATGCACAGGTTTAGAAATAGTAAGATCACATTACAAAGAAATTACAAAATAAGAGTTTGCAAAACAAGGGGTCCACGTACCTCTAAGTCCCAAAGGGTGAATCAATGACAGGGGGCTTTCACTAAAGCCTCAATCTTTGGTGACTAACAAGGGGTCCACGTACCTCTAAGTCCCATAGGGTGAGTCAATGGGGTTGGGGTTGGGGTTGGGGCTGGGGTTGGGGGGTCTCCGTTTTGTTGGGGGGTTCCCAGTATTGTTGTTGGGGGGGGTTACAAAATTGCTTCAAACCCTATCCTATGGGTACTCAAAATACGCGGAATGAAAAGACAAACGAAAAAGGTTTAATAACATTTTTCAATAAAACCAACGGTATAAATGTTATTACGCAAAAATTGACAACTTTTATTTTTCATCATCATTGAGCCAGCTTTCTATTCCTGGTGACCTCGCACGCTTCCGCTTGTAACCAGTTGGCAATACAAGTCGTCGACGTCGTTGCGCCACCTGACACACCAGTTGGTCAAGTCCTTGATTGCTTCACACACTCTACACTCAACAGCTCATTCTCTGCTTTGCCGCCAACCTAACAACTCCTATTTCAACATGAATCGTTCCCAGTACTTCAACATTTGGTACAACTATTTCTCTCACCTACAACTGCTGGGGTATAAAATTATTCAGTCTAACAATAATCGAGATTGGTACGATGTTACATCTGCAATTGCGCAAAATCCTTTCCAACCACTTCAAAACAACATCCGTACCGGCATCAAAATTACCATGAACCTTCCACTAGTATCACCTCTTTCACCTTTATCTTCACACGTGCACCAGCAAAAAATACATCTGAGAAAACTAAGACATAACAAAAAATACCAAATCGTTAAACATGAATCTACTTCCATTTACATATTCAATTTAGAAAAAATAAAATTTATATTATTGACCTTCCCAGAAAAATCTCTATTCCCCTTAATCCTCAACACCTAGAAATAATAAAAGAGGGTAGCAAGTTGAAAATAAATCTTACTGAGTAAAAACCTTTTATCCTTTTCCTCCTTCAAGCCCACCCAGGTGGCAAAAACGGCTCTTGTAAGAGCCAACCTAAAGCTTTCAAATTTGGGATTTCGCTAAAGCCTCAACCCTTGGTGACTAACAAGGGGGGTCCACGTACCTCTAAGAGGATAAGTGAATTTTAATTTCAAATGACCTTGACCTACTTTCACACTTGAATATTTTGTAAAAGTTTTAAATGACCTTGAAAGTTTAGTTTTCGCGTTGTAACTTTTATACCGTTCATTTTATCAAAAAATGTTACTGGTCCTTTTTTGTTTGTCTTTTTACTACGCGTAATTTGAGTACCGGCATGATAGGTTTGGAGCAATTTTTGTAACAGCCATGGCCACTGCTATCTGTCGTCACCGCTCACTGGCTAGCCGGCGACGAAATCAAGTTTTAGCAAAATTGCTCCTAAACTTATCGTGTGGGTATTTAAATTACAGGGAATAAAAAGAGCAACAAAAAAGGTATAGTGTTATTTTTCAATAAAACCAACAGTATAAAAGTTATAACGCAAAAACTAAAAAAAATATTTTTCAAAATGTTATATATTACTTTATAAGTTTCCAAAGCCTATCTTGTGGGTGCTTAAATTATACAAAATGATGAGACAAAAAAAGCTTCGGTAACATTTGTTATTTAACCAACATTGTAAAAGATAAAAAAACAAAAATCAATTTTACATCTTTAACAATTTGACCATGTTTATATTTAATTGTAACTGTAGTTTATTTTGCATTTCTTCACCTAAATCGAAGAAGATTTAGGAATATTCTTCTTTCTACCGTGCTTAAAGACACACACACACACACACACACACACACACACACACACACACATATATATATATATACATATATATATATATATATATATATATATGAAAATGAACGAATAGTGTTTTTCGCTTCTGTGGGCCCCAAAACGAAAAGTTATCATGGTCTCGGGCTTAGGTCTTACCATGAGTACTACGGTAACAGCTTCTTCCCTATAGGGGAAATTCGCTAAAAGGATGATAAATTAAGGTATTATAACAAAGTCGTCTGATTTAAATGGTCACGTGCTTAAAAAGTCATGAAATTGGGCGAGTATGTTAACACTAGAATGAATCTTAAAGCTTAAAGCTTAAAATCTCACAGGAATTGTGCAGAGAATAATTTGTTTTTCAGCATAACTTTAAAAATAGTAAATTTAAAAAAATATTTCCGACATCGAAATCAGCGTTAAATTCTAGTTTGTAATGGTGTGTCACAACGCTATGTTTACATTAAAAACAATAAATCCAATATGGCGTCAGAAAATGATTAGCAAGTCAAATTAAAGCGCTTATTACCTGTCAATTATTGTCAGTGGTATTATAGCATAGAAAGTCTCTTTCGTATCACCTATGTCATTAATTCCTGAAATCTTTTATGATTTTGACCTCATCTTGGACGCCATCTTGAAATTGAGGCTTTTCCGGTGGTCAAACTTGGATTAATTTTTAGTATGTTGTTGAGCACATAAAATATGACAGAAAAACGTAGAACTCTCTCTTATTGGGATATTCACAGGGCATAACCATGTTCCTTCATAATTACATAAATTAAACTCGTAAAAATATATAAATTTTAATTTTCTTTAAGTTCTAGAGAAATTATAGGGTTTATAGTTAAAAGTTACATAGAAAAAAGTTCCCCCCTTAAATCGGCCTTAAAATAATAAAAAGATTATTAGTATCGGTCAGTTAGGAGCCGAGATACAACCGCTATATATTAGAATAATGCGGGGGATCACGGCGTCCATCTTGAATGGCCGCCATTTTGGTGTTAGCCACGGATTTCGAATTGGCTCACCGACTGAAAAGTTTCCGTTTGGCATCATCTTTGATCACTGAAAGTGCCATACTCCAATCAAAAAGTGCAGTTTTTCTCCATATCTGGCCATGTACCCGACGTACTATATAGGCGATGCCCACTCTATTCTACTATGTTGTCGCTGGTGGAGACGCGGGCGACCACGGTCGGTGGCGGCGAGTGCCGAATCACTCTCTGAATTGATTTGACATTTGATTTTAAATTCCAGTATACCGAGTGCGGCAAAAGTCAGCGTACCACTGCAGGCCGGTGAGTGCCACTGTTTATCTCTCGCGCTAATACATTGCCACTCCTTATCTTATCTTATCATCTAGTTATGGTTTATTTTGTCTTCGTTTATTCTTTATCGATGAATGTTTGTTTTGTTAGTATACCACTTGTGACAGTCAAGTTAAGTTGGCGAGTGTAGTGCTTGTTTTATTAACTTCTATTATGAATGGCTTTAATGTTCGCACCACGTCCTTAATGATCGAGCCTTTTTAAATGATAACTTCGATGAATGGATAGGAGGAAGAGGAACTATTGATTGGCCTGCTAGGTCGCAAGTCTTAACTCCGTGCGATTTTAGTATATGGGGTTTGTTAAAAGAACACGTTTTTTCCGTGAAACATCAAAGTTTAGAACATTTAAAAGAATTTATAACGAAACATTTTGATGTTTTATTCACACCACAACTATGCAACAAAATCTGTAAATCAGTGTCAAAAAGGTGCTACAAGTGTATAGGCAATGATGGTGGTTAGTTTGAGCAGCTTCTCTAACAGGTACATTAAAATAATACTGTTAATACTAGCTATAGTTTAACTGCATTTTCGGTACGCTGACTTTTGCCGCACCCTGTATTTCCAGTATAACTTTATCAAAATTCCAGTATCACTCGCTTACTATTTTCCTAACTAAGGAGAACCGTTAGTAAAATTGTCATGAATATGAATAACGTTTAAATAACTGATTTACAGCACTGATAAATAAGAGACATCATGATATAGTAAAAACTCGTCAAAGAATTAGTCCAGTAAAAATACTGTTTAACCTAGAACAAGTTGCAACACGAGCGTTTTTGACGGTATTCTGCTCAGAAAAATGTGCATATTAACATATCCAAAATCGGACAAAATCGGACCATGGGAAACACCTTAAAATCACGTTTCAAAATGGCGGTATTTTTAACATTGGAAAGTTTTTGAAAAAAGTCACTCGGTTGCATTTTTTATCTACATTTAACCAGATATTGAGTTGGGACCACGGCCAATAATTTTTGAGTGGCTAGTCGTGCATTTTGACAAGGCAAAAATTTTTGGCCACCATCTTGGATCCGCCATATTGGATTTATTTTATTTTTTTTAAATGTAAAGGTGGTCGTGTGACGCATAATTTAGAACTAGATTTTTACGCTGATTTCAATGCTGAAGTCCGTATTCAAAAAAATCTATTCGTTTTTAAGATATGCTCAAAATAAAATTCTTCCCTGTACATTTCTTATGGGGGCTAAATAAATAATAACATTTTTACGATTATTTTTCTTATATCTCAGGAACCAAGCAAGGCTTTCAGTTCGTTTTGATCTTAAAATGATGAGTGATTTTTTGGCTTTTATTTGGGCTATTGATCACTAAAATCGGACAAGTGTGAAATGAGCTATAAAGCTAAATGCTACATGAAAATTGTTTTTTTTAATTTGTTTTTTGTTAAAGATTAATATCTCAGGTTTGAAATGAGTTAAAAAGTTCCTTCTGGTGTCAAATTACTCGGTAAAGTATAAGCTTTCGTATGAACTATAACTAATCGAAATCTGACTAATATAAATGGAGTTATGATCCATAAAACAACTTAAATTTTTCTAACTTTCGAAATTTGTCACCACTTAAAGACTTATATCTCCACATTTAGCTGAGACTCAGGCCTATTTAAGGTTTTAATTAACTCAGTACATTACTGGCTTTAATTTAAGCTCCTAACCATTTAAATAGGTTGAGTTAGATGCGAGTTATGGACCTTTAATCAACATAAAAATAATTTTTTTCAGAATTTTTAATTTAGTTAAGGATGGGTGTCTCCAGTTTTGTTTAAGGAATATAGGTTTGAATGGTTTCAAAACACTCAGTGAGCTATCAGCTTTCATTTGAGCCATTGATCATTAAAGTCGGACAAGTTTGGAGTGAGTTATATTGTTTTTATTAATTTTTTTGTAACTATTTTTTGTGTCACATTGAAAGCTTACAGGGTATCAATCAAACCAACCATTTACCTATATTTTAAAGGGGAAACTGTGTAGTCCGGGAATGCTAAACAGAATTGTCCTCCACTAACTCAGATATGTAGAATTCACTGAAAATGTGTTCATCGCGATTTATCTACAAGGTGTTCCACAAATTAAGGCCTAGGGTAAAAATATCACAATATTGTTAAGTAAACCTATACCACGTTTTATATCATTTTACAGGTCCTGCTGAACGGAATATTTTGAGGAAAACTGAACTAAATTATCTCTAGCCGTTTCAAAAGGCGGCCATTTTAGAGATATTTTCCAATATTTACGGAAAACATTGGATTTTTTTAAACCACAACAAGTATTTTAGTTATATTTAGAAATTATTAATCCTTGTCAACTCAGTTTTGCTATGGTAACTGCTATGACCATATTAAATAAAATCAACTATAGTTCCTATGGAAACCAAATAAAAACTACAAACATTATTCAAAACACTAGTGAGAAATAATGCATACGGGGTGAAACTTAAAGGGATAATATTAAGGACCTGGGTAGACCCATGTTTTGCCTGGGTAGATGATATACCTTGGTGCGAAATTTCAGCCTATTCCCCTCGGATTTTTTGCATTTACCTGAAACAACTTACACAAAAACAACACCGAAACGACCTTTATCTCATATTATATAAATAAATAAACAAATAAATAAATAAATAAATAAATACATAAATAAATAAATAAATAAATAAATTATATATATAAATAAATATATATATATATATATACCGGGTGTCCCATAATAGCCCCCTCCACCTTTTTCCTATATTTTTTCAAATATCAATTTTTACACTACCCCCAAACATTATTGGGTAGTTAATACTTAATTTTGAGAGGGTCCCCATTTTTCGCCGCCACTTGGATCCGCCATATTGGATCCAAAATAATTTTGAAACGTGATTTTTTTGGTTCTCCCGTAGACAGTTTTTGACCGATATTGGATGTATCAAGATAAGTATTTCTTTCACAGATTTCCATTAAAAAACGATTGTGCTGAAATTTGGTTTAAGATTATGAGTTTTTTAACAATTTAAAAAATAAAAATAATAAATTCGTTATATTTAAATAACGAAATAAGATTTTTGAAAACGGACTTCAGCATTGTAATTAGCGTAAAAATCTAGTCCTAATGATGTGTCATATGACTACCTTTACTTTTGAAGAAGTATATGAAATCCAATATGGCGGATCCAAGATGGCAGCCAAAAATTTTTACCTAGACAAAATGCACGACTAGCCACTCAAAAATTATTGGCGGTAGTCCCAACTCAATATCTTGTTAAATGTAGATAAAAAATGCAGCCGAGTAGCTTTTTTCAAAAACTTTCCAATGTTTAAAAAAAACCGCCATTTTGAAACGTGATTTTTGGGGGTTTCCCGTAGACCGATTTTTGTTAGATTTTGGATATGTTTTAATAAGTATTTTTTTGTTATATTTTCATGAAAAACGGTTGTGTTGCAGTTTGGTCTACGTTGGTGAGCATTTCAACAAATAAAAAAAATAAAAAAATAAAATTCGTTATATCTTAAAAACAAAAATAGATTTTTGAAAACGGATTTCAGCATTGGAATTAGCGTAAAAATTTAGTTCTAAATGATGTGTCACATGACCACCTTTGTATTTGAAGAAAAACAATTTAATCCAATATGGCGGATCCAAGATGGCGGCCAAAATTGAAAATCCTATGAAAATAAAGTATTACCCCCTAACGGTTTTCTGTAGCTTTTCTAATTTTATATCTCTGGAGATGTAGTTGAAAAGTAAGAGTAAAACTTAATTTTAAATTTTTCCATTGTAATCCGCCATTTTGAAACGTAATTTTAGAGAGTTTCCCATGGACCGATTTTGTCCGATTTTGGAAATGTTAAAAAGCACATTTTTTGGACAGATTTCCTCCAAAAACGCTCGTGTTGCAATTTGTTCTAGGTTAAGGGTGTTTTTTGCTTAGATTTACTGGACTAAATAACATATTTATGATTTTAAGTGAGGACCGCCCAGCTCCCGTTTTAGCCCTCCCACACAGCACAAATGAGTTCCAGACATATTTCAGAAATATTACTTTGTAACTTTGAAACATCGCATGTTATATAATTGTAACCTTTCTGAAATGTGTAGATGTCATACCTAAGTATGTTTCAATTTCATGTTTTTGCTACATAACTTTGGGATAGTCCTGATGCAATATTACATTTTTAGTTACAGACACATTGCACACATGTTTTTCTGTAACATGAAACCTGTATATGTCATATTTCTAAAATATTCCTGAGACCATCGAATGTTAACTATTAAAATGTAACCCTGTTATGTATTTGCAACTTCAGGATATTTCTGCAATATCGCATAATCACATGCAGAAAGCACACTCCAAAAATGTTTTATGCTAACATTAAAACTAGTCTACATACCTTTTACACATGTTTTGTTTTCTGTGTCAAGTGCTGTGACAGTATTTACATTTACCATACACTTTAAACATAATTAACGACATGAAATCAAAATACAAAGTTATTACATACAGAGCCAACCATATTTTAATTACTGATGGCACTGTGTATAGTGACTGTATTTTGTTTTGATGGTGTTAAGTGTTGAGAGTGTGCGTGTTTGTCTATGATAAATTTAAAAATCGTGACAACATTTTATTTGCCTGGTAATTTGACAGCTTGAGCACTTGACCTGAAGATCGAATAGTACATCCGAAATGTGTAGACCTTGTCGTATTGACATAAGAAAGCTGATAGACAGAAAAGTATTTAACCAGAACATCAAAATTTGAGTGAAAATAATTAATACACATTCATTTTTTGCTATTATTTTGAGACCATAAAATGCCACTGAGTTATGAATAACAAAAACACACTTATGACAGATGTTTAATGAGTTTTTGTAATTAGTACGTCTCTAAAACATAAGTGTAGACATAGAAAATTACGGGATGAACATGTATAAATTTTTGTACACGGAACAATTTGGGAGTATCACATATACGTGATACCCCAAAAGGTTGTTAGTGGGAGGAACGTATACGTTCCTCCCACTTTATAATCCAAATAAAAATACAAAATCACAAGCACAAATTGGTAGTAAAATACAACAGAAAAAAATAATAGTCAATAACACATTGAAATACAAAACTGATAATTTTTAAACATACTCAGCTTCGCATTTCTTCTCCAGACTTACATATCACAAGAAGTATAGTTTAAACAAATACATAATTTATTACTCAAATAAATTAATTATTCAATTTAGGAATTAAAAGCTCTAATTAACTATGTGTGTCTTTTGACACAGTCTCTCACTTTTATATCCCATCAAATGTTTTATGAAATAAAGGTTCTATCATATGTTTTTTAAGTGCGTTCTACCTTGATTATCGAAAGAAGGTGAACGGCGGAGCGAGCGCGCGGCAGTAAAAAGATTCTTTTCCTCCGCCTACCATCTAAAGTCGTCTTTTAGTCCCTGGAATTGAATACTAAAGTACTAGTTTATACTACATGGGATTTACTTTTTACTTTTCCTCCCACAGGACTAAAAGTAATCTATTTTTTTCCATGGGACTAAAAACAATCTCATAAGAAATACATGGAGAGAAATCCGGCAACACTGCGATGGACAGTGAGAAAATGTGGCAACACTGTCGATTTTCATTTGCTTGCTCTAAATTTAATTCAAGAATTTCAGTGTTTCAACTTAAGAAAACAAAACCATATGATTTTAAGAGCCAGGTAATATTTTTTGTTTGAATTAAGTTGGCAACACTGAATATAAAAACACCTGATCTAGAGTTTGTTATTACCAATATGCCGAACGTTTTAAAAACATGACGGTTTCTTACATCATGTACCTAAGTGTACGTACAAATTTTGGAAGGTATTTTTAATTGATAGACTTTATAAAATGGTGTTAAAATAGTGTGAAAGTGTGAATAAATGTTGTTTAAATTGCCTTAGAAGCTTATGTTATATATTTATATGTGGTTCTAATCTAGCCTAGTTTAAAGGAGGAAAGGATCATATGAAGGAAAAGTTATATTGTCACAGTTATTGTTAAAATTGTAAGTGGAGGAAAAATTTTGTGTGCATCAAGTAGTTCCTAGATGCACAAATAACAATTTCATAACGCTACAGAAACGTAAGAAATTCTGAACAAATTTGTAGTCCACTTTATTCCAATGACCAGTTAATTACGTAAAAATTCAATTCTTTGTGTTTGATTTATTATAACTCTGCTTAAAAGCTGGTGCAAACAAACCAGGAGAAACCAATTTAATTTCAAATCAATTCAAATTTTTAACAAGTTCAGTAGGTATATCAATTTTAACCAAAGCAATAAATCCTTTAAACTGTCTGTAAAAAAATTAAGAATAAATGGTACTGTATCCATTTGATTCTGTGTGCTTAATATTTGTTATATTTTTTATTAAGTTAATATTTATTCGCATGTTCTGTATTTATTTATTAATTTTACCTTGAGCAGATATTTACTTCATATTTTACGAATGGGAGTGATAACATTTAAGTGTTGTGCTAAAGTGATAATAAGCATTGAAGAAAAGACTGCTGAATCAAATTTGTTAATTAATTATGTGGCTTTTTTCAGACCCACGCGTGCTTGAAGCACATGGGTCAATGTAAACTATACATATAAGTTTTTGAACAAAATAATATTTCATTTCAGTATTTCATTTCAAGCATCGGGGAAAAAGTCTTGTGTAGAAAAAAAAGAAGACTTTTTTGGACGACAAAGAAAAAGTCGACTTTCTTAGGAACAATATATCAAAATTTGAGATTCTCGTGATTAATGTACGACGTTATCAATTTATACGTACTGTTATCTAAACAGTATAAACTAAAATATTATTATTTAAACTAGGTAACTATTATTTAAACTAGGTAACTATTATTTAAACTGTTATTAAAAGAAGGTATTTAAACTTTGAATGAAATATAAGTTTATTCCGTCGCAGTTTTATGTTTTTATTGGAATGGTTTGTCATAATAGATTAATATACAAACGATTGTATCCGTTCGAGGCAGAGCGCAACAATGACCGTTGAAGTAGCCTACAGTCTGGACCTAGTGGACCCATTTTATTTGCGCACCACTGCATGTCTCAGTTTTTCTCTTATAAATAACGCCTGCTTCAAGATGTAGATTTCATTGTAAAAAATGCCGACTTACCAACATTGAACAATAAAGAACCTTTCAGTTCCTCCGAACTGGATCGCGCTCGCGGAGCAAGGTTGGTAATTTGTTTTAATTATCAACATTACGGATCTAAGTAGTATTGAAGTGATTTTTTAAGTGAATATTGGTTGTGGGAACTATCTAATGTCATTGAAGGAAAAATGAAATGAAAATCTCAATTAACAAAAGAGTTAACAGCTCTTTAGAAAAAAATTAATAACAACGTAAATATTGATCACAGGACTCTCAAATTTTGATATATTGTTCCAAAGAAAGTCGACTAAAGGTTCTATCAAGGGGTTTTTTCCGATGCTTCTAAGCAGAGTTATAGAACACAAATAATTGATCTTTTTAATTCGTAAATCGTGTTTTTAGTAATATAAGTCACAGTATAAACTAAACTATATACGTTAATAGTTATTTGTGCATCTAGGGACTAAAGTGCACCTTTTTCTCCACGAGGAAAACTATTCTCGCCCGATGGCGAAGGCGAGGGCGACAATTTTCCCGAGGGAGAAAAACCACTTTAGACCCATGATGCACACAAAAATTTTCCTCCACCTACACCACTAATAATAATTGTGACAATATAACGTTACCTTCATATGATCTTTTTCTCCTTTAAACTAGACTAGATTAGAATAGCATATAAACATATAACATAAGCAATTAAAAGCAGTTAAAATTAAGCAATTTAAACAACCATTTATTCAAACTTTCACACTATTTTAAATACTAATTTTTATAAAGTATTATTTTTTAAATTCCTCCCAAAATATGTAGGTAAGAAACGATCATGTTTATAAAATGTTCGGCCGTTCGGCATATTGGTAACACAGTAACTTGAACATCTATACGGTAAGTATCATAAACAATATACGCAGGAGACCAACCAATCAGCAACCGTTCTGCTGGTCGGTGGTGCGCACCAGTGACGGGACTACTTTTACACTTATTATTGCGCAAGCCGACGCACCAGCAAGTCTCACTGCAAGCCAAATTAGCACCAACCACAGACAGCTGATTTATTATTATAACATGTTTCTTAAGCTTCTAACTCACCTTTTATTTCAAGGTTAAATATTTATTTGTCAACAAACGAAGGCTATGTTTCATTCTAGTATGAAAAATCTCACGAGATTTGGCGTAGTTTCACGAGATTTGCACGTGAACTTGCTGAACCTTCTTTCAAGTGTTAGACTACCATGACGTCACATCTTTTTCTTACTCTCACCTGCGCAATATATCTACCGTATAAATATATTCTAGGTACTATGATTGGTAACAACTAGCTCTAAATCAGGTGTTTTTACATTCAGTGTTGCCAACTTAATTCATACAAAAAAATATTACCTGGCTATTAAAATGCTTACGGTTTTGTTTTTTTAAGTTGAAAAACTGAAGTTCATGAATTAAATTTAGAGTAAGCAAATGAAAATCGACAGTGTTGCCACATTTTCTCACTATCCATCGCGGCGTTGCCAGATTTCTCCCCATATATTTCTTATGAGATTACTTTTGGTCCCATGGGAGAAAAAGTAGATTACTTTTAGTCCCGAGGGAGAAAAAGTAAGTAAATCCCATGGAGTATATACTAGTACTTTAGTATTCAATTCCAGGAACTAAAAGACGACTTTATATAGTAGGTGGAGGGAAAAATTATTTGAATACAGTGCTGATAACGTAATTAATTGGTCATTGGAATAAAGAGGACTACAAATTTTTAACAGCGTTTTTTTAAGTTTTTACAGCGTTATGAATAAGAATGTTTTTAGTGCCACGCGCTCGCGCTCCGCCACTGTTCACTTTCTTCGATAATCAGGGAATTTCTCCGTGAGGGAAACTGTTGTCTCCCGATGGCGGAGCCGAGGGCGACAATTCTCCCGACAATTTTTTTACTATTCCTAACCTCGACATTGACGAATCCAAAATTTCTGGTTTAGGATCTTTTCCGTTATACGTATACCACCATTCCAAATTTACCCATCAAGCTTAATTTTTGACCGAGAACCATAAACTAGGTCAAATGATTGTTATTAATCGTTTCAAAGTGGAAATTCCTTGTAAGAATATTTTACCTGCGGTTTCGTTATCTTATCTCCCGTATCTCTGTCTAGACGCGAGAAGCCAGCGTATGGCCGTCTAGCGGTCCCACTTCCAGTTGGTTAGGTTAGGTTAGGTTAGGTTAGGTTAGGTTAGGTTAAGTTAGGTTAGGTTAGGCTAGGTAAGGTTACCTAACCCCCTAAAATTAACCAACAAAACCCTAAAAACCTAACTAACCTAAAAAATCCTAACCTAAAAAAACTAGGTTAGGCAAAATTAACCTAACGTAACGTAACGTTACGTAATCTAACCAAACCAGCCTAACCTAACCTATCCTAACCCTAACCAAACTTACCAAATCAAGCTTTAAATACAAACCCGAAACAGTGGTATACATATAACGGAAAAGATCCCTGGTTTAATTTCAGAGCCTCTAAGTGCGATGTCGAATATAACTAGCGACGAATACGATTGGATGGAGAACGAGACAGCGCACCAGCTGATCGACCAGCTGATCGGTGACTTCAGCCGGGCGCAGCTGAGGTACCGCGAGACGCAGAACATCCTGCTGATCGCCGGCTACCTTGCGCTGATACTCGTGTCTGCTGCGGCCAACGCCCTCGTGATCGTTGCGGTGGTCAAGAGCCGCGCCATGCGAAGGTAAGACTAGGACACAGTTGCCGTAACTGAGGCCGGACACTGTTAACGGTAACTGTGTCTGCTCGGGCAACCGCAGTGGACACTGTGTCCCGAACACTCTTCCGCGCTAATTGAGAAAGATGTCAAGAGAATAGAAGGGGGGTACCTTCTTCTCGCTCTCCCAATTAGGAAAAGAAGGCGAAGAAGGAGACGAAATATTGATGTTCACCCGGTGTCAACCACAAAAGCGGACAAAGGACTTTTTTACTCCGCTTGATGGGTTGTGTGCCAATAAAAGTAAAGCTTTTAACTACTTTAGAATGTGTAAAACCTCATTTGATGAACTATTGGGCCTTTGTTATAGCAAGTCCGTAATTGGGAACCAATTTTCTGACAAGATCAAAATATCTCAAGTAGTCCCTCAGGGATCACTCCTAGGTCCAGTCCTCTTTTTGATCTATGTCAACAATTTAAATGAATCTGTCCAAAATGGAAGTGTGATTCAGTATGCTGACGACACCACTCTCTGTTTTAAAGAAAAGTCCCCGAGGGATCTGGAAATCAAGTCATTTATTGGCTTGAACTCCATCATTCAAAATTTTTCCGAAATCAATCTTGAATCAAACAGCTCAAAAACAACTTTTCTCTCCGACAGCAAAGTCAGGAAAATCGACCTGCTGTTATAATTGATGATGTCCTCTTAGAGGAAACAGATTCGACAAAGTTCCTGGGAATGTACCTTGATGAGGGCCTGACCTGGGACGATCACATTGACCACATCTGTTCAAGGGTTTCTCAAGGCATTTATGCTCTGCGAAACCTTGCTCAGTTTGTCAGTCAAGATGTACTTAAAATGGCCTATTTTGGCCTTGTTTACCCACACTTAGCCTACGGGATCAGGCTATGGGGTGGGTGCGCAAAATACAGATTCGATCGTGTATTCCGACTGCAGAAAAAGGCAGTTCGAATCATGGCAAAATTAAATTTCAGAGAGTCGTGCAGGGATTCATTCAGGGAGCTCAATTTACTCACTCTGCCTTTTTATGCTCGAGGTCTGTGTGCATATCCGATCGCGACCTGTGATTCGCGGTCGAGATGTCCACGGATACGAGACAAGAGGCAGGGATAGTTTTCGGATTCCACAACACCGAACGACTGCTATTGAGCACCTTCCGACACAAGTCGGCCTCAGAGTGTTCAACGTGCTTCGTGATGAGATCGAAATGTCAGCGAATCAAAATCAATTCAAAAGCCTTTTGAAACGGTTCCTGGTGTCTGGGGTATTTTATTCGGTTGAAGAATTCATGAGGAGCCGCCGGGCAGTATGATAAATCGTGATCTTCAGGCAACGTTGTCCCGTATGTATGTGTGTATGAATGAGCAACAAATGTTTGTATGAATGTGAGAGTGATTGCAAAAGAAATTTTAACATATTAACTTACAAAATTACTTAAGATATTAAATTATTAACAAACTTGATGCATTGTATGCAATATATATATATATATTGTCGAAACAACAAAGATATTATTATTATTATTATTTGTGATGACATCAAGAAAGCTGATGCGATGATGAAGAAAAGTACACCGACAGAGACACAACTGAAAAGCTTTGTTTCCTGAAATAAAGTGAAAAACATCTTCGTTCTAGCGGTGAAATGCGATGCGCGCGCATTCGGTGGACGGTAACTGTGGCGGGCAACAGTGTCCTAGTCTAAACGGCCCGATTTGATTCAATACCCCGCTTCGAGTCTCGGCCACCGTCAGGTGCTCTCGGTTGCTCGCCGGTGGCCGACATCGGTTGTGCGAGGAAACAGTTCAGCCACTGTGGCCCAGCGGACAACTGTGTCCGCCTAGTCTAAAAAGGTCCATAAGCGACAATGCCTCGTGAGTTGCCGAGAAACAGTTACCGGACACAAGCAACTAGATATACACAGTGGTATATTTACGGGACACAGTGTTCCGGAGACAGTGTAAAAGGTGTCCAAACACCTCGGTCCCAGGCTTGTCTACCGAACAGTGTGACCAACTACTTGCACTTTAACCTGGCGGTGGCCGCCCTGCTAGTGACATTCATCTTTGCTTGCAGTGCGACCAACTACTTGCACGTCAATCTGGCGATGGCGGACCTGCTAGTCATGTTCATCTTTGCTTGCAGTGCGACCAACTACTTGCACGTCAATCTGGCGATGGCGGACCTGCTAGTCATGTTCATCTTTGCTTGCAGTGCGACCAACTACTTGCACGTCAATCTGGCGGTGGCCGACCTGCTAGTGACGTTCATCTTTGCTTGCAGTGTGACCAACTACTTGCACGTCAATCTGGCGGTGGCCGACCTGCTAGTGACGTTCATCTTTGCTTGCAGTGCGACCAACTACTTGCGCGTCAATCTGGCGGTGGCCGACCTGCTAGTGACGTTCATCTTTTCTTGCAGTGTGACCAACTACTTGCACGTCAATCTGGCGATGGCGGACCTGCTAGTCATGTTCATCTTTGCTTGCAGTGCGACCAACTACTTGCACGTCAATCTGGCGATGGCGGACCTGCTAGTCATGTTCATCTTTGCTTGCAGTGTGACCAACTACTTGCACGTCAATCTGGCGGTGGCCGACCTGCTAGTCACGATCATCATTGCTTGCAGTGGGACCAACTACTTGCACGTCAATCTGGCGATGGCGGACATGCTAGTCACGTTCATCTTTGCTTGCAGTGCGACCAACTACTTGCGCGTCAATCTGGCGGTGGCGGACCTGCTGGTCACGTTCATCTTTGCTTGCAGTGTGACCAACTACTTGCACGTCAATCTGGCGGTGGCCGACCTGCTAGTCACGATCATCATTGCTTGCAGTGGGACCAACTACTTGCACGTCAATCTGGCGATGGCGGACATGCTAGTCACGTTCATCTTTGCTTGCAGTGTGACCAACTACTTGCGCGTCAATCTGGCGGTGGCCGACCTGCTGGTCACGTTCATCTGTGCTTGCAGTGTGACCAACTACTTGCACGTCAATCTGGCGGTGGCCGACCTGCTAGTCACGGTCATCTTTGCTTGCAGTGTGACCAACTACTTGCGCGTCAATCTGGCGGTGGCCGACCTGCTAGTCACGGTCATATTTGCTTGCAGTGTGACCAACTACTTGCGCGTCAATCTGGCGGTGGCCGCCCTGCTAGACACGTTCATCTTTGCTTGCAGTGCGACCAACTACTTGCACGTCAATCTGGCGGTGGCCGACCTGCTAGTCATGTTCAACTTTGCTTGCAGTGCGACCAACTACTTGCACGTCAATCTGGCGGTGGCCGACCTGCTAGTCATGTTCATCATTGCTTGCAGAGTGACCAACTACTTGCGCGTCAATCTGGCGGTGGCGGACCTGCTAGTCATGTTCATCTTTGCTTGCAGTGCGACCAACTACTTGCACGTCAATCTGGCGGTGGCCGACCTGCTAGTCATGTTCATCATTGCTTGCAGAGTGACCAACTACTTGCGCGTCAATCTGGCGGTGGCGGACCTGCTAGTCATGTTCATCTTTGCTTGCAGTGCGACCAACTACTTGCACGTCAATCTGGCGGTGGCCGACCTGCTAGTCATGTTCATCATTGCTTGCAGAGTGACCAACTACTTGCACGTCAATCTGGCGGTGGCGGACCTGCTAGTCATGTTCATCTTTGCTTGCAGTGCGACCAACTACTTGCGCGTCAATCTGGCGGTGGCCGACCTGCTAGTCATGTTCATCATTGCTTGCAGAGTGACCAACTACTTGCACGTCAATCTGGCGGTGGCGGACCTGCTAGTCATGTTCAACTTTGCTTGCAGTGCGACCAACTACTTGCACGTCAATCTGGCGATGGCGGACATGCTAGTCACGTTCATCTTTGCTTGCAGTGTGACCAACTACTTGCACGTCAATCTGGCGGTGGCCGACCTGCTAGTCACGATCATCATTGCTTGCAGTGGGACCAACTACTTGCACGTCAATCTGGCGATGGCGGACATGCTAGTCACGTTCATCTTTGCTTGCAGTGTGACCAACTACTTGCGCGTCAATCTGGCGGTGGCCGACCTGCTGGTCACGTTCATCTGTGCTTGCAGTGTGACCAACTACTTGCACGTCAATCTGGCGGTGGCCGACCTGCTAGTCACGGTCATCTTTGCTTGCAGTGTGACCAACTACTTGCGCGTCAATCTGGCGGTGGCCGACCTGCTAGTCACGGTCATATTTGCTTGCAGTGTGACCAACTACTTGCGCGTCAATCTGGCGGTGGCCGCCCTGCTAGACACGTTCATCTTTGCTTGCAGTGCGACCAACTACTTGCACGTCAATCTGGCGGTGGCCGACCTGCTAGTCATGTTCAACTTTGCTTGCAATGCGACCAACTACTTGCACGTCAATCTGGCGGTGGCCGACCTGCTAGTCATGTTCATCATTGCTTGCAGTGTGACCAACTACTTGCGCGTCAATCTGGCGGTGGCGGACCTGCTAGTCATGTTCATCTTTGCTTGCAGTGCGACCAACTACTTGCACGTCAATCTGGCGGTGGCCGACCTGCTAGTCATGTTCATCATTGCTTGCAGAGTGACCAACTACTTGCGCGTCAATCTGGCGGTGGCGGACCTGCTAGTCATGTTCATCTTTGCTTGCAGTGCGACCAACTACTTGCACGTCAATCTGGCGGTGGCCGACCTGCTAGTCATGTTCATCATTGCTTGCAGAGTGACCAACTACTTGCACGTCAATCTGGCGGTGGCGGACCTGCTAGTCATGTTCATCTTTGCTTGCAGTGCGACCAACTACTTGCACGTCAATCTGGCGGTGGCCGACCTGCTAGTCATGTTCATCATTGCTTGCAGAGTGACCAACTACTTGCACGTCAATCTGGCGGTGGCGGACCTGCTAGTCATGTTCAACTTTGCTTGCAGTGCGACCAACTACTTGCACGTCAATCTGGCGGTGGCCGACCTGCTAGTCATGTTCATCATTGCTTGCAGAGTGACCAACTACTTGCGCGTCAATCTGGCGGTGGCGGACCTGCTAGTCATGTTCATCTTTGCTTGCAGTGCGACCAACTACTTGCACGTCAATCTGGCGGTGGCCGACCTGCTAGTCATGTTCATCATTGCTTGCAGAGTGACCAACTACTTGCGCGTCAATCTGGCGGTGGCGGACCTGCTAGTCATGTTCATCTTTGCTTGCAGTGCGACCAACTACTTGCACGTCAATCTGGCGGTGGCCGACCTGCTAGTCATGTTCATCATTGCTTGCAGAGTGACCAACTACTTGCACGTCAATCTGGCGGTGGCGGACCTGCTAGTCATGTTCATCTTTGCTTGCAGTGCGACCAACTACTTGCACGTCAATCTGGCGGTGGCCGACCTGCTAGTCATGTTCATCATTGCTTGCAGAGTGACCAACTACTTGCACGTCAATCTGGCGGTGGCGGACCTGCTAGTCATGTTCATCTTTGCTTGCAGTGCGACCAACTACTTGCACGTCAATCTGGCGGTGGCCGACCTGCTAGTCATGTTCATCATTGCTTGCAGTGTGACCAACTACTTGCGCGTCAATCTGGCGGTGGCCGACCTGCTAGTGACGTTCATCTTTGCTTGCAGTGTGACCAACTACTTGCGCGTCAATCTGGCGGTGGCCGACCTGCTAGTAACGGTCATCTTTGCTTGCAGTGTGACCAACTACTTCCCCGTGAATCCGGTGGTGGCGGACCTGTTAATCACATTCATCTTTGCTTGCAGTGTGACCAACTACTTGCGCGTCAATCTGGCGGTGGCCGACCTGCTAGTGACGTTCATCTTTGCTTGCAGTGTGACCAACTACTTGCGCGTCAATCTGGCGGTGGCCGACCTGCTAGTAACGGTCATCTTTGCTTGCAGTGTGACCAACTACTTGCACGTCAATCTGGCGATGGCGGACATGCTAGTCACGTTCATCTTTGCTTGCAGTGTGACCAACTACTTGCGCGTCAATCTGGCGGTGGCCGACCTGCTAGTCACGTTCATCTGTGCTTGCAGTGTGACTAACTACTTGCACGTGAATCTGGCGGTGGCCGACCTCCTAGTCACGGTCATCTTTGCTTGCAGTGTGACCAACTACTTGCACGTCAATCTGGCGATGGCGGACATGCTAGTCACGTTCATCTTTGCTTGCAGTGTGACCAACTACTTGCGCGTCAATCTGGCGGTGGCCGACCTGCTAGTCACGATCATCATTGCTTGCAGTGTGACCAACTACTTGCACGTCAATCTGGCGATGGCGGACATGCTAGTCACGTTCATCTTTGCTTGCAGTGTGACCAACTACTTGCGCGTCAATCTGGCGGTGGCCGACCTGCTAGTCACGTTCATCTGTGCTTGCAGTGTGACTAACTACTTGCACGTGAATCTGGCGGTGGCCGACCTCCTAGTCACGGTCATCTTTGCTTGCAGTGTGACCAACTACTTGCGCGTCAATCTGGCGGTGGCCAACCTACTAGTCACGGTCATATTTGCTTGCAGTGTGACCAACTACTTGCGCGTCAATTTGGCGGGGCCGCCCTGCTAGTCACGGTCATCTTTGCTTGCAGTGTGACCAACTACTTGCACGTCAATCTGGCGGTGGCCGACCTGCTAGTCACGGTCATCTTTGCTTGCAGTGTGACCAACTACTTGCACGTCAATCTGGCGATGGCGGACATGCTAGTCACGTTCATCTTTGCTTGCAGTGTGACCAACTACTTGCACGTCAATCTGGCGATGGCGGACATGCTAGTCACGTTCATCTTTGCTTGCAGTGTGACCAACTACTTGCGCGTCAATCTGGCGGTGGCCGACCTGCTAGTCACGTTCATCTGTGCTTGCAGTGTGACTAACTACTTGCACGTGAATCTGGCGGTGGCCGACCTCCTAGTCACGGTCATCTTTGCTTGCAGTGTGACCAACTACTTGCGCGTCAATCTGGCGGTGGCCAACCTGCTAGTCACGGTCATATTTGCTTGCAGTGTGACCAACTACTTGCGCGTCAATTTGGCGGTGGCCGCCCTGCTAGTCACGGTCATCTTTGCTTGCAGTGTGACCAACTACTTGCGCGTCAATCTGGCGGTGGCCGACCTGCTAGTCACGGTCATATTTGCTTGCAGTGTGACCAACTACTTGCGCGTCAATCTGGCGGTGGCCGACCTGCTAGTCACGGTCATATTTGCTTGCAGTGTGACCAACTACTTGCGCGTCAATTTGGCGGTGGCCGACCTCCTAGTCACGGTCATCTTTGCTTGCAGTGTGACCAACTACTTGCACGTCAATCTGGCGATGGCGGACATGCTAGTCACGTTCATCTTTGCTTGCAGTGTGACCAACTACTTGCGCGTCAATCTGGCGGTGGCCGACCTGCTAGTCACGTTCATCTGTGCTTGCAGTGTGACTAACTACTTGCACGTGAATCTGGCGGTGGCCGACCTCCTAGTCACGGTCATCTTTGCTTGCAGTGTGACCAACTACTTGCGCGTCAATCTGGCGGTGGCCAACCTGCTAGTCACGGTCATATTTGCTTGCAGTGTGACCAACTACTTGCGCGTCAATTTGGCGGTGGCCGCCCTGCTAGTCACGGTCATCTTTGCTTGCAGTGTGACCAACTACTTGCGCGTCAATCTGGCGGTGGCCGACCTGCTAGTCACGGTCATATTTGCTTGCAGTGTGACCAACTACTTGCGCGTCAATCTGGCGGTGGCCGACCTGCTAGTCACGGTCATATTTGCTTGCAGTGTGACCAACTACTTGCGCGTCAATTTGGCGTTGGCCGACCTGCTAGTCACGGTCATCTTTGCTTGCAGTGTGACCAACTACTTGCGCGTCAATCTGGCGATGGCCGACCTGCTAGTCACGGTCATATTTGCTTGCAGTGTGACCAACTACTTGCGCGTCAATCTGGCGGTGGCCGACCTGCTAGTCACGGTCATCTGTGCTTGCAGTGCGACCAACTACTTGCACGTCAATCTGGCGGTGGCCGACCTGCTAGTCACGGTCATATTTGCTTGCAGTGTGACCAACTACTTGCGCGTCAATCTGGCGGTGGCCGACCTGCTAGTCACGGTCATCTTTGCTTGCAGTGTGACCAACTACTTGCGCGTCAATCTGGCGGTGGCCGACCTGCTAGTAACGGTCATCTGTGCTTGCAGTGTGACCAACTACTTGCACGTCAATCTGGCGGTGGCCGACCTGCTAGTCACGTTCATCTGTGCTTGCAGTGCGACCAACTACTTGCACGTCAATCTGGCGGTGGCCGACCTGCTAGTAACGGTCATCTTTGCTTGCAGTGTGACCAACTACTTGCACGTCAATCTGGCGGTGGCCGACCTCCTAGTCACGGTCATCTTTGCTTGCAGTGTGACCAACTACTTGCGCGTCAATCTGGCGGTGGCGGACCTGCTAGTCACGGTCATCTTTGCTTGCAGTGTGACAAACTACTTGCGCGTCAATCTGGCGGTGGCCGACCTGCTAGTCACGGTCATCTTTGCTTGCAGTGTGACCAACTACTTGCGCGTCAATCTGGCGGTGGCCGACCTGCTAGTCATGTTCATCATTGCTTGCAGTGTGACCAACTACTTGCGCGTCAATCTGGCGGTGGCGGACCTGCTAGTCACGGTCATCTTTGCTTGCAGTGTGACCAACTACTTGCACGTCAATCTGGCGGTGGCGGACCTGCTAGTCACGGTCATCTTTGCTTGCAGTGTGACAAACTACTTGCGCGTCAATCTGGCGGTGGCGGACCTGCTAGTCACGGTCATCTTTGCTTGCAGTGTGACCAACTACTTGCGCGTCAATCTGGCGGTGGCGGACCTGCTAGTCACGGTCATCTTTGCTTGCAGTGTGACAAACTACTTGCGCGTCAATCTGGCGGTGGCCGACCTGCTAGTCACGGTCATCTTTGCTTGCAGTGTGACCAACTACTTGCGCGTCAATCTGGCGGTGGCCGCCCTGCTAGTCACGGTCATCTTTGCTTGCAGTGTGACCAACTACTTGCACGTCAATCTGGCGGTGGCCGACCTCCTAGTCACGGTCATCTTTGCTTGCAGTGTGACCAACTACTTGCGCGTCAATCTGGCGGTGGCCGACCTGCTAGTCACGGTCATATTTGCTTGCAGTGTGACCAACTACTTGCACGTCAATCTGGCGATGGCCGACCTCCTAGTCACGGTCATCTTTGCTTGCAGTGTGACCAACTACTTGCGCGTCAATCTGGCGGTGGCCGACCTGCTAGTCACGGTCATATTTGCTTGCAGTGTGACCAACTACTTGCGCGTCAATCTGGCGGTGGCCGACCTGCTAGTCACGGTCATATTTGCTTGCAGTGTGACCAACTACTTGCGCGTCAATCTGGCGGTGGCCGACCTACTAGTCACGGTCATCTTTGCTTGCAGTGTGACCAACTACTTGCGCGTCAATCTGGCGGTGGCCGACCTGCTAGTCACGGTCATCTTTGCTTGCAGTGTGACCAACTACTTGCGCGTCAATCTGGCGGTGGCCGACCTGCTAGTCACGGTCATATTTGCTTGCAGTGTGACCAACTACTTGCGCGTCAATCTGGCGGTGGCCGACCTGCTAGTCTCGGTCATATTTGCTTGCAGTGTGACCAACTACTTGCGCGTCAATCTGGCGGTGGCGGACCTGCTAGTCACGGTCATCTTTGCTTGCAGTGTGACCAACTACTTGCACGTCAATCTGGCGATGGCCGACCTGCTAGTCACGGTCATCTTTGCTTGCAGTGTGACCAACTACTTGCGCGTCAATCTGGCGGTGGCCGACCTGCTAGTCACGGTCATCATTGCTTGCAGTGTGACCAACTACTTGCACGTCAATCTGGCGATGGCCGACCTGCTAGTCACGGTCATCTTTGCTTGCAGTGTGACCAACTACTTGCGCGTCAATCTGGCGGTGGCGGACCTGCTAGTCACGGTCATCTTTGCTTGCAGTGTGACCAACTACTTGCACGTCAATCTGGCGATGGCCGACCTGCTAGTCACGGTCATCTTTGCTTGCAGTGCGACCAACTACTTGCGCGTCAATCTGGCGGTGGCCGACCTGCTAGTCACGTTCATCTTTGCTTGCAGTGCGACCAACTATTTGCGCGTCAATCAGGCGGTGGCGGACCTTTCCGTCACGTTGGTATGCATGCCGTTGGCCGTGGCCCAGGCGGTGACGTGACTCTGGCTCCTCAGCGAAAGGTTGTGTAAGCTCGCCTCGTACCTGCAAGGTAATTTAGTTTAAATTCTACTTTGGCACTTATTTTTTTCGAGCTAAACGTGTTACGTGAAATGTTCCAACGTATAATACGTTGATATTTTTTTATTTAGTGATTTAACGTAACATAAATATGATACTTACACATACATTTGAAATAACCTATATACATACATTTGAAATAACAATGTCGTCCACTTGCGCAATTCTATTTAATAAAAAACTACATACACGGTGAGAAAATTCCACGTCATTGCATCGACGAGTTGTTTTATTTTTTTAATACCTTTTGATTTCGAGAGCCAATCAATTGTCTTGTAAGGTCTTTAGTCAGGTCTTTTAGTTTTTCGCCACCGCCACCCACCTGTGCCGAAAACGGCAATTTTCCCCTACTTGAACAACAAACCAACTAAGTAATTATTAAGCAATAGCCTACGGTTATTCCTTGTTACTTTTATGAAAAATAAATATGAATCCGTACGTGTTATCATTAGGAGAAAAACTGTAAAATCTACTAGTATACAAATTTTAAATATATAATATCTCGAAAACGAGTCACAATTTTTGATCGGATTTCGCAATTGTATTTAGCGTTGAATTTTAGCTTAAAATGATGGGTCACAACACTATCTTTGCATTTGAAAAAAAAATTCGGTAACCAATATGGCGGAAACAAGATGGCAGCCGAATATGAAAACTCATTAAAAATGTAGTTTTTGTCGTCCAATAACGCATAAAAGTGGTCTAAAATTGTTATATTGAAATTCATAAGGAAAAAATAATTTTATAAGGCAATAACAGTTCATTTTTAATGATAAATATGGGATAATTTTTTTTTCATAGTGAAAAACATCAATAACACAAAAACTAAATGGGTAAAGATTTTCATTTATTGTATGAAAAAGAGAATCCCGCCTCAATCTAAAATATTCATTCTGATTTTGTGTATTCCGTGGTTTTGGTGTTCTTGACGCTCAAGGAACTCCACTTAAATTAAATTATAAAATGTTACTCTTGTTCAGCGTATCTTATAAGCACATGTATTTTATTATTGCCGTTTTTGGCAATAGTTTGCTTTTCCTTAGTTCACCAGATCACGCGATTTAATGTTTCATTTTCATTCATTTTAAATCCTTCATACAAAGACAAAAGAACAAAGTATTGATCAAAAGCTGAAATACTAATTCGATCTTTAATGCAACCCACATTACTCTCTCACACTGCATTACATGTTCTGCAGGGGTGAGCGTCGGAGCCAGTGTTTTCGCCATCACCGCCATCAGCGTCGACCGCTACCTCGCCATCAGCCATCCCTGGGCCTTCCAGAAGGGATTCAAACGAAAGTCTATAATTTTTGTGAGTCAGTAAGCTATATAAATGTTATAAAATTAAATCTTACCAAGTTTGGTAAGTTGTAATTTTATAATATAAGGTGTCAAGGCTCCAGCACTCTATTGATATATAAATGTTGAGTGATGCCCCTGAACTACAGAAACTCTTTTCGGTTAGTTTCACATTCGACAAGTAAGTATTTAACAGAGTGGTCGTACTACTATATGTATGTAAAACAATAACATAAAAGTATGACAAAAAAACTGTTAGTAAATATGATTGATTTGATCAATAACTTCGTTTGAATTATATAGTTCATGTAGTGGAAATCCTGCCCTTTTACAAAATTTATGAGGGAGAGATGAAATATGAATTTTTGGATACGGACTAGGCCTACTGTCTTTATTAATTTTGCTGTCCAAATTTTGTAGTCTACTGCCTAAAACATCTACGTGTTCTTTAGCTTCATGCCATGAAAGTTATAAAGAAAGTAACAGTGGTCTGGACAAAGTGCCTGACAAAATTCCAGTTGTCCTCTCCCTGGAACACGCTCTTACTATACTATGCAATTTTACGTAATATGCTATTTATGAATAACTGACGCCAATTCTTGGGGCCCAGTGCGGTGGATGCGCGGTGGCAAAAACGGCTAGTGCGCATGCGCGACAACGCGTCGCTAGAGCGCAGACTGTCATTCTGCTCTCAGCCGTCAACAATCGCGTGTCACACTACATGTCGTCCTAAAACATTTACCGACGGAACAGTGACTCTCGTTGACGATTAATGATATGTTTTAATTCCATTCAATATATAAAATATTTCATTAGTGTTTATTAAACCGTCTTGATACTCTGAACAACGATTGACAGAGAAGCAGTAACTATGTGCGAGCTGCCGAATGTACGCAGCCAGGCTAGTACACTGTCGGCCGCCGCTGCCGCTACCACTCCCCTCTCCTCCCAGCCTACGCACTCTCCGCCCTATGTGCGGACTGAGCCCCAAGAATCGGTGCCAGCTATATTTTAAACTTACAATGATTTTATGATTTTACCATTTTTCTCCAGATGATAGTATTCACGTGGGTGGCGGCTTTGATAATTTTCCTGCCCGTGCTGTGGATGCGCCGGACGGCGACGGTGGATCTGGGCGATGACCTTCTTCTATCCGCCGTAGTGAGGGAGCACGGTCTCACTTGGTGCATAGAGGACTGGCCTCATCGCACCAGACCTATTTATGGTGAGTCTATTTGTCCTGTGTCGATTAAAATGTTGAAAGTAATTTATTATTTATTTGCAAGCGAGTAATCATGGTTGAATGACTGTGGTGCTTGTGACTGACCGTCCTCTATGGCACTATGAATAAAATCTCTCTTCGTGAAGCCCACCTTTTGATACCTCAACCGTTTTTTTGCTAGCATTAAAAAAACATAGATATTAACCCCAACTCGGCGTAATCAATATACATATATATAAAAGAAGAGTTGTGTGTTGGTATATTTAGTGCTACAGCCAAAACTACACGTCGTAGACCCATGATCTTGGTATCAAATTAAAGCTTGGAATCTCATGATGTGCACTATGGTGATTGGGTTTCGATATCTTATTGGGTGTAGGCACAGGATCGTCCGAAAGGGACCTATGTCAAGGATTTTGTGAGTACTTGAGGTTTTATTTGTTTATATCAAAACACATGGTTTAATTTGAAAAGGTAACCTGGTTAAAGTGGTTGCTAACAGAATGCTGCACCTACAATTGTTTTCGTTCAACAAGTGAATAGACTACAGTTTTATTTAGCAAATGTGTTTTTATTTACGTTTTCAATTATTTAGTAAATTTTACTGTTAGGTTATGTTATTAAAAAACATGAAGTGCGCTAAAATGTAGAGTTACATATTTTTTGTTTTTAAATTCAAAGATAGTAGTATATAAGACGAAAAAATGTCAAAACGTAGGAGAAAATGTTTGCAATTCCGTATCTTATCATGTAGACGAACGATTGCAAGAAAAAACTAAACAACGAAGAGAAAGAAACACATCTAAGGGTATCACGGGAAAATTCACAGTGACATCAAGAACCACTGTCGCAGCAAATTTGGAATAGAAAGGGAAACAGACGCACAGGGTGATGAAAGAAATAATCAGACCAGAGATAACGGAGAACCTTCGAAAAAGGGATTAAACAGAAGAAGCTGAATTAAAGTAAACACTTTAAAAACTGTTTACAAAAGGACAAGGAACTATGATTTTGGCCGTAAAAGTACACATTATTCCAATAAAATGTAGATTGTATTGAACACCCTAATGTATTAATTTGCAAGAGGACAAAATTTGTAGTTATTGCGTAGCACAAAGATTAATTGAAAAAGAAAACGCATATTATGTGCTGTTTGAAAGGGAAAATAAGACTGCTACCACCAAATATGCCACCCCCGGCTTTATCAAATATAATATGCATTGAGAAACATCATAATATATTGATTTTTAGATTACATTAGACGTATAATTCTTGCTTCCAAATTACATCTTTTGGGCTAGTATTTAGGCCATCATAAGATTTTTCAACCCAGCGAAGCGGGTGAACAACAGCTAGTACAAGATAAATTGAACAGAAGTTTTTTTTGTTTTCATCTTGGGTGCAAATTTAAAGGCAAATGAGTCTGATTATTTATATTGTTTGTGAACGGCCATAAAACAACCGTGTTTATCTATCGCTGGGGTAAATGACGAAGGTATAACGTATCATATTACACTTAGACTACGGTTGGAGAAAATAGATACAATATTTAACAATCGATGAAAATCGAAGGGATATTGTAGCTTGGGGAATTATTGGCCTAAAAAGACAATCACATTTACCTATAGCGGGAAAATACCAGGATTTGCCAAATACATGGGTGGAAAGGTCGTGCAAGTTTACCGACAAGAGTAGCTTTGCAAAAGATAGATATTCAAATTATTTTATTGTGCAAATAGTATTTTAACAAAATTCGCTAATAGGTTTAGTACACATTTTTCTGAATCCGCAAATTAAGGAAAATCCGTCTCTCAATTAATACGTATTTGTGGAGTTCATTTGTTTATTTTTATTCCTGTAGACCTAGGTAACTCTGCCTAGAACGCGATTTCAGGATGGTATAATTTTACAAATTCTGCAAGGGAGACATCCGGGCCGCTCTTCTGCTGGGGGCTACATCCCCCAAGGCCCCCCGGTCTTGTGTCTGACAATAGACAATAGAAAATAGACAATTCTTTATTTACATATTGTTTGAGAATAGTACAGCGTCAAAATGGTATTTACACATGATTTTCAGGTGGTAAAATAACAAAAAAACAGTAACAATGACAGTAAATAAATTTGGTTTTCTTCAAATAATTCAGCAGTCAGGTTTGGGTAAATTCTCTTACGATATAAAAGGGTCTTCCCAGCAGTAGCTAGTCTGTCATTTGATTCTTGAAGCGGCTAGGGTCGGTTTCTTGCTTCAGGCATTCTGGGAGAAGGTTGAAGAATGCCGCACCTTTATAGGAGGGTTTTGTCTTTCTGAGAGAGCTCGGAGGTGGATTGGAAGAGTGAAGTCTGAGGCATGGCTGGTGTTGTGTTGGTGTAGATCCCTGTGTCTGGTCTGTTGTGAAGCTGTTGCATGGAGGATAGTTTGTCGAATGTAGAGTGATACCACGGCCAGTATTCTTTGTTCTCTGAAGGGTCCACGGCGGCTTTCTTGTTGTACGATGCCAGCTAAGCTCCTAATCGCCCTTTTTTGTTGTATGAGAACACGTTCTAGGTTGGTTGCGGTGGTTCCCCCCCAAATTTCAATACCTTATCTCATTTGGGATTCAAAAAGGGTAAAGTAGGCGACCTTAGCTGCATCGGTTCCACTTTTCTGTTTTATCCTCCTTATTACATAAGTGGCAGAGGCAAGTTTCTAACACAGTTTGTCTATGTGAGGTTTCCATGTTAAGTGTGAGTCGATGGTTATACCAAGATACTTTGTCTCGCTCTTCTTTTCCAGGCCAGGTAGAGTGATGTCTGGAACTGCATTTCTGATGTTGAAAACAATTTGTACACTTTTGTTTTCATTGAGGACGAGATCTCCCGGTCAACAGTTAGGAAAGACCAGGAAAAATGTCGGAAGTTGCATACATGAAATATATTGTAGACACTTTGCTTTAGTTTTACTGCGGTTAGCAAATTTTCAGGTCTTAATATGGCGATATCAGCTCTTAGTTAGGATGTATCGTAAGATGAAATCATATTATGAAATAGAAGATAATCACTTATTACATCATTGTTTAATGCATTTTTAAAAATCTATTATAATATTATGGGCAATGATGTCTGGTTGGTTGTGGCAGGCCTGATCTGCTTCCTGCTGATGTATCTGACACCGGCGTGTGTCATGTTCCTGGCTCACGCGCAGATTGGTCGCCATCTCCGTGCAATGCGGCCCTTCACCACCGACGGGGGACGCGTCAGCAATCGGCAGGTAATTGGTTATTTTTACAAGTCAAATGATTTATTTCCTGAATCGCTATAAGTATATATGACGTAGTTACTTTCTGTAATCGGGTACTTCATTAAGTGCCCAACTCGCATGGGCACATAATGTAATTGAGTATGTGACCAACAAAACTGGGCACTTCATGAAGTGCCCAACGCTCATTGGGCACGTGCTGTAAATTTTGTTTACACCACATGTCCACCTCAAATGCTGGACACGATGTAAAAACTGTTTTCACCACACTACGACGAAATCACCTGTTTTACAAACGTCAAACGCGGACCGAAACGTACTATTTGCCACCACAGGACTGAAAACGTTTGGGGCCCTAGGGCCGAAAGTCAGCTGATCGTTTATTTGCTTGAAACAACGTCAAAACATCACATAAGTATAAGCATTCAGTAGGTTCCAAAGACAGGATAGTTGCGATCATATGATTTTCATAGCTGGGTTTGAATCATGATGAAGAAGTTGTATCTTCGCTTATAACCTTAAAGTTTTGTTTTCAAGTGAGTCATATAATAATCAGTTTTTTTTATTATTCACGGTATATTGCATTGTGTAGTGTGATGAAAAAATACCCCCGTTGCAGCAGACCTGCATACTCAGCGAATTTCAAATGCAAAACAACATATTTTAATCCAACATAGCGAGATTTGACATGTTTTGTTTAGCTCCATAAGAATAACATGGGGAATGAGTATGCAGGTTTGCTGCTACAGGTATATTAAAACTGGATGGTTTTAATTCAATATTTAGTAGATCTGAACTAGAAGAAGCCATTTACCAAGTTTTATCAAGATATGTTGAGAAATAAGCGAGATATTGAATTTTACTTATTTCCCATAAGGTTAACATTGGGACAACGTACTGTGTTTACCACTTTCAATATCTCGGTAACCAATGGGCATAGAGCAGTGATTCAAAATACTAAATTATTTGTTTTTTTGAGCTGAATTCAATGGTGCCCACAAAAATTTGATAAATTTTATTTTTCTATGTAAAAAACTCAAAAAACCCATTTTTGGGGGGGTTTATCCCCCTTTACCCCCCTTCCGGTGGTCCGATCGGGCTGGTTCACGAACTCGTCCAATTGATTACCACTTTACATGTCCGTACCAAATTTCATAAAGATCGGACCATTTTTGCGGCCGCTATCGTGCTAACAGACACATAGATATATATGTATATATATATATATAAAAATTCGAACGAATAGTGTTTTTTGCTTCTGGGGGCCCCAAAACGAAAAGTTATAGTGGTCCCGAGCTTAGGTCTTACCATGAGACCTCACTGAGAAAAATTTAGTCCTGAAATACGTGGAAAATACACGTAAATAAGGGTGTGCGGGTTACCCACTGCAATCTGGACCCGGCTCAATGCTCCGGCAGTGAGGCCGCCACACGGAAAATCAGGACTTAGTTTGTCTACATAGTTATGACGTCACTGGCTATGACGTCATTACTGTCGGTTGTAAGTCCTGCCGATCAGAGTTGGTTTTCGTTGGCTTTTCTCAGAATATCCTGCGATTCATTTTGCCTTTACCACAGTTTATCACAGAATGTACATTCCTATTCTCGTAAAGTACAACCGATTTCTATGCACTGACTTGCCTAGTCTCTGCATTTACCGGTATTTTTGATTTAAAATAAATAAAAATTGTCTGAGACCTTCTAGCGGTCACCCATCCAAGTTCTAACCACGCCCGATGTTTCTTGACTCTTATGTTCAGGTGGAGACTGCTATATCCATTGCGTTACGGCTGCCTGTTGACGAGTGAGGTTGTTAAATAGTATTTGAAGAAGTGATAAGTGTAGTTTTACGCCTAATGGTACTTCTCTACAGTGACAATTTATCGCGTGATAGAGTCTAGACCAGCCCTCCGTACGTGTCGTGCGTGTTTCTCGGTAATGGAATTTTTATAAAAGGTAATGTTTGTTCGTTGTGTGCGTCTGTCCGATTGTGTTACGTGGGTATGTGTCATGATGGTTTTTAATGCTTCTTGACGACTTCCACTAGAATGAAATTTGAGTTCCATCGCCTGAGATCTCTCTGAGACTGAAACTGTCGTAGCCCATAATATGAGACGACAAAGGATCACTTTGACAGTACAAGGTATTTACACCATTAATAGTTACAATTTATTGCCCTGACATATTTATTTGATACATTTAAAAGTGGCAGCAAATCAATGCAAGGTTATCGAGTATAACCTCAACCTTGCAGGTCGAGTACCTGCATTCTATTTCTTACAATTCATCTTATTTAAGACTTTGCTAAAAATACCTAAGTTATTAAAATCGAAGCAGGATTTAAACAGTGCAATCACTTTTTTGGTAATTTGTTCGTGTAAACTTTGGGCAGATAAAATTAATCTTAGGTCTAAAACTGATCAATGTGTCCTTGCAACTATTTAAAAATAAAACATTATTTAACATAAGTAACTGCGGACAAATAAAACGATTTGATTTTCTTCAATAATCTAAGCTTTTTCTCTAAAAAAAAATGGAAATTTGATATTCTTTTTGACGTTTCACTACCATTTACTTTATATGTATTTACTATCAATGGTACTACAGTGAGTAAATCTATAAAAACATTAATGAAATATGTATTATAGAAACCAAATGTTATTATTCAAACTTGCATCACATTTGTAAATTCTCAATCCCAAATATAAAACTAACACAACGGACTTAAAATCAATCAAGATTTGGTTAAAAAATATTTATTCGATTAAAATAAATTATTTGATGAAAGTGCAAACTAAAACAAGCTAAAGACTAACTGCTTTTACCAAATCACATGGAAATAATTTGAAGTTCTCATCCATACGCCTACCGTAAATGCAGTGGGCTGCATGCAGAAAGTAATGATGGATAAACTTATGACGTGTTTTGTGACGTATACAAACCATCCATGACGTCACTTTTATGTTTTTTACTTAAAACCACGGCAAATTCCCTGATTATTTGCAAATACGGCAGTTCGAGCGTAATTGCAGAGAAATAGTTCTTAAAGAAGGACTGCGAGTCCTGCGTCTGTACTAATGCCCAAAACTCTGCCGAGTCATTGAGCTGGGTCCAGACACAACACTCCTGTACGTGAGCCAAGTCCTTATTTACGTATTGCGAGTACAGATTCTAGACTTGGGGCAAAAACTCTGCTTTTCCGCTAAGTTATTTTTCTCAGTGTACGGTAATAGCTTCTTCCCTATAGGGGAAATTCGCTAAAAAGCGTTCGCACCTCGGCCGAAAGGGTTTTGCAGCTCTCGATCGTTTCAAATTCTCGACTTCGTCTCGAATTTGAAACACGATCTCGAACCTGCAAAACCTCATTTTCGGCCCTTGTTGCGAAATGTACTATTTTTTATTTTCTGTTAATAGTATACAATATTCAATGTATTATTTTCAATTATATACCAAGAAAATAGGAACATGTGTAAGAAATAATGTGCAACATTAAGAATAAAATTGTCTACCACTAAACCAGCAAAATCTTGCCTGTATTACTTTTATGACGGTTTCTTCTATTTTTTCTGAGATACTTTGGCTACATTATTACTATTATTATTAAAACAATATATGGGTTTTAAATTGTTTATGTTTAAATAATAATATTATTAATGATTTGTAGCCAAAATAATTTACAAAACGTAAAATAAACCATTCAGTGATTTTAAATTTTATTCTTTAATAATTTTAAAAAACATGAAGCATTCTACCTAACACATTTATAAGTAACATAACACTTCAACGTTCACCTAATTTGTTACGTATTACTTGATTACCGACTTACTTAGTTTCCTTCGATAATACTTATAATGAACCAAAATATAGCAAAGTAAAAGAAATTTACAGAAAGTGTCATAAAAGTCTTGCAAAAATTTATAAAAACAATTCTTCAGGTTCTTCTTTTTTATCACAATATAAAACTTGCAATCTATGTTACATTTTACTTTTTTGTTCTTACTTTTTACAATGTTTCTGTCATTAACGTAAATTTAGGTATGATAAACTAATATAACATATTACATCATGACAGTTCATTGTAATATTATTTTGTATTTTTTAGGAATAATAAAAAATCCATAGGGAGTGTGCTGTTTACGTAACAGTTTTTCAATAATGTGCTTAGCATAATTCAGTAATGTAAATCGTTTACTATATTCCTGCTGACACCAGTAGCTTAAAAATTTAAGTTTATATTATTAAGTCATAGAATTATATTTGGAAATTCATATGAAGAGTTTAGCAGGAAGGCCGCCACTTTGGGTCTAACTGGTCTAACATGGGCTCTTATGGAGAATAGATGTAACATGGGCTCTTATGGAGAATAGATTTAACATGGGCTCTTAAGAAGAATAGATTTAACATAGGTCTTATGGACGATTAGATTTGACTAAAGGTCTTATGGAGTAATAAACTACTTGAAATTTTAACCTAACAATTTAAAATTTGTTATATTATAATTATTGTATGTTTTTACCTTACAATAAATTGTAAATTCTGGGTTGGTGGTGGACTCTAGAGATATAATAATAGCTATTCATTATTAATTAATTGGGACGAAATTTCCCTATTTATTGTTCGTAGCCTTTTTAATATTAAAACCACTAAATGATTTTTATAAATTGTTTTATAATAAAGTAGATTGATCATAATGAGTGATATATTCTTGTTACTGGTATAGAATATCGTGCATATATAGTGACTGATTGTGATTTGGTGACCCTACAGTGTAGCTGTTACACTTGTCTGTTATAGACAAGTATATGGTTGTATGGTTTTTAGAGGAAGTGTAATATATTTCTGTACATTGAGTGGCCTTTTGTATTCTCAACGGTGTTGGATTCCTGGGAGTTCACGTCCCTTGGACTACTGACTAGCCCGGAAATGTTCTGCCCTTACTTTGTGCTAGGCTGTATGTTTTGTGTCATTCTGTGTTTCTGTTATAGATAAGGATTGAAGCCGGTCAAGATTGACCTTTTTACCTGGAGATGGCCTGGATGAAGTAGCCAACACAGTTATAGTTGCTTCCTAGAGTGGTGTATGTTGTTTTATTAATGCCTTTGTAGTGTTTAGCAATGGCCATTTTGCCTGTTAATGGATAACCTGACTTAATCAGACTCCGCAGAGCGCTTCAAAGATTCAAAGATTTATTTGCCTTTAAATGTTGGTTAAAACCCCGTTGAAAACCCGCTGTATGTGGGTTTTCATTGCTTATGCTTTTGTTTGGATGTAGGATGTTTTGTCTGTTGTGGTGTAACCTTACTTAACCAGACTCCACAGAAAATGGTTTTTTATTGCTCTTGCTTGGGGATAGTCATAGTTGTTTTGTTTTTACTAGAATAACCTCACTTAACCAAACTCCGCAGAGCGATGTATTGCTTTTGATTAGGTTTAGCTATGGCTGATCTGCTTTGATTAATGAGTAAACTCATAACATAACTTCCTAGAGTGCTGTATGTTGTTTTTGTATTGATTTTGCTTTTGTTTTAATCTTAGTTTTTCTGTCTATTTTGAAGAGTAATCTTACCTAATATTTCTTTGGAGTACTGAATGTGGAATTATATCCCCTTGGTTCTGTTAACAAAGATAATGAGTATTTAATAATTAACTTTACCCCTGTTATTTCTTGAGTTTTTTCCTTTTTAAGTCTTCAGTCAGTCTACTTGCATTAACATGCATAGTTGTTCTTTTGACTTTTGTAGTCAGCCTCCTTGTATTGATATGCGCAGTTGTTCTTTTGACTTGTGTAGTTAGCCTTCTTGCATTGATATGCACTGCTGTTCTTTTGGATTGTATTGTCACTGACTTCCGTACAGGACGTACTACTCCATATACCTCTTATTATTAGCTCAGTTTTTCATTCTGCTTTAGACTGCAGTTCGGTGTAGACATTCTTTGTTCTGCTCTTTATATTGAGATAACATAGTCAATTTTGACTTTCAATAACATTAAGTATAAGTTAAATATAAGTCTGAATCATCTAGGGTTAGTGTATCTGCCTGATTTTATTGATAGGTGTATCTGGTTTTACAAACTTTCAATTTAAGTAATGCAGTCTGCTCTTAAGAAGTGTTCTCCAACTAAAGAACTAATTATTTTTATTGGTGAAGAACAAACTTATAATAACAAATTTAGACTTTATGGACTTAATACTGCTTTTAAATATACTAAGCCCCCTAAAGATGTATCTGAATTTCATTATATTTGTAAAGGACTTGACCAAATTGTTGAAAGGGAGAAAAAGATTTCTCCCTAAAGCTTCGCCCACAGACTATTTTTGTTTTAAATTAATGTCAATCAATTTGAAAAGTAAGTAACCAGAGTATACTGACATGCAGCTAGCTTCTGAAACTAGTCATGAAATTTGGCAGAGTTTGGGGAAATACTTCAAAGCAACTCTGAAAATATTACTTCATCAGACACCATTAGAATAGAGGTTTCAAGGGTTAATGTCCCTGTTGGAAAAGGGAGAGTAAGGCCTGGTCTCTTTAATAGTTTTGAAGAAGAATGTAAGGCTAGGAAAAGGATTGTAGTAATTAATAACAAAGATAACCTCTATCTCCCTAGAGCCTTAGTGGTTGGTAAAGCATATGTTAAAAATGATCCCCAAATCTATGCTATTTGTAAAGACAAAGGATTGAGACAGACTTTGAGAGCCAAGAAACTCATGGCAAAGGCCCGTGTATAAATACCAGAGGGGGAGCAGGCATTCCTGAGCTTAAAAAATTCCAGACCCATCTTAAAAAGTACAGATGAACTATTTATGAATTGATTCATACAAGCAAGTTTCACTAAAAAACAGTGTAAAATATACGATAGTCAATTTTACAGTCGGTTGCTCGGTGCTCCCTACTTCTGATCCATTACGTCATATATTTGCTTTGACCATGGACAGTTTTTAATATCAAATATCACTGTAGAGCCTAAAAAACTGAATAAATCAATTAGGTTTACTGTTTCATTACTCTCCCTTCATAACAAAATCATGTGTTAAGTATACTTTGACTGATTATTAACTTTATTTCAGCTGTAGAAAATGTATAATTGTTGCTTTTAGTTTAAAAATCTATAATTCGAAGTGCTCAATTTCCACACCAAAGTAAATATCCTTATATACGAGTCTGTAAGAGCATGGTGCGTATTTTATTACAGTGAGTACCTCCGGAAGGCCTAATCTCACTCTTTTTCTGTATTTTTTTGTTTGTGTATTACACTCTGGACTGTTCAAAGGTATAGCCTAGATTTTTTTAGGCGCCACATTCACACCAGGCTTTACAAAGGAGTAGCTGCTCAAAACTGAGCACCACAATCTACTAAGCCCTTGTGTGTACCTAATAGTTCCTTTTTGTCGGACTTTGAATCCTTGTCTGTGGCAGACGTAGGAAATAATTTTCGAAGGCAATCAAGCCAACCTGACATTCACATATGGATTACCAGGGGTTAGCCATACGGGAAGCCCGTATCCTCCTACTGCTCGCCGTGCTGTTGGTGCTGTGTCGGCTGCCCTACAGCTGTTGTGTCTAGGTGTGGGAAAGGCGGCGGGTGGCCCGTATCCTCCTACTGCTCGTCGCGCTGTTGGTGCTGTGTCGGCTGCCTTACAGCTGTTGTGTCTAGGTGCGGGAGAGGCAGCGGGTGGCCCGTATCCTCCTACTGCTTGCCGTGCTGTTGGTGCTGTGTCGGCTGCCTTACAGTTGTTGTGTCTAGGTGCGGGAGAGGCGGCGGGTGGCTCGTATCCTCACACTGCTTGCCGTGCTGTTGGTGCTGTGTCGGCTGCCTTACAGCTGTTGTGTCTAGGTGTGAGAGAGGCGGCGGGTGGTCCGTATCCTCCTACTGCTCGCCGTGCTGTTGGTGCTGTGTCGGCTGCCTTACAGCTGTTGTGTCTAGGTGTGGGAGAGGCGGCGGGTGGCCCGTTTCCTCCTACTGCTCGCCGTGCTGTTGGTGCTGTGTCGGCCGCCTTACAGCTGTTGTGTCTAGGTGCGGGAGAGGCGGCGGGTGGCCCGTATCCTCCTACTGCTCGCCGTGCTATTGGTGCTGTGTCGGCTGTCTTACAGCTGCTGTGTCTAGGTGCGGGAGAGGCGGCGGGTGGCCCGTATCCTCCTTCTGCTTGCCGAGCTGTTGGTGCTGTGTCGGCTGCCTTACAGCTGTTGTGTCTAGGTGCGGGAGAGGCGGCGGGTGGTCCGTATCCTCCTTCTGCTTGCCGTGCTGTTGCTGCTGTGTCGGCCGCCTTACAGCTGTTGTGTCTAGGTGCGGGAGAGGCGGCGGGTGGCCCGTATCCTCTTACTAGTCGCCGTGCTGTTGGTGCTGTGTCGGCCGCCTTACAGCTGTTGTGTCTAGGTGCGGGAGAGGCGGCGGGTGGCCCGTATCCTCCTACTGCTCGCCGTGCTGTTGGTGCTGTGTCGGCCGCCTTACAGCTGTTGTGTCTAGGTATGGGAGAGGTGGCGGGTGGCCCGTATCCTCCTACTGCTCGCCGTACTGTTGGTGCTGTGTCGGCCGCCTTACAGCTGTTGTGTCTAGGTGTGGGAGAGGCGGCGGGTGGCCCGTATCCTCCTACTGCTCGCCGTGCTGTTGGTGCTGTGTCGGCCGCCTTACAGCTGTTGTGTCTAGGTGCGGGAGAGGCGGCGGGTGGCCCGTATCCTCCTACTGCTCGCCGTGCTGTTGGTGCTGTGTCGGCCGCCTTACAGCTGTTGTGTCTAGGTGTGGGAGAGGCGGCGGGTGGCCCGTATCCTCCTACTGCTCGCCGAGCTGTTGGTGCTGTGTCGGCTGCCTTACAGCTGCTGTGTCTAAGTGCGGGAGAGGCGGCGTGTGGCCCGTATCCTCCTACTGCTCGCCGTGCTTTTGGTGCTGTGTCGGCTGCCTTACAGCTGTTGTGTCTAGGTGTGGGAGAGGCGGCGGGTGGCCCGTATCCTCCTACTGCTCGCCGTGCTGTTGGTGCTGTGTCGGCCGCCTTACAGCTGTTGTGTCTAGGTGCGGGAGAGGCGGCGGGTGGCCCGTATCCTCCTACTGCTCGCCGTGCTGTTGGTGCTGTGTCGGCCGCCTTACAGCTGTTGTGTCTAGGTGTGGGAGAGGCGGCGGGTGGCCCGTATACTCCTACTGCTCGTCGTGCTGTTGATGCTGTGTCGGCCGCCTTACAGCTGTTGTGTCTAGGTGTGGGAGAGGCGGCGGGTGGCCCGTATCCTCCTACTGCTCGCCGTGCTGTTGGTGCTGTGTCGGCTGCCTTACAGCTGTTGTGTCTAGGTGTGGGAGAGGCGGCGGGTGGCCCGTATCCTCCTACTGCTCGTCGTGCTGTTGGTGCTGTGTCGGCTGCCTTACAGCTGTTGTGTCAAGGTGTGGGAGAGGCGGCGGGTGGCCCGTATCCTCCTACTAGTCGCCGTGCTGTTGGTGCTGTGTCGGCCGCCTTACAGCTGTTGTGTCTAGGTGCGGGAGAGGCGGCGGGTGGCCCGTATCCTCCTACTGCTCGCCGTGCTGTTGGTGCTGTGTCGGCCGCCTTACAGCTGTTGTGTCTAGGTGTGGGAGAGGCGGCGGGTGGCCCGTATCCTCCTACTGCTCGCCGTACTGTTGGTGCTGTGTCGGCCGCCTTACAGCTGTTGTGTCTAGGTGTGGGAGAGGCGGCGGGTGGCCCGTATCCTCCTACTGCTCGCCGTACTGTTGGTGCTGTGTCGGCCGCCTTACAGCTGTTGTGTCTAGGTGTGGGAGAGGCGGCGGGTGACCCGAATCCTCCTACTGCTCGCCGTGCTGTTGGTGCTGTGTCAGCCGCCTTACAGCTGTTGTGTCTAGGTGCGGGAGAGGCGGCGGGTGGCCCGTATCCTCCTACTGCTCGCCGTGCTGTTGGTGCTGTGTCGGCCGCCTTACAGCTGTTGTGTCTAGGTGTGGGAGAGGCGGCGGGTGGCCCGTATCCTCCTACTGCTCGCCGTGCTGTTGGTGCTGTGTCGGCCGCCTTACAGCTGTTGTGTCTAGGTGTGGGAGAGGCGGCGGGTGGCCCGTATACTCCTACTGCTCGTCGTGCTGTTGGTGCTGTGTCGGCCGCCTTACAGCTGTTGTGTCTAGGTGTGGGAGAGGCGGCGGGTGGCCCGTATCCTCCTACTGCTCGCCGTGCTGTTGGTGCTGTGTCGGCTGCCTTACAGCTGTTTTGTCTAGGTGTGGGAGAGGCGGCGGGTGGCCCGTATCCTCCTACTGCTCGTCGTGCAGTTGGTGCTGTGTCGGCTGCCTTACAGCTGTTGTGTCTAGGTGTGGGAGAGGCGGCGGGTGGCCCGTATCCTCCTACTGCTTGCCGTGCTGTTGGTGCTGTGTCGGCCGCCTTACAGCTGTTGTGTCTAGGTGTGGGAGAGGCGGCGGGTGGCCCGTATCCTCCTACTGCTCGTCGCGCTGATGGTGCTGTGTCGGCCGCCTTACAGCTGCTGTGTCTAGGTACGGGAGAGGCGGCGGGTGGCCCGTATCCTCCTACTGCTCGCCGTGCTGTTGGTGCTGTGTCAGCTGCCTTACAGCTGTTGTGTCTAGGTGTAGGAGAGGCGGCGGGTGGCCCGTATCCTCCTACTGCTCGCCGTGCTGTTGGTGCTGTGTCGGCTGCCTTACAGTTGTTGTGTCTAGGTGCGGGAGAGGCGGCGGGTGGCCCGTATCCTCATACTGCTAGCCGTGCTGTTGGTGCTGTGTCGGCTGCCTTACAGCTGTTGTGTCTAGGTGTGAGAGAGGCGGCGGGTGGCCCGTATCCTCCTACTGCTCGCCGTGCTATTGGTGCTGTGTCGGCTGCCTTACACCTGCTGTGTCTAGGTGCGGGAGAGGCGGCGGGTGGCCCGTATCCTCCTTCTGCTTGCCGTGCTGTTGGTGCTGTGTCGGCTGCCTTACAGCATTGTGTCTAGGTGCGGGAGAGGCGGCGGGTGGTCCGTATCCTCCTTCTGCTTGCCGTGCTGTTGGTGCTGTGTCGGCCGCCTTACAGCTGTTGTGTCTAGGTGCGGGAGAGGCGGCGGGTTGCCCGTATCCTCCTACTAGTCGCCGTGCTGTTGGTGCTGTGTCGGCCGCCTTACAGCTGTTGTGTCTAGGTGCGGGAGAGGCGGCGGGTGGCCCGTATCCTCCTACTGCTCGCCGTGCTGTTGGTGCTGTGTCGGCCGCCTTACAGCTGTTGTGTCTAGGTGCGAGAGAGGCGGCGGGTGGCCCGTATCCTCCTACTGCTCGCCGTGCTATTGGTGCTGTGTCGGCTGCCTTACAGCTGCTGTGTCTAGGTGCGGGAGAGGCGGCGGGTGGCCCGTATCCTCCTTCTGCTTGCCGTGCTGTTGGTGCTGTGTCGGCTGCCTTACAGCTGTTGTGTCTAGGTGTGGGAGAGGAAGCGAGTGGTCCGTATCCTCCTTCTGCTTGCCGTGCTGTTGGTGCTGTGTCGGCTGCCTTAAAGCATTGTGTCTAGGTGCGGGAGAGGCGGCGGGTGGCCCGTATCCTCCTTCTGCTTGCCGTGCTGTTGGTGCTGTGTCGGCTGCCTTACAGCTGTTGTGTCTAGGTGTGGGAGAGGCGGCGGGTGGCCCGTATCCTCCTTCTGCTTGCCGTACTGTTGGTGCTGTGTCGGCCGCCTTACAGCTGTTGTGTCTAGGTGTGGGAGAGGCGGCGGGTGGCCCGTATCCTCCTACTGCTCGCCGTGCTGTTGGTGCTGTGTCAGCCGCCTTACAGCTGTTGTGTCTAGGTGCGGGAGAGGCGGCGGGTGGCCCGTATCCTCCTACTGCTCGCCGTGCTGTTGGTGCTGTGTCGGCTGCCTTACAGCTGTTGTGTCTAGGTGTGGGAGAGTCGGCGGGTGGCCCGTATCCTCCTACTGCTCGCCGTGCTGTTGGTGCTGTGTCGGCCACCTTACAGCTGTTGTGTCTAGGTGCGGGAGAGGCGGCGGGTGGCCCGTATCCTCCTACTGCTCGCCGTGCTGTTGGTGCTGTGTCGGCCGCCTTACAGCTGTTGTGTCTAGGTGCGGGAGAGGCGGCGGGTGGCCCGTATCCTCCTACTGCTCGCCGTGCTATTGGTGCTGTGTCGGCTGCCTTACAGCTGCTGTGTCTAGGTGCGGGAGAGGCGGCGGGTGGCCCGTATCCTCCTTCTGCTTGCCGTGCTGTTGGTGCTGTGTCGGCTGCCTTACAGCTGTTGTGTCTAGGTGTGGGAGAGGCAGCGAGTGGTCCGTATCCTCCTTCTGCTTGCTTTGCTGTTGGTGCTGTGTCGGCTGCCTTAAAGCATTGTGTCTAGGTGCGGGAGAGGCGGCGGGTGGCCCGTATCCTCCTTCTGCTTGCCGTGCTGTTGGTGCTGTGTCGGCTGCCTTACAGCTGGTGTGTCTAGGTGTGGGAGAGGCGGCGGGTGGCCCGTATCCTCCTTCTGCTTGCCGTGCTGTTGGTGCTGTGTCGGCTGCCTTACAGCATTGTGTCTAGGTGCGGGAGAGGCGGCGGGTGGCCCGTATCCTCCTTCTGCTTGCCGTGCTGTTGGTGCTGTGTCGGCTGCCTTACAGCTGTTGTGTCTAGGTGTGGGAGAGGCAGCGAGTGGTCCGTATCCTCCTTCTGCTTGCCGTGCTGTTGGTGCTGTGTCGGCTGCCTTAAAGCATTGTGTCTAGGTGCGGGAGAGGCGGCGGGTGGCCCGTATCCTCCTTCTGCTTGCCGTGCTGTTGGTGCTGTGTCGGCTGCCTTACAGCTGTTGTGTCTAGGTGTGGGAGAGGCGGCGGGTGGCCCGTATCCTCCTTCTGCTTGCCGTGCTGTTGGTGCTGTGTCGGCTGCCTTACAGCATTGTGTCTAGGTGCGGGAGAGGCGGCGGGTGGTCCGTATCCTCCTTCTGCTTGCCGTGCTGTTGGTGCTGTGTCGGCCGCCTTACAGCTGTTGTGTCTAGGTGCGGGAGAGGCGGCGGGTGGCCCGTATCCTCCTACTGCTCGCCGTGCTGTTGGTGCTGTGTCGGCCGCCTTACAGCTGTTGTGTCTAGGTGTGGGAGAGGCGGCGGGTGGCCCGTATCCTCCTACTGCTCGCCGTGCTGTTGGTGCTGTGTCAGCCGCCTTACAGCTGTTGTGTCTAGGTGCGGGAGAGGCGGCGGGTGGCCCGTATCCTCCTACTGCTCGCCGTGCTGTTGGTGCTGTGTCGGCCGCCTTACAGCTGTTGTGTCTAGGTGTGGGAGAGGCGGCGGGTGGCCCGTATCCTCCTACTGCTCGCCGTGCTGTTGGTGCTGTGTCGGCCGCCTTACAGCTATTGTGTCTAGGTGCGGGAGAGGCGGCGGGTGGCCCGTATCCTCCTACTGCTCGCCGTGCTGTTGGTGCTGTGTCGGCCGCCTTACAGCTGTTGTGTCTAGGTGTGGGAGAGGCGGCGGGTGGCCCGTATACTCCTACTGCTCGTCGTGCTGTTGGTGCTGTGTCGGCCGCCTTACAGCTGTTGTGTCTAGGTGTGGGAGAGGCGGCGGGTGGCCCGTATCCTCCTACTGCTCGCCGTGCTGTTGGTGCTGTGTCGGCTGCCTTACAGCTGTTGTGTCTAGGTGTGGGAGAGGCGGCGGGTGGCCCGTATCCTCCTACTGCTCGTCGTGCTGTTGGTGCTGTGTCGGCTGCCTTACAGCTGTTGTGTCTAGGTGTGGGAGAGGCGGCGGGTGGCCCGTATCCTCCTACTGCTTGCCGTGCTGTTGGTGCTGTGTCGGCCGCCTTACAGCTGTTGTGTCTAGGTGTGGGAGAGGCGGCGGGTGGCCCGTATCCTCCTACTGCTCGTCGCGCTGATGGTGCTGTGTCGGCCGCCTTACAGCTGCTGTGTCTAGGTACGGGAGAGGCGGCGGGTGGTCCGTATCCTCCTACTGCTCGCCGTGCTGTTGGTGCTGTGTCGGCCGCCTTACAGCTGTTGTGTCTAGGTGTGGGAGAGGCGGCGGGCGGCCCGTATCCTCCTACTGCTCGTCGTGCTGTTGGTGCTGTGTCGGCTGCCTTACAGTTGTTGTGTCTAGGTGCGGGAGAGGCGGCGGGTGGCCCGTATCCTCATACTGCTTGCCGTGCTGTTGGTGCTGTGTCGGCTGCCTTACAGCTGTTGTGTCTAGGTGTGAGAGAGGCGGCGGGTGGCCCGTATCCTCCTACTGCTCGCCGTGCTATTGGTGCTGTGTCGGCTGCCTTACAGCTGCTGTGTCTAGGTGCGGGAGAGGCGGCGGGTGGCCCGTATCCTCCTTCTGCTTGCCGTGCTGTTGGTGCTGTGTCGGCTGCCTTACAGCATTGTGTCTAGGTGCGGGAGAGGCGGCGGGTGGTCCGTATCCTCCTTCTGCTTGCCGTGCTGTTGGTGCTGAGTCGGCCGCCTTACAGCTGTTGTGTCTAGGTGCGGGAGAGGCGGTGGGTGGCCCGTATCCTCTTACTAGTCGCCGTGCTGTTGGTGCTGTGTCGGCCGCCTTACAGCTGTTGTGTCTAGGTGCGGGAGAGGCGGCGGGTGGCCCGTATCCTCCTACTGCTCGCCGTGCTGTTGGTGCTGTGTCGGCCGCCTTACAGCTGTTGTGTCAAGGTGTGGGAGAGGCGGCGGGTGGCCCGTATCCTCCTACTGCTCGCCGTACTGTTGGTGCTGTGTCGGCCGCCTTACAGCTGTTGTGTCTAGGTGTGGGAGAGGCGGCGGGTGGCCCGTACCCTCCTACTGCTCGCCGTACTGTTGGTGCTGTGTCGGCCGCCTTACAGCTGTTGTGTCTAGGTGTGGGAGAGGCGGCGGGTGGCCCGTATCCTCCTACTGCTTGCTGTGCTGTTGGTGCTGTGTCAGCCGCCTTACAGCTGTTGTGTCTAGGTGCGGGAGAGGCGGCGGGTGGCCCGTATCCTCCTACTGCTCGCCGTGCTGTTGGTTCTGTGTCGGCCGCCTTACAGCTGTTGTGTCTAGGTGTGGGAGAGGCGGCGGGTGGCCCGTATCCTCCTACTGCTCGCCGTGCTATTGGTGCTGTGTCGGCCACCTTACAGCTGTTGTGTCTAGGTGCGGGAGAGGCGGCGGGTGGCCCGTATCCTCCTACTGCTCGCCGTGCTGTTGGTGCTGTGTCGGCCGCCTTACAGCTGTTGTGTCTAGGTGCGGGAGAGGCGGCGGGTGGCCCGTATCCTCCTACTGCTCGCCGTGCTATTGGTGCTGTGTCGGCTGCCTTACAGCTGCTGTGTCTAGGTGCGGGAGAGGCGGCGGGTGGCCCGTATCCTCCTTCTGCTTGCCGTGCTGTTGGTGCTGTGTCGGCTGCCTTACAGCTGTTGTGTCTAGGTGTGGGAGAGGCAGCGAGTGGTCCGTATCCTCCTTCTGCTTGCCGTGCTGTTGGTGCTGTGTCGGCTGCCTTAAAGCATTGTGTCTAGGTGTGGGAGAGGCGGCGGGTGGCCCGTATCCTCCTTCTGCTTGCCGTGCTGTTGGTCTTGTGTCGGCTGCCTTACAGCTGTTGTGTCTAGGTGTGGGAGAGGCGGCGGGTGGCCCGTATCCTCCTTCTGCTTGCCGTGCTGTTGGTGCTGTGTCGGCTGCCTTACAGCATTGTGTCTAGGTGCGGGAGAGGCGGCGGGTGGTCCGTATCCTCCTTCTGCTTGCCGTGCTGTTGGTGCTGTGTCGGCTGCCTTACAGCTGTTGTGTCTAGGTGTGGGAGAGGCGGCGGGTGGCCCGTATCCTCCTTCTGCTTGCCGTGCTGTTGGTGCTGTGTCGGCTGCCTTACAGCATTGTGTCTAGGTGCGGGAGAGGCGGCGGGTGGCCCGTATCCTCCTACTGCTCGCCGTGCTGTTGGTGCTGTGTCGGCTGCCTTACAGCTGTTGTGGCTAGGTGCGGGAGAGGCGGCGGGTGGCCCGTATCCTCCTACTGCTCGTCGTGCTGTTGGTGCTGTGTCGGCTGCCTTACAGCTGTTGTGGCTAGGTGCGGGAGAGGCGGCGGGTGGCCCGTATCCTCCTACTAGTCGCCGTGCTGTTGGTGCTGTGTCGGCCGCCTTACAGCTGTTGTGTCTAGGTGCGGGAGAGGCGGCGGGTGGCCCGTATCCTCCTACTGCTCGCCGTGCTGTTGGTGCTGTGTCGGCCGCCTTACAGCTGTTGTGTCTAGGTGTGGGAGAGGCGGCGGGTGGCCCGTATCCTCCTACTGCTCGCCGTACTGTTGGTGCTGTGTCGGCCGCCTTACAGCTGTTGTGTCTAGGTGTGGGAGAGGCGGCGGGTGGCCCGTATCCTCCTACTGCTCGCCGTACTGTTGGTGCTGTGTCTGCCGCCTTACAGCTGTTGTGTCTAGGTGTGGGAGAGGCGGCGGGTGGCCCGTATCCTCCTACTGCTCGCCGTGCTGTTGGTGCTGTTTAAGCCGCCTTACAGCTGTTGTGTCTAGGTGCGGGAGAGGCGGCGGGTGGCCCGTATCCTCCTACTGCTCGCCGTGCTGTTGGTGCTGTGTCGGCCGCCTTACAGCTGTTGTGTCTAGGTGTGGGAGAGGCGGCGGGTGGCCCGTATCCTCCTACTGCTCGCCGTGCTGTTGGTGCTGTGTCGGCCGCCTTACAGCTATTGTGTCTAGGTGCGGGAGAGGCGGCGGGTGGCCCGTATCCTCCTACTCCTCGCCGTGCTGTTGGTGCTGTGTCGGCCGCCTTACAGCTGTTGTGTCTAGGTGTGGGAGAGGCGGCGGGTGGCCCGTATACTCCTACTGCTCGTCGTGCTGTTGGTGCTGTGTCGGCCGCCTTACAGCTGTTGTGTCTAGGTGTGGGAGAGGCGGCGGGTGGCCCGTATCCTCCTACTGCTCGCCGTGCTGTTGGTGCTGTGTCGGCTGCCTTACAGCTGTTTTGTCTAGGTGTGGGAGAGGCGGCGGGTGGCCCGTATCCTCCTACTGCTCGTCGTGCTGTTGGTGCTGTGTCGGCTGCCTTACAGCTGTTGTGTCTAGGTGTGGGAGAGGCGGCGGGTGGCCCGTATCCTCCTACTGCTTGCCGTGCTGTTGGTGCTGTGTCGGCCGCCTTACAGCTGTTGTGTCTAGGTGTGGGAGAGGCGGCGGGTGGTCCGTATCCTCCTACTGCTCGTCGCGCTGATGGTGCTGTGTCGGCCGCCTTACAGCTGCTGTGTCTAGGTGTGGGAGAGGCGGCGGGTGGCCCGTATCCTCCTACTGCTCGCCGTGCTGTTTGTGCTGTGTCGGCTGGCTTACAGCTGTTGTGTCTAGGTGTGGGAGAGGCGGCGGGTGGCCCGTATCCTCCTACTGCTCGCCGTGCTGTTGGTGCTGTGTCAGCCGCCTTACAGCTGTTGTGTCTAGGTGCGGGAGAGGCGGCGGGTGGCCCGTATCCTCCTACTGCTCGCCGTGCTGTTGGTGCTGTGTCGGCCGCCTTACAGCTGTTGTGTCTAGGTGTGGGAGAGGCGGCGGGTGGCCCGTATCCTCCTACTGCTCGCCGTGCTGTTGGTGCTGTGTCGGCCGCCTTACAGCTATTGTGTCTAGGTGCGGGAGAGGCGGCGGGTTGCCCGTATCCTCCTACTCCTCGCCGTGCTGTTGGTGCTGTGTCGGCCGCCTTACAGCTGTTGTGTCTAGGTGTGGGAGAGGCGGCGGGTGGCCCGTATACTCCTACTGCTCGTCGTGCTGTTGGTGCTGTGTCGGCCGCCTTACAGCTGTTGTGTCTAGGTGTGGGAGAGGCGGCGGGTGGCCCGTATCCTCCTACTGCTCGCCGTGCTGTTGGTGCTGTGTCGGCTGCCTTACAGCTGTTTTGTCTAGGTGTGGGAGAGGCGGCGGGTGGCCCGTATCCTCCTACTGCTCGTCGTGCTGTTGGTGCTGTGTCGGCTGCCTTACAGCTGTTGTGTCTAGGTGTGGGAGAGGCGGCGGGTGGCCCGTATCCTCCTACTGCTTGCCGTGCTGTTGGTGCTGTGTCGGCCGCCTTACAGCTGTTGTGTCTAGGTGTGGGAGAGGCGGCGGGTGGCCCGTATCCTGCTACTGCTCGTCGCGCTGATGGTGCTGTGTCGGCCGCCTTACAGCTGCTGTGTCTAGGTACGGGAGAGGCGGCGGGTGGTCCGTATCCTCCTACTGCTCGCCGTACTGTTGGTGCTGTGTCGGCCGCCTTACAGCTGTTGTGTCTAGGTGTGGGAGAGGCGGCGGGTTGCCCGTATCCTCATACTGCTTGCCGTGCTGTTGGTGCTGTGTCGGCTGCCTTACAGCTGTTGTGTCTAGGTTTGAGAGAGGCGGCGGGTGGCCCGTATCCTCCTACTGCTCGCCGTGCTATTGGTGCTGTGTCGGCTGCCTTACAGCTGCTGTGTCTAGGTGCGGGAGAGGCGGCGGGTGGCCCGTATCCTCCTTCTTCTTGCCGTGCTGTTGGTGCTGTGTCGGCTGCCTTACAGCATTGTGTCTAGTTGCGGGAGAGGCGGCGGGTGGTCCGTATCCTCCTTCTGCTTGCCGTGCTGTTGGTGCTGAGTCGGCCGCCTTACAGCTGTTGTGTCTAGGTGCGGGAGAGGCGGCGGGTGGCCCGTATCCTCCTACTAGTCGCCGTGCTGTTAGTGCTGTGTCGGCCGCCTTACAGCTGTTGTGTCTATGTGCGGGAGAGGCGGCGGGTGGTCCGTATCCTCCTACTGCTCGTCGTGCTGTTGGTGCTGTGTCGGCCGCCTTACAGCTGTTGTGTCTAGGTGCGGGAGAGGCGGCGGGTGGCCCGTATCCTCCTACTGCTCGCCGTGCAATTGGTGCTGTGACGGCTGCCTTACAGCTGCTGTGTCTAGGTGCGGGAGAGGCGGCGGGTGGCCCGTATCCTCCTACTGCTCGTCGTGCTGTTGGTGCTGTGTCGGCTGCCTTACAGCTGTTGTGTCTAGGTGCGGGAGAGGCAGCGGCTGGCCCGTATCCTCCTACTGCTCGCCGTGCTGTTGGTGCTGTGTCGGCTGCTTTACAGCTTTTGTGTCTAGGTGCGGGAGAGGCGGCGGGTGGCCCGTATCCTCCTACTGCTCGCCGTGCTGTTTGTGCTGTGTCGGCTGGCTTACAGCTGTTGTGTCTAGGTGTGGGAGAGGCGGCGGGTGGCCCGTATCCTCCTACTGCTCGCCGTGCTGTTGGTGCTGTGTCGGCCGCCTTACAGCTGTTGTGTCTAGGTGTGGGAGAGGTGGCGGGTGGCCCGTATCCTCCTACTGCTCGCCGTACTGTTGGTGCTGTGTCGGCCGCCTTACAGCTGTTGTGTCTAGGTGTGGGAGAGGCGGCGGGTGGCCCGTATCCTCCTACTGCTCGCCGTGCTGTTGGTGCTGTGTCGGCCGCCTTACAGCTGTTGTGTCAAGGTGCGGGAGAGGCGGCGGGTGGCCCGTATCCTCCTACTGCTCGCCGTGCTGTTGGTGCTGTGTCGGCCGCCTTACAGCTGTTGTGTCTAGGTGTGGGAGAGGCGGCGGGTGGCCCGTATCCTCCTACTGCTCGCCGAGCTGTTGGTGCTGTGTCGGCTGCCTTACAGCTGCTGTGTCTAAGTGCGGGAGAGGCGGCGGGTGGCCCGTATCCTCCTACTGCTCGCCGTGCTTTTGGTGCTGTGTCGGCTGCCTTACAGCTGTTGTGTCTAGGTGTGGGAGAGGCGGCGGGTGGCCCGTATCCTCCTACTGCTCGCCGTGCTGTTGGTGCTGTGTCGGCCGCCTTACAGCTGTTGTGTCTAGGTGTGGGAGAGGCGGCGGGTGGCCCGTATACTCCTACTGCTCGTCGTGCTGTTGGTGCTTTGTCGGCCGCCTTACAGCTGTTGTGTCTAGGTGTGGGAGAGGCGGCGGGTGGCCCGTATCCTCCTACTGCTCGCCGTGCTGTTGGTTCTGTGTCGGCTGCCTTACAGCTGTTGTGTCTAGGTGTGGGAGAGGCGGCGGGTGGCCCGTATCCTCCTACTGCTCGTCGTGCTGTTGGTGCTGTGTCGGCTGCCTTACAGCTGTTGTGTCTAGGTGTGGGAGAGGCGGCGGGTTGCCCGTATCCTCCTACTGCTTGCCGTGCTGTTGGTGCTGTGTCGGCCGCCTTACAGCTGTTGTGTGTAGGTGTGGGAGAGGCGGCGGGTGGCCCGTATCCTCCTACTGCTCGCCGTGCTGTTGGTGCTGTGTCGGCTGCCTTACACCTGCTGTGTCTAGATGCGGGAGAGGCGGCGGGTGGCCCGTATCCTCCTACTGCTCGCCGTGTTGTTGGTGCTGTGTCGGCTGCCTTACAGCTGTTGTGTCTAGGTGTGGGAGAGGCGGCGGGTGGTCCGTATCCTCCTACTGCTCGTCTCGCTGTTGGTGATGTGTCGGCCGCCTTACAGCTGCTGTGTCTAGGTACGGGAGAGGCGGCGGGTGGTCCGTATCCTCCTACTGCTCGCCGTGCTGTTGGTGCTGTGTCGGCCTCCTTACAGCTGTTGTGTCTAGGTGTGGGAGAGGCGGCGGGCGGCCCGTATCCTCCTACTGCTCGTCGTGGTGTTGGTGCTGTGTCGGCTGCCTTACAGCTGTTGTGTCTAGGTGCGGGAGAGGCGGCGGGTGGCCCGTATCCTCCTACTGCTTGCCGTGCTGTTGGTGCTGTGTCAGCTGCCTTACAGCTGTTGTGTCTAGGTGTAGGAGAGGCGGCGGGTGGTCCGTATCCTCCTACTGCTCGCCGTGCTGTTGGTGCTGTGTCGGCTGCCTTACAGCTGTTGTGTCTAGGTGTGGGAGAGGCGGCGGGTTGCCCGTATCCTCCTACTGCTCGCCGTGCTGTTGGTGCTGTGTCGGCCGCCTTACAGCTGTTGTGTCTAGGTGTGGGAGAGGCGGCGGGTGGCCCGTATCCTCCTACTGCTCGCCGAGCTGTTGGTGCTGTGTCGGCTGCCTTACAGCTGCTGTGTCTAAGTGCGGGAGAGGCGGCGGGTGGCCCGTATCCTCCTACTGCTCGCCGTGCTTTTGGTGCTGTGTCGGCTGCCTTACAGCTGTTGTGTCTAGGTGTGGGAGAGGCGGCGGGTGGCCCGTATCCTCCTACTGCTCGCCGTGCTGTTGGTGCTGTGTCGGCCGCCTTACAGCTGTTGTGTCTAGGTGTGGGAGAGGCGGCGGGTGGCCCGTATACTCCTACTGCTCGTCGTGCTGTTGGTGCTTTGTCGGCCGCCTTACAGCTGTTGTGTCTAGGTGTGGGAGAGGCGGCGGGTGGCCCGTATCCTCCTACTGCTCGCCGTGCTGTTGGTTCTGTGTCGGCTGCCTTACAGCTGTTGTGTCTAGGTGTGGGAGAGGCGGCGGGTGGCCCGTATCCTCCTACTGCTCGTCGTGCTGTTGGTGCTGTGTCGGCTGCCTTACAGCTGTTGTGTCTAGGTGTGGGAGAGGCGGCGGGTTGCCCGTATCCTCCTACTGCTTGCCGTGCTGTTGGTGCTGTGTCGGCCGCCTTACAGCTGTTGTGTGTAGGTGTGGGAGAGGCGGCGGGTGGCCCGTATCCTCCTACTGCTCGCCGTGCTGTTGGTGCTGTGTCGGCTGCCTTACACCTGCTGTGTCTAGATGCGGGAGAGGCGGCGGGTGGCCCGTATCCTCCTACTGCTCGCCGTGTTGTTGGTGCTGTGTCGGCTGCCTTACAGCTGTTGTGTCTAGGTGTGGGAGAGGCGGCGGGTGGTCCGTATCCTCCTACTGCTCGTCTCGCTGTTGGTGATGTGTCGGCCGCCTTACAGCTGCTGTGTCTAGGTACGGGAGAGGCGGCGGGTGGTCCGTATCCTCCTACTGCTCGCCGTGCTGTTGGTGCTGTGTCGGCCTCCTTACAGCTGTTGTGTCTAGGTGTGGGAGAGGCGGCGGGCGGCCCGTATCCTCCTACTGCTCGTCGTGGTGTTGGTGCTGTGTCGGCTGCCTTACAGCTGTTGTGTCTAGGTGCGGGAGAGGCGGCGGGTGGCCCGTATCCTCCTACTGCTTGCCGTGCTGTTGGTGCTGTGTCAGCTGCCTTACAGCTGTTGTGTCTAGGTGTAGGAGAGGCGGCGGGTGGTCCGTATCCTCCTACTGCTCGCCGTGCTGTTGGTGCTGTGTCGGCTGCCTTACAGCTGTTGTGTCTAGGTGTGGGAGAGGCGGCGGGTTGCCCGTATCCTCCTACTGCTCGCCGTGCTGTTGGTGCTGTGTCGGCCGCCTTACAGCTGTTGTGTCTAGGTGCGGGAGAGGCGGCGGGTGGCCCGTATCCTCCTACTGCTCGCCGTGCTATTGGTGCTGTGTCGGCTGCCTTACAGCTGCTGTGTCTAGGTGCGGGAGAGGCGGCGGGTGGCCCGTATCCTCCTACTGCTCGTCGTGCTGTTGGTGCTGTGTCGGCTGCCTTACAGCTGTAGTGTCTAGGTGTGGGAGAGGCGGCGGGTGGCCCGTATCCTCCTACTGCTCGCCGTGCTGTTGGTGCTGTGTCGGCTGCCTTACAGCTGTTGTGTCTAGGTGCGGGAGAGGCGGCGGGTGGCCCGTATCCTCCTACTGCTCGCCGTGCTGTTGGTGCTGTGTCGGCTGCCTTACAGCTTTTGTGTCTAGGTGCGGGAGAGGCGGCGGGTGGCCCGTATCCTCCTACTGCTCGCCGTGCTGTTGTTGAAGTGTCGGCCGCCTTACAGCTGTTGTGTCTAGGTGCGGGAGAGGCGGCGGATGGCCCGTATCCTCCTACTGCTCGCCGTGCTATTGGTGCTGTGTCGGCCGCCTTACAGCTGTTGTGTCTAGGTGCGGGAGAGGCGGCGGGTGGCCCGTATCCTCCTTCTGCTTGCCGTGCTGTTGGTGCTGTGTCGGCCGCCTTACAGCTGTTGTGTCTAGGTGTGGGAGAGGCGGCGGGTGGTCCGTATCCTCCTTCTGCTCGCCGTGCTGTTGGTGCTGTGTCGGCCGCCTTACAGCTGTTGTGTCTAGGTGCGGGAGAGGCGGCGGGTGGCCCGTATCCTCCTTCTGCTTGCCGTGCTGTTGGTGCTGTGTCGGCCGCCTTACAGCTGTTGTGTCTAGGTGTGGGAGAGGCGGCGGGTGGTCCGTATCCTCCTTCTGCTCGCCGTGCTGTTGGTGCTGTGTCGGCTGCCTAACAGCATTGTGTCTAGGTGCGGGAGAGGCGGCGGGTGGCCCGTATCCTCCTTCTGCTTGCCGTGCTGTTGGTGCTGTGTCGGCTGCCTTACAGCATTGTGTCTAGGTGCGGGAGAGGCGGCGGGTGGTCCGTATCCTCCTTCTGCTTGCCGTGCTGTTGGTGCTGTGTCGGCTGCCTTACAGCTGTTGTGTCTAGGTGTGGGAGAGGCGGCGGGTGGTCCGTATCCTCCTACTGCTCGTTGTGCTGTTGGTGCTGTGTCGGCCGCCTTACAGCTGTTGTGTCTAGGTGTGGAAGAGGCGGCGGGTGGCCGGTATCCTCCTACTGCTCGCCGTGCTGTTGGTGCTGTGTCGGCCGCCTTACAGCTGTTGTGTCAAGGTGTGGGAGAGGCGGCGGGTGGCCCGTATCCTCCTACTGCTTGCCGTGCTGTTGGTGCTGTGTCGGCTGCCTTACAGCTGTTGTGTCTAGGTGCGGGAGCGGCGGCGGGTGGCCCGTATCCTCCTACTGCTCGCCGTGCTGTTGGTGCTGTGTCGGCTGCCTTACAGCTGCTGTGTCTAGGTGCGGGAGAGGCGGCGGGTGGCCCGTATCCTCCTACTGCTCGCCGTGCTGTTTGTGCTGTGTCGGCTGCCTTACAGCTGTTGTGTCTAGGTGCGGGAGCGGCGGCGGGTGGCCCGTATCCTCCTACTGCTCGCCGTGCTGTTGGTGCTGTGACGGCTGCCTTACAGCTGTTGTGTCTAGGTACGGGAGAGGCGGCGGGTGGTCCGTATCCTCCTACTGCTCGCCGTGCTGTTGGTGCTGTGTCGGCCGCCTTACAGCTGTTGTGTCTAGGTGTGGGAGAGGCGGCGGGTGGCTCGTATCCTCCTTGCTCGCCGTGCTGTTGGTGCTGTGTCGGCTGCCTTACAGCTGTTGTGTCTAGGTGTGGGAAAGGCGGCGGGTGGCCCGTATCCTCCTACTGCTCGCCGTGCTGTTGGTGCTGTGTCGGCTGCCTTACAGCTGTTGTGTCTAGGTGTGGGAGAGGCGGCGGGTGGCCCGTATCCTCCTACTGCTTGCCGTGCTGTTGGTGCTGTGTCGGCCGCCTTACAGCTGTTGTGTCTAGGTGTGGGAGAGGCGGCGGGTGGCCCGTATCCTCCTACTGCTCGCCGTGCTGTTGGTGCTGCGTCGGCCGCCTTACAGCTGTTGTGTCTAGGTGTGGGAGAGGCGGCGGGTGGCCCGTATCCTCCTACTGCTTGCCGTGCTGTTGGTGCTGTGTCGGCCGCCTTACAGCTGTTGTGTCTAGGTGTGGGAGAGGCGGCGGGTGGCCCGTATCCTCCTACTGCTTGCCGTGCTGTTGGTGCTGTGTCGGCCGCCTTACAGCTGTTGTGTCTAGGTGCGGGAGAGGCGGCGGGTGGCCTGTATCCTCCTACTGCTCGCCGTGCTGTTGGTGCTGTGTCGGCTGCCTTACAGCTGTTGTGTCTAGGTGTGGGAAAGGCGGCGGGTGGCCCGTATCCTCCTACTGCTCGCCGTGCTGTTGGTGCTGTGTCGGCTGCCTTACAGCTGTTGTGTCTAGGTGTGGGAGGGGCGGTGGATGGCCCGTATCCTCCTACTGCTCGCCGTGCTGTTGGTGCTGTGTCGGCTGCCTTACAGCTGTTGTGTCTAGGTGTGGGAGAGGCGGCGGGTGGCCCGTATCCTCCTACTGCTCGCCGTGCTGTTGGTGCTGTGTCGGCCGCCTTACAGCTGTTGTGTCTAGGTGCGGGAGAGGCGGCGGGTGGCCCGTATCCTCCTACTGCTCGCCGTGCTGTTGGTGCTGTGTCGGCTGCCTTACAGCTGTTGTGTCTAGGTGCGGGAGAGGCGGCGGGTGGCCCGTATCCTCCTACTGCTCGCCGTGCTTTTTACTGTCTGCTGGCTGCCTTACAACCTACTCTCGCTGTACTTGGATCTCGACCAAGATCTCTTCCCCACCCTCTCTCAGGTTTTTATTATTACTAAATAAATACTCTTACTGTTCTTCCGTTTTTAGATTGTTTTATCAATTTTTGACGAAAACCCATAGAACTCTATACCACTATTAGTTCACTACACATACCGAACATACGATTTTAGGGCTATTCTTTGACTTCTGTAATCAGTTTGGCTACCGATCATACATTCTAACCAAACTCTATTGTCGATTGGCTTGATAAGTAATAACAAAAATTTAATTTTAAGGATAACTGATCTGTAAATTCTTGTTGCCTCACTCTATTGTGTTTTTTAATATGAAAATCTATCTTTAAGCTCATTAATGTGATTCCTACTAGTGATTAGACGGTCGTTTATCTGACAGGCCACGTTGATGGAGCTGCTCCCCTTCACACTGCTCCTGGGTCACGCCACCTCCGCCGTCAACCCTCTGCTCTACTGCTGCATGACCCGAAACTTGCGGCGCACCCTGCGCAGCCTCTGGCAGGCGGATACCACCCGGCCGCGGCCCCGCCATATGATTGAAGTAAGCTGCACACACACACACACACACACACACACACACACACACACACACACACCCGGTCCGCTATATTTGTGGGGCCCTGGTCGGAGACTCAATTGTGGGGTCTTTTAAAGTACAACAGTATTCTTATGTAGTTAGCAGTCCCATTGTTTATAGCAAAATCAGTTTTGCTAAACACACCAGCAGTTTCACACATCCACTATATAAACTCCACTTATGGGGACAGGCGGTGTGTAAGACCCCATACTTGAGTTAATTTCACACACAGTTTTTTATTGGGCCTTAAACCCCCATATAGAGGCGTCTGCACACACATGATTCCGGGGCGATATCGACCTCCGGTTTGTGCCTTTGTATTTCTTTTGACAACCCCTTTAAATTGAGGGGTCACTCGATAGGAGTTTACATTAAACAATTTGGGGCTGCCCCCAAAGGGCCCCATTTTGGGGTCGAGACAGAGTTGTTTTGCAACAAAAAAGGACAGTTTTATGTCGCATAAAGTTGAGCTGAGTTTAATTTACCTAATGTAACCTGTTTAGTAGTTAAGGTGAGGTATCCACACTTTAGCTCATTACCCATCTCAAATTTTCAAATGGCCGCCATTTTGGTTAGGGGGGTGGTATTGACCTCTGGTTTGCGCCGTTGGGGTTTGCATTTAAAAATTTGGTACTGCCCCCAAAGTGCCCAATTTTGGGGGTGGGGGCGAAAATGGGACTCTCGTTAAAAAGTGCAGTTTTTAATTCTGTGAAGGTGTGCTGAGTTTGGTTTTCCTACTCTGACGCATTAAAAAGTTAGGTGGGGGTATCCACACTTTTGCCTAACCGTGTATATTTTTCTTACAGTTTTTGGTATATTGATAAACTTGCTAAATTCATAAATGTTAACTATTGAGTTCGTCCATTGCTTTATTTATTGTCAGTTTTACATACACCTCTTATTCTTGTGATTAAAAATTGGCCAACAGATTTTAGGGAACAGCGCAGCGTAATGAAGTTCTAATTTCAAACCCCAGGAGAGGATTTTTATTCAAACTACAGTATTAGAAACACAGCTTTATAAGTTAAATAGTAGATTAACTAGGAAATTTCAGTGTTCTTACGACTTAACTGAAAAATTAGAATGAGTACAAATTCATCGAGGGAACATTTATTTCATCTCCTCATTTCAGTCTGGGGTGGATTACTATTTGCAACCTTACGGGTTTTATTAAATACCTAAGGCGTATAATTTAGTTAAATCATTGAAATCATCAGTCAATTTGGGAAATTGCAAAAATTGCACATTACAAACTACTTGTATTTAAACCAAATATTTTTTATCCTTTCAGCGAGTGAAGCCGTGGGTATAACTACTAGTGATTACACAGTTTCCCTAAAACATGAATTGTAAAAAGTGTATTGGTTAGTAATGGAAACTTAAGAAAGTTACAGCAAACATGTTAATGCATTAGGTAGTTTACCTTTAACAGTTTTGAAGGTAGGTCTCTGGGGACTAATTTGCTCCATAAATTCATTTTGAAATTCATTACCAATAGAGGGTAGCGGTAGTGGTTCTTCCTCTCCTTCGCTTTCTTCTTCAAATACTGGAGGCATATCTACAACATAATACTGATTTTACATATGATAAAACATTAGGCTTATTGATACGTTTTTGGGGAATTTTAATTTTTAGAATCTTGGTTAGTGTCCCGTAATGAGCACAGAGATCTAGTATGCATTTAGAGCTAGATAATTATTTATGAATTCAATATAAATAAAGTTACTGACTACATGAGTTCATCAACATAAAATCCAAAAATCCACTAGCTCACTCATCACAAGGTCTTAAAATAATAAGACCTGCATTGTTAAAATTTTGTCGTGCATTCCTCTTTGCCCATTTGAAAGAAGTGACTTGGCAAAATTTCTGTAGGTCTCGGCCATAGAGGCTTGCAAGTAGTATGAGTGAATTATTAAGATTTATGGTCATAAGTAGCATAAAAAATCAAGAAGTTTTATGGATTTGTCTAAGGTCATTATTTTATTCTTAACCATGAGAACATAAAACGTTGTAGACATTTAGTTTGTTTTTTTATTTTCAGTTAAAAACAATGAATTAGTTATTTTTATGTTACATGCAGTAAACCCCCTATGCAAGGTCTCAGTTTTATCGAGTAGCCTCATCTACTAGCGTCATTGGCATGTGCAAGCCGGGTGCCGACCTGCTTGATGTCGCAGCCTCTTCGAGCTTTACTCCCACTGGAAGCCACTGCTATGTTTTAATCGCCGGCTCAAACGACGTAGCTGCTGGAAGACTCGACACCATTCTTAACCACATGGAACCAGTGATAAGAGAATACAAGAAATCCAGCAATGTTCTAATACTATCCCTCTCAACTAGACACGACCTGCCTTCAGAAAATTCCATCCACGATGACGTCATATTGGCGAACAACTATTTCGACGAGCTGTGCTGCCGACACGAGGGTGTCGAGATGCTCGAAATCAGTGGGTTTGGCCGCCGATCATTCACGGCCCACGGACAACACCTCAACATCTGGGGAAAACAAACTTTGGCAGGAAAAATCATCCAAAAACTAGGACGTCTTGGACAACCATCATGCAAGTCGGTCTCAAAGCTGCATGCTACGAGCGCCTCCCACACAGACTCACCTTCAAGACCCTCGCCAAGCCGCTTCCCTGTGACCCTACCCCACGAGACGTACGCTGACGCTGTTCTCCACTCTCTGCAGAATCGACTCGCCTCCCCAAAGACTCTACTATAAAGCAAACAAGTGTTTGTCCAAAAAGTAAAGTTTATATAGAGAAGGCCCTCTAACTGACCAGCTACCAAAAAGTAACAAGAAAGAACCCCAGAAGTTAGAAAGAATAAAAAAAAAATTCGTTTATTTCACCAAAATGCGCAAATTGCGACCAACAAAGGGGACGAGCTCACAGTAACTGGCGAAGAGCTAAACCCTGACGTATTTATCGTTACTGAAAATGGTTTCGATAAAAACAACATTGAATGGTGCAACATTCAAAATTACACTTTGTCGAGCTGGTACTGCAGAAGTCTCCACCGAGGTGGAGATCCCCGAGCGGAAATAAAGATTCTTTCTTTTCAAAATTAGAAAATATTTTAGAAGACCTGACAAAAAGAGGGAAACTTTTCATTTTAATGGGGGATTTCAACATTGACACCCTTGATCTCGAACATCCTACAACCAAACAGTTCTCTGATGTTCTGCGGTCTTTCAATCTCGAGTGGTCAATAGACACTCCAACCAGAGTGACATCAACATCAAAAACAGCAATTGACAACGTCATTACCAATATCAGTGATGCAGTGGTATCTGTGGTCGTCACAGCAATCTCTGACCACTATGGCCAAGAGGCTGTTGTGGGTGGTCACTTACCTAAGGTGGAGCTTAAGTCTCGGCAAAAGATAGGAACACAAGGCTCACAAATATCAATCTTCTGAATTCGAACCTATCGAGACAAGACTGGAGTGTCCTAGAAACCGCCATGTCTGCAGAAGGTGCATTCAGATCCTTTAATGACTGCCTTATGTTCCATGTAAATACTTGCTGTCCCATCAAAGAAATTGTAAATCGCCCTAAAAAGAAAAATGTGCCAGGATTACCGAAGGTATCCGTGTATCGAGCTAGAAACTCAAATTCCTTTCACTCGTTAATAAGCGCTCGGCGAGTTTTGAGTTCAAGCAATTTTTCAAAAACTACAAAAAAATTATAGAAGTGTCATTAGAGCTGCGAAGGCTTACGATGTCACCAAATCAATTTTGAATTCAAAAAATGTTTCAAAAACCAAATGGGCTATCATTAACAGCAACAAAAATAAACAACAAGCAATTCAAATAAAAGTCAAGGACAACGATCAAATTATTAGCGACCCCTCCCTCGTTGCTGAAAAATTCAATTCTTTCTTTGCAAATGTAGCCTCAGAATTGCTACAGGGATCGACCGCTTCAGGGCCTCCAAAAAGCTTCTGTTGTCCAATCTCCTCCTTGGCATTAACTCCTGTAACTCAGGAGGAAGTGTTCCAAGTAATTCAGCAAACGCCAGCCAAAAGGTCCAACGATCTAAACCTCATGTCAGCTTGGCTGCTGAAAAAGTGCTTCAGGCACCTATTGTTCTCCCTTACACAGGTGGTGAACATGTCATTTGAAAAAGGAGTCTTTCCCTCTTTTCTATAGGTGGTAAAAGTCACACCAATTTTCAAAAAGGGTGACCCAAATTCGATTTCAAACTATCGGCCCATTTCAATCCTTCCAATTTTGAGAAAATTTTTTGAAAAACTCTTTCTTGTAAAATAATGTCTTTTTTGGAAAAGAATAACCTGCTCTCAAATAATCAGTATGGTTTTTGAAAGGGCAAATCGACAACAGATGCAGTCGTAAGTTTTGTCGAAATGGTTATGAAAGGCATAGAGAACAGAAAACCCACCTTAGGTGTGTTTCTCGACCTCTCTAAAGCTTTAGACTGCGTTGATCACAGCATACTTCTGCACAATCTAGAGTCACATGGGATTCGAGGCGTGTCACATTCGTGGCTCAAGTCGTTTCTCAGTGACAGATCCCAAAGTGTTCAAGTTTCAAACCAGCTCTCCAAAGAAAACAAAATTGAGTTACGGCGTCCCCCAGGGATCAATAATCAGTCCAATTCTGTTTTTCATTTACGTCAACGAAATCGGCTCATCGCTACGACACGGGCGACTCGTGAAGTACGCTGATGACACGACTCTCTGTTTTAGTGCTGTCACCAAATCAAATCTTGAAGTCCAGACATTCGTTGAACTGAACAGTTGCATTTAACAGTTTAACGGAACCAATTTGACAATAAATTCAACAAAATCAAATTTCATTCATTTCAGTCTGCGCTCCACAGATACTGAGAGTAGTCCATCAGTTATGATCTCCGAAACTCTCATCGAGGAAGTCTACTCCACAAAGTTCCTTGGACTACACCTGGATCGAGGGTTGACATGGAACGATCACATTGACAACGTTTGCTCAAAATTATCATCTGGCATTTTTGTTTTAAGATCACTTTCTAAATTCTGCCCAATTCAGGTACTGATGACGGCATACTACGGTATTATCTTCCCCCACCTTTTTTTACGGAGTAGCACTGTGGGGACATTGTTCAAATACCGAATTTCAAAGAGTATTCAGGCTGCAAAAAAAGGCAGTGAGAATAATTTCCAAATTAAGTCAGAGAGAGTCGTGCAATCCCGCGTTCAAGGAACTAAATTTGTTGACACTTCCCTGCCTCTCCATCCTAGAAACAACAATGTATTGTATGTCAAAATGTGCCTTAACGCAAGGTGGAGACATACACCAATACAACACTCGAGGCAGGGAAAACTTTAGAATCGCTCAACATAGAACGGTGGCTTTTGAGCACCTCCCTTCACAGAGAGGTGTTCATTTCATCAATAAATTGCCACCATCTATAAAAAATGTTCTATCCTTGAAAATAGTAAAATCTCGTCTGAAAAAATTCTTATTTCCGAGGCATTTTACAGTTCAGACGAATTTTTAAATTATCAATGGGGCGACCAAAGCTTATAGAGAGGGGGCCTCCAATCAATTGGCGATTGAATGGCTGAGTGAATGTTAACAAACATGTATGTGTAAAAGGTGAGCGCGAATGGAAACTTTTAGTCATATTGCGTTATGTGCAATATGTTCAACCTTTGCAATACAATTTGTCAATAATTGTCTGACTGCAATAAAAATATTTATTATTATTATTATTATTCTACTATAAGCTACTGACGAAGTCCAAGTATTTTTATAATATCTATGACGAATAAAATATATTGTCTATTGTCAAAAGCTCCAGTCGAGGAATAGGCTAGTTAGGGTTTTTATAGGTGCCACGCTTGCTTTGGCTCCTAATAAATAAACAAATGCCTCACCATTACATTCTACCCTGCCTGTAAAAAACAGGCAGCCGCATACGCTACTTGACTGGCATCACAGAAGGTATGAAGAGTACAACTTGCACCGGTCTGGGTCAATCTTATCCATCGTGGAACTTCAATTCCTCTCAAGGAATCAAGTTCATTCATCCTACACTTAAACCTTTTTACAATTACATCATCAACTTCACTATCCCAATCATCTTTAGAATCCCAAGTTTGTTAAATTAACAATTTCGGAATGAGGGTCGTTGGGCTTATAATACCTATTGGGTCAAATAATCTTTGAGACGCCGAAAGCAACGTGCGTCTTGTTACAATATCAACAGGAACAGAGTTAAATTGGTGATGATTAATTTTAATTGTGTCTCTTTGTTTATTCCAAAGCATACAAAGGACGGGAGTTTCTTTATTTTCAGAAATATTAGAGTCCGAATGCTCCCACCCTCTGAGTTCAAACTTAGCAGCTTGAAATATAGATGAAACTTGTTCAATAAAGTTAGTTAGCTTATCCATATCTCCCACACTGGTCACACAATTATCTACATAAAAACTCCCTCGTAGTTTATGGCTTACTGAAAATAAATATATTTGTCATTCCCACTGAGAGATAACTGCTCACATGTGTTCAGATGATGCCTGAAAACTGCACCAAGAAGAAAAGGACTACAAGACACACCGAAGACATGTCTGCGTCGAAAAATCCTCATGTTGCCCTCCCTATCTGTCCAAATAAATTTAAGAAAATTTCTGTCATCCTAATTGATTGAGATTTGTAAAAAAGCTTTTTTTTACATCTGATATTACTCCTATGCGATCGAAACGAAATTTATGTAGTACGCTAGGAATCAACTCTTTAAGATTCTCTCCTTTTTCAAGGCATTGATTGAGCGATACCTGTCCTTTAATGTGAGCCGATGCATCAAACACTGGTCTAATACGAGTAGTACTGCCTTCCTTCATAACAGGACGATATGGAAGGTAATGACTAATATCCCATTGTTCAGCTGACATTTCCTCAATAATGTTTTCACCTAACCAATCATTGAATACAGCCTCATAATCATTCTCTAAATTAGCAGATTTAAGTTTACTTACAGTTTTGTCGAGTCTCTTTGTAGCCAAGTCAAAGTTGGTTGGTAAGGGCGGGTGATCTCTCAACCAAGGCAATTTTACTTCATACCTTCCGTCCTCCAAAACTGTTACGGTGTCAAGGAAGTGTTGTTCGGCGTCGAGAATCTGTTCACGAGAATCTGTTCTGCTGCACTGGATCTTCAATCCTCAACACATCCAGTCTCCGGAGGTCTGTAACTGAATGTTCCGGACACAACATATTTAGATTCTCCATAAAACTATTACTACCGTCTCTAACTCGACCCAAGACTGTCCATCCTAATAAGGTTTCGACTGCTACGAGACCACAGTTTAACACCTCCCTTTTTCCTGACAGCAGGTTCCCAGCAACGTCTGCACCCACAAGAATATCAATTGGACCTGATTCAGTGTCAGTCAATAAGATTGCCATTTGTCTAATTCCATAACCCACATACCTTTTCCAACGACAGGAACATTCTTACAGATTTTATCTGTATCTAGGACATAAAAATTACAAGCGTATTTGTAATCATCACTAGCCAATCTAACCTTATAACTTAAGTGAGTTTCAAAATCGGTTTGAGCTCCACCAAACAAGACATGAGACAACTGTTGAGAAGATAAAGGTTTGTATTTCATTAAGTTTCCTAACACTTTGTTATATAGGATCTTTGAGAACCTGTATCAACCTAACAAACGGGCAGTACTTTGTTTACCTTCCCCATTTACTTTTACTTTTAAAGTTTGAAAAAGTACCTGGTTCGAAACAGTATTAGATATAAGTTCTGTTCTACCGTTTCAGGTTCCAACTTATTGCGAGAACTATTTGCTTTTCGGTCAGAACACAGTAAAATCGAATGACGTCTCTTACATAAATTACATTTTACATTTTACATTTTACATTTAGCAGCGATGTGACCCTTCCTTAAGCAAATAAAACAGCATTATCTATCTTGTAAGATCTTTATCAAGTCTGTAGACGCCAGATTACGTGCTTTGAAACACATATCATTAGAATGTTGACCCTCACAGAATACGCATGTAGGTTGTTGTTGTTGTCTGATGTTGATGAGATCCGCAGCTGTCGCCATTTGTTCTTTCTGAAAAGAGTCTGAATCCTTAAACTTAAAATTACTGTTTCTGGGAAGTTGCACTTGTGACTTTTTACCGTCTTGGTTTTGAAATGTAACCTTCGCTAGTTTTAATCTCTCCTCACACTCGACCTCCTTCCATAAAACTTTAAGAGGCTATCTAATGGTGTTGTCTGCTTGTAGGTTTAGTCTGAGCTTTCGAAATCAGAAAGCCTCGACCGTTGTCGCTCCCACTCCTTCAAAGTTTCCTCAGGAAGTGCTGATTCAACTAGAGGGAACAACATACATGCATATTTGTCAGATGTAACACCTAGACTCTCCAATGACCTTAACTGAGTCTCTAGTTTGTCATAAAAGCTACTCAGCATGACATCTGATTTCCTGTTAGATTGGTCTAGAACTAGTTTGAGCAATTCGCTAACATAGAGTTCTATTTCTCTGTTCTTGGTCGTCTCTACCAAACCTAATTCTTAGCTGATTTATAGCTTTACTGTAGTTAGCTGAAGAGGGAGGAAAACTATCCAACAACTCTCTAGCTGGTGAACATTTGAGAGTGGATTGCAAAAGGCGTTAGAATTTATCTTCCTCATCCAAACTCTCATCTTCGTGAACCTTACGAAATTGAGCCCAAAATTTGATCCAGTTTTTAATGTTACCATCAAACCTCTCTATTTCTAATTTAGGTAGTCGGTAAATCCTGTTATTAGAGTCAGGTGGGGAAGCCCTAATACTATTTGTCACAGATCTATAATTATTTTTATATTTTAGAGTTAACAACTCATCTCTCTTAGAACAAATAGATAACCACCTTTCTCTATAGCTTTCTGTGACATCATACTCTTTGGCTAATACTTCTTCATCCTCAACTGTATAAAATAAAAGGTCACTCACCTTCTGATCTTTTTTAAAAAGCCTTTCAGCTTTATCCTCAGCTCTAAGGTAGAAATCGTTCAGCTTACCAACGTCGAGTTCCTCGTGGCCAAATAAAGGTTCTGTAGAATTTAATGTTTCAGCTAACTTTCTCCTAAGTTGAGTCCTTTCCATTTTCAACCTATTCAAATCTTGATCTGCCATCTTATATTCTCTCTTTTCCGCCACGAGCGATGCCAAAATGTTTTGGCTAAACCAAAGATTGAATAAGTTCAAATTTGACAAAATTAAAAGACATTTTATTAATACAAAATTCTACCTAGATTCATCAAAACAAGATAAATTCAAAAGGTAAATAAAAAACCAACTGATTATAAATCATTATTAAATAATTTAAATAACCAAATGTTCATATTTCACATATTTCCAGACAGATATGCTCAGAGACTTCCTCCAACTAGGGGTAATGCCCCCCTGCCAAAGTTCTGTCCACGCCACTGGTGCCACTGGTGTTGCGCCGTTTCATCTCCGTAAGCTGGTGCTGGTTCAACGACTTATTTAGTAATGTTATATTCAGTTTTGACGTAAACTTATTTGAGTAGCGCCGTTGCAGCAGACCTGCATGTTCAGTGAATTTAAAATGCTTAAATGACTAATTTAGACGTAGCTTCACACAAACTAAAATCACTATATTTATAACCCGTCTGGGGCGCCCTCCCGTCCAGACCCGCCGTGCGCGCGCCGCCGCTTCGGCGCCTTCACCCTATCCCATCAATGAATGTTCCCTGAGTAGTTTCACCAGTGACGGCCGCACAGCCAGCAGGGAACGAAGGATATCAAGTTAAAATTAATAATAATTTACGTAAAAGATCCCTAAGACGGGTAATATGCAAAAAAGGATTCATAGCATTCTATAGATTCTACCAGCCAGCTTAACGTGGAACTAGTCCCTTTAACTTAAAAATGTTTCTCGAAAAACAAAATTCGAATTATAGTCATAACCTTGTCTAATGAGCTAAGATATGCTTGTATTCTTTCATTGGAAATTACTCGAGGATTCTGAAATGAAGATAAAACTTAAATACAAATAAATGTACATACTGATTCAATGATCTGTATTGGTGATACAAACATTGATCTGAACTCCAAAACGTGTCATAAGTCAAAATACTTACACCGACTCTTGCAAGAAACAAACACAGTACAACTGATAAATGAATCGACAATAGTGACAGCAACCTCGGCCACTTTAATAGACCACATTATTGTAGACAAGTCGACCGAGATCAAGAGGAACGGCGTTATTGATGCAGCTAGTATCTTAGATCACAGAGGGAATGCGATTACAGACCACAAGTTAGTTTACTGCGACCTGATTTTAAAGAAAGAAAAATTGGAACCAAAGATTATTCATTAAAGAAATTTCTCTAATTTCAATGTTGAAGAGGCAGTGAAAGACCTTACTAACATGGTCTGGGAGAGTATTGTGCAAATGAAAGGGGTAGATACCATTGAAAAGGCCATAACTTCGAATATATTGAAAGTTTTTAATACTCACGCGCCAATTACATGCAAAAAGGTAACAAAGAAAAGTGCCCCATGGAGAAATAATGAAATCAAAGCTCTGACGAAAAAGAAAAACAAACTTAGAAATAAATATTGGAAAACACGAAATGCCAGAGATTGGGAAATGTACAAGTCCATGAGAAATAATCTGAATGAAATGGTCTGGAGAGCAAAAAAAATGTATTTTACTGATAGAATATCTTCGACAAAGAATAGTAAAGACTTTTGGACATGCTTGAAGCAATGTGATACACATACTAACAGTGAATCACAAATTGTGCATGATTTTGATGCTGGTGAAATCAATAGATACCTTGCAAATATGGGGTCTGACATTGACATAAACAGAGATGTTCTGAATTTTTTCATGAATAATAGACAAAATGAAGCTAATGATGAATTTAGATTTGTTGCTGTCACTGAACAGGCCATCAAAGTAGAAATGAATAGAATTAAATCAAGGGCTGTAGGTACTGATGAAATATCAATTGAAATGATCAAAGCTGTGAGCCCATTTGCCATTAAATCCATTACGCATCTGATAAGTGAATCGTTAAAAGAAGGCGTATTTCCAAAAGCTTGGAAAAAAGTATCATTCGTCCCTTACCTAAAACAACAGCCCCAACTTGTGTTGAACAATTAAGACCTATTTCGATATTACCAGCAGTATCCAAGATTCTAGAAAAAGTTGTTATCAAGCAGATAAATGAATTTGTAAATGTCCAAAAATTGCTCCCAAAACTTCAGTCAGGCTTTAGAAAAAAACACAGCACATGTACTGCCCTTACGAACCTATTCAGTGATATGATCGACAATAAAGACAATGGTAGACACAGTACCCTGGTAATGCTAGACTATTCCAAGGCATTTGACTCTATAGACCACAATATGTTGATTGCAAAAATGCTTTACTTTGGATTTGGTGAAGAAATCACTAAGTGGGTTCAATCGTATCTCAAAGACAGATTTCAGGTCACCAGACTAGGGAGTGACACATCGGAACCAATTGCCAAGCGGCGAGGTGTTCCTCAAGGCAGTTGCCTGGGGCCTATCCTGTACACGCTACATACAGCTGATTTTCCTAATTGTGCAAAACACTGCACAGCTCATTTGTACGCTAATGACACCCAGCTACTTTTGTCATATGTTCCTGAGCTTATGAGGGAGGCCTTCAGTCAAATCAACGCTGATCTGCAGAACATTTCTAGATGGTCTGCTGAGAATGGCCTTAAGCTCAATTCTAATAAGTGTACTGTATTGCACACTGCACCATTCAACCTAGTACAGACTCTCAAAAATAGTGGAGAGAGCATCACTTGACGGCGAAGCCTAGCAATTTGTGACAAGATCAAGACACTTGGTGTGGTGCTTGACAAAGATCTCTCCTTCTCAAATAATGTAACGCATGCCTCCCAGCGAGCCCTGGGAAGACTAAGAGGTTTGTATAGGTTTAGGAGTCTGCTGCCAGAAACCGCAAAATTACATATTGTGCAGTCACTGATTTTATCAGTATTATTACTGCTTTCCCTCATATGGCAACAGCCTTTCAAAAGAGGATTTAGGTCGGATCCAAAAGCTCCAAAACTCTGCTGTTCGCTTTGTTTTTTGCTTAAACCGATACGACCATATATCCCCATACCGCGAAGCGGTCAAGCTGCTGCCTGTGGAAGCTGTATGCAGCATGATGACATGTTGTATGACACACAGGGTTTTGATGACAAGCGAGCCCGACTACCTTTGCGAGAGGCTCTCCTTCCGCAACGAGGTCTCTCAACGCAAAACTCGCCATGTTGGGAGAATCCACTTCCCCAAAGTAAATCTTGAATTTGGGAGGAAAAGCTTTTCATACTTTGGCCCCCGGTTATACAATGAGCTCCACGATAGCCTAAAAAGCTTAAGCTATGCTTATTTCAAAAGAAAAATAAAAGAATTGTTAATAGAGCATAGTTAAGTATAACCTATTTTATATAAATGTGTTTTGTAAATTTTTTGTGAGATTTTTCAATTGATTTGTCAAGTTGTTCTGAAAAGCTGGTGTACCAGAGAAACACTTGTTTAATAAAGGCATTATTATTATCACGTTGCGGGCTCTCTCTCTCTCTCTCTCTCTCTCTCTCTCTCTCTCTCACACACACACACACACACACACACACACACACACGCACGCACGCACGCACGCACGAACGCACGCACTTAATTTGTCAGATAATTTAATTAACTTAAAATTTTTAAGCTAGGCTATGAACTCATTACTATGAAATGAGGCTTTAATTAAATCAGTGGTTGCCATGTTGTCATTTAAACTTAAATTTATAACTGTTCCATTTGTTTGTGTAATTGATGTCATGTCACGTAGAAGAGGATTCATATACGTCCCTGCGACCGCAGCCAGATCAGGAACTTGAGTCTGTTAGAACGGGAAAAGTTGTAGCGACTATGAAAATATAATCATAAGCGTATAACTTTTGCCTTTTCAATAGACTTACAGCTTCGTATAGTGAAGACGAATCATTGAAGCTGGAATATACACCTGGACAGCCAGCAAATGAAGAGGAATTTAGTTGTTTGATTATTGCTCTAAGTGTCATTTTAAGTTAAGGTCAACATTTAATTCTTTAAAGACAGTTTGTTAAGCCTAGAGAGTTCTATTGTCTGCACTCGTTTGGACATGTAATTATTTTAACCCGCGAGGACAGGTATACCTCTCTTAAAGACCGAGTTAATAGTTTTTTAAGAAAATCATATTTTTTAGGACTTGGGAGACACAAGCGGCCAAAATACGCCGCACGCACGCGTACAGGCACGGATGTATGTTGAGGTGTCAATTTCTTTTGGACACCTCTCGTATGTCTTTCCAGGAACAGCATGATTCATTTCCCATCATTCTCAAACTGTTACAGACAGTTCAATGAACAATTCTTTAGAGGACGGTGTTTTCGACCTTGAGTCACATAAGGGTTATTGTTAAATATAAATATTGTGTTTGCACATATTTAATATGCCACAATATCCGATCCGGTTTATGTATTGAGTTAATATCCTAATAACTTATGAACAATACTTTGGTGGAATTCTCATAAAAATAACCATATATTTGTACAACATACAGACATTTTCAATGCTAAAACAATAATTTTTATAGTGCGGTACTGTCATTCAAAATATTTTTTTTGTTATATAAATATTTTTAAGCATCTTATATAAAGTATTGATAGAAACTAACGTAAAAGAATTTTGTTGTTTTTGAAGTTTGTTTTTGTTTTTGAAATTTTTTAAGTTTTTGCACAAATACACACATTATTTTTCAATATATTGCCTTTCATACAAAACCTGGTCTTAAAATTGTGAGGCAGTCATTGCTTTTCAAATTTAAGTAAGATCTGCCTAGAACTGAATAGGACTAGTCCTTTTTAAGCTTATGCGTCTCGGAAAACATCTGTGTGTATAAAAATCAGCGCCCATTAGCCTACAACTTTAATGTTAGAGCAGTAAAAGTAAATTATATTTTTAAAAATCTATAATGCATCACCTTTCTCTTATTGTTGTCAGACTGCATATTTGAATAGGTTGGCACACACGCTTCAAACACGGCGCATACTTCCCGCTAGCTATGAGAAATACTTGGAAATCCAATGAACGAAATATAAAAGAAAAGAATGTGTGAAAATATTAGAGCCTAGATAAAACTGTGCCTGTGTGCTGTGTGATTAGCATTTGTGTAATTAATTAATATTTCTGTAGTTTAGTTACTAATAGTAGTTATAGACAGTTTAATGGTAATATCATGACGTGAGGTATAAATTTGTCTGGAGAATTCAGGCCAAACGATCTCAGCATCAAGTGGCCTGCTTTAAAATTTGACCTTAGCGCTTGGCACATTAAATCTTTAACCATGGCCACTCCGGTGCTGGAGCTGTCAGACACATTGTTCTCTGTCAATGATTAGGGACAACAAAGTGTAAAAACAAATTTTGACAAACACCAACTGTATTATGTTAAGAAATTACAACAAAGATATATATATATATATATATATATATATACATATATATATACATATATATACAGCTGTTGTAAAATGTTAACATGCCAGGCTAGTTCAACTTAGCGCATCAGCTGTGGTGTCCAGATGACTTTCACTCCACTTCAAGTTTTCAGGCATAAATGGTACCCACGAGTCAAGATATAAATGTGCCAAGTGTACCTACAATTTCTTTTGGATTTTTTTATGATCCAAAAACAAAAAGATTGACAATATGTGGGAGATGTTCTCCCCTGACCTTGAAATCTACAAGGCCAGCAGGGTAGCCAACTTACCCTCTATTATCACGAAAATTTTCCCTTGTCTTACACAACCACTTAAGAAGTGATGTAAAACACGGTACTCAAAAGTCAAAGTATATTCGCTGGTTAATTACCCAGGTGAATCCCAAAATTCGCTGGTATGAACACCCAGGTATTTTAAAAACTTGCAATAATAGATATTAACCCCTGTAAAAAGCTTACTGTTAATCGTATGAAGTTCTAGAGTAATAATAATAACAACTATAATCATTTATTTTCTTAGGTATTATTGGTATTATATATATTTATATATGACAATATTAAATTAATATTATTTATAATTATAACTTATATTATAATTTTAATTAGTCCAATAATTTTCTTCTTGAACTTCTTGAATTTTATAAGGACATTTTTAAGAATACTTTTAATTTTTTCTTGAAATAATAAAGTCCATAAAAAATATATTTCTGGAAATAAAAATATTTTTTCTTGAAATAATAAAGTTCGATAATAAAGTCCATTTTTCAGGTAGGCTATTGTATAATTTAAAGCATGTATGTAAATTTATTTGACTTCTTGAATATTTGCAAAAAGATATTGTGAATTATTTCTTGTTAAATGTTGATGTATGTTAAGATTATGGTTAAAATCATTCATGTGTTTTCTTACAGATAAAATATTTTGAAGAACATAAATTGATGTCAATGTCATAATTCTGAAATTTTTAAATATGGGTTTGCAATGTGCTCGATTCACACCTCCTGCTATAATTCACACCGTTTTTTTATATTTTAAATACTATTTTCACTTCATTCGAATTTTCCCATAATATTGTTCCATAACTTGATTGACTATGAATGTAAGCATAATATGCATTTTTTACGACTTCTAATTCGACATTGCCTTTTAATCTTCTTAAAATAGAAATTCCTTTACTATTTCTTTTAGAAAAAGTTATGAATTACATGACTTTGCTAGTTTAATTTACAGTCTATTACTATACCTAAAAATTTCATTGAAGATATATTCTTATGGAGATGAACTTATTTGAGAAATTAATTTCTAATTTTTGGGTTTTATTTGTATGCAAACTTAATTTATTGCTATTGCACCGTTCCATTATAATATTTTCAGCTATTTCCATCTTTTGTATTATTTTCTGAGGATTTTTTCCAAATAAATACCTACCTAAATCATCAACATATAAGTATGTGGAATAATCTGCCTTTGGAATTTATTCTGGCAAATCATTGATATATATTAAAAAGAAGTGGTCCAAGACATGATCCTTGAGGTACCCCTTCTTCTATATGTATGCCATCGGAAATTTCATCATTATAGTGAACATGTTGTTTTCTATCACTTAGGTAACATTTCATTAAATTTAAAGATGAATCTTCAAATCCATAATGTATACCCGTAGGGCCAATTGGGTATAATTTTTTTTGGTGAATTTTGAAATAGTCCAATGCTCTAGGAGGTATTCTATTGAAACACATCATCTACGGTGAAATCAATGTATTCAATATATCCGATTAACTTAAAATACATTTGTTTGTCAACTATTTCTAGCAAATCGATTTTATGACTTAGAATGACTTTACTTTCGTTGCTGGACACCAATTTGATATAATACTGGAACTCGTCTGAAACAACAATTTACCATCTAAGGGTAGTACAATACAATATAATATTATACATTTTTAACATAGAAATAGATAAAATTTATTTAAGGCAAAGTTAACGTTACAAATTTATTTTTCAAATCTTAACATGAATTATCCACAAAATGAGAATTGCTACATTAACATAATAAATCAAAATAATTGAGAATCAGAAAATTATTAAATACAAGGATAAAGCAGACAACAAAGATTATTTTGCTCGTGAGCTGAATTTAAGTTTCAAATTATTTTATTTTTTTGTAATATTCTAAAATTACACTTACAATTTCTACGAGCGTATTATCATATCAGGTGCCAGGCATAGAATGAACGTAACGAATAAGATGAACAGCAACGATTTAAATCATCAATACGACAACATAACAACATTAAAAAACAAACTTACCCTAACTAATATCAAACATAATAAATTTCATTTTTTTTTTTATTGAGATAAATCAGTACAAATTCTCCCACACTTCGGAGAAAAAAAAAGAAATTTACTTACAAACTACATAATGAACATCTTAACATATTTCAATAACAAACCAAAATAAATAATTAAAAACTTGGGCACAGTGTCATTAAATCAGAAGCTAACTCCTTCAAATTAAATAATGCAAATCGCTTGCACAACCGTCAAGCAATGAAATTAAGGGGCAGATTAGTTCTACCTTTTACTGCTAGGTAGCATTCGAATGCACTTTGACTACAGTTTTATGTGTTCAGATTAATAAAAATTAATTCTTTATCACAATTCATTTTAACTAGTTATTTATAATTCAAACCATTTAAAACTGTCCGAAAAATCATCTTATAAAGACTATATTTACATTTCTTTTATTTACATAGTTTTGAGCAATCATATTCATAAAATAATTAACCACAGTAATAAGAGAAAGCGCTTGGGTTTTTCCAACAAAAACTATACTAGACAGGATATTGGAGCGTCAGTCGAGTCAAGACCTTTGCATGTATGAGTGCGTGTGTAAAAGTCGTGTGTCGTGTGTGTGTGTTTTCGTGTGATATTTTGTGTCGTGTGTTATTAATGTTGTAAATTAGTGTAACAAGTGTAGTGTGGTGTAGTGAAGTGAAATAGTATCCTTAAAACTAATAGATTTATACTACTTTCATACCCATTTATACAACTTTCGCTTAACAGATTTATTCGCACATTCAACTAACTTACATGCGCGCGCACCGCGCGAGTGTGTATACAGGCAGTTTTTTCGTTCCGTTGTTTATTAGGTTTTAACAGTATTTCCGCCAAAAGTTTGTCAAATCCGATCGTGAACTATCGTACCAGAGACTTCGCTTATTATGTGATACACTGCTCACGACATATACTTGGTGACATCGTAAGTAAATGTGCTCTTTAAAATTTAACCTCAAAACTAACAGGAAAGAACTGAGCACATTTAACCCCTGTTAAAAAGATCAATCAAGACCAAAAGCTATAATACACTTAGTGTCACCAATTCTCAAGTGTTCCGTGGTCTAGTGGACTACGCGGCGCGTCGCGAGACCGTGCGTCTCACCCCTCATCGGTGGCGCGCGTTCGAATCTACCTTGACGCATGAACTTTTTTACATAAATTATATCGTGACATTTAATCCTCAGTCCTCTCGTAGTTCCACCGCTCTCTACCAGATTGTGTTCGAAGCAATTAAGGCCACTGTCATTCCTCGGCTGCATTGACAAACATCCGTCAATATTAAAAAGCTTTACTTCTTATCTTTTTCTCTGGAAAATGCCTCTGGAAATAGAGTTGACTAAAAATGGAAAACCAAATATTATCTATAAAAAATATAAATATAGGGAAAGCTATACAATTAAGAGCGGGGAAATCGTAGGGCGCTGTCTTGGACGAACCTGTGGGGCTACCATCAGAACGGATGCCAATAAACATGAAGTGACAGAGGCCAGCAATAAACACACAGGCCCTCACCCTGTCACAATGAGGACCCTGTCATCTCCTCAACACTCTCCTGCGACCGCCAGAACCACGGTCCCGAAAACGCCGACCGCGACCGGTCTATCCGCGGCTGAGAGCGCACCGTGTCCTGCCGCGACTGCGTCCACGAGCTCGCCGCACACCCCGCCCGCGCCAGCCTCCGCTCACCCGACACCTCTCCAGCAGTCCCAGTCACTCACGACATCTACTCCGACTTTGACAATTCCTGACGTGATCCAGGAGAACATTAGACTGAAGGATAACATAAAAGTCTTGGAAAAACGAGTAGAAGTTATTTTAAACCACTCAATCGAATCGGATACACGACTGTTGGAATTCACCAATGAAATATTTGTTGAAAACAGTGCAACTACAAAAATAAATAAAAATCAACTAAATCTCCAAGATTGTGGGGTGCAATGTGATCTCGTATCTGACTGCCCTAACCCTAATTGTGCTGAAAATAAAGAAACAATAAATCGTTTAAGAACATCAATAGAGGCGCTTGAGGCAGAAATTATCTGCCTCCGAAATGAAATAAAAATACAACAGTCGGACAAAGAAGTTCACAGTAGCCCTATTGAAAATTGGACAGCTGTAGGAAAAAAAACATTTCCTGTGGTTACTAAAAATAGGTATGATGTGCTTATGTCCGACGAAGTAACACATAAATCCAAACTGAAAGATAAAACTGTTAAGGTTCCTCAAAGCAAAGAAAAAAAATCATCTAAAGGGCGGAGAAAGAATAACAATAAGACTAAACTTCTTTCGGAGAGACCTCCTGTGACTCAAAATGCTCTTCCCCCTGTATCCAAGGCTACAGTTGCACTCCCCTCTATACGCATCGAGAGTGACAGCCACAGTCGACATGTGGCAGGTCTGCTGCAGACTCTCGTGTCCCCTGCCACCAAAGTCACCGGAATCTGTAAGCCGGGAGCCAAGCTACTGGACGTCACCTCGGGGAGCCCACCACCACCTGGGAGCTGCTGCATCGTCATAGCCGGCACCAATGACGTGGCTGATGGGGAGGAGTGCAACGTATTCCAGCATCTGGAACAGCGCCTGGTTGACCGACTGCAGACAGCGAGGACAGTGGTTGTCTCCACGCTACCACATCGCCACGATCTCCCAAAAATTCATCCTATCCACGAGCAAGTTGTCTTAGTGAACAACTTTATAAGAGAACTTTGTCAGCGCTACGCTGGTCTGAAAATATTTAACTTTAACGAGATTGGGAGAAGTCTGTTCACTAGACACGGTATGCATCTAACTTTGAAGGGAAAACAACTATTGGCCAAGTTGCTACACAACGTTATCGTTAGATCGGGCAAAGTGAAAAACACATCCGCACGACCATCGACCCCTAATACTCAGCCTTCTGCACGTTCATCCACCCATACCACTCAACCATCCGCACGTTCATCAACCCCTACCACTCAACCACCCGCACGCTCATCCACCCATACCACTCAACCTTCTCCACACTCATCCACCTCAACCACACAACCATCCGCAAGCTCACCCACCCCTACCGCTCAACTATCCGCACGCTCATCCACCCCTGCCGCTCAACCATCCGCAAGCACACCTACACCACGGTCACCACGCCCTCGCACTCAGGGGGAGCCGACTCTGCGGACTGCAGAGGGTGCGCCAGCCGAGCCAGTGGTCCTGCCCTACGAGACTTTCGCTGATGCTGTAAAGTCGAGACCAGCCAGAGACAATGATGTTTTTTTAGAGGAAACAATATAACTTGTAGAGGTTCCAGTCGGGTCATAAGTAAGCAATTAAAAATTGTACATCAGAATATTCAAGTTGCCACAAATAAAAATTTAGAATTGGATTTACTTTGTGAGGAGCTCAAGCCGGATTTATTAATTTTGTCAGAATTTGGGTTTAATGAGTCAAACGTTCAATTTTCCAAAAATCCAAATTATGTTCTGGGGAATTATTTTATTAGGCAAAACATTAAATGGGGGGGAGTTGCTCTTTTTCTAAAAAACACCATTAAATTTTTACCTCTGCCAATTAAATTAACAGTTGAAAAGCATTTTGAAGTCGCGGGCGTAAAAATTCTTACATCTGACAACGAATCATTATTTATTTATGGTCTGTACCGCTCCCCTGACGGTGACGAAACTATTTTCTTTAATAGACTAGAGCAGCTTTTGCAGCACATCTCTGCAAAAAATCAAAAATTCGTGTTAGCGGGGGATTTTAACATTGATGCATTGAACGCCCGCGACAATAAAACTAAGAATTTCAGGGAATTACTAGAGGGCTTTGGGTTAAAATGGTCAGTGGACTCGCCCACTAGGGTGACACAAACATCGCAAACGGCCATTGATAATGTTGTTTCCAACATCGCAGATATGACGGTTACTGTGGTAGCGACTGCCGTGTCCGATCACCACGCTCAGATCGCTACTATCGGAGGCCGGCCGCCACTCCATCTCCAGCCCACTACAAATACCGGGAGGGACACTAGACCCTCCAACGTTGATATCCTTAATACAAAACTGCAAACTGAAAATTGGCAATGCCTCTTGGGAATTAATTGCGCGGATCATTTCTTTAGTACCTTCAATTCCTGCCTAAATTTTTATCTCGATTCCTTCTGTCCTCAAAGAATTTTTAAACAAAAAACAGATCACAAACGCAACACATGGATCACAAAAGGTATTTTGGTATCAAGGGAAAGGTTGAAAATTTATTGGAGGCAGTTGCAATTTAACACTGACCCGCAATTCAGGATTTTTTACAATTCTTACAAAAAAATATACAGGAAAGTTTTACGAGCTGCTAAGAGTTACGAAGTAAATAAAGAATTGAAAAACGCGGAAAATTTCTCAGGAAAAGCTTGGTCAATTGTAAACAGTAACAAATCATCTGATCAAAAAACACAAATAACCGAACTGGAGGTGGAGGGGAGAATCGTCCGGGAGCCGCTGGAGGTGGCGAATGCTTTAAACTCGTTCTTCGCCAATGTCGGGGACACGGGTCTCGCGCTCGCCCCTCTAGTTGTTCCTGGTGGATTGGTTCCGGCCGAATCGATGTATCTTAGCGACGTTACTGAGCAAGAGGTGTCGGGTGCGATTAGCGACCTCAAGTCAAAGAAGTCTGCTGATGTGAACGGCTTATCAACATGGCTCTTAAAAAAATGCCACAATGGCATCGTGGGTCCCCTCACACAATCAATTAATCTTTCTTTTAAGACAGGCACTTTTCCAAATTCTTTGAAAGTTGCTAGGGTGATCCCCATCTTCAAAAAAGGGGAATCCCACCAACCTAGCAACTACAGGCCTATTTCAATCCTGCCGGTGCTTAGTAAGGTGTTTGAAAAATTGTTCATGCGCTGGATGCTAAATTTCTTAGAGGGTTTCAAAATTTTATCATACGAACAGTTTGGTTTCCGAAAAGGTAAATCAACTGTTGATGCAATCATCCGCCTAGTGGAATTGATTGTTAGTGGTTTGGATAAGCGCAACACGACATTAAGTGTCTTTCTCGACTTGTCCAAAGCCTTTGATTGTGTAGAGCATAACATCCTCCTTGACCGGCTGTGGAACTCTGGAGTTCGTGGCCTATCACACAAGTGGTTGAGGTCATACCTCTCCGGAAGGTCACAGCAGGTCCATGTGAATGGGGTGTTTTCACATACAACCACATTGAGATATGGTGTCCCTCAGGGATCGATTCTCGGGCCCCTGTTATTCTTGGTGTATGTGAACGACTTGAATTTGGTGATTCCAAGAGGACAAATTGTCCAGTACGCGGACGATACGACTCTCTGTTTCAGTTCAAACAATATCGATGAAATCGAAACTATTTCCTTTGAAGAAATTAACCTTTGCATTCAATACTTCGAAAGTAAAAATCTCAAAGTAAATCCCTCGAAATCCAACTGCATGATATTTGGAGGCAGCACCGCTCTAAATGGATGTCGCCCAACTGCTATGATAGATGACACTGTCATCGAAGAAGTTGGCGTCACTAAATTCCTCGGAATGCTCGTTGATGACGAGCTGACGTGGTCCGATCATGTGGACAGTGTTTGCAAGAGGCTATCATCTGCAATTTACTTGCTAAGACGGCTGTCGCAACACTGTCCCACAGACTTATTGCTGATGGCCTATCACGGGTTAATTCAATGTCATCTCTCTTATGGCATTGCTCTGTGGGGTGGTTGTTCACAGAGAAATTTCAACCGTGTGTTTGTTCTCCAGAAGAAAGCCATCAGAATAATAGCAAAACTCAACTTTAGAGAGTCGTGTCGGGGTGCTTTCCGGGAGCTTGGGCTGCTAACACTGGCTGAGTTGTACATTCTAGAACTTGCTGTCCTTTGCAAATTCAAAACCAATTTGATACAGGGACGAGACATCCATACTTATAACACAAGGTCTAGAAATGTATTTAGAACGACTCAGCATAGGTTGGCGGCTATGGATCGCCTTCCCTCATTGGCGGGTGTTGCCATATTAAATAGAATTCCGGAGAGCATCAGATTTGAAAATTCGGAACCAAAATTCAAATCTAAATTAAGACGCTTTTTAGTGTCGAACGTGTTCTACTCGGTGGGCGAGTTCATGGACCATTTTCGAAGGGAAACACCGGCTTGAGGTAAATCCTTTAAATCATGTGATCCGGCTGGTACCTAGTTTTATAAAGTTTAAAAACCTGTTGTATTTTATTAGGCTATACTGTAATTGTTGACGCTTGCTATGCAAATTGTTAATTTGTCCTACAGCAATAAAGATTATTATTATTATTATTATTATTATTATTACTTACATTCCCAATTGTCCTCTCATTCTTACACATTTCAAAAATGTTTGACGTTGAAATATCCTTTTACTAATTAAATTAATTCATATTAACAATCCAAATTCGACCCTAAAATTACAATTATTTTACAATATAACTGCTCACTAATACAGACAAGCAATTTCCTGAAAAACCAGTTAATTCCAGTTCGGTGTACATTGTTCGATCACCATAGAACACCAGCTGGCTTTGACTTATTTCCTCTTAACCATTTCCAAGTTTCAAATCTACAATATGCTCTTTCTTCACTTCTGAAAGATTGTTTACGTTTTGCACCAATAGAGTCACATCCGTTATGAAGTAAATTATCCTGTAGGGTCCAACATACTTTAGCGCTAATTTCTTGCTGAATTTATTTACTTTTGAGCTCAGGAAATGCGTCTTGATATACACAAGTTGATTTATTTGGAACGGATGTCGGCTTCTCGGATCTTGATATTTTTTCTTCTCCTGTTTTGCGCTATATTCTTCTTGACATTATTAATAGCTCTTCTAATATTTTCTTTCACACAAGTGCCGAAGATCTGGCAGCATCGACGATGCGACTCATCGCGACCGCGTGTGAGCAGTCGATGCCCGGAGTTTCCCGCCGCCACAGGAAGAAGCCGGTTTACTGGTGGACGCCTGAAATCGCGGAACTCCGGAGGAGATGCCTTGGTCTCCGACGAGCTGCGCAGCGAGCCAGGAACCGCCCTGATGCAAATGCCAAATCGGCTGAGCACAGAGCGGCCCGCCGAGAGCTCCGCGGTGCCATCAACCGGAGTAAAGTCAGGTGCTGGAAGCAGCTGTGTCAGGATATCGACAACGACCCCTGGGGGATGGGCTACAAACTTGTAACCCAGAAGCTAGGGGCTCGCTCACCACCTGCGGTCATGGAACCACAAGCCATGGCCGCCGTCGTCGATACACTGTTTCCCAGCCACCCAGTTCGGCCAGTCAGGGAATTCGGAGAGGTAGGCGCCTTCACAGTTTTCCGGGAAGAGGAACTCACCGCCGCCGTCCGATCCCTACGACCCAGAAGAGCGCCCGGTCCCCATGGCACACCAAAAACAAAAATTATACCCAATTGGCCCTACGGGTATAAATTAATTGCGCCACTCTGCTGGGGGACTAAGATAATACGGCCTAATATTTACTGGCGTATTGTCAGTTAACTTTAATTCGACCTCCAAGTCTAGAGCTTCGCCAATTTTATTGGTAAATACTTCCGGGTGCGAATTTATTAATCCTTCGACTTCATTAGTCATTTCCGGAGTTCCTATTTTGATATTATTGATCAAATTTCCAATCTTCTCATTTGAGGTTAACTTTATCTTATCAAGAGGATTAAATTTAAAATGGCAGGAGTTTTCTTCCAAATCAATTATTAAACCAGATTTTCGCATAAAACCAATGCCTATGATCATGTCGAAAGTATTTTGCTTCATTACTAAAAATGGCTCGTACCATGAATACTTCCCTATTTTTATTTTCAAAAAGCATTCATTTAATATCTCAATTTAAGTTTCATTTGCTGCTAATACTTGCCCAGACCATTTTTTACCAGGTTTTATTACTTTCTCCTTGAGTAATTCTTCATATTTTATTTTACTAATGAAGTTGGTACTCGATCCCGTGTCCAATAAGGCATTTAGTGTTTTCTTGTTATGAGTTTGAATTTGTATGCATGGAAGTGTTTTAATAGTTTTTCCTTTTACTTTTGTTAGTTCTGGTTGATTGATTTTGTTCCATCCTTTTACTAATTTTCTCAATTCACCTTTAAATTCCGGAGTGTGTTCAGTGTTTCCCTTTTCCTTGTTATGCAATTCATTTTTCTTGGGAGAAATATTTTTTGGATTTTTATTAAATACTTCCCCCAAATTTACAAGTTTTTTGACTTCCTATAACAGTTTTTGGCTATGTGTCGTTTTCTACCACAATTGAAACAACCTGATGTGTCCTTTGTGTGAAAGTTCCTATATTGATTGAAATTTCCTGGCTGTTGCCTGGTTGACTGAAATGAGGATGGACCTGGAAACGTATTTACCCTAACATAGTCATTGAACTGTACATTATTTAAATTGATACACAACTGATCAAGGTCTTTGAAGGTGACTGGATTTCTTTCAAACACAAGCTGATTTCTAATTTCTGGCCGAATACCATTTTTTATTAGGCAAACAAGCTCTTGTTCACTCAGATTTGCTTTCAACACAGAATTGTTTGTTTTCACTTCATTTATGTAAATTCCTAAAGGTTCCTGAGGTTTCTGGGGTCTAAATATGAGGTCCTGTTTTAGTTTTTCCCTAAGAAGTACTGGTAGGAATTTATTTAGAATGCCCTCATGCAAATTATCAAGAGATAACCCACTGTTTTTGTATTCTAAAATCTGGCTGGTTAGAGGAGGTAACGTATATATGGGGAGGATCTCGTATAATTCTACAGACGTTATATTTGTTTCCATTTGGATAGTCACTAAATTCCTCAGAAATGCTAGAAGAGGATTTATTTCCAAACCGTTACAGGTGGGAAATTTCAGTAAATAGATTTGCAGTGGGTTTGTTAATTTACTAAATATTTGACAGGAATTACCTTTGTTTACCTGAGTTTCTGCAGAAGCTGGATTGATGATAGCCGGTTCCATTTTATTCTGGGTACCAAGATTTAGCTGATAGGTGGGTGCATTTTGGTTAGGTTCCTCAGGTGGTTTAGGGATAGGCGAGGAAGTAGCGGTTGGGTTAGGCTGGGTGCGCTTTACTAATTCTAGGCTCATCCCCTCTTCTTCCACCAAGGATTTATTTAGCTCCTCTTCGAATTGTGCCAAATCTTCTTTCCCAACGCTAGACTTGAAATTTTCAAAGGTACTTATGATAATATTAAACCTCTTAACCATACCCTCCAAATTTGCCTGATAAGTTTCATCTAATTTGCATTTTTGAAGATTAGTAATCCGGAGTTGAACATGGCTTATTTTGGCTTTTAATTTGGCTACTACTAGGCTTGAGACATTTTCTGTTCCCTGATCTAGTAATAAATCAACGGTTGACAAAATCTTATCAATTTGTTTAAATTCCTCAAATAAAGTAAATTTACCCTCCAAATGCTTAACATTAGTGGCTATATCTTGGCATGATCTAAGCTGTTTACGCAGGTCGTCTGCTTTACCACAGCTGATTTCTTGACCCCTACATAATAATTCATATTTCAATTCATCCTTGAGAAGGTAATTCAGATTATAGTTTGCCATACTGAATATTTTCCCAAAGTAAAAATAGCAATTTCCAACTTAGTTTACAATTTTAATTTTAACCATTTTTGTAATTTTCTTGAGTTATATTAACTATTATATTTACACAAACATGGCTAAAATTTATTCAATTTTCAAAGTGTATTCTTGAATTTTTCTTAGGCTAATTAATTCTTGAGGTTTCCTCAACACTTTATAGTCATTGTGAATTATGTAGTTTTGTCCCACTTTAACAATAATTTATTGTTCTTCCTCCTAGGCTATTTGGACTACTAGCAGAGTTGCGCAATTAATTTATACCCGTAGGGCCAATTGGGTATAATTTTTTTTTTGGTGAATTTTGAAATAGTCCAATGCTCTAGGAGGTATTCTATTGAAACACAACATCTACGGTGAAATCAATGTATTCAATATATCCGATTAACTTAAAATACACTTGTTTGTCAACTATTCCTAGCAAATCGATTTTATGACTTAGAATGACCTTACTTTCGTTGCTGGACACCAATTTGATATAATACTGGAACTCGTCTGAAACAACAATTTACCATCTAAGGGTAGTACAATACAATATAATATTATACATTTTTAACATAGAAATAGATAAAATTTATATAAGGCAAAGTTAACGTTACAAATTTATTTTTCAAATCTTAACATGAATTATCCATAAAATGAGAATTGCTACATTAACATAATATATCAAAATAATTGAGAATCAGAATATTATTAAATACAAGGATAAAGCAGACAACAAAGATTATTTTGCTCGTGAGCTAAATTTAAGTTTCAAATTATTTTATTTTTTTGTAATGTTCTAAAATTACACTTATAATTTCTACGAGCGTATTATCATATCAGGTGCCAGGCATAGAATGAACGTAGCGAATTAGATGAACAGCAACGATTTAAATCATCAGTACGACAACATAACAACATTAAAAAACAAACTTACCCTAACTAATATCAAACATAATACATTTCATTTTTTTTGTTGAGATAAATCAGTACAAATGTTTGAGTTTGTATAGCAGAATTTCATGTGTGACAGAGTCAAATGCTTTTGACATGTCAAATGATTGAAAGCAAACTAATTTTCCACTTTCTATTTTGTTGATGGAATCTTTGATAAGATCCTAAACGGCATCAATACAACAAAAATGTCTTCTAAATCCAAATTTTCGATGGTTAAATAGAGAATTTCATTCAAAACATTCATAGATTTGATTGTATATAAGTTTTTCAAGTATTTTTGAAAAGGCAGGCACTATTACTATAGGTCTGAAATTTAAATATTCTTTTTTTTCTGCTTTATGAATAGGTACTTTAACCTGTTTCAAAATAAGTGGATATTTATTTTCCCTCATCAATGTCCATTGTTTAAATAGACTTGTTATGATTTCACATATGTCTCTTGCTGCACTTTTTATCGTATTAGTATTCAACTGAAAAATATCTTCACATAAACTTTATTTTAAATGTTTAATTGTATCATAAACTTCTTATACTGAGACATGGCTAACTTTAAATGTTTTATTTTTTTGTAATCACCATTTTGTTGAACATATTTTTGTAATTGTTATTTTGTGTTGGTGAAATTTTTTCAATTGTGTTTTTAACCCTCATTATGAATGAAAGATTGAACCCATTAGAAGTTAAATTAGTTTCCAATACATCTGTCGTAAGATGTCGAACACCTGAAAGACTTTTTATAACAGACCATATACCTTTTGATTTATTATTAATGTGTTTAGATATTTCCATGTTATTATATTTTAGTCTAGCTTTCCTTAATTCTGATTTGTATTGTTTTATAGATATTAGATGATCTTTCCTAAATACCCCAGAACCTTCAATTTTGGAAAGATTATACAACTTCAAACAATTGCTTTTTAATGATTTTAATTCTTCATTGTGCCATGAATTCTTTTTTCTTGAATAGTTAGGGTTTATAAATTTGATGGGAAATGCCATTGTAGCTGTATTTTCAAGTTTTTTTTTGTAAAAGATTAAATCTGTCATTTATATCTTTCAATGAATAAATATCAGTCCAGTTTGTCTGATATATCATTTCATTGAATAATATACTATATTAATATTTATATATATTTGCATAAATAATAATGTATTTATATTCTATATAATGAATATACTTATATTCATTGAATATAAGTATAGTTAGTTCCATTTATTACCTTTTTCAATGAAAATCTTTTAAAACACAATTTTTTATACCTAGAATTAGGTATTTTTACACATAAAAATAAAGATCAGTCAAATAAATTAATTGGTATATGATAGCTGATGAGCTAAGTTGGCTCTTTCAAGTTTGTTTTGTTATAATTCTATCAATAGGCTAGCTAAAATTAATAAAATTTGTTTTTAATTAATATGTAACATTTTAGAAAACTTTAATTGTGATATAACGCTGGTATGCTAAAAAATTATCTATGAAGAAAACACATTTAATATACTAACCACTATGAACTCAAGAATCAAGAACTTTGTTGCCATTAAGTTAATAATAGCCATTGTCAAGTTTATACATAGTTGTGAATATCACAAGATGTTAGTCGTATAGATGATATACAATAGTTGTGTAATATTATGCTTAATTATTATTATTTTTTATATACATTTCTTTTGCCTGTTATGTTTGCCTATTTTTATTAATTTTTGTAATCTTTTAGCTGTCACTTTGACAGCTAAAAGATTAAAAAAATAACTAAAAACCTAGGCTGGAAAGAACGGAAGTAAACAATCAGCTGATTTACAGCAACCGACGTTTAATGCTTCTTCATTGGTGATTGATTTATTGGGTTCTTTCTAGAGGAATGTAGTGGCAGCACTGCATCCGTGCAAATGTTTTCCTGTTTGTCTGTTTCTGTTTGTCTGTTTCGGCCACGATCAACGAACGCCAATCTTTATCTCGGCTTTCTATGACAATCCACTTTGGTACCTCATAACCTCACTAAAAAGTACGATCGCGATGTTCTAATTCCGTTGGAAACGGCGATTACTAAGCTAGATATCGGCCGGGAATTACAATCCCTATATTGATCTTGGCATTATGTAAAGATCGTATTACAGTATCCTAAATATTCATTAATTTTATTTATTATCTGCTTATTCCGAATTTCCCGCTGATCCAAACTGGGGTCGGTGCCAATTAGTTTGGAACAGCTGGGCTCTACTGTACTACCCCGGTTGTGCGTAGTACGTCAGTGCTGACAACGTCATTAGCTCTACAAAGAGCCCCAGGTGTGATACTATATACCCCCTACAGGTTGATTGTCGGCTGATGCATTTCAGGGCAATATACACGAGGGGAGAGTCTTCCTCTCGATAAATCGATGCTAACTCCCAATATAATAATTTTATTTGGTATCAACTTTATATATATACTAGCATATATACCCGCAGCTTCGCCCGCTGAAAGAATAGCTAATTTTAATTCAGTTATATTATGCCATGTGCAATTTTTAGGAATAATTAATAAATGGGCTGATTTATTTGGGTCATGTGCGTGCAATTAAACCCTTAAGATGCAGCTGATAATTCCACTCTAGATAAAAATTAGAAAGTGTAACGCTTCCTCTATGTTCCCCTCATGATCAGCAAATGGTATAAATTAACTTCATCCAATTTCCCAATACAGAAAATGAGGATAACCCGGAATATAAAACAAAGAAGACACTAAGGATGGATTTTCGACTTGACATCAATCTGAATTAAGCACGTTTTTTTGGAAATAAACCGAAAACTGTAAGAAACAGTAGGGGGTAAAATATCTTGGCCAAAAACCTATTTCCCCAAAAAGATTCTCGTCAAATTTTTAAATTTTATTATTTTAGTAGATTAGTTCTCGTAGCTTTTCTGTTCCCTGAAAATATTCTACATGACTCCCATCCATAGTTAGGAAAAACTAAAATGGCCGCCATTATGAATTTTTTCAAATAATCTATTTTGGCCGTCTGAGAAAGAATATTCTTAAAACCTTTCTTCTTTTCGCATCTAAAGCCTAAAAAGAATAATTGTGCCAACTTTCATGGCCCAAAGTATTGTGGTTTTTGAGAAATTAAGCTTTGAAAGCTAAAAGTGGCCGCCATATTGTATTTTATAATATACCATATTTAGGCCTTTAAAGACTAAATATAGCATAATCCTTTCTTAGTACGCATCTAGAGTCTGTAAGGAATATTTGTACCGAGTTTCATGGCCCTAAGCCTTATAGTTTTTGAGAAACTGTGATCAGTCAGTCAGTCAGTCAGTCAGTCAGTCAGTCAGTCAATGGGTTTTGGCTTATATATATATAGATAAACTTTATATAAAATCTTTTACAAAAAGATTTTTTATATATATGATTTTTTATATATATATATATATATATATATCTGTGAGTGTGTGTGTGTGTGTGTGTGTGTGTGTGTGTGTGTGTGTGTGTGTGCGTGCGTGCGTGTGCGTGTGCGTGCGTGCGTGTGCGTGTGCGTGCGTGCGTGCGTGCGTGCGTGCGTGCGTGCGTGCGTGCGTGCGTGCGCGCGTGTGTGTGTGTGTGTGTCATTTGGTTTTACAACTATTTAGAGTTGCTATCAAGAAAAATATCAAAGGTTTATGAGAGTTTGATTTAAAAAAGTTTCTTGGCGATGAAATTATTTATTTTTGGGATAGAAACTATCTTCGATGTACAAAGTTGTAAATTATTATATCTTCAATTTCTACATTTTAAATTGTTGTACGAAACTTTTTCTTTTATTCATTAGTTCAATTTGAAAGATGAATCCAGTTTGTTCAACGCGGCCCGCCTACAATACAATTCGCACATCAGCTGATTGTTGCATTACGATTCATGTTTGAGTTTACTTATCCCATCAGCTGATTGTTCCACAACGATTCATGGTTCAGTCTGCTTATTTGCCTAACCTCAAATTTTAGTTGACCTATTCCATCATTATTAAAAGTCATGAGTTATGTTTATCTTCGGGGAAATTTTGTTGTATCTTGTTGGTCGTAGATAAAATAGTGTATGCAACGATTGTATTATGCCTTTAAGCCACTCGTGAGATATTTAGAACACTCGCTTCGCTCGTGTTCTAACTTACATCTCACTCGTGGCTTAAAGACATTCATTATACAATCGTTGCATAAACTACTATTATTATCTTCCTTCCCACCGATTAAAATAAATTAATAAAGTAATTTTTCATAGCGGCGGTAATTTGATGTTCATTATTTTCATGCAAAATCTTTTTCATCACTCTGTGCGAAAATTACCCGTTGCCATACAGCTGAGATCTACGAAAACCCTCAATTTCCTTTCATAAAAACATATAATGATCAGCTGCTTTTTCGGTACCCAAACATTTCATTTCAGTACCCAAACAAACCATTTCCGTACGAAAACAAAATTTTGCCGTACCCAAACAAACAGGTTTTCTGTTTTGACAGTTCCAGCTGACTCTAAAATAGACAGTTCTACCGTATTGTGTTTGGTTATAGAAAATTACTGAATTATGAAATGTTGGATGATTGTTTATAAGTTTGGTTACTTATTTGCATCGTGATGAAAAGTATTGTTCACAACTCGTCACTAAAGTGCCATTTCGGGGCTCGATAGTGTTTTACATGCTCGGCTTACGCCTCGCAAGTACGAGTAAAACGCTATCTTGCCCCGAAATGGGCTACTTTCGTGACTAGTAGTGAAATATACTATAATCATATCGTGAAATATGAGTGAATAAATTACCTCCATACGAAACAGAAGTAATCCAGTTGCAACTGGCTTTTCCTTTTTTCCTCTTTCTACATTCAGTGTCAACGCCGAAAGTTTTGTCACTTCTAAAATAAAAGACTGACTTGTTTAATATCGTAGTACCCTACTTACAATTCATATACTACGACTATGTAATCAAATTTCGTCATTTTAATTTTTAGCAGTATATTAATCCATCTAGATCAAATGTAGTTAAATCTATGTAATCGGCATTTAATTGCGTTAAAAAATATTTATTTTATATAAATATTTTCTTTGAATTCATTACAGTTCTTTCATCAAATTATCTCATAAATTTTAATTTTCGAGTGGCTGGCAAGTAAACTTATGTTTTTTTATTAGTAGTCAATAGCCATGAAATTATATCATATCTGAAATTTACAATCATAATTGCATTGATTTTTTGAAAAATACTAATTTAATGATTGTTATTTTTTTTAAACAACTATAACAATTCACTACATTGCGAACTATACTTAGTATTGGTTTACAACTACGGTTTAATAGTACGGTTCATATGACATTAAAAATAATTAAAAACCTAACATACCAAACATTATTTTCTAATCGAAAATTGAAACATTTTCTGGCAGTCCTTCATTAGCTTTTCAATGAAATTAAAATATATAAAATTGAAAAAGTTTTCCTCCGCGCGCATACCGGCCGAGTGGAAGTGCGACGATTGCGCGCAACAATCGACATCGCTGGAACCCGACTCAGAAGACAAGGTTGCTGAAGTGTTTCTAGCCATTCAAACACAAGAACAAATAAACCAGGTTTCAATGTTGTCAATATCCAGCTCGCAAATGCAAACAGCCATAGAGGGTGTAAATAAGAAACTGGTTAAGGTTGAGGAGGATAACGCTGCGCTAAAAGTGGATTGCAGTTAAACAGGATTGTAAAATGTATAGAATGCTATGAATCCTTTCATGCATAATACCCATCTTAGGGGTCTTTTACGTAAATTATTATTGATTTTAACTTGATATCCTTCGTTCCCTGCTGGCTGTGCGGCCGTCACTGGTGAAACTACTCAGGGAACATTCATTGATGGGATAGGGGAACGCGCCGAAGCGGCGGCGCGCGCACGGCGGGTCTGGACGGGAGGGCGCCCCAGACGGGTCATAAATATAGTGATTTTAGTTTGTGTGAAGCTACGTCTAAATTATTCATTTAAGCATTTTAAATTCACTGAACATGCAGGTCTGCTGCAATTATCTGGTTCAAACAATTTTACGTCAAAACTGATTATAACATCACTAAATAAGTCCTTGAACAAGCACCAGCTAAGATGAAACACCAGTGGCGTAGACAGAACTTTGTCAAGGGGTGCATTACCCAGGGTTCTAGCCCCCAGTTGGAGGGAGGCTGAGAACCCTAGGAAAGTTTTTAAAATTATAACTCTAAAACTAGCATTTTTAGGCAAGATATAGGCATAGTGCAACTCCATATAAATAGGGCTAAAGAGCATTTTTTTAAATTTCAATTTGTCATGATAAAGAAGGTGGAAAATTGTAATATGATACCAAACCGGCTGTGACTGGAGAAAAAACAAATTTATGATGCGCGCGCACTGCGTCACAAGTTTAGGAACTGGTTTAATCTGAGACAGTTATCAGTTATCGTCTCAGTCTTTCAAATTAGGGTATTTGTAAATCGGGGACTAAGGAGTAGCAAATTAGTGACCAAGGAAAGGAAAATACAATATTTTGCTTTGATTCTGTGTCAGTAATAGTTCACTTTCAGTTACATTCGCCGCTCCTACCAATATTCCAGTTACTTTAGCCTCTGTAGTTAGTTTTAGTTAGTACTTTCAAGCCTCTGTACTCACCGATCCTGCTGCATAGAGTATTAAAGAACTTCGTAAAGAGTTGTCACTTCCCATCATGGTGTAAGGATAAAAGAAAGGTGTGTGCACAATCAGCTGGTGTGACGTAGTTGGTCTCATGCAACTATCGCTTACGTCGACTATACAATGCAAACCAGTTTAAACAACTCAATAAAAATAATTATGTGTACGGTCTTAGTTCAGCTTTCATACAGCTAGGTCCGCTAGTTGAGTGCGCCCAACTACGTCATACCAGCTGACTCTGCACACACCTTTCTTTTTTCTTTACACCATGACTTCCCATCACTTCCAGTTAACTCATTGGTAAGGGAACATAGCGCCGCCTGGTAAAAGTGCTGCGAACTAAAAAGCTGCGCATGCGCGTAAAGACGTCGTCGTCGACTGCTATGTTTATATTTTGTTTCCTTATTCTGTTTGCTAGACTTTCATTGTTACTTGCTTGGCCGATTTTAGATTAAATTTATTATTATGACTGTGGCGTGTTTTATTAATTTTTTAATCAATTAATTAATTAATTTTTAATAATACAAATTTTGCCATTTAATTATTTTTTTTATTAAATTAAATTATTTTTTATATAATTTTTTATTTAATTATAATTATTTAATTATTTTAATTAAATTAAATTATTTTTAAATATTGACACGATTAATTTTTTAATCAATAAATTAATTAATTTTTTAATAATACGAATTTTGCCATTTAAAGTTAAAGATGAAATACCAACCAAAGAAGGTGAAATTAAATGTAATTTACTTCTTTTCAGTAGAGGTTAAGTAGTAAAAACAATACAAAGTCATGCTATTATTTTATCATAATAGTAATTACTCTATTTAAAAGTTGGGCTAACTTACTTGCAGCAGGTTCCTTTCAAAGCTATCTCTTATTCTCTTCTCACATTATAGTCACTGGTCAGGTCTGGTCAATAGGTCCTCATTTGTGGATTGAAGACTAACATGGGTAAATCACGCAAATTTAGTAATAACTCACCAAGGGTTTTCAAACTTACCTAGTACAAATTATTACAACCCCAAGAATGGAACTAGCTGACCCATTTGACAAACTAAGGAGGCACGCCCACTACTTAATCCTAATATGTTTGAGTCATAAAATGATAAATAACGAAAAAGTAAAATGTGCTATATACTTAGTTGATAAAGAAGACTTGACTCTAAGTTAAAACTAAGTTATTTAAATTCAACTTTAAAGGTACCCTACAGATTACGTGGAGTAAAATTGCTCGTTTTACGAGAAAAAAAAATTGTGTCCAAGTAGGCCTATGCCTTTAAAGTTTTTGGACACCGAAATTAGCTTATTAGTTAAACTTCTTAGAGGTCAATATTATTTTTAGTCACCAGTATTATATACTGGCTAAATATTGTATGATAATGTAAACTTACTTAGTTTGGTAGGAACATTCCCTTGTTCTTCCGTAACCAACATAAGCAACCGAATTCCGCCAGTCAGTCTATCATCAAATTAGAATAATACAATTTGAAGTTAATGTTTCCATATTTATCAAAAACTAAATAGTATAATGGGATTGTGCGTTGTATGCATGTTATCTGAAAAAAATCTATTCTAGGTATGCTTCGATTTTTTCCACAATGCAAATGAGCTGAGTAAAAATTATTACAAGAGTATAATGCTGAGTAACAAGTTAAACAGTAACAAGTTAATATTTAAAATAGCATCAGAGAGGGACTGCCCAGACACTAAACATGATAAAGGTTCTGCGATCGCCGTTAGGGACAAACTATTCCACTAGGGAGTATGGCAGTCCAATGATTTTTTTTACTTTACTATTCTTAACTTTTTATGGGTACATGTGATTAGGATGTGTTCTGTGAATGTTCCGGTAGCATTGTTTTGTTGAATGCAATATGCCTAGTCAAATTATGCAAGTGCTAAGTTCAATTTGTTCGGGCATCATTCCAGAAAAAAAAATTAAAAAGATTAAAATTAATTTTTTTGGGATATTGTATGGTACCATGCTCTGGCCTACATACAGGGTGTCCAACTTAACTGTGCCACCATTGGTATTTCAGAAACTATTGGATTTAGAGAAAACTTTAGATTGGGGACTTCATGTACTTTTTTAAGACATTTAAAAATATGAATTCCATTTTCTTCTAAAGGCCGCCATTTTCCAAAATGGCGGACAACTTTGATTCTTTTATGGAACACCCTGTATTTTATGGCGTATTTGGTTTCTACGCTTAATTTTAAGAACTTTTTACTTTATGACATTTTTTCCTAAACCCAATGGTTAAGGAGATATAAGCAGATGAAGTTTGATTTTTCCCCATAAGAAATGCATTGCGTTATTGTCAGTACTTGTTATATCGATAATTTTATTGCTTTATTATTTATAGTTTCTTACAATTATGGGTTTTAATATAAAATTATACTGTTTTATAATTGATTTGTATATAATTTTTGTATGACCCTATCTATTTCTTTACTAACTAATCGGCAATAGAAAATCTTCAATAATCCACAGAAAGTTATAAGATCGTAATTAATAAGACAATTCATGCACAAAGGAAGAATTATTATAAAGACTGTTACGTAAAATAATTTAGCAAATTAAAGTTTAAAAGTATAATTTTTCAAGTAACATGTAATGATTAAAATTTTAATGTATGAGTTAATTAAATAACATTAATTTGTTTTAACATTCCGTATCAAAAGATAAAACAAACTAATTTGATATGAAGTTATTAATTTTTTAGTTTTCTCCTGGCATCTTCTGATTCGATACCGATACTCACGGCATCGATACTTTGGATCCGATAATATCGGGGTATCGATTATTTTCTTTCAATACTGTTTCGATACCAAATATCGGATCGAAGTCGGTATCGGAACGTCCCGGCGTGCACGAACGGCTGTAAACAACTATCGCGCATACCGATCGCGGGGTATACTATTTAGCTAGTGTCACGAACAACCGATCACGAAAAATATGTTTTAACAACTGCGGCTAAGCGGGAGTAAATATGTTTTTTCCGTGTGAAAGACGAGAGTGGTCATAAAAATTCGTCAATTTTTTCAACCAATACTGAAACCAATATTTTCAAAAAGAAAAACTATTTTCGGTATAAAGAACATATTTAATCCCAAGATTATCGTTTTTTTTCATAATTCGATCCCAACAATAATAAGCCGGAACTAGTTACTACTCATAATCAGAGTTATTGACTTTCACGGCATGTTTTTTATACCTCTGGATTGCCTCAGAATGCGATATTGTGACCCGCCAAGGGAAAAGGGACATTAACTTCCATTTTTTCGAAATTGAGTTATTAGTATATCCTTAATCTACATAAAACACCAATGCAAACAAACTGGTGGAAGAATTTTCAAAATATCTTAAAAAATGCCTGAGCTATAAATTTTTGAATTTGAAATATTAAATCATCAATTTTAGGAAATCGAGGCTTAAAGTTTTGCAAATTTCTAACTTAATTTTTTTTTACTACTTGGACTATTGGCTATGTTTTATACATCATTTTGTCAGATATTTAAAGCTGAATATGAATCCACCATTGAATGTTTGTCAATTGTTTGAATTTATGTCAAATGTTACTGAAATAGATGGGAGTAATGAAAAAAACACAACGTTAAAGAGACAACATGTTTTTTACATGATAAAAACTGAAGTTAATTTTAATTTTATACTCAAATAAGAATTCATTATAAAAAATCTTAATAAAATATGACATTTTACAGTAGAGCGCTGATTATCCGAACGTCAATCATCCGAACCGTCGGTTAACCGAACGCCGTAATAATTCATATGTTGAACATGATTCTCAAGCAATTCAAATTTGCGTGCCAAGCGAAACTCCCGTTGCGCCGGGATATCAATGTATTCTAAAAGATTACATAATAAAATTAAGTGAATAATTTTTGTTTGATAATTTTTTAGCCTTTTTACAATTAAGAATTACGTTACATATATAATTTTAAAATGTTGTCTTTTCATGTTCGATTATCCGAATATTCAGTTATCCGAACACCCCTTGTCCCCAATTAGTTCGGATAATCGGCGCTCTCCTGTACTAAGTGACTGAGTTTTTACTTTTTTATTTTTTGACATTCTAGTACATTTTTATTCGTTGTGAAAGTTCACTTGGACCAGTAGCTACGTCGTCAACAACTTCTTTTAGAAGATCCTGTAAATTTTCATTATCTGATTCCTGAATCAGGGCTTAGTAAGTCCTACATTTATTCTTCACAGAACTCCCGGATTTTCTTAACTTCAAAACGTTAAAATAGCATCGGGGAAGTCAAGGTTGTCTTTCTCCAGATTGCAAGGGTTTAGAAAAAATTAATTAATTTAATTAATTATTGCATTAATTAATTATTATATTAATAATTAAATTAATTAATAATTAATTAATTTTAATTTATTTAATTTAATTAATTAATTAATTAATTTAAATTTGTATCAATTAATTAATAATTAATTTAATAACTAATTTAAATTTTAATTAATTAATTAATAATTAATTACTAATTAATAATTAATTTATGAATTGATTATTAATTTAACCATGTTAAAAGTTAAATTCAGGTGAAAGATGGACCAAATATTGTTGGGAAATATATAAACAATAAATATCTGAAAATGTGTTTTTTTACCCTATCCTCTAAAACTTGCTGTCCCGTAAAATTTTGTCTGGGAAGATAAGGTCCCTTTTCCCTTGGCGGGTCACATTTACAAAAATGTTTCGAGGACGTGTTCCCAGACACTTCCACTGGGGGGGGGTCCCGTTACCTAATTTAGGTATCAGGAGGAGGTAATATGTAATTTAGTGGCACAAAAAACTAACAATAGTCAGTTAATTATTGATTTATGAAATGTAGAATACAAAATTTTAAGGTAGTTCTTTGAGTACCCACTAGAGCTGTACCGACCAATCTGTGTGGGTATGGCAGATCGTCAGTAATGTCGGTCAAGCAGTGTGGAACTTAGTTAGGCTCGTCACCGCCAGGCCAGCCACTTTTCAATCACAACAAAAACTTAAATTTAAATATTATTTTTTGTGAATTTTAAGATTTTTATGAGTTTGTATTAATACCAAATACACTAGTAAAATAGTTCATCTTTTATTTAATCAATACGGTGGCAAATATGTTTTGTGAAGCACAAACGAACTGAGAGTTCCCCAGAGGATGAAAATGTTACAATAGTAATCCGTTCTTATTCGAATTTTTACTGTCAATGTCAACATAATTTTCATGCAACAATTTCAAGGCGTAGATAAATGTTCATTCTCTAAAAAGTCGCGAGTCGCTTCTCTCACCTGAGCTCGACAAGCGGCTTAAATTCGTTAGAAGAAATTGTTGTAATGTGAGATGTGAGTGTGGTGGCGGGTGGCGCGGGTACGGTGGGAGCAGGGACGTTCCGATACCGACTTCGATCTAGAGATGTGTCATATTAGATATTTTGTGATATTAGTTAATTCCATATTAGTTCCAAAGAAATATTAGTTGAAAAAACCTAATATCTGTATTAGGTTTCATATTAGTTTTCAGTTAAATGTTTTGAGAAGCTTTTGCTACAAATTGAGCCTTAAACTGATAAAAAATCCTGTTAAAAATACATTTATGTCGATTGAAAAATATTAAAATAAAAAATCGCTAAGATTTAATACGTTTTACAAAATTATTTCTTTATTTATTGGTGTTATTATTGCTGTTGCAGTTATATTACAAAAGTAGATTACGCAAAACTATTAGCCTACTACTATTTTTAAAACAATCACGATGTTATTAAATGGACCTATTTTAAAACGACTTTCGACAATTATTTTGATTTTGTAAAATATAATATTTGTATGATATTAAATATTCGTAATGCATGCAGAATGTGATATCTCCTGCCCGGTGACCGGCCCGAATTAGCCAGAAATTGTATTTCATGAAATAACTCTCACATAAGTTTAGGAAAATTAATTTACCTCATTTATTTTGTTAAAGTGAGCGATGAAAGAAACAGTAAGTCAAATTAATTATATTGGTGTACAGTGTAGAATGAGTAAGGCAAAGATGTATCAGTATAGTCAGAATCACATATTAGTTACTTTGGAAATCAGTCGCGTATTAGTATTACATATCTAATACGAAAAACGTAATACTAATATATTCGGCTAACCCTACTTCGATCCGATATTTGGTATCGAATTAGTGTAGGTTTAAAAGTATGGATACCCAGATAATATTATCGGATCCAAAGTATCGATACCGTGAGTATCAGATCAGAAGATGCCAGGAAAACCTAAACATTAATAAGTTCTTATAACATTAGGTTGATATAACCGTTAATAAGGATTCTTAAAAGAAATTGATGCTATTTAAATAACTGATACACTGAACATTTTAATTATTACATGTTATTTAAAAAAATTGTACTTTTAAACTTTAATTTACTCATTTATTTTACGTAACAATCTTTATAAAAATTCTTCCTTTAAGTATGTCATGTCCAATCACGATCTTATAAGTTTTTATACATAAAACTAGTACGTAAAACATAACATTTATATTTAAAACCTAAGCCACAAAAATCAATAACGTTCATAGTTGTGTGTGTATCCGCTAGAGCTGTATTGATTAGTCTGTGTGGGTAATGTAGAGTGTCAGAGATGTCGGTCAAGCAGTATGGAGCACAGTTCGGCTCAGCACCGCCAGGTTGAGCCATTTTTCACTCACTGTAAAAACCTAAATTTATTTTTTGTGATTTTTAACATTTTTATGAACTTGTACTATCGCTAAATAGTAATAAAACCGGTAATTGTTCATTTAATTAATACATTAGCAAAGAAGTTTTGTGAAACCCAAAAGTACCACAGGTTCCCGAGTGGATGAAAACGTTACATTACGTAACGTTACGACCCCATTACTATCAAACGTATTTTACATCTCAATCAGTGCCTCAACCTTAACCGGCCACGTTCACCCTAAAGTCTTCAGAAATTTTCCCTAAATTATCCTTTAAAAATCTCAAATAACCTTACATAAAAAATTATTTATATCATTATTTGAACAGTTTTAGAATAATTTAATGTTTTAAGTGTACAGTGTTCATGGTATTATAACTAAATTTATTTTTTATTGAACTATAATGACTCTGGTTTAATATTATCAATTAATTGTTTTTGTTGTGTAGATTAATTATAAATTAAAAATATTTTATAAGCTAAAGAAAGGTTTTCTTGCTAGATGCAGGGAGGCCGGAGAATACTAAATTAGTATGTTTGATCCATAAGCAAAAAGCTTTTTATAATAAAATGAACTCGCCTTACGGCTCGCTGGGGGCTCCGCCCCCAGGCCCCCGGTAATATGTCCCTTATGGGAAGGTGATGGTTAGTGAAAATACACAAAAACATAATTAAATAAATTGTTAGGTAAAAAAACTCCGTACAAGGTATCTTTGATCGTGTTCTAGGGCAGGGTAGTTAGTGGGGAGTGAGTTTTCTCTTAGAGGAAAAATCTGGAGGAATGACGAGTGGGGTGTAGTTATGAAGGTCCATGTGAGCTTTCAGGTTTAGTTGTTGATCATTTTTACCCTCATTATAGTAGTTATTTTAACCCTCATTAATTTTACCCTAGTAGGGGACATAATTACCCTCATTTTTAAGCAATAAGTAAACTGCATGCCGAATGTTTTTGTTCCTAGCTCACCCGGAAGTCTTACATATACTGTTTGCAAATTTTCAAAGGTCTAGGTAGTATATCAAGGTGACACGGGATGAAATACCTCGAGAAAACCATCGACATTTGGCAATTTTTGAGCATTTTTTAGCTTTAAATGCATTTTATTATTACAGACTATTTATATTATTCGTGATTGGTAACATATATGCTATAGAGATGATGTATGGCAATTTTCAGCCCTCTAAGTATAATATTTAGCCTACTGGAGCTGAAAAAGCTGGGTAAAATCTTCGAAAATTTATTTGTTGGTCCGATTTAGGGGCTGGTAGATTTTAAAAATTACAAATGACTTTGGATTAACTTGGAGGGACACTGACGAATCCCTTGTCATAAATTGAGTTTTTCAGTAATGAATGAATTGGCAAAAAACACGAGTCAAATCGTAAATTCAATGTAAGTTAAACTTGAGACAACTTTTTTAGGGGTAGAAATGGGGTAAAATTGCGAATTACCGATAATAAACCGGGAAAGCCAAACTGAGTATCCGGCCAAACTACCGTGTGAGTAATTCGGCATCTCTGGCCAAAAAAATAAATTTGAAAAAAATTAAAACTACGAGAAAAATGTAAAATTCAACGAAAGTTTAATTTTAGTGGTCTATTTTAGGGAATGGAACGGGGTGAATTTGGCGAACGACCCCTGATAAAATTAAAATATCAAATTTACTATCTCAGTTTGAAAATTGAGGTATATAAGGTAAAAATAATTATTAACAAATCATCAAAACCCAAAATAAACTGAAAATTTATAAGAATTTTAAATCTAGAGGTTATTTTGGGAGTGAAGGAGGTGATATAAGGTAAAATACATAATGATCAAAATTGTAGAAAATTTAATTTCAACTAAGGAAATAACCTTTGTTTTTTAACATAACCTTTATTTTAGCCGCCAGAGGCAAAAAACGAAAAGTAATTTTATCGAAATTCAAGTTTTCTTCAATTTCTCCCCTTTTTGGGGGTATAGGGGTTGAAATTGTTTCTTTTGAGAATTTTATATTTAGTGTGACCACCCAAAAACAATTTCTGCAAATTTAAAGGGGCCTAAGTAGTATATCAAGTCATCTAGTGCTGGAAAACCTAGGGAAGATCTTCGAAAATTGAAAAATCTAGAGCAATCTAAGGGTGAAGGAGTCGAGATAGGACAAAAAGTCATAGGACCAAAGTTGTAGATCGTGAAACATCCGTGTCCCGTGGGGGTTTTCGGTTGAGGGGGCTCCTCAACAAGTCCTGAAGATTGGCCCTGGTTTAGGTCGTATTGTGAGGCTTTCAGGGGCGAGTGTTGGTAAGACTTGCAGATTAGGAAAAAATTAAGGAGGTGTGTACTGAACAGCCACAATACGAATTAACTCTTGACAAATCCTGGAAAAATTTACCGTTTGGGGATGGTATAAAATCACTGACGTAAATGGGGGGAGTAGTCAGTGAAGGGATTTATGATGGAGTGGGTGGGGCTATTTTTTGTTGGGGAAGGGCTGATGGGTTTCGGGTGGGGGCGAACGTATTTAATAAAAATTTACAGGTGAAAATTAATTCAACTTTTTACAAATTCTCAGCACAAGTTATTTGTTCAAGGGTTAGGGGGTTATTGGTGGTAGGGTTTTGGGCTTTGGGGGTTAATTATATGAAAGTGGAGAGCTTGGTAGGCTCAAGGTGGGGCAAACCTATTGTTTTAAAAATAACATTACTAAACATATGAAAAATGCTGAATTTGTTTCATTCATTGGTCGGTTTCGGGGTTGAAAGGGGTCAGAGCTATCTGAGGGCGAAAGAGACGAGATAAGGCAAAAAATCAAGTCATACACATACTGATTGCAGGTTTTAGGTAGTATATCAAAGTGATATGAAATACATTACCTCGAGAAAATCTCTGGAATTTGGCGAATTTCGAAGATTTTTTAAGTTTATATACGTTTCAATACCAATAACAGTTATATTATTTGCGGTTTGTAACATTCATTCTGTAGAGATTATTTGTACCAAATTCCAACCCTCTACGTACAATAATAATAAATCTACTGGAGCTCAAAAACGTCGGGGTTACCATAGAAAATTGAAAGTTCTAGAGCTACCTAAGGGTGAAGGAGACGAGATAGGGCAAAACGTCAAATGATTAAAGTTATAGATTATGAAAATCCGTGGGACTCCGTGCAGTCCTTTTTTCGATAGTTCCATCCGTTCGGCCAATAGAGCTCAAAATAACTTTGCTTTAAAAATAGCTTTTTAGCGATTTTTTTAGGGGATTGAAATAAACATGGTGAGTTTTGATAATTTTCCTGTATATCGACCCTCCAAGGAATATTCGTGCCAAATTTTAAGTTTCTATCTTATCGGAAAGTGTTTTTTGAACCAGAATGAAATACCTCGAGAAAATCACTGACATTTGTCGAATTTTGAAGGTTTATTTTACTTTATATACATTTCAATATTACAAATTAGTTATATTATTCATGATTTGTAACATAAATGCTGCAAAGATGTTGTATACCAAATTTCAACTCTTTAATTTTAATATTTAATCAACTGGAGCTGAAAACCTGGGGGAATATCCTCAGAAATTGAAGGTTCTACTGCTACCTATGGGTGAAGAAGACGAGATAGGGCTAAAAGTCACAGGAATAAAGTTGTAGATCATGAAAAATCCGTGACACGTGGTGCAGTCCATTTTTGAATAGGACCTCTAGTTCAGCCGCTACAGCCCTAAAACGAAAAGTACTTTTTTTGAAATTCAAGTTTTTCTCCCTTTGGGGGTTGGGGGAGGAAAGGTTTTGTTTTGTCAATTGTTCCTGTGGTTCGACCACCAAAGTAATATTCATGCCAAATTTTAAGTTTCTAGCTCATCGGGAAGTATGGTTTGAATTTGTATACGTGAGTTAGTCAGTTACACAAGCGGCTGTATAATATATAGACTCGCCTACTCGCTAGGCCCCCTACTGTGGGTCCCTTGGAGAGGGATTTTGATATTGAAAAGACAAATAGCAAAATTAGTACATTTGTTAACGTGCAAAGTCACCAAACCAGGTATCTCCAGTTGTGGTCAGTGGGGGGTCTGGACATTGAGGGCCGCTTTCTCCAAACTTGGTTAACCCAAAAAATGGTTTAACAATTGGGTTAACCCAACTCCCCATTTTCTCAACTACAATATTTTAATTTAACCCCAACGAAAGTATAATCCATGTTTCCACCTGGTTTAACTCCGTTTTTTGGGTTAACCTTCTAGCGAATGAATACGTTCAATTTGAACGTCTGATCCAGTGAATCAAATCAATCACGAATCATTTTGCAAAAGGATCGATTTGTCATTCGTACATCTGACACAGGATGTTTGCTTATGTTTCAAATGTTATTATTTATCTAATTCGCTAAATAATCCAAGCTGCGAACCACCACGTTTAGCAATAAATCATAGAAGAAAATAATATTTAATCCAGTCTAAGTTTCTTTTCACTTATTTTTTTAATTCATCGCCCATGGCATTTTCATAAGAGAGGTAGGAATAAGTGTTCCGTTGAAACCCCTCAAATGTGTTTTAGGTGATATTACCCATGAACTAACTGTTAAAACAGTTACTTAAACGATGGAAACTCGTACTGGGAATAATACATTGTTACACAGATCAAATAAAATTATTTCATCGGGTTACTGCTAGAAACTGCAAATGAATCAAAGAACAGATCCAAATTTCGATTCCTTAAAATTGAGTGATTCACATGAATCGATTCGCCGAGAAGAATCAAACTTCCATCACCAATCACAACATAACCTAAAACCGGCTAATTTCAAAATACAACAATCAGGCAACATGTGTTTGATGACGAAAAACAGCGTAAAGTAACAAATCAGTGCCGCCAACATCACATTTTTAGGGTTAACTTGACCGGCCGGTTAAACTTCGTTGAGAAAGTCCTCGTAGGGTTAACCCAAAAGTTTAAGTAAACTTGGGTTGAGTTAACCCTGATTTGGAGAAAATTGACCTGAAAGTTACAAGACAAAATTCGTTTAACGCCCCCAGGCCCCCTTGTTGGTCTTTGCCCCAAAGCTGGGGGTGTGAATTCAAGTCACGAAATTTCGAATAAACTAATTACAAATCCTCAAAAAATATATTATTGTAATGTCTGGGAGGTTAATTTGTGGGAGGTAGTTAAAGGGTTACTTTAGGAGGGGGGGGGTTACGGAGGGGGTAGGGTTTAATTTTTCGTTATGAATGAGGGTTAGTGAAGTCAGAGGGTGAGGTAAAAGAATATATCTAAAACAACATTGCCTTAATTTGAAGAATGCTTAGTTTGATTATTTTTTGGTCACATTTAGGGATTGATAGATTTTAAAAATTGCAACTGGCTTTGATGAACATGGAGGTTGACACTGACGAATTCTTTGTCAAAAATGTAGTCTTTCAGTCATGAATAAATAGGCAAAAAACCACGAGTAAAATCGTAAATTCAATTAAAGTTCTACCTTACATGACTTTTTTAGGGGTAGAAATGAGGTGAAAATTGCAAATTACCAATAATAAACCGGAAAAGTCAAACTGACTATCTCCGTGTCAATAATTCGGCACCCCTGGCCAAAAATAAATTTAACAAAAAATAAAACCCATGAGGGAAATCTTAAAACTCAACGAAAGTTTAACTTTTGAGGACTATTTTAGAGTTTGAAACAAGGTGAATTTTGGGAATAACCCCCGATAACCCTAAAGGATGAAACTACTATTTCAGTGTGAAAATAGGTCTATAAGCTAAAAATAAATATTAAAAAAATCATCAAAACCCAAAATAAACTGAAAATGCTTAAGAATTTTAAATTTAAAGGTCGTTTTGGGAGTAAAGAAAGTGAGATAAGGCAAAATACCTTAACAAAAACTGTAGGAAATTTAATTTCAAATATGGAATTATGTTTTGTTTTTGAAAAGATTCTTTGTTTTAGCCGCTAAAGGCAAAAAAAGAAAAGTTCTTTTATCGAAATTCAGCTTCCCCCCCCTTTTCCCCCCCTTTTGGGGGTTGGAGGGGTTCAAATCGTTTGTTCCGAGAATTGTATATTTAGAGTGACTACCCAATAAATATTCCTGAAAATTTACAGGGGCCAAAGTAGTAGACTGGTGCTAGAAAACCTAGGGAAGACCTACGAAATTGAAAAATCTAGAGCAATCTAAGCGTGAAGGAGACGAGATAGGACAAAAAGTCACAAAACCAAAGTTGTAGATCGTGAAAAATCCGTGGCACATGGTGTAGTCCGTTTTTCAATAGGACCTTTAGTTTAGCCGCTATAGCCCAAAAACGGAAAGTACTTTTTTCGAACTTCAAATTTCCCCCCCTTTTCCTCCCTTTAGGGGGGTTGGGAGTGGAAATGTTTTGTTTTGAGACTTTTCCCTGGGGTTTGACCACACAACGAATATTCGTGCCAAATTTCACGTTTCTAGCTTATCGGGAAGTTTATTAGAATTCGTATACCTCAGTCAGTCAGTCAGTCAGTTACACATGGGGCTGTATAGTTATTTAGACCCGCCTTACGGCTCGCTGGGGGCTCCGCCCCCAGGCCCCCTTAAAGGGTTTCGCCCCAAAGCAGAGAGTTTGTATTGAAAGTAACAAAACGAATAAACTGTTTACAAATGCTCAGCAAAAGTAATTATTACTAGTTTTGGGGTGAATAGTTTCAATGGGGATTATGGTAGGGGGGGGGGGTAATTATTACTGAACTGATTCATCAAATTTCGGGAAAATCAGATAGGTTTTAATTTTTGATATATTTTACAAAAACCTTTTTATAAAAAGACTAAAGTCAAATGTCAAAACCAATTTTCTCCACAAGAATAATATGGGAAATGAGTATGCAGGTTCGCTGACATGGAAATGTAAATATTCAAGTTACAAAAACCAATTTTCTTCATAAGAATAATATGACAAATGAGTATGCACGTTCGCTGACATGGAAATGTAAAAATTCAACTTCTTTCAGTATTCCAGCAGGTAACAACTAATTAAAGACATCTACCAATTTTTATTCAGATTTGTTGATAAATAAGCGATATATAATTTTATTTGTTTCCCATAAAGTAAACATTGGGTTAAATTACTGGACAGAGAATAATTATTCACAGTACCAAATTGTTGTTTTTTTCAATTTAAATCCAATGGTCCAACCCAGAATCTGATAACTTTCATTTTCTATGTAAAAGATCCCAAAACCCCATTTTTGATGGGTTTATCCATCCCCTCCTAACCCCACCATCCAATGGTCCGATCAGGCTAGTGTTGGGTATTTCCTCTTCCTCCCTTTTGAATTAGTAAGATCTATAAGAGTTCAATTTTGATAATTAAATTAAATCCAATTAAACCTAAAAATCAACATATTAAAGTTTTTCCACATCATTAACGTGAGAAATGAGCATGCATGTTTTATCTCACAGAAATTAACGAATTGAAAAATTAGGCCATTATTCGACTAAACATCAACTAAATTAAGCTACTACTAAATTTTTGGTATAGGGGGGTTTATGAAGCCTGGGTTGCCCCACCCTACAGGAAAATCCTGTGAGGGTACTAAGCCAGTTTTTGTCTTTTTGTAGGCTACCAGAAAGGAAAAAACTGTCTGTCATATCCTTTGGGCCCTGAGCTCTTTATATATTTTGAATTAATGTGTTTCTTCAAATCCAATCCAGTTCTTTAGCTAGCTTAACAGCCTTTATTAAACAAAAATTAAAAAAAGTTTTATTATTGCTGATTTGTAACATAGCTTGTAAGTGATTTTTTGTAATTTTTCCTATATATTGACCATCCAAGAAATATTCATCACATAAAGTTAGCTAATCGGGAAGTTTGGTTTGAACCGGGATGAAATACCTCGAGAAAATCGCTGACATTTGGCGAATTTTGAAGTTTTTTAACTTAGTATGCAATTTTATATTACAAACTAGTTATATTATTCCTGATTTGTAATATATATGCTGTAGAGATTATGTATGCCAAATTTCAGCCCTCTACGTATAACATTAAATCATCTGGAGCTGAAAGCCTAGAGGAAATGTGAAAAATTCAACGAAAGTTTAACTTTTGAGGGCTATTTTAGGGGTTGAATAGGGGTGAATTCTGCGAATGTCCCCTGATAACCCTAAAGGATCAAACTTACTATCTCACTGTGAAAGTTGAAGTCTATAAGCTAAAAATAAATATAAAAAATCATTAAACTCCAAAATAAACTGACAAATCTATAAGAATTCTAAATTTAGAGGTCATTTTGGGAGTGAAGGAGGTGAGATAAGACAAAATACATAATGACCAAAATTATAGGAAATTTAATTTCAACTTAGGAAATAAACTTTGTTTTTGAATAGAATCTTTATTTTAGCCACAAGAGGCAAAAAAAACTAAAAGTACTTTTATCGAAATTCAAGTTTCCCCCTATTTTACCCCCTTTTGGGGGGTGGGGGGTCGAAATTGTTTGTTTTGAGAATTTGTATTTAGTATGACCACCCATTAAATATTTCTACAAATTTATAGGGGCCTAGGCAGTATATCGAGTCAACTGGTGCTGGAAAACCTAAGGAAGATCTATGAAAATTGAAAAATCTAGATCGTTTTAAGGGTGAAAGAGACGAGATAGGGCAAAAAGTTATAGGAACAAAGTTGTAGATCGTGAAAAATCCGTGACACGTGGTGCAGTCCGTTTTTCAATAGGACCTCTGGTTTAGCCGCTATAGCCCAAAAAAGAGAAGTACTTTTTTCGAACTTCAAATTTCCTCCCCTTTTCCCCCCTTTGGGGGGGTTGGGGGTGGAAATGTTTTGTTTTGAGACTTTTTTTTGGGGTTTGACCAGCCAAGGAGTACTCGTGCCAAATTTCAAGTTTCTATCTCATCGGGAAGTAGTTTATAATTTGTATACCTGAGTCAGTGAGTCCGTTAGTCAGTTACACAAGCGGTCGTATATAATATAGAAGATTAGATTTAGATTAAGAAGATGTTTCCTTGCTACGCTCGAGTCCTCTGCGAGCTAATTAAAAGAAAGAATAAATAACCAGCTAATTTGTTATTATATGCCAAATGATATGTATATTCAGCATGGTTTTTTGTCTAACTTAAATTATTAATTTTTGTTTTATTTGTGCCCAGATTGACCGCTATACTGAATGAACTTATTTTCTACGAAATAGTTTTTATTAGTGGGGTTATTTTTCCTATATCACCATTGTATATTTAGTTGAAACTTGCTAATAACTGTTCATTTATAGAGTTTTCAGGTACAGCTTTAAATATATAAAATTTAAATAAATTGATGTTTATTTTTAGTTACTTCTAAAAACTAAACAACTCATTGAAATTTGAATGCTTATTCTAAAATTTGTTATTTATTAATGTTTATATTAATAAAGTTTACAGCATTATTTTTGTAGTTGGTTTCCCTGTTATTTTCAATGGATTTAATTAAAAAATACAACATTTTGATTTTACCCTAAAATGGTCATCACCCTAAAATTGCCCTAAATGTAAATTTAAAAATCTTTGATCCGCCATTTAGAAATATCCCCGTCGCAGCAAACCTGAGTACTCAGCGAATTTCCAATAACAAAATATCCAGTAAATAATCCATTTTTTTAGAAAAAAAGAGAAATAAACAAGTGATATATTTATATATTAAAATGATATATTTGTAAATGACTTAGATGAAAAAACCCAAAGATTTCATACATTGAAGTAGGCAAGAATGTTTATTTTTTAAATTATATTGACATAAAATTGTTTAAAAAACAAAATTCTATTAAATACTTAAATAAACTGAGAAATTACTCTAAGCGATTCCTTGAAAACCTCAGTAGAGAGTAAATAGGAAATTGGGTAAGCCAAAATTCTGCTGCCCTGATACTAAAACACAGAGAAAAAAATGCGAAGTGGCAATATCTCGGAGATCAATAGACTTAGAGAAATTATTCAATATACCAAATTGTTTGTTTTTTCGAGCTACATCCAATGGTGCAAACAATAATTGGATAAATATAAGTTTTCAATTTGAAAAACTCAAAAAACCCATTTTTGGGTGGGTAAAATGGGGCCTTTAACCCACTTTGGATATGTCGATCTGGCTGGTTTACGAACTCGTCCAAGAGAATCTAGTTTTACATGTCTGTACCAAATTTTGTTACAATCGGAGGATATTTACAAGAGTTATCGTGCTGACAAAACTCAAAAAATGAAAATTCTGTTTCCCATATAAGCCCATGTTAAATTTTGAAACAAATCGTGATTTTTGTAGGTAAAAATGCGTTTTCACAATAAACTCACTTCATATCCAGAAAGTACACATAAAAAGCTGTCAATTAATATAAATATTAATATGATTGCTGAGGCTACCCTGAACGGATATTTTTTGTCCATTCTGTTCTGTTAAAACGACGGTAACTTATTTCTAAGGAAATTCGCTAAAAGAAAAAAATATCATTCATTAACAACACAATTCTTTTAATATTTTAAAAAATATCCTTGATGTTAGGTTTAAGGCATTCATTAATCATAAATAAAAAGTCTCTCAAGGGGATTCTAAAAACAATTTCGCTATCAAGGGACTATTTTTATTGAGTTTCGTATTATTTACACATAACATATCATGACATTTTGATGTTATTGCTCATAAAAACCAGTATATAAACCGAAATCTGAACCTACGACACACAGTACAGTCTTGATGGGATTTTACACTCTAGCACCGTTAATTACCACTCGATTTTCTTCTATTTGGTAGGGAATTTTTATATGTTCTGATTGGCCAACTGGTAGAGGGAATAAATCGGAAGCTTCTACCCCTATTATAAAGAGCGTAAAACCCAAAATTTGAAATGGGTTAGTGGGCCTGAAATGGGGTTTTTAAGTCCTTAGATTGAAATTCGCTCCCTAACGACAGCATGATGTGCGAGTACTCGTGTTACCGAGTGTCTTCTTGTCGTGGCTCTGCTACCGAACTTTTGCCGTACTAGGCCGGAAAAACGGAAAAACAATCAGCTGATTTGCAGCAAACCGACATTAAATGCTTTTTTATTGGTTACTTTTTAGAGGAATGTAGTGGCAGCACTGACAGCAGTAGCAAATTTGATCTATTTGTTATAGGTTAGGTTTGGAGGACTGAGATATTTTATTGCTTCATGCAAGGACTACGACTACGTTATGATTGAAAGTATGTTTTTTCGGAGTAGTATGATGACAATTTCGATGCTCGCTTTCGCTCGCGAGGGAATTATCATGCTCGTCGGGCAAAACAGTACTTTCCGGCTTAGTAGCGTAATACACTATATTTTCCGCCACTCATGTCTGAATTTGTTCTCTCAGTTGCAGCACGTACAGCGGGTGGGACACCTGTTCCGGCCGGACCGCGACCTCCCCGGCAGGCGGCCGAGATGGTGGAGGCTGCCGCCCCCGCCGCCGTCCCCGCTGCCGTCCCCCCCACCGTCCCCGCCGCCGTCTCCGCCGCCGTCCCCGCCGCCGTCCCCGCCACCATCCCCCCCACCGGCCCCCCCACCCTCCCCCCAACCATCCCCCCCACCGTCCCCCCCACCGTCCCCCCCACCGTCCCCCCCACCGTCCCCCCCACCGTCCCCGCCGCCGTCCCCCTTACTTATTATTACTGTAATAATACTTATCGTTACTTATTTATTATTACTGTAATTAGACAGTCAATATGCATTAGATGATAAAAATCATCAAAATGGCTGTGATATACATGCTGGTATGGCTCAACGTTGCTAATATTTCATTTTTAACTTAGGGTAGTTCGTTCCGTCTGACCTTGTTCCATGGCATGTGGGGAAGCCGAAACTAAGCTCCACTATGGGGACAGGGCCTTGCAGCCTCCACGGTCGCAGTCGTACTCGAGTATACCATGTCTAGTAATTATTTATTTCGAAATGTTATATTAGAAAATGTTCATTTGGTTAATTATGAAAAATAATTCTGTCATATATATGTATAACATTATGATCAATGGTATGCTATGAAAATCACTTACTGTTTGTCGTGTTGGCTTCTTGGTGTTAATTCAAGTAACAGGAATTATTTGGTCTATTCAATTGGGGACGGAACTGGCTATGTTGTAAATTAAATTGACTCCTCGTGAAAGGTAAATTTATTGTAATTATAATTAGGAAATAATAAATTTGTATTGTATAAAATATTGTACAGTGTTATAAATGTTAACTTGTGTAAATAATTGAAAAACCAAGATTATTCAAATATCACTGTCTCACCATTCATGTTCTATTTGGTCATTGAGTTTTGCACATGTTCTCAACTTGTAGATTTGCTTTTAAATTCAGACAATCAGATAGGATAATTAAGACTTTTTTCGTCTGGGCACGGCCTTTACCTTAATTATAGTTTAGGTTTATGATATGATACAATACATTACATTACATTGCTTGAAATGGCGACCTACCAGGTAAATAGTTTAAGCCAAGTATAATTGACAAATACCTCAAAACATTGCTTGATTTGTTAAGGCAGCCGTCTGAGAGGGGAAAATCTTTAATGAGAAGGTTGGTAAATACTTTCCGACTGCTTTCGCATAGATCTAAAGTTTGGAAGAGAAGTAAAATTTCAAGGGTGCTGAACCTGCCCATTTTAGATCCGAAAACCACAAATTTTGGAATTTATGAACCGTAATAATGGGGTAGGGGAGTTGAGATCCATTCTCCCAACCAACTTGCCAATAATATCTAAAAAATAACTAGCAAATTAAAAAGAAAAAATAAGAAGATAATTGCGGTCGGTAGAGTTACAAAGTTCCTGAATTTGACCTTCTAGGTATGGTTAATTCTCATTTTCTTTTGTAAATAAGTTATTTTTTTGCTATAAACTTTGAGAGATGGTCTCTGATGGTATCCGATTCCGCGCTTGCAGAAACAGTGTAGTCAGAAGGTTTCAGTGAAGATGTTATTTTGCGCTTCAGTTTTGGTAGGAAGTTTTTCAACATTTTTGAATTTAACTATTATTTGAAAAATCATTAAAATTACATTGGCTCTTAAAAGTAGGGTTAGGGCTACTCCGCAACTTTTTCCTCGACAAACTTGTCCAACATGTGAGTAAAAGAATGTCCCTACCAAATTTAAAGAAAATCGTAAAGAAATGTGACTGCATATATAAAGTTTTGAATAGACAGCACTTTTTGCAACTATTGGTGGCCCTAAAATGAAAATTTATCATGGTCCCATGACTCAATACCTCCATGCAGGTCACGCCAATGGTCAGCCAATTTCATAGAAGATTAGCTAATTAATTCCCAAATATAGGCTCCGTAGGTTGAACTTTGTCCCCGTAAATGATGCAAGAAAATGGAAATTTTGCAAATTTTGTCTTATTTTGCACTTTTCATGTCTGTAGCTTGCAAATTTTACAAAAAAAATTAGTTTTGATTCCTCGGCTCTATCTTATCATAAATTACAAAAAAATAAAAGACAAGGTTTCATAAAACATTTCGACTGCACCACCTTAAGAGGGGCTGGTTTATTGGCTAAGTCTTCGACGAGAACATATTCCTGCAAATAGATAGCCCTCATTAATGCTTTATGGTGCACAGTGATAAGGTATTAATTTTTAGGAAAAGATCCAGAGAAGTGCTTTACACCCTAGTAGTGACTGTTCGAGTTTTCAAAAACCCTTCTTCTAAACTTATTTTATCTACGACCATTGCAATAATCACCAATAACGATATTACAACTAAGGTCATAATGAGGTCTATTATTATACCAAATACAAACCAGTTGCATAATGTTAACATTATGCAACTGGTGTCACTTTATGAAACAGGTTCTAGACCAATGGGAGCGCGGCATTTGACGAAAGTAGTGTCATAATGACAATTACGCAATTCGCATATCAGCTGAATGTTTCATTGCAGTTCATGTTTAGTTGAATTATCCCATCAGCTGATTGTTCCACAACGATTCATGCTTAAGTCTGCTTCTGCTTATGTGCCTAACCTCAAATTTGAGTTGATCTTTCCATCATTAGTAAAAGTCATGAGTTTTGTTTAACTTCGAGGAAAATTTTGTCGTATATTGTTGGTCGTAGATAAAGTAGTGTATGCAACTCGCTTCGCTCGTGTTCTAACTTACATCTCACTTGTGGCTTAAAGACATTCATAATACAATCGTTGCATAAACTGCTATTTTAACTTTTTTTTAACTAAACTTACTTTTTAAGTTTTGTAAAAAAGTTTGGATGAAAAACACATTTTTTTATAAAAATTTTTAAGCGTCACAGATAATTGGTTATTAAGATATACTCAATTCTTGTTGTCTGTTGTTTTGGTGATAGTTTATTTATTGTTATTTTTATATTGTAGCTATATTTGAGCTTTATTGTACTGTTAATGTCCTACAAATTTTAAATTTTTTTATTAATTTATATTTTTAAAGTTAATACTAGTTGCTATGCTATTAAATGGTCATTGGTATTTTGTCTGCCTCTTTATAAATAGATATATTTTTTCCTTGTGGAAAAAGAAACCTGCTTGAACCGCCTATGTACAAGTAATAATTTAGAATGAATGCTAACTGTTTTTCCTGCGCGCACCATAATGCTGCTTTAGGAAAGTAAATTTGTAAATTGAACTTGAATTTTTTTGATAAAGATTTTTGATCTTGAACTTAAACTTATTAATTAAGTAAACAAAACATTCTTCATCTAAAAGGTTTTTTAATGTTTGACAGAGCTTTATAGTTTTTTGTAATGTTTCAACCTACATTAAGCTACTTTAGATTATTCTGCCAATTTAGCCAGGTTATTTCATTGATTAATGAGATGTTCATACTATTGCTCAGAAATAAATAATTAGGTAGGCTAAGTTAATAGAAATCATGCAATCTATAAACCAACATATAACTTTAATTGTTCGTTACTTCGTGGACTTCAGGATTGTGTAAGTATTGAAATATCAAACTATAGGGAGTATATGGAATTTTACAACAATAAAAGCACGTAGGCTGTAAACATAAATTACCAAAATACTTAAATTATTATGTAGAGCTAATCGCATAACTAATTCCTTAACTTTCATCGTAATATTGGATCCAGTAAATCTCATTAGACAGCATATGTTGTGATCTTGACAAATTTGAAAGTGTGAACCTGTGTCCAAGTATCCAGGACGTTGAACTGTCAACAATTTTTTGCTCTAAATATTTTTAGTATATAAAAAAATTTTTAGTAAATATAACACATTTTTTGGAAATAATTATTTTTAGTATATTCCCTCAAGGAGGCTATATTGTTTTTTCTAACAAATAAATAAATCTAAAATTCACAAGAAATAATGTTTCCGTATAACAATGTTGAGAAAATCATACGAAATTGCAACTGATAGAGAATCAATACATAATCCCCAAAAAACAATTTACATAATTCAATAACAAATATTGATAATTTAGATTCTGAAGGTAACTCACTCAATATACATTAAAAATATTTAAGTCTGAAATGTTGGAGGCATCGCACTTTAATGTTACATGTAATTTTTCAAAATTGTATATGAATTACCACTTTTTAAGGAACTTGACTATTTTTGTAGTCTTCATTTTGATGTAGAATAAGTTTTTCTTGTGTTTTCAATATTTTTGTTATGTATATCTTCCAAATTTATCTCAATATTTATGGTCCCCTGGAAAATGGTTTCTACACTGCTGAAAAAAATACTTTATTAGTGCATCAAAATAGAAATTGTATAGAATTCTACTTATGTTTACATTCTAATTTTATTTGGCCAGCAAAAATGTATTTTTGTTGATAATTAAAGTGACTGCTTTATCAGTTGTCTTTGGAACCTGTTTTTTCCACTCTATCAATTTGTTATTATAACATTCACGTAAAAAGGTAGCATAAAATATTGCGCATGAGGATTCAATTTACAGTTCACGCCATGGGACCCATGTTCCTAAATAAAGGCACCCTGGCACAAGGGCAGAAAACCCCGGGTTGTGGAGAGGAATTTATGAACATAGACCTAAGTGCCTTTTTTTAGTTTACCCCCTTAGAGTCCTGGGAATATTTTTGCTAATTCAGTAGATAATTGTATCAAAAGAATATTTTAATTGTGTTTTCTCGTGAATTTGGATTGGTGAAAATAATTATGATGTATTCCTAAAATCTGTAAAATGTTCAAAGATTAATGAAACTATTGTAAATAAATTGGAAAAACAAAAATGCTTACCTTTGAAAATAAGTAAAGCTTGTAAAATATCGAAGAGGCAGGCCTTCATTATTTTTCTTCGGCGTACTAGTTGTTTGAAATCATATTCCTTTTGTTTGCAAATCTTAATTAGTCCCAGTTAATCAAAGAAATTTTACGGTACGGTTATTACGCTCATTCATAATACTTCAAGACGAGACTGTTAAAATACTTCATTCTCTTTGAAGTATTTAATATTATGACGATTTATATTATGATAAACAAACAATATTACCTTGGGGGGATTATTTTGGTACCCAGGAGACCTCTAATTACTGTTCCAGTTTAAATAGCTTTCTAATTGTAGCATAGTGGGCCGATATTTGATTAATTGTTGAACCGTTCTGTTTCTAACATGATTCCTACAGACGCTGTCGCGAGGATCTTATTCCACGAATTATATTTCCCCCCTTGGAGAGCCATTTTTGAGGTTAACAGATTTAATAATTAATAGAAAATACCATCAGGAAATGAAATACTTGACCCCTTAATTTATTCAAACTAAAAAAGTGCATTCGGTAATTATAAGGATCTGTTTCGACAGGCAAAGTTTTGAGCAATGATCTTAAATAAAGAATAATAATTATAACAGAGATAATAAGTTGTTGAATTTGGAATTTATAAAGGATCGTGTCGAGCCTGATTTGACTGTCAACTAATTAGTTACATACCAGCTCCAGCTCCCCCGCTCTCACCACATGACCGTTCTGAAGAAGCCTACTCTTGCACGTGGTGGCGGATGATGTTCACTGGACGACGCGACGGTCAGCAGGCGAGAGAGCGACGACTGACCTCAGCCGGTCGGTGTACCCTCTGCACTCTGAACTTTGACCTTGGTCTAGACTGGGCAGGGCTGAGGTCGAGTTTCAAACAAAAGCTGGTGTATTGTTATATGAATGACGTCACATAATGATATCCACCAATATAGTTTTTTACAGTTCTCCTTGTAATCTTTTGTATTAATATTAATATCCTTAGAATCATCATATACTTAAACGAGTATAATAGATAACTTATTCAATATTCATCGTACATCAATTCAATACACTTTTAAAAAAATATTTGATTGCAAAATTCAAAATATTTGCCCTAATGTAAATTGTTATTGGAAGTTACCTTCTCGTTTTTTTTTTTCTCAGACATAATTAAAAGTTCGATATGCATTGTGAGTAACATTTTGTAATTTGTGTGCGTGTAAGCATCGCGGCATCACAATAGCAACTGTGACACAAATGAGCACATATAATTAGTGGAAATAGTGGTATAGTGCTAGAACCAGGTTGGTCTGTGTTACACCTGCCCTATTTGGGCTCAGAAAATACAAATAGTGAGTCGGTGGCGCAGTTGGTATAGCGCACTCGTCCCCGGTCCTATGGCGGCAGTGTCGCATGATCGAGTTCCGATGATACCGCAAACTTTTAGCAGTACTGTTCATCCTTGTACTGTACCGGCTCACTCCTTGGTTTGCTTGATAACTCCCACGCACAGGCCTGAGGCCCATTTGGGGGGGGGACAAATGCGAGGTAAAAAGAGACCGCCACCCTCTTTTTTATAAAAAAATATATACGTGCAGATTGACTACGCCAGCTCAGCAACTGTTTGTACAACTGATACAGTTTTGCAGCCTAATACCTCTGAAAGTTGAATGTTAGTTTGTCAAAGGAGTTTGGCGCTGATATTGCTCTGGCAATGATGTAAATATCGGTAATACCTCTTATCTCTACCTGGTAAACATTGGGGTGTTTGATAAATTACATTTAAAGAGTAAGGAGTCATAAGCGCCTCATAAGTAAACCTGACAATGACAAAAGATTACCTTCTTTATATTTCTAAAGTAAATTAAATCACCCAATAGAGGTTTGAAAGTTCAGGAAAATAACATTAATTAAATATAACTTAATAATATTTAATTAATATTTAACTAAGTAATTAAATATACTTTTTAGTATATTATTTACTTAACGAATTCAAACAATACATTCCTTCAAATAAGTTGAATGCTCACATATACAAAATAAATCCTATGGAAATTCGCTGAGTACGCAGGTCTGCTGTGACGGGGGTATTTTGTCCAAGGATGGATAGAGCCACTGTTCCGGAATAAATCCAGACGTACTGTACTTAGTGATCCCCTTTCTTTATAAAATTCTAATGCGACTTTGACAGTTTACGTCAAACTTTAAAACCCGACTAGCAGATAACGAGTAGTGACTGAGGAAAGCCTAGCGGAAGAAAACCTAGCGCATTTTTGTCATTAACTTTTGTACTTCAATATTATAAGTTTTTTCTTTTATAAAAAGTAATTAGGTTAATTTTTTATATAAATAAATTACAATGTTTCTCTACTTTGTTTTTTAATAACTTAAGTAAACTTGCGCTCAAAAACTGCGCTCTATTCTGGAAAGGCTTTAGAAGTTTTGCAGTAATTTTAATTGTTGATTTCATCTTCAGTTTATACAGAGATTTCCTTAGCTCTGCTGATTCAGATGAATGCGGTTAGGTGATTGTTCAGACTTGGGTAGAGTTTTAGAGGAATAGTAGTGGAAAAGTAGGGCTGCTGGCTAATTTGATTGACAGCTTCCGGCAGGTGACGTCACACCTGGCGCTGACGTCACACAGTGGGGAAAACAATGTTATCTAGGAGAGCAAAAGTGAAAAATCGAAAGTTATATTTCGGCAGTATAATTGCTATCAGGGGAATCCTAGATAGTTTAGTGATATGGAATCGGCCTTTGTTATATTTTAAATCTATTTTAAAAGGTCAGATAACCCGACATACCTGTGCTCACGCTCACTAACCTTTGTGACATCGAAGAAGATATTACTGTTAGAATAACTTGCATCAAATTACGAGCTATTTTATTGTTATTCTGTGATTGTATTTGAGTTGGCAGATCCATTAAGAGGTTAAAACAATCGTACATTGCTATATTTATTTATATTTATGTACACTAAAACTATATAGTTTCATAGTTATCACAATGAAAAAGTTTTTACATACAAGTATGCATTTCTATGCTTCGTTCGCCCTCGTTCGCCGTAGGAATTGCATAGTCTGAAAATTTAAAGTTTATTTTTCATGTTTATAGTGGTTTAATATGCCACAACGTGCCCCCGTACATCCTATCATGTTTTTTCGAAGAATACTTTTCTTCCCATCCTATCTTTTTTTGAATATGTGTTTTGATTGGTCATGAAGCACGTGTGCTTTTAATTGCGACATATAATTTAACTATAGAACGTATTTTAAAATGTTTCATGACCACAATTTCATTTCCAAAATAAATTTAGCATGACTTAGAATGGTACATTTTCCAATTAATAAAGTTTTAATGGATATAAGACATATTAATTTTCATTGACACGAAAAAGCATACGGAGAAACTAATTTCTGTAAAATTAAAGGCCCTTTGGTTAAAGTTTCTTAGAATTTACCTAAAACTCAAAATAGTTTTCCCTCATGGTAGCAAACACCGTATTAAATTTTTATGTTATGTATTTTCATAGAAATTACCAAACATTTTTATGAACTATCAAAATGTTACCTAAATGCTATTATATTCTTAAGCCCGATGCTTTTCACTTATTTCCCCTAATGAAAGGTGTTTGATGTTTCAGGTAGGTGTGTTCGTGTTTAATGGCATATTTAAAGTATAAACTTACAATAATTTAACGCGTTGTATAGTGTGCTTTGGTTTTAACTATTTGTTTTCTTTCATAGCTGCGAATTTGATAAAATATAGTCTTAATTTTACAACCATTATTCTCTTAAATATCTTTTATTTAAGGGACACTTTCTATCAAAAAGAAAGTTTTATTTTATTTCAGGTAGACCAAAAGATTGAACTAAGAAACAATGCTGATGTTATGAATTATGACCTTGAAAAATTGACAAAGAGTTTCGCAAACATCAAACTTAGATGAAGATGAAATGTCTATTCTTTCACATATTGATAAACAAATTTTAATTTTTGTAGCTAGTATGATACACTAGCAGCTAGTGTATCATGAACGTTAAGTAATGTGTTCTAAAAACTATGTTTATAATTATAAGGAAGTACGCAATTTTTCCAATCTATTCATCCTACTATACTTCATAATTCGCTTACCTTGTCTTTGTTTAAATAACTCCCATTCTATGTTTGTGAACAGTTTAATTTAATATAAATACTTATAATTAGCCAGTCTAAATTTAATTTAAATATTATAACAACACTGTTTAGTAATGTGGGACATGAGAATAACGTGCGTGATTTTACATTAGGCTGTATACGCGTTATTTTGAATTTAAGACCTGTTTACGCGTTCCTATCTTTCAGTTGCGCTCCACTCTTTTGTTAGAAGGTAATTTTCTTCTATATAAACACTTTTTAACCGATAAATACTGTCCTTATTGGCTTTATTTCAAATATTGACTTTTGCACTCCTAATCAGCTAAATTTCCCCACTGTGCGTCACGTTGATGACGTCAGTGATTACGTAGGCCAATGATGACGTCATAGTCGATGACGAAGGTTAGCGATGTCATGGTTATGTATAAGTAGGTCAAGGACATTTCATCGCTAGTGGAAAAAGAGAAAACAACTACCATAGCTGACAATTATTGCATATCTGATCACTTGTCAGTAGTGGGCACTTGGGGCTGCTGGCCCAATCAAACTTTGACAGGCAGTCAATTTTTTGACAGCTACTTCCGGTCACGTGACCGGAAGTGACGTCATCAGCTGTGACGTAGCTGTGACGTGTTGTAGGTGGGTATTTAAAGTTTAAATGCCCTGCTGTGCTGGGTATTTAAATTTTAAATGGTCGGAAGTGTGTCAAGGTCTTTTGGGGATGTTTTTAAAAAAGATCTTGCATTTTCGGAAAATCCGAAAATGCAAGATAATTTTTGTTTCTTTTTACAAACTGTTGTTTTGTTGATTTTCACGTCTGTTAAAATACCATGTAAAAAATGGAATTGACAAATTAACAAGAAAATATCCTGCTACAAAGTATCCAAATAAAGATGCAATTACATAAACATAAACTTTAAAATATAGCGAATGTTCTTCCTTTTTATCTGTTAGCATTTCCTGAACAAGGTAACCAAAATTGTAACCACATAAAAATGAAAGTAGGCAAATAATAAATTTCGACGGGTTCACAAAAACCAAGTTGTAAAGTAGCGAATTTCTTTCTTCTTCCATTGTTGAATTTTTAGTCGAAACCAATTAATGATAACATTATTGCTTGCGCATCAGAACTAACAGTTGATGAAATTTCATTTACTTGTAGACTTGTAGTAGTTTCATTTGTAGTAGGTAATTGTTCGGAAGTTGGTGTAGATGTAGAAGAAACAGTATTATATTGAAGCTCAGAGTCCATGTGTGCTCGGGTAAAGAGCTGAAGCTTTAATGACGTGTGGTAGCCGTGTCCTACTGTGCATCAGGAGTTGTTGGTGGTGGGGGGTCGTTTGTTTCTTGCACTGAAATGTAGATGGAATCATAACTTTCTGGAGGATGTACTAAAATTTGTTGTATAGGATCTGCATCAATAGGAAAACTTTGCGTTTCAATGCAAAGTCCATCTTTAATAAAAGAAACATATAAAACAGAACTCATGTTTATTTAGATGTTTACTCTGCCAGTTCTACTAGCAAACTGATGTGTCAGTATCGGTGCTGCAACCTCCCTTGACATGTGCAGCTCGGAACATCTGCCCTCCCCCCACACCATTGAGAGACTCCTCGCAATTTTTGAATTTGTAATGTTAGTTCTAACGTAGGTGTTGTAGGGTGAACATCTCAGTACTAAACAATTGTTTTTAACATTTGGCTTAAAATACTTATTTAACTTTGTACAAGTTACAATATTTTTTAAAGATGCTACTTTATTATATTACCTTAATACTTAGCTATAATATTTAGTTAAAGAAATCGAAACTGTAGTTGCGATTAAAATAGAAACATGGTTTCTTAACATTTGCCTTCAAAAGATTTGTAACAAAATATCGTAAGAAAATTTTTACAACATATTTGAATTAATATGTTTGCAAACCCTATCATGCGAGTTTTAAAAGATAAACGAGACCGAGTGGGCCGGGTTTGACCTCGCATGCTTTCGCTTGTTGCCGACCAGTTAGCAATACAACTGGTTGACCTTGCGCCGCACTTTCGCTTGCGGCCGGCCGGCGAATACAGGTCGTCGTCCTTGTTGCATCACCCGGCACACCTGTCCTTGATTGCTTAACACACTCTACACTCTACACTCGACAAGTTATTCTTTCCTTTGCCACCGTCCTAACAACACCTACTTCAATTTCACAATGAACCGCTCCGAGTATACCGAGATTTGGTATAACTGGTTTTCCTATCTTCAACTGCTTGGGGTACGAATTATTCAATCGAACAACAATCGTGATTGGTATGATGTTACAACCACTATTGCTCGAAAACCTTTTCAGCAAGTTTGGAAAAACATTCTTACCGGCACCAAAATTCGCACCGAACCACCCAAAATTCGCACCAAACCACCTCTATCACCTGTATCTTCAAACGTACCCCAGCAAAAATTTCATCTAAAAAAACTGAAACTTAACCCAAAATATGAAATCATAAGACATTTATCTTCTTCTATTTTCATTTTTAATTCTGAAAAAACCAAAATTTATGTCATTGACATTCCCAAAAAAATTCCTATTCCCCTTAACCCTCGACACTTGATAATAAATAAAAAAGGTGCCAAGTTAAACATAAATATTACCGAGTAAAACCTTTTCCCACCTCCAAAGTCCACCCTGGTGGCAAAAAAAAGGCCCTTCTAAGGGCCGACCTAAGACTTTCAAATTTAGGCTTAAGTTTAAGCCTCAACCCTTGGTGACTAACAAGGGGTGGTTTGCGAAAGCCCCTATGGGACTTAGAGGTACACGGACCTCTTGTTAGTCACCAAACGTTAAGGCTTTAGCGAAAGCTCCCCGCTATTGACTCAACCTTTGGGACTGAGTTATGTGAACCGCTTGTTAGTCACCAAGGGTTGAGGCTTTAGCGAAAGCCCCCCGCTATTGACTCAACCTTTGGGACTTAGAGGTATATGAACCGCTTGTAGTCACCAAGGGTTGAGGCCCTAACTTAAGCCTAAATTTGAAAGTCTTAGGTGGCCCTTAGAAGGGCCGATTTTGCCACCAGGGTGGACTTTGTATGTGGAGGGGAAGGAAGAAAAGGGTTTAATTTGTGATGTTTATTTTTAATCGTTCACCCTGCGCTGTTACAATCAGGAATTTTGGATTTAATGGGATGTTGATTCTTTTTGTTTTTGGTGTTGTAAGTACATAAATTTTCGTCCTCTTCTCATTGTAAACATAAATTTTGTTTTCTTCAATTTTGTAGATTGTATATTTTTGGTTTTTCTTGAATTGTTTTAGTCTAATGTTCTTTACTGGTGCGGGATGAATTGTTTGGGGGGTGGGGGTTTCTTTGATTGGTGCGGGTTGAATTTGTTGGGGGGTAGAAGAAGGGTGCAGTCCGCACAACTCCATCCAGTCTTCAGTTAAAATGTCGTCACAAATTGGAGCGATCGGAATCTCTTCAATTTGCGGCGTTGATGTTTCTGTAACTGGTGTGGGATTCTGAAAAAATTGGGGTTGATCTTCATTAAGAGCATCAGCTATTATTTCGTTAATGGAGGAGGAGAGGACGGGAGAAGTTTGTTTTTTTTGAAGAAAATCAGTCGAAATAGAAGAAAGGTCAATAGATACCGGAATTGCAGTTGGTTTCTGCTGCAGAGGTTTCTGCAGCAGACTCAGGAGAATGGGGGTAGATGAAGAAGATGCAGAGGAGTTCATGTTGATATAAAAAGAATAATAAAATGGATAATATAATGAAATAGGAAAAATGGTTAAAAAACGTGGGAATGGATAGTAACAGCGATGGTGGCGAGTGGCAGAATAACACAAGGCGGGCGAATGGGGTTCTTATAGGCAGCAGACACAACAACCTTGTAGTCAAGGTAGTGAAAGCTGAGGCTAGCGACCAGGTCCAAGTAGGCCAGACGAAGTTGTGAGAGCGGTGGCTAGCGACCCGGCCAAGGCTACCGGCCCCGGCAGAGCGACACGTTGACCTACTAGTCAAGGCTCGCTAGCGAGGTCGAGTCTCGAGCTCGCTGATATAAGCAAGCGCGCAACGTTTCTCTTTGGCATTACGGTGAAGGTGTAACTGGTCCGCTTACGTGGAGGGTTATGCTGTAACGTAATGTTCGCCATGGTGTGTGGGATGGCTTATGTCAAGCACACACTGCGTTCGGCTATTGTGGGAGAGGCGCCCTCCTATAATAGTCGGTCGCAATGGCAATCCACCTACCTTTCCATTTCCTGCGTGGTTTAATTGTCAGGGTTAATATTACGGTGAGGTGTGTGAGTTCGCTTACGTGATGATCACACCGTAACTGTAATATTAAGTTAGGTGTAATATTATAGGGAGGTGTGTGAGTTCGCTTACGTGATGATCACACCGTAACTGTAATATTACATAGTATAAGATAGAATAGGGGGAACGTTAGGTAGGGGTTAAGATATGATAGGGCGGTGAGGTGTGTGAGTTCGCTTACGTGATGATCACACCGTAACCGCATGCATGATAGCATTTAAGGGGTAGCATAAGTTATAATAAAGTAGTATAGAAATAAAGTAGTAGAATAAGGTAGGGACCCCACGCTTCCCCACCCCCCTTTTTTTATAATTTTTAAATGACCTTGACCTAGTTTTGATTGTTCTACTTTCGGACTTAGAATTATTTTAAATGACCTATTTTTTAGACTTAGATATTTTAATTTCAAAAGACTTACTTGTTTGACTTATATATTGATTGATTTTAAAACTCTACTTTTGAGACTTAAATATTTTGTTAAAGTTTTAAATAACCTAAGATTTTAGTTTTGTGTTGTATCTTTTATTAAATAATTATTATTTTTAACATTTGGGTTTTTGTAAATGTTTTAATTTCTGTTGATGGTGAGTTTAGTTTTCGCGTTGGTTATTAATATTTTTGAGTTTTTGCGTCATAACTTTTATACCGTTGGTTTAATCAAAAAATGTTACTGGACCTTTTTTGTTTGTCTTTTAATTCCGCTTAATTTGACTACCCGCACGATAGATTTGGAGCATTTTTTGTTATATCCCCCCCCCCGCGAAACCCCCCTCCCCCCCCCTCCCCCCCTCTTTCTTTTATTGATATGTCTTTATAAACATATAATATATGTTTATAAACACATACATTTAACTTGATATTTAGCAAATGGGAAGAATCCACACAGCTGGCACAATTCTTGCGGTCTTGGTGTTTCCAGTTTGTATCCTATGATTCCAAATCGGTATATCATTTGCCTATGCAACGGTTCTCCCTCTTCGGCTGAAGGAAGAGCCTAAAAAAAAAATAGTTTAATGATATTTAATAAAATAATATATTGTAAATAGAAAAGAACAATACTGTTAATGAAAACGTACCCAGTCACATAGGGCACATATTTTCTCGCCATCTGCCAATTGAAACCAAATTTTGGTTTTAAATATACAACGTTTCTTGTGCTCAGTAATGAGCTCGCTTTGCAAGATTTGCGGCAGCGGCTCTGACACCTCCCTAATTTGCCGAAGCATAGGGTTGTCTGAGCAGATCCGCTGCAAACATAACTCGTACAAGGAGCTCATTGTTATGGGCTGACTATGCTCACCTCACAGCCTTAAATACGTACCAATCACCTTGATGGCAAAGGACAACGCCCTCCATTGGGTTAACCAGGTCGCCATAGGAGGCCGCCGCCTTGGACCGACAGTATATATAAGGTGTGCTGCAGTCTTGTGGTTATATTTGCCATGGAATCCCTCATGATCTTTGGTGCTGTGCACAACTTTGTTGAAGCCAAAAGAGTACTATGGTACATAAAAACGTATCATAGCAATCTGAATTGCATCAGTGGAGTACTTGAAGCTGTTAAAGCAGACGGTACAAAAATCTGTTGCACTTCGGATTCTATGGATTACGAAGGACTTGAATCATGGGTCCTTTATTATGTACAATTTTGTACAAAACTTTACATCAAAGTTGACACGGACTAAGGGGGTTTTCTAGGAGGAAAGAAAAGAATAGATACCAACAATGCATGTTGGTAGCTATTCTTTTCATTCTTCCGCTAAGATTTAAATGACCTTGACCTCGTTATGGACTTAGAAAATTTTTGTTAAGTTACAATAAACCTTCAAAATAACTAGGTCAAGGTCATCTGAACATACCCTATGAACGGGGAACAGAGCAGTAAGTGGTTAAACCACAAGCTGCTCTGTTCCCCGCTCCTATTTAATTTCTTCTATTGATATGTGTTTATAAACACATACATTTAATATCATATTGCTCCAGAGGAAACCAACCACAAAGATGACAATATTCTTGCGTTATTGGCGTCTTCAATTTGTATCCTACATTTTCAGATGCATGTTTCAGGTATCTGTACAGTTCTTGATCCGGATTCGCACCAGGAAGCCGCTAAAAAAAATATTAATTTAAAGAAAATTAATAAAATAATATATTGTAAATAGAAAAAACAATTCAGTTAATGAAAACGTACCATGTGACATAGGCCGCATATTTTTTTGCCAGCATTTGGCATTTCCCACCAAATTTTAGTTTTAGAAACACACCGTTTTTTGTGCTCATAAATGAGCTCGCCTTGCAAGATTTGCGGCAGCGGCTCTGACACCTCCCTAATTTGCCGAAGCATATGGTTGTCTGAGCAGATACGCTGCAAACACAACTCGTACAAGGAGCTCATAGTTATGGTCTGGCTATGCAAACCTCAAAGCTTTAAATACGTACCAATCACCTTGATGGCGAAGGTGATTCCCCCTCCCCCGGGTTTCCACTATATATTGAGCGGATAGAATTAATAGTTTGCTACATTTTGAATCAACAAAACGTTATGGAATCTTTCCAAAAATACCTGATTGATCAAAGATTAAGTAGAAACCGAAGGGAACAAAGAAGACAACACAGATTAAAAAAAGCTTTTGAAAAATTAAAATTAGTTGTACCGGAAAGTCAAAAACAAAAAAAAATTAACAGACAATCTATAGTTCAAAATGCAATAGATTACATTAAAAAATTGGAAGAAGACTTGAAATCACCAACATTTAACTTAGAACAACAAGAATTTGAACAATCCGAACAGACATTTTTACAGGATATAGAAGAATTCCAACAATTCGAACAGAAATTTGTACAGGAAATAGAAGAATATCTTCAAACTTCGCAAAATTTAAACCAAGACATTTATGAAATTTTGTATCAACCTTTTGAAACTGTTTCCTTGCCAGTGTTAGAAAGCTTGGATGAATATTTTTTGACGTCGAAAAGTAGAGGGGGTAAATGGGTGGGGAGCTGTTATAAAGGCAGGGTAAACAGAGTAATCTTTACTTTCTTAGGATCCAGCGCTATGGCAGGCACTTCGTCTTCGTCCAGGTCTTCTTCCTCGTCATCAAGAACATCATCATCATCAATCTGTTGTTTCTATTGTGAAACAAAAATCTCCTTCTCCAAAAAAATCTTCACCGAAAAAATCTCCTTCTCCAAAAAAATCTTCACCAAAAAAATCTCCTAAGAAAATTTCTGAAAAACTTCAAAAACTTCAAAAATTAAGAAAATCCTGTTTTAAGAAAGAGCAATGTGCTCATATTTTAAAAAAAGGAGCGAACAAAGGTGAAAGGTGTGTGAAGTTGTGTAGTGTAGGTGAAAAATTGTGTAATTTGCATAACAAACGTGAACCTTCCGAAAAAGTCAAAATTCAACCTTCTAAAAAAGTCAAAATTGAACCTTCCAAAAGTGAATTGCCAGAAAAAATTGAAAACTATAAAAGAATTAAAATCAACAGATTGAAATTAAACCACAAATATGTTTTTGTAAAAAAGATCAGTAACAGGGATGTTGTTCTTAGATGTTGTGATGAACTCTACTTGCTCAAATTACCAGTAAATCTTCAAATTCCAAATATCAGTAATGTTCATTATTATTTAGTAAGAAAATCTCCATCTGATTAAGTTAAATGGTCAAATTAAACACAAAAGACAAAAAAGACAAAAAAAAAGAGACAAAAAAAAAGGAGCGGGGGAATAGACCACTTTGTAATTCCAAAAGAATTACTTAGCGGTCTATTCCCCCGCTCATAGGGTATTTTTGAATGACCTTGACCTATTTTCAAAATTTACAATGGAGGGTTAATTTCTTATAAAATCGGGATAACAAAATGACTTTTTACTTTTTACAATCTAGTCCTAAAAAGAACAATGTTCGTATATTATTAAAAAAGGGTAAAAGATGTGTTGTGTAAATCAAACATTATGCAATGCGCACAACAAATACCTCATTTTGTTAAAACTGAGAGGTTAGTGTAAAAATGAAATAAAAAAAAATATGAGCGGGGGAATAGACCACTTTGTAATTCTAAAAGAATTACTTAGCGGTCTATTCCCCCGTTCATAGGGTATTTTTTGGTGACCTTGACCTACTCTTTACACTTATAAATTTTCGCTAACTGCTATTGACCTTGAAAATAAATAGGTCAAGGTCATTCAATAATTAAAAAGAAAATGGAGGTGTACGGTTTTACAGAACCGTACACCTCAGAAACCTAACAGAAGAAAAGCTAAATCTACCTATATATAAATGACCTTGAGACTTAGAAATTTTCGCTAAGTCTTTTTGTTGACCTTGAAAATAAGTAGGTCAAGGTCATTCGATAACTAAAAAGAAAATGGGGGTGTACGGTTTTACAGAACCGTACACCCCCGGAAACCTAAAAGAAGAAAAGCTAATTTACAATACAATCTGCCTAGAGTTTAAGAATTAATAAAAATAAAGAAATAAAATTTAGTTTAAAAAAATAGCTAGACAGCCCAGCGCTGCACATCATGATTACAGTGTGATCATCACGTAAGCGAACTCACACACCTCACCATAAGCGCACAACGCTAAGCTAAAACAAAAATGTTATTTTGAAATAGCAAGTTGCTTAATTAAATTTAGGAAAAAATGTTATACAAATATGTTTTTATTTCCTAACACTAAAGGAGCCAGTGTCTCGCCATTAGCGACGCAGAACAACTGAGGTCTAGCGAAACTCCGGAGGTAGGCGAACTACCCATCCAGCACGTATAGAGGTTGTAAGTGACCCGCTTTGGTGAGGAAATCACTACAAAAGCGGTAGCCGGTTTTACCATTATTGGTTTTACCATGCAAAAGATGGAAGGAAAAAAGGAAAGGAAATTGGAATTGAAAGGTGTCCCTAACTAAAAAGGAGTACAAGACAAGAGAGAGAATGCCCTCAACAAGCTTGTTGGAAAAAGGAAATTGGAATAGAAAGGTATTAAAAACATATCATATAACATTCCTAAAAACAAAAATTTTACTTTAAATTTAAACATTCCAGGCAGAAATATATTGTAAGTAAAAGAAAGATTTTAAAATAATACTAACTACCAAACCAGCAAATTAAAAACAAACTACAAACCCTAGGGTATCTACAAGCACAAACAACTACCATGCCTTAAAATTAATCAGTCCTACGTCAAGATGTTATTATACAAATAACACCAAGATATTTTCACCAAACAGCAAAAATGATAAAATGTTCAGGGCGCCTTCTGAACATGTTACCACCTCACTGTCTAGCGAGCAACTGATGCCGAACCACACGCGCAGATCCCGGACCCCAACTCGGCTTGAGGTCATCCCCCCTCCTCGCTTACCCCCTCCCAAACCACAGGACCCTTACTGCGGGTTTGGTTTCCATCATTCTTTTGCCATTGTTCCAACAGGCAACAACATTTCTTTCTTTACTTTACATTGGATTTGTAAATATTTTAAGTGTTAAAACTTCTCAATATTTAATATTTTAGGACTTTGAAAAATTTTCAAACCTATCATTCTTTTGCAACTGTTTAAACAGGCAACAACACTTCTTTCTTTATTTTTACTTTACATTGGACTTGTAAAACTTTAGGAAGTTTATTATTATTAGGATAATTAATACTTTCGGACTTAGAAAAATTTTCAAACATTTGCTTCAACATTTATTTTACAATATCAAGTTTCTTTTATAATGCCTCCAACAGACAACAATTTTCCTTTTGGATGTACAATTTGTGAAAAAATATATAAAATAGTTGAACCAGAAGACTTAACGGATGACGAAAGTATTTTTGAAAATAGTTTGATTCCAGTAGAAGATACATCTGATGCTACATCCGATGCTACATCCGATGCTACATCCGATGCTACGTCTGATGCTACAAGTGATGAAGAAAATATTTTGGAAGTACCAGTAGCAATAGGCGAAGAAACACCGTTAACACATGTTGTAACAATTAACTATGATCCAGTACAATATATACATGCTCTTGTTCGGCGACGTTTGTTTCCGGCATCGGACATGGAGGAAGATGAAAGCGATAACGATTTGGAAATAACATATTTAAACAACAGCAATGATGATCACACTTACGACGCATAATATATGTATTATTTTGAACTTAAATTATTTGACGTTGGCACTTAGATTTTTTTAAAACTTCCATTATTTGACCTTGAGACTTAGAATTTTTTTAAAACTTCCATTATTTGACCTTGAGACTTAGATTTTTTCTAAAACTTTCATTATTTGACCTTGACACTTAGATTTTTTTAATATTTGCATTATTTGACACTTAGATGTTTTTTTAAACTTGCATTATTTGACCTTGACACTTAGGATTTTTGAAATATAAGAAATTTAACTGTTATTAACACTTTTTGTGTTTAATACAGAAAAAGTGGTGGGGGTAGTCTATAAATAGGGGTAGTTTAAGAGTGGTTCTTATTATTACTGCAACTTTTGTGGAGAGCACACCTACGTCATGTATTACTGCATCAGTTGTGAAGAATCTTTTGAAAATGAAAACCTACTACAAATACACAAAGAAGTGTACCATAACAACGAAACAAGAAACAATGCAGAAGAAGAAGATTTAGAAGAATTAGATCAAATGCTGGCTACCCATCAACAACAACTAAATTCAAGACCAAGTGTTATTCAATACGCACCCGGACCATCTTTGGATGTGGAATTATACGCCCGAGCTTTACCAGGCAGTGTAGTAACTCATTTTAAGATTGACAATGCTCAATTGCAACTAGCACAATTTATATTGAAAGCAAAAACATTAGTAACAGAAACATTGAAGAATGAACTAAGAAGATTAAATTTTATAAAGTTTGGAATATTATTAGATACTGTATTTACAAATGTTCAGAATGAAACATCACCAAGAGGATTTTTAACTAAAAACAAAACCATCATGTTTGCATCGGATATAAGCTCAATTGTGGATGATTGTTTTGAAGAACTTTTAACAAAATTACAAGAACATGAAGGAAGAGGTTCTGGATGGAGTTTGTTAAGTATAACAAGCTTAGATGTGAGAGTTCATAAACATGGATATGGAATGAGAGGTAGTAGTTATATTGCTTTGCCAAGGAAGATTCGAGTAACCAAATCTTGTGTTAATGTACAAAATGAAAATGCTGAATGTTTCAAGTATGCAATGCTTGCAAAATATGTAGAAGATCATGTGGAACGACCGAGTAGAGCATACGATGAGGTTTCCTATATGTATAACTTTCAAGGCATGACTTATCCTGTTTCAATTCAAGACATATCAAAATTTGAAAAGAAAAATCCTTTTGCATCTGTAAACATCTTTGGCTTAGATTCATCCAACAATGTCTATCCCTTACGTATAACACCCACCGAACGCAGAGATCATACCGATTTATTATTAATAACAAAAGGTGATATTTCACATTATGTATATATTAAAGATTTCGAAGCTCTAGTTTGCAAACAGTTATCAAAACATAAAGTAGAAAAAACCACTTGTAAAAGATGTTTTTGTTTTGTAAACAAACCATTAAGAAGAGGTGGTTCAGAATGGTTGATGGAACATCAAAAATTATGCAATGGAAACTATGAAGTAAGAATTAAATTACCACACCCTAGCAGATCACAAGTAAAATTTGATAAAGTTATCCAACAATACAGAATTCCCGTTGTAGTGTATGCAGATTTTGAATCTTCATTGCTTCCACTTGAACAAGAAGAAGGAGAGGAAATTACAAGCAGAACAAAGTATCAACTTCACAAACCAAACAGCTACTGTTTAATAGTAAAATCCACTCTGCCTGAAGAACATCTTCAAGAATATGGTTTGACATCTACACCAAAGATTTATCGTGGAGAAGAAGCAGCTCGATACTTTGTTGATGATTTATACGACATCGCTGGGAAAGTGGAAGCAATGTATAGCAATGTGGTTCCTATGTCACCTATGACACCGGAAGAAATTTATCTTTATGATTCGACAACAACATGCTATTTGTGTAACAATCAATTTACAGAAACTAAAGTTAAAGTTCGCGACCATGACCATCTGACAGGAGCCTACAGAGGTGCAGCTTGCAACGGATGTAACATCAACTACAAACTACCATCTTTTATTCCCGTGGTTTTTCACAATCTTAGCGGATACGATGGACATTTTATCATTCCCGAATTAGCAAGAGACAACGGTGAAATAGACGTTATAGCACAAACTATGGAAAAATTTATAAGCTTTTCAAAAAAGGTGGGCAAAATTAAACTTAGATTTGTTGATTCTTTTCGATTTATGCCTTCCAGTCTTATGAAACTTTCTGAAAATTTAAGAAGACAAAATTTAATAGAAACAAGCAAAATTGTACCTGCAGAAAAAATGGATTTGGTTCTTCGGAAAGGAGTTTTCCCGTATGATTACATCGATGGACTACATAAATTTCAAGAAACGTCACTTCCTCCACCAGAAGCTTTCAAAAGTAAACTTACCGATTTGGACATTTCACCTGAAGACTATCAACACGCATGCAGAGTTTGGGACGAATTGGAAATGAACACTCTGGGAGATTATTCTGACTTTTATGTAAAACTTGATGTGACCCTTCTCTGCGATGTGATGGAAGAATTTAGAAACACCTGCTTTGAAGCTTACGGATTAGACCCTCTTCATTCTTATACTTCTCCAGGACTAGCTTGGCAAGCTATGCTAAAAGAAACAAAGTGCAACCTTCAATTATTAACAGATATTGACATGGTGTTGATGATCGAATCGGGCGTTAGAGGTGGATTGACCCAAAGTGTTACTAGACATGTTAAAGCTAACAACAAATATCTTCCAAACTACGATAAAGAAAAACCATCAGTGTTCTTAGGATATTTCGATGCCAACAATTTATACGGATGGGCCATGTCTAATCCACTTCCTTTTGGAAACTTTGAATGGGTTAATCCAGACTCTATTGGTGATATTTCGCAAATTTCAAAAGACGGAGACACCGGATACATATTGGACTGTGACTTTGAATATCCAGAACACTTGCATGATTTTCATTACGATCTTCCGCTCCTTGCAAAAACAGAAGTTTCACCAATTGGCAAACATCCAAAATTAATGATGACTCTTGAAAATAAACAAAGATACGTAGCTCACTTTTGGGTTGTTCAACAAGCACTCCAATTGGGTTTACGTATAACCAAAATTCATAGAGTTTTAAAATTTTCCCAATCTTGCTGGTTAAAACCGTACATTGATTCAAACACCAGAAGAAGAGCAGCTGCAACATCAACATTTCAAAAGGACTTTTTTAAATTAATGAATAATGCGATATTTGGAAAAACATTGGAAAACAAAAGAAAACACAAAAATGTTAAATTAATTACAGATCCTATAAAACTAGAAAAACTTGTACAAAAACCAAACTTTGAAACATCCGTTATCATCAATGAAAACCTTGTGGCAGTATCTATGAAGAAGACAAGCGTGAAAATGGATCGTCCGTTGTACGTTGGAATGTCAATCTTGGATATTTCCAAAACCCACATGTACGATTTCCACTACAACAAAATGGTCGCCTTCTACGGTAGAGATAACATCGGAATCGCCTACATGGACACGGACGCTTTCATCTACTGGATTCTTACTGAAGATATGTATTTGGATCTTCGAACATTTGTTCACAAAAATGAATTTGATTTTAGTGACTATCCAAAAGATCATTTAAATTATGACAATGATCGGAACAAAAAGAAACTTGGAAAATTTAAAGACGAAGCAAATGGAATTTTACTGAAAGAACTTATTGCACTAATGTCAAAATTGTATTCACTACAATTGCATAAAGAAGAAAACAATATTATTAAAAAAGCTAAGGGAGTAAAAAGTTTGTATCTTAAGAAGAATGTAAATTTTGAACACTACAAGCAATGCTTATTTGAAGAAACGACTATAACTGCAAAATTCAACACCATCAGAAGTTTCAACCATCAACTGTACAGCGTAACAGAAGTGAAAAAAGCACTCTGCTCCAATGATGACAAACGACACATTCTTCCAGACAAAATTCACACTCTACCATTCGGCCACTACTCTCTCAATCCTATCAATGAGTAAAAAGAAAAAGAAAAAAGAAAAAAAAGAAAAAAAATAAAAAAAATAAAAAAATAAAAAAGAAAAAAGAAAAAAAGGGGAAATCACAGCATGCTCGCTGTGATTTCCCCTTTTTTTTTAAATATGTTGAAATGACCTTGAACTATAAAAGCGGATGCAGAAAAAGAAACACTCAATACTAACTTGACTTTGTTAGTAAAATCATCATGACAGACTTAAAGGAAAAGATTGTTAATGAACTTCATAAACCTGCAAGAATAAAGTTTCCACGACGAAATACTGTTGTAAAAGGAATAAATGATTTATATCAAGCAGATTTAATTGAAATGCAACCGCATAGTAAAATAAATAAAGGATTTAAATACATACTTACGATTATTAATTGTTTTACTAAAGTTGCAGATGCTTTGCCATTAAAAGACAAAACTGGTAACAGCATAACAAAAGCTATGCAAGTAGCTATAAAAAGAGATAAAAATAAAATTAAACATTTACAAACTGATGATGGGAAAGAATTTTTTAATAAACATTTTGCCTTGTTAATGAAAAAATATAACATAAATCATTATTCCACAAATTCTGAGAAAAAGGCAGCTATAATTGAAAGATTTAATAGAACCTTAAAAGGTGCAATGTATAAAATGTTTTCGAAAAGAGGTTCTTACGTATGGGTTGATATCTTACCAAAATTAATAAGCGATTACAACAACAAGTTTCATAGAACTATCGGTATGGCACCTAACAAAGTGAATAAGAAAAACGCTAAACTAGTTTTACAACGAATTAAAAAAAATACACAGCCAAAAGCGGAACAAAGAAAACCAAGAAAATTTAATGTAAATGATAAAGTTCGAATTAGTAAATACAAAGGAGTGTTTACTAAAAAATACCTGCCCAATTGGACAAACGAAGTTTTTACAGTGTATAAAGTACAACCTACTGTACCGGAAACTTATATTTTAAAAGATAACAAAGGAAATTTGTTACAAGGCGGTTTTTACGGACATGAATTGTTAAAGTCAACAGTAGGCGATGTTTATCTTGTTGAAAAGGTGTTGCAAAGGAAAAAAGACCAAGTTAAAGTACGTTGGTTGGGGTTTGATAAAACTGAAGATTCGTGGATACCTATAAAAGATTTGATTTAGTTTTAAATCAACTTATTTACTCTTCTGCCTTTGAATAAGATGGAGATTGTTCACCATAAAGATAAATTTAATATGAATAACATTGATGATTTAACCGTAGATAACGTTAAAATCAACAATGGTAAACACGGCAGTTTATTTCCAAACACTGTACGATGTATAGTCAGCGGTCCTTCAAACTGTGGCAAAACTAACGTTGTGTTTAACTTAATTACAAACACAAAAGGATTGCGATTTAATAACCTATATATTTTTTCAAAGTCCTTACATCAACCAAAGTATCAATTGTTGGAAAAGATCCTGACTGATGTGCCCGATGTTAACTATTACAAATTTAATGCTAGTGACAGTGTTATGCAACCAGACCAGGCTAAGCCGTATTCTGTATTTGTATTTGATGATGTATCTAGTGAAAATCATGATACTATTAGAAACTATTTTGCCATGGGAAGACATAATAATATTGATAGCATATATATCGGACAAACATATAGCAAAATTCCAAAACAACTAATTAGAGACAATGCAAATATTTTAGTTTTATTCAAACAAGACGATACAAACCTAAAACATATATACAACGATCATGTAAATGCTGATATGTCATTTGATAAATTCAAAGAGCTTTGTGGAAAAGCTTGGGCGGAAAAATATGGATTTTTGGTAATTATGAAAGATAAAGCTATAACAGATGGTCGTTACCGCATAGGTTTTGATAAATTTGTTTTAATACATTAATTAACAACATTATCGTACAAGTCTTCATGGTGTAAACATGGTTAATCAGGAAAAGCTATTAAAAGAAATAAAATCACTTAGTGATTCTATTAGACATAAAAACAGAGCGTTAAGATTAGGAATAAGTGAAAGAGAGAAATTTCTGGAATCAACATTTAAACCTATTACTGAGCCATTAAAACAATTAGGACAAAATGTTAAACATTCAACATTTAATTTTTCCGGAGATGCTATTTTACCCATTTCAAAATTTGAACAAAAAGAAGAATATGAAAGTGATACAAGTTTTACACAACAAGGAGAAACAACTGAAGAAGAAAGCGAACTAGGTGAAGAAACGGATGTTTTAACAGAAAAAGAAGGTCTTTCTACAAGCGAAGAACAACAAGAAGAAGAAGAGCCTATTAATCCATCCAACTTGAGCAAATTGGGCTCGGATATCGCGTATAAAGGGCCGCTTGCAAGACAATTTGTATTAAAAATGTTACATTCTGCACAACCAACTCGAAAATATCATACTTTTGGTGCTAGAATAGAAGAAAATGGGCTAATGATTGGAGATAGCAAACTTGATGTAGACGAACATGACAATATTATTATAAATAATAAACAATACAAGGGTACAAAAGGATTGTTTGAACTTATTTTTAAGCCGAAACCTAATAAATATACTAAAAAGGATTTAAACATTTTTAAACAAATATTGGAGGATACAAATGCGCATAAGAAAAATTATTCTAAAAATTTTAATGTTCATAGAAATGCATCAGAAAAATATAAAACTATTATTGCTAAACTTTTCCCACCAAAAAGAAGGGAACCCATAAAAAGAAAATCATTATCTTCTGCTGAAATAAATATTTTACATAAAAGAAGAAAAACAAATCAATCAAGTTTATCAGGAAAAGGATTATTAAAAAACTTGTATGATACTAATATAATATACTACAACGATATAAACAAATTGGTTGACAGAATGAAGTTGATATATGAAGCTAAACAAGCCGGACATAGTGGTTTAGAAAATGAATGGGTAGCTTTGGTCGGCGAACTGCGAAATCGAGGAGTAATTGCATAAAAAATATGAGTATATATAATACAAGTATAACTGATTAAATATTCAGTATAACCATGAGTGTGGATAAGTTTGGACGGTATTCCGAAACTGGAAGCAAATCAGGATCTTATGGAAAAAGAGGTGGTTTACCACTAACATCCGATGGAGATTATGATATAAATAACAAACGTTTAAAGTTTGTAAATGATCCAAAAGATGAAAATGATGCGGTAAATTTTAAAACTTTAAGAAGTGAAACATTACCTAGCTTAAAGCTTCAAAATGAAGTGTATAACGCTAATTTTTATAGAATTGTAAATCTTCCAAAACCAATAGATAAGAATGATTCGGTAAATAAAGAATATTTAATGTGGTACATAAACCAAACCTTACGATATGATCCTAGGAGTAATAATAAAGTATATGATGCAAAAGATCTTAGAATAGCCAATATAGCAGATCCTATTAATGATCAAGATTCAGTTACAAAAAAGTATTTACATTCAGTCATCCCTGAAAAAACAGATAAATTTTCCTTTTACAACTTTGTAATACATGATATTGGAGACCCTAAAGATATGAAAGATGCTGTAAACCTTCAATATCTTACAGATCATTGTATTACGCATGATATTAATACAATTGATTGCAAAAATAAAGTGTTAACTAACGTTAAGGAAGGAACTGCAAAATCACATGCAGCAACAATAAGTCAAATAATGAAATTAAAAGATAAGAAATGGGATGCTGATGCAAAAATAATTACTAATGTTAAAAAAGGGTCGGATGAAACTGATGTAGCAACAATTGGACAAGTTCCTGTATTACAAGAAGGCGGCCGACAAGCCTTTGATTGCAAAGGGAAACCACTAGTCAATGTTGCACAAGGAATAAGAGACAATGATGTAGTTACAGTAGCACAAATGCATGAGAAGGGACACATATACTATAATCTTTTTCTAAGAAGATTTAAATAAGCAGTCTTTTTTTTGTGAAGACTTGCGATTGACTAGCTTAAAAGACCCTATTAATTTTACTGATGCTGTTAATGTAAATTACATTGTAAGACTCTTAAGTGTAGTATTATATGATATTTATAACACAATAAAGCCCATAAAATCTGATCAAAAATTAAATTGGGTTAAAAAGAATGTTATGGAAAAATATTTTTTAAATAAGGAAACTGATACTTTAAGAACTTCTAAAGGTGATGATGATGAAGAAGATACAATCCTTCCACAAAACTGGAAAAAAATGTTTTACCCATAAACAAACATACTTATAAATAAACAATGTCAAAGGATAAGTGCATCATTCATTATAAAGCATTTATAAAATAAACAAGTATCGACATTTCCTTTCACTATAAAAGACCATGTTGAAAGTTCAACGCATCAGTCATAATCGACACGTTATAAAGAGAGGAAGAGGAATAGCATCAACAGCACTTTCTCTTATTACTAAGCCGGTTGGAGCTATAGTTAATAAAGCTATCGATTTATTACCTGTAGAACTACATTTACCAGGAGGTTATCAATATTGTGGTCCTGGAACAAAATTGAAAAAAAGACCCGCTAGAGGAGATCTTGGAATAAATAAACTTGATCAAGCCTGTAAACAACACGATATAGCATATTCAAAGTTTGCAGATACTAAAAATAGATCAATAGCGGATAGAGCACTTGCTGAAAAAGCTTGGCAAAGAGTAACATCCAGTGACGCTAGTATCGGTGAAAAAGCAGCAGCTTTAGCGGTATCAGCAGCAATGAAGGGTAAAACGATGTTTGGAGGTGGAAAGAAGAAAGGAGGTGGAAAAAGGAGAAGAAAACCTGCAAAGAAACGTGGAGGAAATATAAGAAGAAAACGACGATCCACCGCAGGTAAAAATAAAAAGAAACAAACAATATGGTCAATGATAAAAAAAGGAGGAGGATTATACCTAAGACCGTATCGTGTGTATTAAACAGAAAAAAACAATTACTAATTCCAAATAAAGAATTAACAGATAAAGAATTAATTACTTATGTTTCTTGTTTAAAAATTCCATTTTTTAGAGGAGTGTTTATGAAAGATGCATTACCTGTTAAAATATGGAAAAATGAAACCGGAATAGTAAATTTAGATAATAGTAAAGGATCAGGCACTCATTGGGTATGTTATAAGAAACTAGGATCAACTATTTACTACTTTGATAGTTTTGGTAATCTCCCACCACCAAAAGATTTACAATATTACTTTAAAACAGCTAAAAATGTACTATACAATTATAAAAGAGAGCAACCTGATGATACGGTAATCTGTGGACATTTATGTTTAGATTTTTTAACAAAAAGCGTTAGTCAACTTTAAGATGTCTTCCTATACAGTATCATTAACTGGAACTTCATCTACTTTGCGAAGTGTTCTTTTCCCTGCGTTACGTTTGGAAAAAGATAAATTATGGGAAGCCGCATTATTAGATATAACAACTTATAATTCTATTCCCAACGTTACTGAAAATGTTAATGACAAAATACATTATTACAAAACAAAAGATAAAAATACAAACAAATATTCAGATATACAAGTATTTAGTTTACCCACTGGAGCATATGAAATTGATGATATAAATGAAGCGATACAAAATCATATGGGAAAAGATAATATAACAATAAAAGGAAATAACAATACTATGAAAGCTGAAATTAAATCTAAATATTATATAGATTTTAGCAAAGAACATTCAATTGGTAGTTTATTAGGATTTCCTAAAACAACAAAAATTTTAGAACCTAATATTAACCATTCAGGTGCTAGAACTGTAACAATAATGAAAGTTAACAGTATAGATATTACATGTAATATTATACATGGTTCTTATAGAGATGGTGAAAATACTCATATATTGCACACATTCTATCCAACGGTCGCTCCGGGTTTTAAAATTGTGGAAAAGCCACAAAACTTGGTGTACCTACCGTTAAACACCAGTTTTATTTCAGACATTGTGGTGAACATACTAGATCAAGACGGAAATCATATTGATTTTAGAGACGAACCTATAACTATACGAATACATATAAAATCAACCGTATAACAATGGGGTTATCATTTAAAAAGAAAGAGCTGACTGGTAAACAAGTCAGTAGCACTTCAGCTATAGAAGGATTAACAAGTGATAACATTCGTTTTCTAGAAGAAATTGGATTAAAACTTATTAATAATGGAAATATTGGATATAGCGCAGGGTCCGACATTCGACGAAACCTTATGGGAAAAGGAATATCATACGCAGTACCCTTACGCTTCATCAAAATTAAATAATAATGATGAAATTAGAATTCCCATACAACAACAGGATATTTATACACTTCCATGTGAAAGTTATTTGTATATCGAAGGAAGAGTAACAAAAAAAGATGGAAGCACTGCAAGTACTGTTCCGTTCATAAATAACCCCATGGCATATTTGTTTGATGAAATAAGATATGAAATTTCCGGAGTTACAGTAGATTCAACAAAAAAGGTGGGAATTACAAGTACATTAAAAGGATTAGCATCTTTAACACCGAGTGAAAAAAATATGCTGGCCGCCGCAGGATGGGTAGCACCCGATTCCAGTACAATCACTCCAAACACTTGAGGCAATTTTGACTTTTACATTCCTTTAAGATTACTTTTAGGCTTTGCCGAAGATTACCGAAAAATAATAATAAACGTAAAACAAGAATTAGTTTTGTTAAGATCATCAAACGACAAAGATATTATTCAAGCAACTGATGGAACAACGGAAGCTACTTTAGAATGGAAAATGCAATTAGACAAAATTGTTTGGAGAGTACCGCATGTACGGTTAAACGATCAGAATAGAATTTCATTATTAAGAACTTTAAAATCAGATCGTGATATCGTAATACCATTTAGAAGTTGGGAGTTTCATGAATATCCGGTTTTACCGGAAACACAACGTCATACATGGACTGTAAAAACTTCTACTCATTTGGAAAAGGCAAGATATGTAATATTTGGATTACAAACAAAAAGAAGAAACGAAATAACTAAACATGCTGGTGAATTTGATCATTGCAAACTTACAAATTTTAAGGTGTTTCTAAACTCACAATTCTTTCCATACGACAACTTCAACATAAACTTTACAAAAGACAGGTTTAGCGTTTTGTACGATATGTACGCAAGATTCCAAAATTCATATTATGGAAAAACAAACACACCTTTATTAACGCCAAACCAATTTAAATCTAACTATCCGATTGTTGTAGTTGATTGTTCAAAACAAAACGAATCTGTAAAATCTTCCAGTGTAGATATAAAAATAGAAATGGAATTTGAACAAAATGTACCCAAAGATACATCTGCTTATTGTTTAATTTTACATGATAAAATTGTTACATATACACCTTTAACAGGAATTGTAAAAGCAGTTTTGTAAAATGAAAAGGAAAAAAAAATACCCCCACCACTCGGTTATAAAAGCAGGAGCGGGAACGAAAATTGTTTAGTTTACTGTCTACAGTTGTATGGGTAACATCGTCTACAGCATTATAAACAAAATGAGTTCTTTATCAGTTGTACAAGACGTTTCCGAAACAGCACCTTTATTGGAAAATGATGATAAACATTTTGAAGAAAATATTGTAAAGGAAATTGATGACTTTTTAAAGTTTGGAAAACAAAATAAAAAGTTGGAAAATAATAAAACAAACGTAAGAAAGAAAAGAAAACTTGAAGAAAATATTCCACCAAACATTTTAACTGAAGTTTTCCTTCGCATCTTTTATCCTATTTCATCTTGCATGAGTAAAAGTGTGTCGATAGGATTGGTAAAATCATTAGACTACTCTCCCGCAGTAATACTACAGTTGTATGGGTAACATCGTCTACAGCATTATAAACAAAATGAGTTCTTTATCAGTTGTACAAGACGTTTCCGAAACAGCACCTTTATTGGAAAATGATGATAAACATTTTGAAGAAAATATTGTAAAGGAAATTGATGACTTTTTAAAGTTTGGAAAACAAAATAAAAAGTTGGAAAATAATAAAACAAACGTAAGAAAGAAAAGAAAACTTGAAGAAAATATTCCACCAAACATTTTAACTGAAGTTTTCCTTCGCATCTTTTATCCTATTTCATCTTGCATGAGTAAAAGTGTGTCGATAGGATTGGTAAAATCATTAGACTACTCTCCCGCAGTAATACTAAGCCATGGAACAAAGATGGTTTTATTTTCAGAAAATGCTTGGGATTCCTTTTTAAAACATCTACATCTTATTGAATGTTATTTAGCCAACAGTTTCTTTGGAAGAAAAACTAACATTCGACTTTTGGATTGTGACAATGAAATTGACATTATTAAACATCGTGGTCAACAACAAGTAAGAATTAGAGACTCGACACAATTTGAAAATAAAATTCTTCTAACACGTGAAGAATTTTACATTTTAAATTATGCAACATCACCTATTACCAGGTATATGAAACAACTAGTATTTTCAAGCTCTGTTATTAAGGAATATCTGGTAGATGCATGCGAAAAACAACCAGAAAGCACTTTACAATACGGACCAATAGATACATCCATCTTTAATAGAATACCTCACGAAGTGGAAATGTGGAGGCAGTTAAGAAACTTTGAACCTTTTACCGAAGTTGCAACGGAGGCTACAGAAGAAGAAACCAACAACAACAACAACAGTACAGAAGAAGAAACCACCAACAACAATAATACAGAAGAAGAAACTTTGCTAGGTTAAAACTACAATGTAATTTAACAAAAGAATAAACCGTGGGGTAGGCCTACTGGGGATGGTGCCCACGTTAAACATACACCAACGCGCCTACAACTGTACGGCCTGGTTTATATATATATCTAACCTACCGTGGTGTGGAAAACAGTTGATCAGCAGACACCATGATGAGCAGACAGGATGAAGAAATGGCAGCAAAACCTTGTGTAATTGAATTTCAAGCATTTCGCGGAAACGATGATAGATTTATCATAAAAGAATTGGTAATTTTGGATTTGCTTACACAAGTAGCATACCCGTTTTTATTTGAAGCACCGTGTTCTGTCCATGAACTAAAGTCAAAAGCTAAAATAACAAACAGATGGCTAACAAATAATTTTCATCATATCCATTGGTATGAAGGTTTCCTACCGTACAACAATGTACACAAAATTATGTTTCATTTTTGCAAACAATTTACACACATATATACCAGAGGATTGGAAAAAAAGAATTGGATACGACAGTACACAAACAAAGAAGTTTTAAACATAAAAGTGGACAAAACATTTCACTTTGATGCTAGAAATATTTGTGTTTCTACAATAAATCCGAAACACAACCAATCTCAATGCGCATTACAAAACGCGTATCACTTGGCTGCTTACTTACAACAACAAACGGAAGAATGTAGTGGGGGTTCCGAAGGTTATATAAACGAAGAGGCAACACACCCCGAGTATCAGTCTAACTCCATACTCCGAACAGACAACATCTCCTGTGAAGGATGGCATCACAACAGTTTCTCCAATGTTTAGTTGAACAATTCAACTTGCATTCAAAATCAAATACTCTAATTATCAAGAAATGTTCAGAATTAAAAGAACAGAAACATTATATTGTTCATGAAATGAAGAAAATTGATACAACGCATGGAGACGCAGTCGTCGCATCTTTATCCGATGCACCATATACACCGGGTGATGAACCAAAGTTTCAAGTATATCTTCCAAAACGATTCGTCCAGTTGCTGCAAAATGAAGATCTGCGGGAAATTCAACCAGGATCATTATATTTGGTGTCACACGGAATGAGCGGAAACAACTCTACGGAATAACTCTGCACATCGCACAAAAATAACATTGTAAAAAAATGTTTTAAATAAAAAGATAAAAAACAACATATCAGTATATGTTTTTATATACTGATATGTTGTATTTTTTTAAAACCTCAAACGGATGACCTTGAACTTTTAATCGATAGTATTATTCGATTATTTTATTCGATAGTATTATTCGATTATTTTATTCGAATACTTTACATAAATACGAAACTTTAACGTTGAGAGGCTCAGTTCTGTTTAAGACAAGCTACAACCAACATGTCATCCAAAAGAAATAATCTAACACTTATAACTTATTGTTGCAAAGAAAAATGTTTTAGAATACCTGAAGATCAAGTTGACGGAAAAGCTTGTACAAAATGTAATTCTTTCAGCTATTGTAAATGTAGTTGCAAAACATATCAAAAGAACCGGTTGGATAAACTAGAAGAATTGCAACATCGACTCGGTCTATTGTGGCAACGATTAAATTCAGAGTGATTAAACAAACACCTGCCATTACCCCCTCCACTACCCCCACTACCATCGGAGGTACCTGCAGCACCGGCTTTGCAATAGTCATTCCTGCTACACCTCTCGTCGAGTAAACAACTCTAGTCATGTCTCTCAACATTCGCGGGATTCACTACAACACTATCAATCTTACAACCTACAAGGATTTGGAAATTTTTAGTGAAGAACTAAAACAACTTATAACCACTGGGTTTGGTTTATCTTTAGAACTTTATGCAACAAACAATCAAAACGAAAAAAATGTGTTTTTGCCAACTTACAACAACAAGAAGAATGAAAATAAACAAGAACTTTCAGCACCGACAACAACTTACTTTTCAAATTTGGGAGCAAACTTTACTAACTTGTAAAATAATACTTTTGTAAAAAAAACAAATAAATAAAAAAAGAAAATATCTTGCATTTTCGGATTTTCCGAAAATGCAAGATCTTTTTTAAAAACATCCCCAAACGACCTTGACACACTTCCGGCCATTTAAAATTTAAATACCCAGCACAGCAGGGCATTTAAACTTTAAATACCCACCCATACACGTCACAGCTACGTCACAGCTGATGACGTCACTTCCGGTCACGTGACCGGAAGTAGCTGTCAAAAAATTGACTGCCTGTCAAAGTTTGATTGGGCCAGCAGCCCCAAGTGCCCACTACTCTTGTCGAAAACTTTAACAGACATAATATGTTTCATATGTCTGTTGAACTTTTTGATAAGTGAACATATATACAATCGTAGTCGGCTAAGATAGTTATTTTCTATTTTCCTTAAACACCATCATTTAATCATTAAACACCATTTAAAAGTATTTCCAGTTGTTGCAGTACTGAAGGATCCATATTTTTCACCGCAGTAGGTGTAGCAGAAGGTACAATATTATATTGCACTGGTAACCTTGGATTTGGTGTTGTTGTGCAACTAGAGTGGTCCTGCTCATTTTGTACTAGTTGATGAAATAGTAGAATCTTGAACATGTTCCATGATTATAAGATTAGTGCTCAGTGCTGAGTTCAACAGTGGAATGAGCAATGCTCAATAATGTATAAAATTCTATATAATATCTGTAAACTCTAATTTAATAATTTACAGAAAATATAATAATTATATATAATTCTGTAAATTATTGTAAATATCTGTTAAATAAAGTGTGCAAGTCCAACATAGAGTTTTACACAAATGTTACAAGATCTATCAATCATTTACAAACATTTACAAATGGATTAAAGCAAAATAGCATTTCTCTAACCCATAATGTAGTATTTTTAACTATTTAACAGGTATTACTGGGCAATACATCTTTGTATCCTGGTATGTACACATGTACTAGCTGGATAACAACTAATCAAGTTGGTAAGTTTATAAAGAAATAATATACAATATACACAGACCAGACTGACTATACAAATACTGATATTCCTGTTGCCACCATTTACAACTAAACATGTCAAGATTACAGTATAAATCAACATAAAATTTTGCAAGGCTAGTAAGCTTATGATTACCATGGATGAATCAAACATTAAAGGCAATAGTTTTCCAAGCCATGCTTAGGTTATAAAGACCATATCCAGAAAGTATGGACAAAGTGATAATAATAGTAATTATTTTACACGCTCTGTAAAATTCTTTTAAATTTTCTCTGACTAAGTATGTAGGTCCGACAGACAGTTTTACATAAATACTACAAGTTCTGTAATGTATCAAATTATAATAGCCAGGCTTTAGGCTTTGTAAATTCTTATTATTGTCTGTTAAATTAAGTGTGTAAGTCCAACGTACATTTTTTACACAAATATTACATAACAGGGTACATTGGATTAGTATTACACATGTACTTGTTTATGTTAACAACATGCTAACATTAGAAGTGGATCAGTTAATTTGTTTTTACCTGTATTTGTAATTTCATCCTTTTACATCATACTAAGCATTAGCTTACGACTAATACATATCCAATTATCTAATAAATCAATCGACAAAGACAAAAGTTAATATTTTACCTGTTTATATAATTTTACAACTTAAATTATACAGGGCAGATAGGATTATTATGTACAATGTACACATGTAGTGGGTAAGAACTGTCGTAAAACAAAAGTTTTAATTAATTGTCCAATAAAAACTAAAATCATTATTTTTTTACCTGTTGTTTTAACCTGTAATTTTATAATTTAAACTGTACAGGGTATATGAGAGAATAAAATTTAGCAGTTCCACATATATTAGTCTAGGACAACGACATATCCAAACAATAGACAGATCAAACAATAAAGAGGCAAATTAATTTTTTTAACCTACATTTGTATTTTTATAATAAAAATATAGAATGTAGATATCAATAATATACAGGTTTCAGAAATTCCTAACACAGAACAACTACATATCCAAATACTAAAAAGATTGCACAATAAAGAGCAAAAAATAATTTTCAATCAATATTTATAATTTTATAATTTAACATATACAGAGTAAATAAGAATAATATACACATTATAAACATACATTAGCTTAAGCTAACAACATATCAAAAATACAGATGAATCGGTTAATAAATACTAAAGTTAAGATTTTTCCATATTTTGTAATTTTATAATTTAAAATATATAAGGTAAATGGAAATATTATATACAATTTACACATGCACTAACTTAAGTTAACAGCATATCAAAAACACAGACAAATCAAATAATAAAGACAAAAGTTAATATTTTTGCTTGTTTTGTAATTTTATAATTTAAAATATACAGGGTAGGTATAATTAATATATACCATTCGCACATGCACTTACTTAAGTTAACACCATATCCAAATATTAGACAGATCTGTTAATAAATACAAAATTAGCATTTTTATATATTTTTGTAATTTTATATTTTAAAAGCTAGTGGTAATATTTGATTAGCATATGCTATTTATAAGTTCAGCTGCTTAGGTTAACAACACATCCAAATATTAGACATATCGGACAATAAAGCTCAACGTTAGTATTTTTTAGCCTATTTTATAAGTTGGAATGTACAAAAAAATATAGTTCATATACACCATTTAACATGCACTTGCTTAGCTTAACAACATACCCAGGTATTAGACAAATCAAACTATAAACATCAAAGTTAATATTTTTGGTCCATTTAAAATTTTTATATTTTAAAATATACAGAGTAAATGGGATTAATATATATCATTTACAAAATACTAGCTTAAGTTATCAACATACCCAAAATATTAGACAAATCAGGCAATAAATAGCAAAGTTGATAATTTCACTCAATTTATAATTTTACCATTTAAAATATACAGGGTAGATTTGATTAATATATGCTATTTCCAAATTCACTTACTTAGCTGAACAACATATACAAGTATTAGACAAATCAGACAATAAAGACCAAAGTTAATATTTTTGACCTGTTTTATAATTTTATATTTTAAAATATACAAGTTAGATAGAAATAAAACACATCATTTGCAAACGTCATCCATATTCTCCAAACGATTGCTAGATAACCGATTGACCTTTTGGACCACCTTGTTTTGATGTGGTTTTCCACAACTCTAAAGAATGCGGTCATAACGACAAAAATCCTAGGTCCGTTACCTAAGGTGGTCAGTAGGTAATCCAAACATAAATGTGGCGGACCTAAGTAAAAGACCTAAGTGAAAGAAATTTCTTAAATTAAGATAGGGTCCAATAATTCTGTCGCGTGAAAGTATACCATAGACTGGAATTCCACACTAACTGAAACGAAAGCTTGTCTTGGAGTTCCACATTAAGTGAGGCGAAACTAGTAAAACTTTAGTGTGATAAAAGTCATAGTTTGATGATATCTCTATACTTGTGATAACAATAAGATTTTTGTTTCGCTTCAGTTAACGGGAAACTTCAAGAAAATCTACCTATATGAGCCATAACTGCGCTATTTTAAGAATCACTTAATTCATCAAAATTTGTACTTATATCGGTTGACGGAATCGTTGTGGTTTTAGCGGCCACATTTTTGTTTGGATTACCTACTGTCCCTCCCCAGGTAGCAGACCCAGAATATCTTTCGTTATGACCGCATTCTTTAGATTTGTGGTTTTTGTCGTTTGTCGTTTTAGCCGGACACCAGTTTGGTGAGAGACCTAGGAAACGACATGTATAAAAAACGGTCCTTTATCTGGCGTTTGTTGATAATGTGGACCCCAACTGCTCCACGTGACGGTAATTGAAATGCATAATACGAATTTGTGATGAATAGACACTCATGAGTACAAGGGTTCTTAATGTGCAATAAGGGCTCGAAACTTTGTTGTACCTGATCTTAAATTAAAATTATATTTGACGTCAGTCGCAAGAACAAGGATTTTTCAGTAGCATCTCCTGTTAGATAGTAATCATCCTATTAACATTCAATCCTAGATCAGATAAAACTGGCTACATATGAGTCATGTGGAATATTGATGATTTGTAGTTAGAGGTAACTGAGAATCTATCTTAATAGAAAACTAGCAGGTACCCGCGGCTTCACTTGGTGAAAGTGTGGCTAATTTCAATTTGGTTAAGCCATGTAATGTGCAATCCATACAAATTAACAAATGGACTGATTGGTTTTAACCACATAATTTTTAAGCATTATGTTATTACCTTAAGGTAGAATCTCATGATTCCACGCCCGGTAGTAATGAGGAGGCGTAACGTTTACTCCTATATTTTTCTGTTTCCCTCGAGATGGACAAGTGGTATGAATTGGCTACCATTTACCAACATACAGTGTGCAATTAATATATAAAAATACTGAAATTTCCTTAATAATTAATCGTAGGTTGAGTTTCCATTAATTTTTGGATTCAATAGACTCAAAACTTTCATCACACTGTGCTAGCAGCCAATTTATGAATCATGTGAGTATGAGGCATAAACCCAGAAATAAAATTGAGATCGACGACAAAAATCGCTAAGAGCGGATTATCAACTTAAAATCTTAATCATATTTAAGATCAAATTAATTTAGCTCCTAGAGGCGAAAAAATATTTTATAAAATAACTATTTGTTGGAACTTTGATTCCCCTCATTCACACAAACCCTTCTTTTTTAATTTTGAAATTCCTGTTTTAAGTGGATGCTTATCATCTCAAACGAATTTCTACTCAACTACTCAGAGATTCAAGATTCTGCTTTCGGGCTACCCATAAAACGCGATTAACCTAAATGGTACCTGATAAATTTATAGAATATAGCCGTAATGGATTTTTAAATTTCATTATTGTAGTAAATTGGATATTATGTCTTTTTGTCCCTTGAAATTATGCTACAGCCCTTCTATCCGTAGTTTTAAATACTGAAAATGTCCACAATTTTTAATATTATAATGACTATTTGGAATTGGTCTTTTAAGAGAGAATAATTAAAAATATTTTCTTAGTACGTGTTACGAACCTTTAGAGTATATTTTTGCCAATTTCCATGGCCTAAAAAACCTTAATTAGCTTTGAAAACTGAATTATGAATTGCTTTAATATTAGTAGGGCTGCCGTTTTTACATTAAAATATATCCTATTTCAGCATTTTAAGAGATAACATTTTAAAATCCTTTCATATTACGCATCTACAACCTCTAAAGAATATTTGTGTCATGTTTCATGGGCAGTTTTTGAGGAATTGTGATCAATCAATTAATCAATGAGTCATCAATGATAGTTACGAGTATTTATAAAGACTAGCAGATTACCTGTGGCTTCGCCTGCATAAAGAGTAGTTTTTAATGAAATGTTATTATGCACTGTGCAATTTTAATAAATTAACAAATTGACTGTTTGGAGTTATTGGCGTGCAATTTTACCCTTCATTTTGCTGCGGGAGTTTCCATCCCAGGTTGAAATGAAAAGGACGTTAAATCTACAAATGTATTCCTCAAGAGTATAAATTATGAGGTACAGGTTATTTTTTTTAAACGCAACTCATTTTTAAGATTGAAATAACACACATATAAATATGAAAAGAGTATTGTTTTATTGAAGTTTTTTGATTTTTTTATTGTAGTATTGATCTTTACATTTAAGTTTGATCACTTTTAGATTCCATTACGTGCTCAAACAATCCGCCATTTGCATTTGTATAAAGTTGTGCTCTCTCCATCAAATTCCCGATCACATGTTGCAAGGTACCTCTTTGAATTTCTTGCATTAAATTTGTTATGTTTGTTTTGAGGAGCTGAATATCGTGTGAATTGTTTTCTTAGGCTTTACTTTTTATGTATCCCCATAGAAAATAATATAGTTGGGTCAAATCTGGGGATCTTGGGAGTAGATGTGGTTGGATAGGTATAGATCAGCTGACATAGGCAAAATGGTAAAATAGTGTCGTAATTGTGACGTATGGGTGACGTGTTTTATGACGTATTAGGGTAAAATGATAAAATAGTGTCTTACTTGAGGCGTATGGGTGACGTATTTTTGACGTATTGGTGAGGTATTTGATGACGGATGTGTGACGTAGTGATGACGTCACAGAGGCGATGCCGGGGTGGACGGCGCCGCCGAGAGGCCGGTGCGACGACGGGGGACAGTCGGAGTTGCAGTGCGGTGCCGGGCGGTTACCGTATCGTCGGTGTCAAAATTACCGCTCGGAGAACTGAGACTTGGAAAATAAATCGAGGTTTTATCGTAAAGTATGAGATATAGTCGAAATATAAAGGAAAGGGATTTTCCGTTCAAGTAGTTTTACCGTACTGTCGAACTTAGTGTTACGGTGAGTTTTGACGCTAAGCGTATCGTAGTTGTCGGAGCAAATTTTACATAATGTCGCGAAAACACAAGTGTTGCTTTCCGATGACGCAGAAATGAAATAGTTTTTAGCGTATCGTCGGCGTCGAAATTACCGGAGAACTTGGTCTTGAAAAATAAACGGAATAGTTTTACCGTACCGTTGTAAATTCTGGGTCAAGGACATTAAGGGCTGTTTTTTTCTAGTTACTTTTTCAAAACTACAATTCAGAATACGTTTGTAATTTACGAATTTTGGAAAACAATGATAAACCTAGTGAGTTGTAAGTTGAATAATTGTGATGTTAAGACTTGGGATTCATCCGCTTGGTGTTGTTCGGTATTTTGCGAGTGAACGCGATACGAAGTCCCGTCATCGTCGGTGCCTGTTGATTTTTCCGGTCGAACGTTTTCGGTTGTCGACAGGTGACGCTGTGGGATCCGTAGACCATTCGGGGGCGTGTTGGGAACAAGACGACGACGAAGAATCTACCCATCCGCAGAGATTGCTGTCGAACTCCACGGTGACCTTCAGTTGTATCGGCGGATTGTCCTCTATCAAATGTAGAAGTGTCTCATGTAGAATTCCTACATCGACCTCGTCACAAATGACCAGTTGGAACTGCATGGTACTCGGCGAAGCGGGGTCTCGGGGATCGCTGATGTTGGCCTGGCCGGTCCGCTGCTGAGGGAGGAATGGCGTCTGGCGACGTACACGCCGCGTATTTGAGCGCGAGGGGGAGAGAAGGGGGGGGGGGTGGGAGGGGGACACTGCTTCAAGGTCACCATAGAGGGGTTCTTTGAACTGTACCATTTATCATCGTAAAAATCATAACGGTACATTAAAAAATTAATACTATGATATGTAATCATGAGTGGTAAATTATTAAACTACGTTAATTATTTTCATGAAGTTGTTCGTTGACAGGTCGTTCGAGACTTAGTACAATGCAGCTTGTACGAAATATGAAGAAAAGTGATTTTACGATGAAGTAGTCTGACGGTACTGCCTAACAATAGTGTTATAGTGAGCGTAGCGTTTACGGCGCAAATTAAATATATATTTACTGCTGCAACAATAGGTTACTTTATTACCGTAAGAGCCCCGGACCATCATAACTTTTCGTTTTCGGAACTCAGATACCAAAAACATCATTCTTTCAAATTGCTGTGTGTGTGGTTGTGTGTGTGTGTGTCTGGCAGCACGATAGCGCTCACAGAAATGGTCCGATCGGAATGAAATTTGGCACAGTCGTGTTAAGTAGTGATTAGTTTTTGCCATTCACGATAAAACGATACGATATTTGTTAAACGGTATTTATAAATACGTAGACCATAAGATGATTTAACTAATTAACATTTATCGTATTGTCATATATCTATCAACGATAAAGTTTGGGTGGCTTGAAATATGTTTAGTCCATTCAAAATGTAGTTTTCGCGGAAAAGTTTTGGGTTAAGTTTGATTTTTTGTTGTTCCCTATGTTTTTTGTGGCGCCGAATCCAAATATCTGACGTTTGTTAACAAAATTTCGTGACAAAAAAATTGTCAAAATGCAAAATAAGGCATAAAATCTGATTTTTTACCTATTTTTGCTTATAACTCAAAAACCGTAAATTTTATGTGGTAAACAATTAAGGTGTACGTTGAATTCAGCTTGGAAAACAAATAATTCGGCATTTTGAATTTTTTCTCCTTGTCCATCGGTTAAGAGGGGGCTTATAGATTTAATTCAAGGCTCATCGACAAGAACTAAAATTAATCACAGTTAAATTTAAACAAGTTCCCGGTAACATAGACCACTTATGGGCTTTAACCACTCTTCCGGGCTGATAAGAGATATATAGTTATGCAAATCTATCGCTCGTTTGGACATAATATGGTTTACAGTTATTGTCTGTTTTGCGTCCTCACGCATATAGTGAAAGACTTAGCCATTTCGTTGGGCGTCAGTTTAACCATAAACATCTCTAGTACAAGGCCGCGGCTCTAGTAAATGGCAACATCGCGCCTAAGGGTTCAGCTGATTTGGTTATCCATACTCTCTTATGGCACTAATTTTTGTTTACTTGAAACCAGCTGGCTCTGTAGGGGGAAAGTCAATGGTTTTACTATGCAAAAAACCCTTGAGAAGCGGCGTTGCCAGGTAGAGGGCCGCGGCCTTATTACTAGAGATGGCCATTGTTTAACACATTTCGTATTGAAGTTAAGGGTAAACAACGTTGATAGTAAATATGAAATTTAGGCCCTTAATAATTGTTGTTTTTTTTAACTATAACTAAGGGTCTTGTAGTAACAATTTTCTTATATTTTCTTGGTCTGAACACATTAATGCGTTGTGTTCAAAATTATCCTCTCAATTATTTTTGCTTCATAGATTTTCTAAATGTCAAAACCTTTTTCTTATGAAGTTAATCTATTTTTCATTGATAGAATCAATATTAAGGTACGATATTATTCTCTGGGGGTCTACGTCATAGTCACATTTTTTACGCGTTTCTAGATTGCAGAAAAGAGCTATCCGCATCATGGCGGGAGTGTGCAAGAGATCTAAATCATTATAAATTCTCACGCTACCTTCAATTTATATTGTTGAAATTTTAACCATACTATAAGTTTAAATCAGCGACAGTAATGACCGGGACAGATGTTCATAATTATAATAACAGGCAAACGCAAACTCAGCATCGGTTGGAAATAACCGTAACACTACTTCAAAATATTGGGCCTAAATTGTACAACAAACTACCAGAAAATATTAAATTACCAAATTCAGAAACAAAATTCAAAATTCTCTTAAAGAAACGCCTTTTGGAGCGTGCCTCTTACTCTATAAGTGAGTACTGGGAATAAGCTAAGTATTCAATGCAGACATAAGATACATTTGATAAATTAGTTATAAATTGAAGAATTTAATTTTAAGTTATACGTTTGTAATGCAATTGTATTAATGTCCTACTACAATAAAATATTTTGATTTTATTTCATTTGACAAAGTAAAAAACAGCCCTCTACAGATTTCTTGAGTTATGATCAAATAAGCATATGTCATATCAACTTAGCTTTCATACCGCGTATTTTGATATAATCCGTCACATTGCATGTTTGACGATCATGGTTAAATAAATGTTTGAACTGTCTGATAAAATAAAATTAAAAATTAAATCTTAACAGAAGAGAGCGAGTGTTAAACGCTCTAAGTGGCGAATTATAATGTCTATCTTTATGGACAGCAAAATTCTTCATACACAATCTAAGTTGGTGATATCGTAATTACAGAGGGGGAGAGTGTTATTTTATTGATGATAAATTTAAAATCCTGTACTTAGAAAAATATATTTAAAATTTACCAGTTTATCGTATTTAGTCACTAGTTGTCTGAAGGGCCTCCACTGATTGAGCTAGTCAATAAAATAGGGTGAACGTATTCGACAAATTTTTAACAAAAATGGATATTTCACTAAGATAATACCCCCGTTGCAGCAGACCTGCATACTCAGCGAATTTCAAGTGCACAACAACATATTTCGATCCAATATAGCGAGATTTGACATGTTTTTGTAAGCTCCATAAGAATAACATGGGGAATGAGTATGGAGGTTTGCTGCTACAGGTATATTAAAACTGGGTGGTTTTAATTCAATATTTAGTAGATCTGAACTAGAAGAAGCCATTTACCAAGTTTTATCAAGATATGTTGAGAAATAAGCGAGATATAGAATTTTACTTATTTCCCATAAGGTTAACATTGGGACAACGTACTGTGTTTACCACTTTCAATATCTCGGCAACCAATGGACATAGAGCCATGATTCAAAATACTAAATTGTTTGTTTTTTTGGGCTGAATTCAATGGTGACAGTAAAAATATGAAAATTTTTATTTTTCTATGTAAAAATCTCAAAAAACCCATTTTTGGGGGGTTTACCCCCCTTTACCCCCCCCTTCCGGTGGTCCGATCGGGCTGGTTTACGAACTCGTCCGAATAATTACTACTTTACACGTCTATGCCAAATTTCATTCCGATTGGACCATTTTTGCGCAAGTTATCGTGCTTAAAGACACATATATATAGATATATATATAGATATATAGATATATATATATATATATATATATATATATATATATATATATTATGAAAGTGAACGAATGGTGTTTTTGGCATCTGAGGACCTCAAAAAGAAAAGTTATGATGGTTTTAGGCTTAGGTCTTACCATGAGACCTACGGTAACAGCTTCTTCCCTAAATTCGCTAAAACTGAGTAAATATTAATCTCGTTATAAATACAGTATTTAGTTCTTAAAACAAACTTCACATTATCATTAGGTCAAAATTACATTACCATTAGAAGTAAAAATTTTATGAATGTACAATACGCTATCAAAGATGAACTTTGTTTCGTACATACTTTTACAATAACCTAACCAAGAAAACACAAGAGTTTTAACTATTTATAATACAATATTATTGCTCCGAAACTTCAGTCAAAACAATATTAATATGATGAGTTGAATGTGACCTATGCATGCCAACAGATCTAGAAGGCGTCTTATCTCTACAACATGTGACACACACACACACACACACACACACACACACACACACACACACACACACACACACACACACACACACACACACAGGAAGGAAGGTGTGTGCTGAGGATGGTGGATTCGTCTCAGCATTTTTCAGTCTCAGTACTCCGTCAGTTAGTAGGCTACGGTTGTGAGTGCATACGGCTGTCTGCATAGAAGATCGGATGCAGAAGACAGCGGATTATATTTAGTTACAGGATGCAGCTAAGTTGCAGCTTTATTTTAACTTACGTAGATAAAATCACAACAATAGTGTCATATAATGAACAGGGTTTTTTATATATAAATACACAATTGACTGTAACTATTAACTATGGTTAAAGTTGTTGGTATTTAAACTTGTTATAGCATTATATTCATTCCCCGTTTTATTCTTATGGAGACTACAAAATATGCCATATTTCGCCATTGAAATATGTTTTTAATAATTTGAAATCCCCTGAGTATGCGGGTCTGTTGCAAGGGGGGTATTGCTTTATATACCAATACTAAGAAAAAACTTTATTGTTTAGGCAAAAAATTAAGGTTAGTAATTAATGACCCAATATTGGTTCCATGAAAACCCAATAAATTCATGTACTTGCGTGCCTATAGTCATGTTTAACTGACCGAAAAACTCAGAAAAATAATAGAATACAGAAAGAACTTGCACTAAGCCAAGCACTTCATTTAGGCAAGCTAGCTTATTATAAATAAGTGTTAAACCAGCCTTAGAATATGTTTGAAAATTTTTATTTATTGGTTTAAAAATAATGGAGTTAAAAAATACTTTTAAAACATATTTAATATTGAGTGTCCAACTATCTCTGCAAGGCTTGGCTGGATTTACATTCTTTCTGCATTTAATTAATGTTTAGTAAAACTGTACAATAAAATAATAGTTAACGTACGTTTCTACCATTAAAAACCAATTTTTATTGTTTTACATGTTATAATAAATTATTACTGAGTGCGATCATGAATTGGAACGTAACTTGGGCAAAAACCTTCGCGGTCATTCAAAGAAACAAGATCGGTTTATGTGAATTTGAAACATGGTATATTACGAATGTGCAATCAGTTATTTGTTCTGTAACTGTAATGTTAAACTGTATTTTGGGTAAGCATGTGCGCGAGTATCTGTTGATCAATTGGCTGAAACCTGTGATTGAAAAAATATGATTTTACGAATGAGTGGATTCGCTTTCAACGAAATGCGCGTTAATTAAGCTAAGTTTAATTGTTGATTCGAATGACATTTAACTGTTATATACTAATTCGAATCATAATGAAGTTCAACGCCTGATGGAGACAGTTATTATGATAGACTGAAAACGAAAACGCTAACTAATAATAAGGTAAACATGAAATATCGGCATAAAGAAAATGTATTTGACGTGATAGAGTAAAGTACCAATTTCATAACAGTATTTTAAAAATATGTAATATGATATACCTGTTTACATATTTAGAAGACTGCATTGTGGGTCTCTGATGCAATTACCTTATCTAAAAAAGTTATCAGCTGTTAATTTTCCTTTATATTTTAATAAGTCCCTGGTGGACCAATTTTTTTCCTAGTTTTACCGTGCGTATAATTTTTAACATTTTCGCCGTTATAAAACACATTTCTGCTTTGACGTTCACATCCATGACAAGTGGGGTTTATACACTGCGTAGCACCTGACGGCTTATCAGTAAAGGAGATAAAAACAAGACTGCGTCGAGACCTTAACTGGAACTCGTGTGTGGAGAGAGCAACACCCTCACCATGGCTTATAGAAAAAATGGTTGCAATAATTAATTATAGTTAATCAAATAAATGATAAATGATAAATGCAAGTTCAAGAATTAAACACTGATTAATGAGCCCCCCCCCCCCCGTTGCAGCAGACCTGCATACTCCGCGAATTTCAAATGCAAAAGAGCATATTTCAATCCACCTTAGAGAGATTTGTTTTCGCAAGCTCCAAAAAAGAATAACATTGGGAATAAGTATGCAAGTTTGCTACAACAGGTATGTTAAAACTGGGTTGGTTTAATTTAGTAGATCTGAATGAGAAAAAGTCATATACCAAGATTTATTGAAATAGAATGAGAAATAAGCAAGATATAGAATTTTACTTATTTCCCATAAGGATAACATTGGGGCAATGTACTGTGTTTTCCACTTTTAATACCTTGGTAACCAATGGACGTAGAGGAGTGATTGAAAATACTAATTTATTTCTTTTTTTAGCTGAATTCAATGGTGCCAACAAAAATTGTTTTATTTTTTATTTTTCTATGTGTAAAACTCTAAAAACCCATTTTTGGGGGGTTTATCCCCCTTTACCCCCTACCGGTAGTCCGAATAATTACTACCTTACACATTCATACCGAATTTCAATAAGTTCGGACCATGTCTATGTGAGTTATCGTGCTTAAAGACACATACATACATATTTGAAAATGAACGAATGGTGTTTTGTTTTGCTTCTGGGGGCCCAAAATGAAAAGTTACCATGGTCTCGGGCTTAGGTCTTACTATGAGTACTACACTAAAAACTTCTCCCCTTCAAGGGAAATTGGCTCAAACGTGACTGTTGGAGCTACTGTGCGGCAGTAAAAAATGCCCTGTCGCAGCAAACCTGCGTAGTCAGCGAATTTCCGAATACAAAATATCCTGTAATTAATCCATTATAAGGGAAAGACGAAATGTTAACAAGTGATATATTTATATATTAAAATAAAATGTCATTGCTTGTACTAAAAAAGTCTCTATCAAAAATTTTTGTAAATACGTTTTATAAAAAAAAACAAAGGTTTCTTTTAAACAAGTAAGCTAGATTGATTATTTTTGATATTATATTTCCCATCAAACAATAACAACAACCAAAACCCTATTAAGTATTTAGATAAAATCAAGAATTACTCCTGGAATATCCTGGAACTTGGAAATATCTGATCAAGTAATGCAATGAACAAAATAATTAGAATTTTGAACGTTCCATTACAAAACTATGTAACGTAGCAAAGGGAATTTTATTTTTTTTACTCAACGTTTTTTCGATTCCTCTAAAGCACTCTATTCTACTATTTTAATGAATAATTCAAGTACAATCAGATCAGATATTGCAATCAGATAGTGTATATTTTGAACAGTGGTAAGTAAAAGCGGGCCAAGTTTTTTCTTGATATTATAAGAGTTTATTTTATAAATATTAATAAGGTTATGAAATCAAGTAATCCAATGAACAAATTAATTATATTTTTTCAACGTTCTAACTACAAAATGATTATAACGTAGCAAAAATAATATTTTGTAACCAAACGATACCAGAATTACATTATTCAAATGAGAAATCATACTATTTATTTCCCACCGAAACGCAAAATTTCTTTCAATTTTAATAATTAAACTTAGAGTTCAAACGGATTAAACCGAAAACACGGGGGGGAGTAGGCGGAGGATATGACCGGAAATCTGCCAAGATCCTCAGGGATCGGTCACCGGGCTGCTTGCGTGCTCTGATCCCGGGAGAATTTGTAAAGTTCCCGGCTAAACTGCAGTCAGCACATCCGCTGGCAGCAGCGGCCTCCTCATTGGCTGAGCCCGTCAACCAATCAGAGGCTGCGCTCAGCGGGAGAGTTGACAAAACTGGGTCGCACACTGCGATCCCATCACTCGACGGACCGACTGCACCGGGGCAAGCCAAGCATCTTCAGACCTCCACAGAAGACCTGCAGCGAAACGGCGGAGATCTTCGAGGAAGAAGCGAGGCGAGATCCCACTTCGAGACGCATCCCCGCTGCGTGGTAACCGCCTTGGATGGAACCTCGCGCATACCACAGTAACAGTGTAGGTCACTGCGCTCAACGCTTCTGACCTACGCGGCTTTCCGTCGCGATCGCCGTGGGCCTCTTGAGCTGACTTGCGACATCGTCGGGGTGTTGTTGCCATGCCTGGGAAATACAGCCCCTCCGTTGGACAAGTCTGCTGCGGAGCTGAAGCTGCTTGTCTGATCCCGGTGCAGTTTGGCCCTGTCGAGTCGATGCCTTGCCTTCTCTCTTTTCTGTCTTTTTCTGCTATTTGGCTTGCGCTTTGCATGGGGTACTCGTATAACTACCACTACTAATATTGTTTTCCCAAAGTGTAAAACTTAAACTGTGTCCCATTACCTTTCTCCCGTCACATCCTAAAAGCCCGGGCGGTTACAGCAATGTGTTTGCTGCCGCCCAAAAACCCCCTAGGGGTCTCCAGTCGGTGCCGTGAAGGCACTATGGTAGACCCTTCCTTTCCTGACTGGTCGCCGACGTGAAGTTGGTACAGTCGGGATCCTTCTTTTTTAACATTGTCAAATGACCTTGAACCTGTTTCAACATGTTTAAATGCAAAAAAAATTAGCATCAGGCATCGAAAGTCACGACCATATAGTAACATTTATTTATTGGATCACATCTCAGCTACAGTAAGTGAAATCAGCACACGGATCTCAATATCACCGATGTCCCGTGCTCCGTGTTGTCCGATTTCTTTAATTAATTATGCTTATTAATTGGCCAGAAATTGTTTTCACATACACGTTTTCTGATCCTGAAGCTACGTTAAAAGTTGTGAGAAAAAAATGTGTCCGAGACATGACGCGCGTAAATACTCATAGGGATGCTGTTTCCGTTTCCAAGCAATGTAAAAGAAAACATAGCGTGGGAGGGCAGGGGTGGGGGGGGGGGATAAAAGTCCCGCGACCAACCAGTCATCGTTCAGTTGTTATAGTGATATATTAAAAATATACCTAATTGAATTGGTAATTTTACGATTATTGTAAAATACGGTATTAAATATGTATCAAAGGAAATTAATTATGTATGATTTCATTTTTCTGTCCAAGTGAAATTTATAGTTATAATGAGTATAATAATAATAAACCTCTTTATTGCTGTAGGACAATACACGTATTGCATAGCATGCGTAAATTTCTTAATATTAAATAACAAATTTCCATGTAATAAAAAAAATACAATAAGTAGTAGCCAGCCAAACTTATTTAATTTTAAGGCGAGAAGAAAAATATCAAACGACCTCCCCATAAAATATTGTTCCTTATTAAACTAGAGTGATACCTACATAAATTACAGGTTTCAGAGGTTAATTATTTTTATTTTTGAAAAAACAAAGCCTTTTTAAAATAGCTATGCAAACAAATATTGGAGTATGCAGCATAAAAGTTATCAGTTAAGAGTATTTTCATTTTACGGTACATATTTTTTTCAAATGTTGTTAAAAGGTAGATCGGTAACCCCATAAAACAGTTATTTGAGCTGTTAAAAATACCAACGTTAGTTATTTTGGCTTAACCTTTACATTATACTATACATTGCTTTGAATCACGACCTACCCAGGAGGTATTTTAAGCCAAGTGTAAACCGGTCACACACTGCATCAGTCGAGGCGAGGCGAGGCGAGTAGCGTGACCAGACGTCCCGTAAAAACGGAAAAGTCCCGTTTTTCACGTTGTGTTTCGTTGTCCCGAAAACCTTTGTCGGGACGTCAAAATGTCCCGTTTTTTAAAAGTAGGCTACATAAAACATACCTAACGTTATCTTAAAAATTTAGATTGTATTGAATTTAGATGCATCCAGAAAATTTAGATTACTTACAGTTATAAAAGAATTCTACGAACTTTTACAAATGCTAAACAAGATTTTAGTTTTATGCCACATATTCAAAGCTCTTCTTTCATGTATCATATAACTTCAAAATGGATTGTTGCCGAAAAAGGGCTGGGGCAAGTAACAGGTATAGGAAAACTTGAAACGTTTAATGAACTTATTGTTTAAATTTTGTTTTCCCAGCATAACAATTAACGATAAGAAGTTAAAGTTTAAGATAATCATGATAATTTTTTGATCCTACTGTTTTATATATATATTACCACCTACATAATTTATTGTTAGAAAATCTTTTTTTCTATAATAAAATGTTAAGATCTTAAAAATATCACTCGTGGCCATTCAAAAAATTACCTTTCATGGCTGCATGCCATTTATTGTATTCTAAAAGAAAAAACTGTAACGATCGTGCGCTGTAATAAGTTCAATAAATGTAAAATAAAATTCATGGTATAAAATCTTCAAAAACAGTTTGATACTTAATTTGTAAATTACAGAGACCCCTGTATAACACCTTGGTTGTGGTGTATTGTATTGGGGATGGGGGGGGGGTGAGTTTTGTTTAAGTGTCCCGTTTTTATTTGGAAACAATCTGGTCACCCTAGAGGCGAGGCATTTTGACTAAAGGCGTCTTAAGGTGCTGCTATACATACACGTCACGTCCACTTACGGCCAATTCGGCGATCCGTAAGGGAGTGGCTTAATACTTATACTTTATACATATTCGCATCGATTCGCATCCATTCGCATCGATTCGCATCCGCACAGGATGCGACATCCAAAGACGCGGGAAAAAGCGCGCGCTCAGAGTTTCGCCCACTGACAAACTGATAAGGACTGGAGAAGGTAAACAAACACTCAGGTCAAAGCCACAGCAGCTGTCTTCGTTTCGTTCCCGATGTTTCCCGATAATACAAGAACTATTCCGAAGCGAACAAAAAACTTTAAGCCTCGGTGGCGCACTGAATCGATTCTTAAATAAATAATAATAAATGATCTTCAAATATATTGTATGATATTATTATTTTGACTTGTGGACATTATGAAAATAAATGCTATCTTTTAAATTCAAAGAGCTTAGTGATAATTAAAATTTCCTCATTAAATAAATACATGAGGACGAATCACCGATTTCTTTCCTTAATTTTTATTAGTACGTTTTTAAAACGTACTACAATATGAAGCCCAAATTATGCTTAGTCCCTAAACATGGAAAAAACAAACTACGTAAAAAATTATTACAAATATGGTATCAAAGGTACTAATCTCATAATTACTACAGTACCAAATATAAATGGTTTACAGCAATCTACACATCGTAAATACTGATAACGTAGAAGCTTTTCCTTACATTTTTTGAGAGAAGCTGCTACCATAGTGATTGTGAGATTCAGACCTTTCGCCGCACGGATATACTCTCTCACAAAAACTAAGTTATCAACCAAACTACGGCAGAAAATATTTTCAAAAAATATGATTACATGAATTTATCTCTTTAGCAACAATTTACATCGTTTGTTATTTTACCTGACCAACAAATAAAAAAAAGTAGCAGCCGACTAATTTTTTCATTTCAAGTTTTAAAGTCTAATAAAAACTTATTACTTTTGTCACGTTTTAAAATAAATTATTTTTGGCACATGATTGATACTATTATCGTTTAAAACTAAAGGACTCTTCACATGCAAAATTTAAACCTTAAGCCTCAATGGTAAATGGTATCAAATACGAGTTCTTTGAAACGTGAGCACTGTAGTCTCACGAAGAAAAGAATCTCCCTTTTCTTTAATGCTTCTTTGCTGAAATGCTAGTAAGATTGGCATAATCCGTCTGATATGTACTATGTGGTCGCTGTAATCATCATGGAATAATAATAACTAGTGGCTTGTAGGGGCAAAAGTCCCTAAAAATAAAATATCAATGCTGAATATTTAATGTAAGATGTTTAATAATCTAAAAATTTGATGCGTATAATGTTAAAGGTATTTCGACATTTGCTATACGTTTAAGACTTTTAAGAAAGGTCACAACTTCAGTATAGTAAAGGGCTGAATCCCTGGAACAGTGGCACTATCCGTCGACCTCAAAACAAACCCACTTCACTTTGTTTCCAATTAAACATATGAAAATGGTTTGAAAAACTTCTAAAAGTTAACCACAGAATGTAGCACCTAATTTATATCCCCAGGAAAGTCATGAGCTTTAACACAAAAATGTAAACAAATTGTATCGTTATCAAAATATCATCATCAAGCTCGTATGTGGCCTCTAGCTGTTCAAAAGTATATATTGGACGGTTGGAGTGTAATTATTATGGAAATTTCCGATTGAGGCTACATTTTTTACCCAATAGGCGAATAGGTGCGGATGAAATCAGAAAATGTTCTCTCATTGACGCTTCCACGCTCCACGTTAGAGTCTCTGGCTCCCCACCTTACGGGAGTTAGGTTTGGAGACCACCCAGTTTAGTGAATAGTTAATAATGAGGATTGAGGATTTTAACTTACGTCTCACACGTTTTTATGGTTGCCCGGGAGTAAATGCTGCTTTGTGTTTGTAGAGCCAATATTCATTGTACTTTCATTGGCCAAATTTAAAGTTGATGTTGCACTCAATCGCTGTTACTGCAGCACACTCTTGTTTCTAGGCCAAAAGTCTCAGCCCAGAAGAATGGCGACCATTTCCGATCGCACATAAAATTGGCAGAGCTATAAGCCTTAATAATGCTAAGTTTTCTCTATATCTATACTCTGCACTTATCGATAGTGTTAATATTACAAATCAGTTAGCTTTAAATCAGCATCAACTACTACTTATCTAAACAAAACAGACGTATGTAATTCCTAATGTTTTTAAAATGGTTATTACATTATAGCCACAAAATTATAAAATAAGAAAATTCAAAAGTAGAAAACAGTTATTTCTTATAGTAGGTTTAACCTACATTTAAAGCTGAATTTTAAATAAACCATAATATATATCAACATCTATCATGTGGTTTTAAACCAAGTATAAGCAACACATGTTTTATTGTAAACAAAGCAGAGGTTTTTAGATTCTAATGCTTTTTAAATGGCAGATATTTTATGTTATATCTATTTTTCTGGTGAATTTCAAGCAACTTTAGTATTTTTCCCGCCATCACGGAATAGAGACCTTTAATTTGAGGCCTCTCCCATCTTTCTACGACTTGCCGGACGCCCACAATTTCGACACAAAGAATTGCCTTACGAAAATAAATATATGATTATTAATTATATTATGGCCGAAGTCCATTCGGCCATTTGGCTGTTAGAGTCTAGCAGATGTGAATCGATGCAAATCGATTCGAACGGTAGAGGCTATACATGCACGTCGCGTCGCGTCCCAATTCGGCCGATTCGGCCGTGTATGCTCTTCAGAGCATTGGAGTCGGGCCGCGACGTGATGTGACGTGACGTGACGTATATGTATAGCCGGTTCCATTTGATTACACAGGTTTCATTTCACATCGAAAATGGACGTGACGTGTATGTATAGCAGCACCTTCAAGCGACAGAGAACGCATGGGCGCTTACGGAGCACCACACACTGCAAGAGGCGAGGCAAAAAGGCGCCTTTAGTCGAAAAGCGAAGCAGTAAGAAATTTCGTCGCATGGACAGTCGCTGACAGTCGGAGCGTTCTGCGCATGCGCGGGAGTCGATCCACCCGCTCTGAGCTTAGGCTACTGTCAAATATTCACGCGGTGTTATTTGAGTTGCGCATTGTTTCTCTTTATCAGTGCCGGATCTGACCGCAACTCTGTAACTCTATCTCCTAAATCCACTTATATCCATTTTCTGATTCATAGGATATAGGATGTACCCACATTTTGATCCAGCAGCTGTATGAAATCTCACAACATGAGAACAGTCTCTTCCTCCACATCCATAGTGCCTCGATAGCGCACAGTAGCGCACACTTGTAACCTATGTCAATCACCTGCGACAGCACATTCGCGACTGGACTCTATGAACCGCCCCAGAACTTTGGATACCTCGACTTCTGCAATGTGCGTTCGCTTTGCGACAAGGCAAGTCGAGCGACTTGTCAAACGTCGTCTTGCCTCGCCTTGACTGAAACAGTGTGTGGCAGGCCTTACTGATGTGTCAGCAGCATCGTGCGAGTATCTGACTGACTCCCCGTGAGGCTATGTACACATGAAAGCGTTGCAACGCGCGACAGATAACCCGTACCGTACACATGCACAGCGATGACGCCGCGTTGATCCCCAGTTCAGCTGGAGTAATGAATATCAAAAATATATTGATCTAGTTGCATCATGACTATTTAATGATCATAAAATAAAAACTGTCGTGTTTAATCATTTAAGAAATAATTTTCAATATTAAAAGTGTTTAATTATTTAAGGTTTTCTTCAATATTAAAAATGAATAATCGTCTAAGAAATTATTTTCAATGTTAAAAGTGTTTAATTATTTATCTGTGTGTCTTACCAAAATGTTTTAATTCCTCCTTTGAACTACCCTTTAGAGAAAACATGTCAACAATTGCTGCCAAGCTGTTCTTTTCATAACTCTATTTTTGTATTCTACACTTTGCATGTCCCATATAGCCGGGCGATTTTTTACTTCCTCTATGAAGTGCTTAGTGTCAAACTATGCGATATTTTCTTCCATGATTGAAGGTTATTACTGTTCTAAATCGCGCGCTTGACTGAACCATGTGTACTGTCTAATCTAGACCATGTGAACTCGAGCCGCCCACAAGTCGCGCGTTTCACGAAGAAACCTCGAGACGCGCGGTACGTCGCGCGACACGCTATCAGCGAGCGCCGCATGTGTACACAAACTTGTCCAGCATCTGTTCTATAGTAATTCAAAAACGCGCTTTGCAACGCGCGACACAACTCGCGATGGAAAACGCTCTCATGTGTACAGGGCCTGAGAAGTAACTGACCAGTGGCTACTAACGGTCTAGTGAACACAGTGTAAACGTATAACGTCAGTTGTACAGTGATTCACATCAATATTATGCGGACGAGTTCGAAAACTAGCCTGATCGGACTATTGGAGGGGGGGGGGGGTAAGGCGAGTAAACCTCTCCAAAAATGGGTTTTTTGGACTTTTACATAGAAAAATTAAAATAATGTAATTTTGGTTTACACTATTGAATTCAGCTTAGAAAACAAATAATTTAGTATTTTAAATTGATGCTCTACGACCATTGGTTACCGGGATATCGCTAGTGGTAAACACAGTACGTTGTCCCAATGTTATCCTTATGGGAAATAAGTAAAATTCTATATTTCGCTTATTCCTCAACATATCTCAATAAAATTTGGTAGATGGCTTCTTCTGGTTGAGATCTACTAAATATTCAATTAAAACCTACATACTCATTCCCCATGTTATTCTTATGGAGCTTACAAAAACATGTAAAATCTCGCTATGCTGGATTGAAATATGCTCTTTTGCATTTTAAATTCGCTGAGTATGCAGGTATGCTGCTTAGGGGGTGTTTTTCAATCATAACAGTTCTAGTATTTGATCCGCCTAGTATAAACAATAAACACACATACCAGAGACTTATTACATGAATCACAACTGCAAGACAAGTGTTGTGCGCAGTTTAAAACATCACTGGTCGCTCCCCCTGTAATTCAATGTTACTCAATCTTCTTAGGGAAGGGGTAACCTAAGATATGTCCTAAAAGGGACACAGTACGTTGGCCCTTTATTAACCTTATGGGAGATAAGTGAAATTCTATATCTCGCTTATTTCTCAACATGTTATCTCAAAACTTGGTTTATAGCTTCATTACGATAAGATTTAATGTATATTAGTCTAAAACCCCCAATAATTAGTCGCAGCAAACCTGCATACTCATCCCCCATGTTATCCATTTGGGAAATAAAACAATTCTACATATTCCTTATTTCGTAGCATATATTGATAAAACTTGGGTTTGGCTTCTTCTAATTAAGGAACTACCAAATATTGAATTAAAACCACCCAGTTTTAACTTACCTGTTGCAGCAAACCTGCACACTCATTCCCCAAATTGTTTTTGGTGATTACAAAACATGTCATATCTCCCTATGTTGGATTGAAATGTGTTTTTTTTTTAAATTTGAAATAGGTAGGTTTTTCACTTGATGTGAAGCTACTATAAAAAAGATATTGTGAAAAATATTATGAAAAATACATTATGAAGTATACAGTAATATAATTATTTAATTAATTTCAACATAAAAGATTTTATTTTTCAAATTTGTTTGTAGAAATAAATCTGAACCATCAATTTATTTCAGTTTAAAGAAAAAACTACAAAAATCTATTTACGAAAAAGCCAAAGAAAACTTTAAGAGTTTTTGAAATTAAAAAAGTAAATTTTTGTAAAAAATTCGCCAAAACGGGAAGAATGGTCGGCCCGAGAGATTTCTTCGGGTCATCGGGACACTTCGCTAAAAAAAAAAACGGGACTGACCCGTTCAAAAAGTGAAGTGCGGCCAACTTACTATCCACTAAATAGGTTACCGTGGTTGACAGAAAAGCTCTCTGAAGCTACCTAGGTCAAGACCAGATGGTGTTTGTATACACATGACATCTGGCTTGGAGATAAGATAAGAACTTCTCCAGACTGTAAAACAGAGATTCTGCGATGCTCACGCAACCTCACGGCGCAGGTGGGAACTAATCCAAAACCGTAACAGCATGTCCATTACGTCCATTACCGTACATCTTGTTCTCTGTATGATTCTTTCTTTGTCAGGAATGAATTTCTTTAAATTCGACAGAAAATGAAAAATAACGTAAAATATACAATAAATGTCAAGATTTGATCGATATTAACGGAAATACGCCATTTCCGTACTGTTCCTAAGTGTATAACGTTGTTTTTCGCGTTTAAAAATAATAAAACGTTATTGAGAACGACCGAGTCTACAGACAGACTTATTATTAACGATTTTGTTAATTGAACGTTCCATGGTTTTCGGAATGATCTTTTATGACCTCTTATACGTATACAAGTTTGCTAAAAGAAAGGCAAGAAAAGTTGCCTTTTATTAATTGGAAGAAAATAAAAATAAATTATAATTAAAACAAGCAGTCTCCTTTAATTCCCATTAAATATCACAATAGGACTGATTTTGTAATCATTAATATTGTTTTTGTACTATATTACAAAATATTGTAATAGTAGTGAATTTTGCAACAAGGGCCGAAAATGAGGGCCCTAAAATACTTTATTTGTTGTTTTTTCGTCACAAGTAAACAAGGCAGCCCATTTTGCCTGTTATTATAATTATGAACATCTGTCCCGGCCATTACTGTCGTTGATTTAAACTTATAGTATGGTTAAAATTTCAACAATATAAATTGAAGGTAGCGTGAGAATTTATAATGACTTAAAAATATTCCGGCAAGGTGATCTCTTGCACACTCCCGAAATGATGCGGATAGCTCTTTTCTGCAATCTAAAAACACGTAAAAAAATGTGACTATGACGTAGACACCCAGAGAATAATATCGTACCTTAATATTGAATCTATCAATGAAAAATATATTAACTTCATAAGAAAAAGGTTTTGACATTTGGAAAATCTGTGAAGCAAAAATAATTGAGAAGATAATTTTTGAACATAACGCATTAATGTGTTCAGACCAAGAAAATAGAAAATAAACGGTATCAGGAAACTGACACATACTTTCTCCCTTCATGTCATTTAAAACCAGAAAACATTTAAAGTAAAATAAAACAAATTAACAATTATTCATCACACAAATATATACCAAATTTTATCAAAATCGGTTAGTAAATAACGGAGATATCGGTTTTTGAATGTTTGCCATAAGAATAACATTGGACAACGTACTGCATTTACCGCCAATCTAAAATATCAATTATCTTTCTAACCAGTTGACGTAGACTAATGATTCAAAATACTAGATTATTTAGTTTTTCAAGCCAAATTTAATGGTTGCAAGTATATTTTCTTTAAAAGTTACAAATTTTGTGAAATTTGAAAAATATGAATTTTTTAACTCTTAAACCCCCATAACTTCTGAACCTGAATTTTTACAGACATGCGGGTGGTGTCATTTTATTTGTCATTCTAAGCACTAAAAACAATGAAATTTTTATCAAAATCGTTAGAGCCGTTTTTGAGAAATTTGGATTTTTGTCATTTTTTATGGGTTTTTATGGGGTAAATACCCTTAAAAATAAAAAATTCAAAAAAATGAAAAATATGCCTGGAGATACCACGGCTTTATACCTACATGCCAAATTTCATGAAAATCGGACCACTGGTGTCGTCTCTAGCTTTGTTTACATCCACACACATCCACACACAGACAGACAGACACCACGCCAAAAACCACTTTTTTGGATTCAGGGATCACTAAAACGAATATATCCACTAAGAACTCAAATTCGAAAATTTTGACGAAAACAATACTTTCTACATATACTATATATAGGGGGGAGAAAGTAATTGTTACTACGAGACCCTTAGTTATAGTTAAAAAACAACAATTATTAAGGGCCTAAATTTCATATTTACTATCAACGTTGTTTACCCTTAACTTCAATACGAAATGTGTTAAACAATGGCCATCTCTAGTAATAAGGCCGCGGCCCTCTACCTGGCAACGCCGCTTCTCAAGGGTTTTTTGCATAGTAAAACCATTGACTTTCCCCCTACAGAGCCAGCTGGTTTCAAGTAAACAAAAATTAGTGCCATAAGAGAGTATGGATAACCAAATCAGCTGAACCCTTAGGCGCGATGTTGCCATTTACTAGAGCCGCGGCCTTGTACTAGAGATGTTTATGGTTAAACTGACGCCCAACGAAATGGCTAAGTCTTTCACTATATGCGTGAGGACGCAAAACAGACAATAACTGTAAACCATATTATGTCCAAACGAGCGATAGATTTGCATAACTATATATCTCTTATCAGCCCGGAAGAGTGGTTAAAGCCCATAAGTGGTCTATGTTACCGGGAACTTGTTTAAATTTAACTGTGATTAATTTTAGTTCTTGTCGATGAGCCTTGAATTAAATCTATAAGCCCCCTCTTAACCGATGGACAAGGAGAAAAAATTCAAAATGCCGAATTATTTGTTTTCCAAGCTGAATTCAACGTACACCTTAATTGTTTACCACATAAAATTTACGGTTTTTGAGTTATAAGCAAAAATAGGTAAAAAATCAGATTTTATGCCTTATTTTGCATTTTGACAATTTTTTTGTCACGAAATTTTGTTAACAAACGTCAGATATTTGGATTCGGCGCCACAAAAAACATAGGGAACAACAAAAAATCAAACTTAACCCAAAACTTTTCCGCGAAAACTACATTTTGAATGGACTAAACATATTTCAAGCCACCCAAACTTTATCGTTGATAGATATATGACAATACGATAAATGTTAATTAGTTAAATCATCTTATGGTCTACGTATTTATAAATACCGTTTAACAAATATCGTATCGTTTTATCGTGAATGGCAAAAACTAATCACTACTTAACACGACTGTGCCAAATTTCATTCCGATCGGACCATTTCTGTGAGCGCTATCGTGCTGCCAGACACACACACACACAACCACACACACAGCAATTTGAAAGAATGATGTTTTTGGTATCTGAGTTCCGAAAACGAAAAGTTATGATGGTCCGGGGCTCTTACGGTAATAAAGTAACCTATTGTTGCAGCAGTAAATATATATTTAATTTGCGCCGTAAACGCTACGCTCACTATAACACTATTGTTAGGCAGTACCGTCAGACTACTTCATCGTAAAATCACTTTTCTTCATATTTCGTACAAGCTGCATTGTACTAAGTCTCGAACGACCTGTCAACGAACAACTTCATGAAAATAATTAACGTAGTTTAATAATTTACCACTCATGATTACATATCATAGTATTAATTTTTTAATGTACCGTTATGATTTTTACGATGATAAATGGTACAGTTCAAAGAACCCCTCTATGGTGACCTTGAAGCAGTGTCCCCCTCCCACCCCCCCCCCCCTTCTCTCCCCCTCGCGCTCAAATACGCGGCGTGTACGTCGCCAGACGCCATTCCTCCCTCAGCAGCGGACCGGCCAGGCCAACATCAGCGATCCCCGAGACCCCGCTTCGCCGAGTACCATGCAGTTCCAACTGGTCATTTGTGACGAGGTCGATGTAGGAATTCTACATGAGACACTTCTACATTTGATAGAGGACAATCCGCCGATACAACTGAAGGTCACCGTGGAGTTCGACAGCAATCTCTGCGGATGGGTAGATTCTTCGTCGTCGTCTTGTTCCCAACACGCCCCCGAATGGTCTACGGATCCCACAGCGTCACCTGTCGACAACCGAAAACGTTCGACCGGAAAAATCAACAGGCACCGACGATGACGGGACTTCGTATCGCGTTCACTCGCAAAATACCGAACAACACCAAGCGGATGAATCCCAAGTCTTAACATCACAATTATTCAACTTACAACTCACTAGGTTTATCATTGTTTTCCAAAATTCGTAAATTACAAACGTATTCTGAATTGTAGTTTTGAAAAAGTAACTAGAAAAAAACAGCCCTTAATGTCCTTGACCCAGAATTTACAACGGTACGGTAAAACTATTCCGTTTATTTTTCAAGACCAAGTTCTCCGGTAATTTCGACGCCGACGATACGCTAAAAACTATTTCATTTCTGCGTCATCGGAAAGCAACACTTGTGTTTTCGCGACATTATGTAAAATTTGCTCCGACAACTACGATACGCTTAGCGTCAAAACTCACCGTAACACTAAGTTCGACAGTACGGTAAAACTACTTGAACGGAAAATCCCTTTCCTTTATATTTCGACTATATCTCATACTTTACGATAAAACCTCGATTTATTTTCCAAGTCTCAGTTCTCCGAGCGGTAATTTTGACACCGACGATACGGTAACCGCCCGGCACCGCACTGCAACTCCGACTGTCCCCCGTCGTCGCACCGGCCTCTCGGCGGCGCCGTCCACCCCGGCATCGCCTCTGTGACGTCATCACTACGTCACACATCCGTCATCAAATACCTCACCAATACGTCAAAAATACGTCACCCATACGCCTCAAGTAAGACACTATTTTATCATTTTACCCTAATACGTCATAAAACACGTCACCCATACGTCACAATTACGACACTATTTTACCATTTTGCCTATGTCAGCTGATCTATACCTATCCAACCACATCTACTCTTGGGGGGAAATAATACTTCACTAATAAAATAAAGTTTTGGGTTGCGTTAAAAAAACAGCCTGTAGAATAGTATTATGGGGTGTATGAATGTTTCTTTCTTAGTAAATGGTATAAATTAACTCCCATTTGCATACAATTTTTTATTTTGCTGTTTATTCATAAAAATATTGATATGATACATGAATGAATCTGTAAAATTGTTTTTCTAGTAGTGTATGAATAGAAACGTATATATACAGGGTGTTCATTAAAGTTGGTAACAAACTTCGCGGGCTGATAGTACTCATCAAAACTAAGAAAAAAAATCCTATAAACATGGGTCCTAAAATGCTCGGTTATCCGTCTGCCGGTCTGTATGTGTTTTTAACATGATTTTGCAAAACTTTGAAACTACTGAAGATATCAACTTCAAACTTGGTACGTATATGCTGACTATTAGGACCTATTTTTGTGCGCAGTATCAAGTTTCTACTTTGTACCATTTCAAAATGACGACCATTTTTATATTTTAAAAATTAATATCTTAAAAACCGTAAATTTAACGAAAATCTTACTAGAGACAAAAAAGTTGCGCTATTTTATTTCCTACAAAACCATATAAAGATTATTAGGATCGAACAACAATTCATTGAGTTATTGCAATTTCTTCAACAGAATACATGCTTGTTTATGGTAGTTATAGCAAATTTGCTTAAATTCTGATAGAAAAATTGCAATAACTCCGTTAATTGTGGTTCGATCTTAATAATATTTATATTTTTTGTAGAAAATAAAATTACGCAACTTTTTTGTTCCTTGTAAGATTTTCGTAAAATTTACGGTTTTTAAGAAATTAAGATTTAAAATGTAAAAATGGTCGCCATTTTGCCATTTTGAAACGGTACAAAATAGAAACTTGATACTCCGCAAAAGATTAGGTCCTAATAGTCAGCATATACGTACCGAGATTGAAGTTGATCCCTACAGTAGTTCCAAAGTTATGCAAAATCATGTTAAAAACACATGCAGACTGACAGACGGATAACCGAGCATTTTAGGACCCATGTTTATGGAACGTTTTTCTTAGTTTTGATGAGTACTATCAGCCCGCGAAGTTTGTTACCAACTTTAATGAACACCCTGTATATATATATAGTCCCTTAATGGGGGTTAACTCGGAACTTTCATTGGACCAAGCACTTCCTTAATCCTTATTAACTGAGTTGATATCTTCATTTGGTCTGCGGGATACTGTCCGATCATACACTAGAGAATTCAATAGTTCCAAGTCACTTATAGATCTTGTCTTTTGTAATATTGGCCCGTCACTTTTGAATACTGATTTTGTTATTTCTGGAATTTCGGATCACCATGCCCAGGTTTCTGATGTAAAATTAATCAATCCGCTCTTAGTCGAACAACCAAAATGGAAACAAAAAAGAGTCCTCAGTGAACAAAATATTCGTATTTTTAACATCTTGTTATCTAAATAGTCATGGAATGAAGTATATGCTTCAGTTGCTATAGATAGTAAAATGGATTGTTTTATTTCTACTCTGAATTACTACTTTGATTTGTCTTGTCCTGTAAATAGATGCAAGATTAGGTCTAGGAAGACTTATACTGAAATTCATTTTGATACAAATCTTTCCACAATGCGGGAGGATTTATTGAGGTTGTACTATTCTTCAAAGGACTTCGATCAGACACACCCTTTAAAGCAGTCTTATCTCAATTTAAAGAAGCGTTATAGGTCAGTTGTCAAGACAGCAAAGGCAAACAATGTTCTTCATCACCTCACTAGTTCTTGTAATCAATCTAAGGCGGTCTGGGATGTTATAAATGAGACTGTCCCTAATAAAGGCCCCAAACATTTTAGAAACATTCAGGGTGAGTCTTCTGATGGAGTTCAGTTACGTGATCATTTGGAAGTAGCCAACTCTTTTAATACTTTCTTTTTTGAAATAGCAAGTAATTCTGTTCTTCATCCTGTTGCGCTGAACAATATACTTTCTGTTCCGGCTTCTTGTTCATCTATTTTCATTCAGCCTACTGGTGAATCTTAGATAATCAGTAACTCTCTAAAAGTCAGCAATTCCGCTGGAAAAGACGGAATCTCATCCAAAATACTCATGTCCGTAGGACAACTTTTGGTTCGTCCCTTATGCCATCTGGTCAATTCCTCTTTTGAAGAGGGTAAATTTACCAAATCATTAAAGTCAGCCATTGTTAAGCCTCTTCACAAGAAAGGTAGTACCCTTTGTCAGAATAATTACCGTCTCATTTCTATTACCTCAACCTTTTCCAAAGTGTTTGAAAATGCTTTTCTAAACCGCCTTAATCCCTTCTTGGTAGAAAACCAGACCTTGTTCACAAACCAGTTTGGTTTTAGGCAAAAAGTTCCCACCGTTGATGCCATGTTCAGCTTTATCTCTAATGTTATTAAAATCTTGATTAGCACAAGATCATCAAGATCTCAAATCAAATCAAATCAAATCATCTTTATTCATTTACAATATATACAAAGATACATCGAATAGTGTCAAGAGAAGAACATAGCCAGCGTAATAACACTAAAATATCTCCAAATTAGATACATACAATTTTAATTAATTACATTTTCCTTCAAATTTATTGTTTATTTGTACATTTTTTAATGTTAAGGTATCAAATAATGTTACCTTAATTTCTTCTTGCATTCCAAAAATTATCAAATGAATACAGGGACAATGTCAACAAATACTCTTTTAAAAGTTTCCTAAAAACATCAAAATTATTCTCACGGAAAATATTTTCGGGTAAACCAAATAAAAACTTAGTGCCAGTGAAACTAGTTTTTTCTCATAGAATTCTAATTTGTGCTGTTCAACATATCTATTGTTTCTTAAATTATAACTATGTAGATTTGGATTACCGGTTTGATAGTTTGATTTTTTTACATGTAGTATGGTTTCAAATATGTATAAGCTATATATGGTCATAATACCTAGTTTTGAAAAGTATGGCTTTACTGTTTGTCGATTTTTGAGGTTGAAAATAATCCTTAGTGCTTTTTTTGCTGACGAAGAATCCTTTTCAAGTTCTTTTTACTGGTACCGCCATAAATTGCTATGCCATAAGACATATGTGAATTTATTAAGGCAAAATATATAGTTTTTAAAGTTTCAATACTACAAATCTTTGACATTTGTCGCAACGCATATAGACCAGATGACATTTTACTTATCACATGATCAACATGATTATCCCAGGTTAAATGCTGATACAATAATAGTCCAAGAAATTTGGTGTACTCCAATTTGTTTAAATTTGAATCATCGAGGTAAACATTCGGTTCTAATTTAAATCTTGTTTGTTTTGTAAAAAATGATAAAAAATTTGATTTTTGAGAATTAATTAGGAGATTTTGGTTATTTAGGAATTCTTTAACTGACAAAAGATTCAAAAAAGATTTAAGTTCAATTTCTTCTTGAGAACTGCCTGTGACTGTAATATTCGTGTCATCAGCATAGAGGCACACTGAACCCCCGCCATCAATAGCTCGTGGGAATCCTCTCATGTAACACAGAAACAACAGAGGACCTAAAATAGACCCCTGGGGGACACCATATTTAATAGTTTTGTAATCAGAATGGAATTTTTGAGAGTATGTGTATTTGCAGTTTGGAAAGCTAAAATTATGTTGAATTTGAACACATTGTTGCCTGTCTTTTAGGTAAGATATAAACCAATTATATTCCTTATTATTTATGTTCAAATCATGTAGAGCATCAAGTAACTTTTCATGTGACACACTGTCAAATGCTTTAGAAAGGTCTAGAAAAATTCCAATTACTTTTTCATTTCTGTCAATTGAATTGATAATTGATTCGATAAAATTTATACCAGCAGTTATGGTAGATCTACCTGGACGGAAACCATGTTGCTCATGATCTAGCAATTGATTTGACTCAAGATAATTCAAAAGCTGGTTATACACTACTTTTTCAAAAATTTTAGAGAAAACAGGGAGTAACGATATTGGTCTATAACTGGTGGGATCATGCATATCACCCTTTTTATAGACAGGTATTATTTTTGCAATTTTCAATTTAGAAGGAAAATAACCACAGATCAAAGATGAATTTATAATGTGGGTTAGTGGTCTTAAAATAAATGGTAAAGCATGTTTAACAATAGTGATTGGAATGTCATCAATTCCTGCTGAGAACTTATTGTCAAAAGATTTAATGATTTTTTCAATATCTGCTTGAGTAACTTCTTTGAATCTGAACAAATTTCTTGGTGGTGGTAATTTTTTTAAATTAGGATCTACAGAAATTTTACTATCAATATTTGGGAGGACAAAATCATCAACCACATTAATAAAGAAATTATTGAAGATATTTCCTATACTTATTGGATCAGATTCTAACTTTCTGTTTGAAACTAATTTTACATTTTCATTAAGTTTTGTTTTACTATTCACTTCGGAGCTAATAATTTTCCATGTTGATTTAATTTTATTGGTAGATTCCGCAATTTTTATGTCAAGAAATTGTTTCTTTTCGTTAAATATTTCGACTTTTAGCTCATTCTTTAAATGTTTTATTTCTTGTTTTAGATTGTCATTTTTTAGTAATCTGTACCGTTTTTCAAATTGCACCAAATTTTCTTTTTTCTTTTTTATGTCACAGGAGATCCATGAATTAAATTTATTACCACCTTCAATTCTTGATACTTTAGGAAAACTAGTTTCAAAGGCATGAGAAAATGCAGAATAAAAGACATCATACTTTTCCTCTACACCAACCTGGTACATTTCCAACCAGTCTTCTTTCGCTAAGAATTTTAAGAATAAACTTATATTAGACTCTGAAAAATCTCTCCTAAATACCTTATTTACAAAATTAACATTATTTTTAATACCAAGGATTTCAAAAACCTGCCCGTCATGATCTAAAATGCACGTTATAACTCCAGATATTTTTAATTTTTTACAGTTAATATTAGTAATAAAATTGTCAATTGCTGTTGCTGATTCGGAGGTCACCCTAGTGGGAAAATTTACTTTATATTCCAAATTATAAGAATTTAGCAAACTTTTAAATGTATTGTAAGTTGTATTTTTCTTTAGTACGTCAATATTTAAGTCACCTGCAATAACAATGTTTTTAAATTTTCTGCTTAGTATACTACACATAAAATCAAACTTATACAAAAAAGATTCAATTAAACGTTCCTGTGGTGACCTATAAACACAGGCTAAGATGAAAGAAAAACTATTTACAGTGATCTCAGACAGACAACACTCAAACTCCATTTCCACCATAAGATCTTGGACAGCAGTTATTCGTATATTCTTATTTTTAATGTTTTTTCTCACCAATATTAAGACTCCCCCTCCTCCAGAACGATTTCTTGTATAAAAAGAACTTTTATTGTAATTTTCAATATTAAGAGTCATAATTTCAACTTCAGACATTTTGTGCTCTGATATGGCAACTATATCGGGTTGTATCTCATTCAGGTTAATTTTTAATATATTTAAACGGGAGGAAAGATGCTGTACATTCTGGTGTAATATTTTCAGAGATTGAGGTTGAGTGTTGTTTATGTTATTTGTATTACTATTATTTAATTTAGAATTTGTGTGACATTTTTTGCCATTAAAACTTTGAACATTTACATCTGAAATTTTTTTAAGTTTATTATTTGAATCAGAATACGCAAAGTTGGAAAATATATGTTGATCTCTAATATTAGTATTTAAATTACATGCTGAAAAGTTTTCATTGTCGTTAGAAATTAGTTTAAATCTAGATTTAGGACTGGAGTGCCCACTTCACCAACACTATAATGCCCATGATTTTTTTCACTTTCACTTGACACTGCTTCCATTCCCTCTTTGGCTGGTGAGCTCTGCTGGTCTATAGAGAGTAGCTGGGTACAGGATTCCTCTGCTCTTACTGTGGTTCCAGGTGTCTGTGGTGAATGTGATGATGAGGTGGTCAAAGGTTGATCTGAGTGTGGGTTGTCAGGCGCTAAGTGATCTTGATGGTATTTAGATAAAATGCCATATTTAAGTCGTGCATTGAACTTATCAAATGTGAGACCGTTCCACAGTACTCGAGTGGATCTCTGATAGAAGGATATGATGTCCACAGAAGCCCCGGTGAGTTGCTGAAACCTCGTTATTTTGGTTATGAAATGTTCTAAGGGTACTTTGTCACGTACACAACCCATGGCTGAGCAGATTAGCTTTGTATATCCTCTTCTTTTGAAATCAGTAATGAGATCTTCGAATGCAGTGTCATAGCCAGTTAGCCTAGGTTTGTTATTGTACTTGTCCTTAGTGATAAGTGAATAAACTACTGCTCCTTCAGGGACTTGTTGGTAAGCGAGGTGTTTTGTTACACAGTCAGACGCATCTGTCTTTGGTGTTTTTTTTTAATCTCAGTAAAGCCTTTGATATGGTTAATCATTCTTTACTTTTACATAAACTCGAGCATATTGGTATTCGAGGAAATGCTTTTGGATGGATATCTTCCTTTCTCAAAGATATAACGCAATCTGTTGAAATTCCACATCTAGATGGTAATGGGCAGCTTTCATATCACCTCTCTGACGAAACTGTTGTAGGTTGTGGCGTTCCACAAGGTTCAGTCCTGGGACCGATTCTCTTTGTCATGTTTATTAAGGCTGCGGTGTACACCGGCACAAAATCTCAGAATGATGTTTAGGAACGGCCCGGAGAGCGCTGCATCGCCAAACGTCGTTAGAGGGGAAATTGGTGGGAGAAGTTTTTGAGTTTCACGGGTCGCCCACTGCAGCGCTCTGACTGCGGACTCTGCGGAGCGCAGCGTACATACGCACCGTTTTGCGTGCGAGCGCATAGATCACCTGCTTGCAGCCCACCGCAGTCACCGCAGCGTTATACCGAGTACGCCGAGCATCGAGTTGCGCTGTCCTGTAAAACACTTGCCGCACGGCTCGATCTCTGTTTATGTTGGCATTAATAAATATGCCTATAACGTACCTTCGATTCTCACAATAGCATCAATACTTTTTCTCTAAATAAAGCGGATTTTATTGACGGATGTGTTTACCATTAGGGTATAAACATATTCAAAGATAAAAGTATGAATAAAACTTCTGTCTTTATTAGTTAACTTTGTCATTTAACGAAAACCTCATGCCTGTCGTGACATTCGTGACATTAACCAAATCTCTCAAAATAAAACACTCAGTATTTACAAATATTTATACAAATCTATTTGCTCACATCTGACACACGAATAGTCATGTTAAATAATAACTTACTTTCTACTGACAATAAGCTCAGAATCTGTCCCTTAAACACGTTGATGCTAATCCATGAGGCTATCTAAATGGAATCAAGTTTAAAAATTTAATTAAAATTTTTATTACTGCAGAGAGTCTGCTCTGGCATGCTAGGCCTGATGCGTTCGTTAATGATTCATCATGTTGAGAAGAATCACTTATGGAAGAAAACATGACATTTACACCCTTTAGGGTAGTATGACACTAGTTCAATATTTCAGGTGACATCTGTAATGTGATAGTCAAATTGTCTTTAAGAAGATTGAAAGAATGTAAATTCATTCATATTTTAATAATATACTTTAATAAAAAATTAATAAATTAACAACACAGAATCTTAGTGTAGTTTAGATTACTCCGCTGTAAGTTTCATGAATATTTCAGTTCGTTTTAGCACTGCACAGTACACCTGCAATATTGCTGACAGATTTCACCTGCAATATTGCTCTAGTGTCATACGACCCTATACGACCCTAATAGGGTAATATCTGGAAAATTTACAATTTAGGTACAAACATACTATGTTCAGCAAGGGATATAAACACTTCGGAGACAGTTTTTTAACCGTCTCGTAGAGAGTAACTTCATATCAGTGATTCGGAGACGAGACAGCAAAATATGAAGAGTAACTTCAGTTTTCCTAAACTTATGGGCTTAGTGTCGGAATTTATATTGATCCAATACCACTGATCCAAGCACTGGCAGAGCCGCTACACATCCAACTTATCAAGGTTCATTTACTGCCTACACAGTCCAAGCTTATACCAACATGTTGTTAATGATTCAAATCCAAATTTTTTTATTGCAGTACAGACAATGCAGATTGTATTGCAAACGTCAAGAATAGGTACAATCTATTTTTATTTCACTTTCATTTAAAAAATGACATGCAAATGCTAGATTTAATTCACCTGAAAAATATTTTCTAATTTTGTTTTCCCGCTGGAGAAGGCAAGTCATCAATTAAGTAAAACGATTTTGGCACTAAAAGGAGTTTAAGACGAGTTTTGAATTGATTTTGATTTGGTTTCTTTAGGAGGTTTGTTAATAAACTTTAAACATCAGCCTGCAAATCTAAGTACCCAAACACCACAGACGTATGCTGCTGCCTACAGAATCTGTGCCTGATCCTGGTGTCATAATTAATTGTGAATTTGACTGTCCTGAATAAGATGACATTTTTGCGGAAGTTTAATACCACTTCAAAGATGTAAAGTGAGGGCAGAGTGAGTAAATCAAGCTCCATAAAGGCAACCCAGGACGATTCTCTTGAATGCAAATTAAAAATTATTTTGATTGCTCTTTTTTGCAATTTAAACACTCATTCCAGTCTGCGTTTGGCACAACCACCCCATGGTCTGTTGCCATGAGCCAGACGGGGAAAAATCAGGCCATAGTAGGCCATTATAAGTATATTTCTAGAGCATACTTTGGCTAGGTTGCGGAGAGCAAAAATACCCAATGTGACCTTTGAACAAACATGGTCAACATGGTCGCTCCATGTCAGACCTCTATCAAGGATCATTCCGAGGAACTAAGTAGAATAAGGTAGGAGGTCTTCATCCACCTTGGATGATGCATTTTATCATGTCACAATAAACACTTAAACTTGTAAAAAACGAAACTAAAAACTCATAAACGAAGAAAATACAACTGAGGAACTACTTCTCCTGTCACTGCTGCTTTCAAGTAAGGATGCGACCACGTGATCTGATGACTTCCGGTTATCAGGTTCCCACGCAGGCGCCAGGCGCGTATCTACGACCTGCACGTGGTCTGCAGGAAGTACTCATTTGCTGTGTCCAATTTCTCATTACTACCTAATTATTTTAAACCAATGAACGAAGTAGTGTTATAATAATAATAAAATTAATATATCTTTATTGTGTCGACAATAATTACATATTGTATACAATGCGTCAATACTGTATATAAAATTTACTTTTCTAAAATATTACGAAACAACATACTTGTTTGCCAGTCACTCTCGCATTCATACATACATTTGTTGCACACTCATACACACATACATACGGGACAACGTTGCCTGAAGACTCGCGATTTATACTACTATAATACAACCCGACGGATCCTCATGAATTCCTCAACCGAGTAAAATAACCTAGACACCAGAAACCGTTTCAAAAAGGTTTTGAATTGGTTTTGATTTGCTGACATTTTGATCTCATCAGGGAGCACGGTGAACACTCTGAGGCCGACTTGTGTCGGAAGGTGCTCAAAAGCAGTTGTTCTGTGATGCGGAATCCGAAAATTATCCCTGCCTCTTGTCTCATATCAATGGACATCTCGACCGCGAGTCACAGTTTGCGATCGGACATACGCACTGACCTCGAGCATAAAGAGGCAGGGCAGAGTGAGTAAGCCAAGCTCCCTGAATGAAACTCTACACGACTCTCTGAAATTTAATTTTGGCATGATTCGAACTGCCTTTTTCTGCAGCCGAAATACTCGATCGAATTTGTACTTTGCGCAGCCACCCCAAAGCCTGATTCCATAGGCTAGGTGTGGGTAAATAAGGCCAAAATAGGCCATTCTAAGTACATCTTGAGTGACAAACTGAGCAAGGTTTCGCAGAGCATAAATACCCTGAGAAACCTTTGAACAGATGTGATCAATGTGGTCGTCCCAAGTCAGGCCCTCATCAAGGTACATTCCTAGGAACTTTGTGGAATCTGTTTCCTCTAAAAGGACATCATCCATAATGACAGCTGGTTGATTTTCTTGACTTTGCTGTCGGAGAGAAAAGTTGTGTTTGAGCTGTTTGATTCTAGATTGATTTCTGAAAAATTTTGAATGATGGAGTTCAAGCCAACAAAGGATTTTAGTTCCAGATCCCTTAGGGATTTTTCTTTAAAACAGAGAGTTGTGTCGTCAGCATACTGAATCACATTTCCATTTTGGACAGATTCATTTAAATTGTTGACATAGATCAAGAAGAGAACTGGACCCAGGATTGATCCCAGTGGGACCCCTTGGGAGATTTTGATCTTGTCAGAAAATTGGTTTCCAACTAAAACTTGTTGCTGCCTATCGCTCAGATAAGACAAGGGCCACTTGTGTGGCAGTCCACGAACACCATAGGCATGCAACTGGTGCAACAGTTTCGCATAATGCACGCAGTCAAAAGCTTTGGAGAGATCAATAAATATGCTGAGCACATGTTCTCGTCTCTCAGAGCCATCGACAACAGTTTCAACGAGTTTGGTAACAGCATCAATATTTCTCATCCTTCCTAGGAACAGACTACTGTTCCACTGTTCATGGGTGGTTGACCTGTGTTTTAGCAAATTTCCCCTATAGGTAAGAAGCTGTTACCGTAGTACTCATGGTAAGACCTAAGCCCGAGACCATGATAACTTTTCGTTTTGGGGCCCCCAGAAGCAAAAAACACTATTCGTTCATTTTCATACATATATATATATAGTAGTAATTTCTCTTCAATTTCAAGTTTCAAACATTTATTAATTTTCGTTTGACTAGTAAACTTCATCAGATAAATATAAGGTGTATAAACATGTACAATATAAAAAATATAGAAAGAAATTCATTTTTATCTATAAAAATAAAAATAAAAAATATATATACATATATATGACTTTAAGCACGATAGCGGCCGTAAAAATGGCCCAATCTGAATGAAATTTGGTACAGCCATGTAAAGTAGTAATTATTCGGACGAGTTCGACAACCAGCCCGATCGGACTACCGGAAGGGGGGGAAAGGGGGGTAAACCCCCCAAAAAATGAGTTTTTTGAGTTTTTTACATACAAAAATAAAAATAACCAATTTTTGTTAGCACCACTGAATTCAGCTCAAAAACACAAACAATTTAGTATTTTGAATCACTGCTCTATGTCCATTGGTTTCCGAGACATTGAAAGTGGTAAACACAGTACGTTGTCCCAATGTTAACCTTATGGGGAATAAGTAAAATTCTATATCTTGCTTATTTCTCAACATATCTTAATAAAACTTGGTAAATGGCTTTTTCTAGTTCAGATCTAGTAAATATTGAATTAAAACCACCCAGTTTTAATATACCCGTAGCAGCAAACCTGCATACTCATTCCCATGTTATTCTTATGGAGCTTTCAAACACATGTAAACTCTCGCTATTTTGGATTGAAAAAGGTTGTTTTGCATTTGAAATTCGCTGAGTTTGCAGGTCTGCTGCAACGGGGGAATTACTAATTCTGTAAGCGATTTTTTTAAATCCAAATTGTGAGAGTTTGACAGCTCGCAGGATGATGGGAGAGGGCGCAAATTAAAGGTCTTGGTCCCAGGGTGTCGGGAAAAATATCAGGTTATGTCCAAATCTACCAGAAAATGAGAAATAACGAAATATATCTTCCATTTAAAATGCATTGGGATTGAAAAACGTCTGCTTTGTTTACATTAAACATGTGGTGATTATGCTCGATTCAAAGCCATATGCTAGATATTGACATGTGGGTTTTTTTTCAAAATGCAGCTAACTATGCACGTTCATTGTACTATAGGAATTAAATATTTCAACTTGTTAGGGGGTTGAGTGTATTCATTTAAAATTATAAAGGGTTAAGTTCGTTTGTTTTGTTTACGTTAAACGTTTACGGATTATAAAAAAATACGGTTTTAGCGAATTTCCCCATATAGGGAAGTAGCTATTTTACTTTTATATCTCCCGCTTTTATAATTTAGGGGCTTTAACCTTCTCACCATTTAAAAAGCAAGGAGAATTAAATACGTCTGTTTTGTTTACATTTGTTTTGTTTACATTGTTTACATTGGTCAACGGGAGACCATTATTTTCTCCCCAGTACTTTCTCATGGACTATTGTATATGTGGCAGCAGATCAAGCCAACTCCTTTGAGGGGCTCATAAGATTCGTAGAAAACACTAAAGAAACATGGACATCTCCTTAAAGATTATTGACCAGAAATTTAGTTTAAAAAAGCTTTAGTACAAAATGTCAGTATAACTTGAAGTCCAACCATGTAATTAATAAAATAGTTCTAGAATACTGTACCATAATTATATTTATTTTGAAATCAATACACAATAATTGTTGAAGAATTTTACACCCTCAAAATCTTTAAATGTCTGGTGGCTTATCTATGTTATATAGAACAACTAACTGTTTAAATGATTTTTTGCTCACAGTACAGTAGTGAAATGCTGTGAAACATTTAAATATTGTTTTATAATGTAAATATGGATCTGAATGTATGTCAAATGTGAAAATTACGAACCTATTAGCTGAGAATTTTCCAGTAATGTATTTGGCCCATATAGGACTGATCTGTAAAGCCCATGTATAGGCTTTTAAAATCCCTTATAAAATGAGATGTTTACAAACATGTGGCCATATGCATAGCGCATAAGTAATAAATAGCTGGAGACGTGGAGACTATAACAAATTATAATGTGTACTATAAACATTGTCATTTACCTGAGACTTTGCTGTACAATAGACTGTTCTAACCTGTCCGAAAAATGAGTTCAGCAAATACAGTAGTACAGTTTAGAAATCTATTAAGTGATTGAGTCATCAGCGAAATGAACTGGAGTGGAGTATTAATGGTATCCTACAACTATTATTGAATAAAACGAAATCAAACATAGTAGACAAAAAGGTCCACTAAAAAGTATGAAATAATTTATTTTTGGTAAAAAAAACAACCGACTTCAAACGCTCTAAAAAGTATGAAATAATTTTATTTTATAATTCAAATGTTGTAATATCCAAGCTCACGTATTTCAAGTCGGCGTGGCTCTATCCGTACATGATAAATTAAACGAACTTCTGTTAGCAAGGATCAGTATCTCAGCTTAGTCCAAAGATAAATGTGGGATAAAATTTCATTCGTCAACTCGAATACTTTCCTTTGAAATGCAAATTTTCAAATATTGTAGGCCTAGAAATAATTTCTCCAGTTTTAATTTTAAACTCTCCCTTGCTCTTGATATATGAAATCAACACAATTTTTGTTTTAATGTTACATTCATGTCAATCATATTAAAACAGATATTGACACAATACCCAATACCCAATTTTCATAAATACTCTTCAAATCCTACTAAGACTTCAAGCCGTTCTGCCAAGAAGATAAATAACTAAGATGCAATATAGAGCCGCGCTGACTTGAAATACGTGAGGTTGGATATTGAACAATTTGACTTACAAAATAAAATTATTTCATACTTTTTAGAGCGTTTGAAGTCGGTTGTTTTTTTTTTATTAAAAATAAATTATTTCATACTTTTTTATTTTTGATTTTGATGTTATTCTTATGGGTTTACTTTGTCTCCAGCCGGGAGACAAACTATTATTGTACTCACCCAATACAAGGAGTAAAAAGCGTCCAAACAAAGCAGGTGGGGAAAAATATAATTTTATGACTTAAATTTCTTGCATTTCCACACCCACTGGTGCATTCAATGCAGGGCGGGCGATAAATGCATTGCATAAACCAGACAGATCGGACCACCGAAAGTGGGGGGGGGGGGGGTAAAGGGGGATAAACCCCAAGGCTGCTATACAGATATAGTATGGTAGCCTTGGGCTATTCCGACCACAATTTCCAAAAAAAACGTGATCTATCTATCTATTATACTAATTTGCTAAGGAATTTCTTGTGTACAGCAAAACTCCTTTATTTATGAACCGATTTTGATGATTGAGGTGTCAAATTAAAGGGAATTTTCTGTAGAGGTTATGGAATAATTTTTGTAATCCTAAGTTCAATGTGCTTTGCCCCACTGGACTTTAAAGTTCCCATGTATTTTAAATGGAAGTATATTTTACCAAACATATGGTTTATATAAACTCTTTTTATTTTAATTAACAGCTGTCTTGAGAAAAACCTTAATGTCTACCTTCTGTCACTTTGATATTTATTTACATTTTTTGGTTATTTTTTTAGTTTACAACAACTATTTTGTGAAAGCATTCATATCTTGGTGGATTATTAATATTGAAATATAATATTCAAATAAAATTTAAATCTGTTGTAGAAAATAAATCTGTTGTAGAGAATCACTCACATAAAATAATTTTTAAAAGTGGGTGTAACAAGCGTAATAAAGTAAACCAATAAATTTCATTTCACCAATACCAAACAAATATATTCTCTTCAAACTGTCTGTCTAAAAGAAATTCCTGATCAGTTCTTTAAAGACGGAGACAAACGAATAAGAATTTAAAAAAGTGTTCCAACTTCCAAGTGGTACTTCACGAAGGGTTTTACACTCCAACAAGAAATATGAAGGATTAGGAATAAGGAGGATAGCTTGGGAGATATGATTACTGGCTTGCTTAAAAAAGAAATATACCTTAGGATAGAAGTAATTAGTTATCCACAACCAATTATTCAAGATTTGAAGGAGATAGAGTTTTAACTATGGGCCTCCCAGCCACAAAAAGAGAAAACAATATTTTTATGTACAAGAAAGTCCTAAGTGTCAAGTGTTGAAGAAGTATGGACTAAATCCAGGGAATGGCGGGATTGCATGAAGACAACCTGTAACGGTGAAGGTTGCCAGAGGGCCTAATAAAATTGTTGCAGACATTAGAATGCGTTTGTGAACAAATTAAAGAAAGAAAACTGTGAACCATATGAACAACTATGCTTTACCTCAGTGGAGAGCAAATATTGATTATTATACTTCTAGAAATCACCAGAAAAAATATGAAAATTAAAGAGAAAACCAAACTAAAATCATAATAACGCTAAGATAACATAAACTTATAAGAATTAAACTAATAATGATATCAAATATTTTGCAAACTATATAATATATGCCTGCTCAAAGTTGACAAAATTTTCTCTCATCATTTAATAGTTAATTTCATTAACTGGAAACGACTAGTTTAAATTATTTTACCTGGAAGTAGACACGTAATTATTAGTAGAAAATAGGCTCACAACATTATGAAACTGGTCTAAAAAGCTAACTAATGCTTTAAGGAATTAAAACACCTCTGAAATCATTTGCCATCAAATTTATTAATTGTTAAAAGGTTCATTTAAAAAAAATGGAAATTTAAATTGTTTGAACGTAATTAAATGAAACCGCACGTATTTCAACTAGCCTACATTATTTCGTTTTGTGAGTAACTATTCAACTTATAATAATTTCCCCCCAAACGTAAGTTTTACTACAAAATATTTTGTAAATAAACTATGAAATGTTCTTACAAAGAATTTAAAATTTAATTTGTTCTGTGAAACTAGAGCAGAGTGGTACGGAGTGTTACAGCCTTGAGCCAAAACCATATGTGTGTACATTAATTAACGCTGGAATCCAACAAATTTGCCAAAAGTTCGATACATTCAGTTGTTCATCATGGCATCTACAACACCATGGCATTTTCTCCTTTTGTTTCAGGTAAATGTTTTTTCTGTATTTTCATGAAATTTTGCGTATAATTATTTTGTATTTTTTATATAACTCATATTATATTATTTAAATGCGCTCGAAAAAGCAAACAATTTAGTATTTTGAGTAATTGCTCTTTGTCCATTGGTTACTGAGATCTTGAAAGTGTTAAACACAGTACGTTGTTCCAATATTAATCGAATAGGAAATAAGTAAATTTCTACACCTCGCTTATTTCTCAACATATTTTAATAATACTTTGTGGCTTCATCTAGACGAATCTAATGTATTTTAGTCAAAAATCCCCTAAAGTACCATTTTTGAGGCAGCATACTCATTCCCTATGTTATGCTTTTAGGAAATGAAAAAAAATCGATATCTTCATTATTTCTTAACATATTTTAATTAAACTTGGTATGTGGCTTCTTTCAGTTCTTACTAAGACCTTACTAAATACTGAATTGAAACCCTTATACACCCAGTTATAACATACCTGTTCCTGCAAACCTGCTGGAAGAGTAACTCATTCCCCGTGTTATTCTTATGGAGATTACGAAACCTCGTCATATCTCGTTATGTTTGATGTACATTTTTTTCTTTTGTATAAATTCGCTGAGTATGGAGGTCTGCTGCAACGGGGGTGCTTAGGTCATAGACAGTTAAATCAGTTCGATAAACTGCATCAAATCATCTTAAATACAAATTACTTCGATGTCTAATGTCTAGTTTGTAGGACAAGTTGATGGACCAGTTGTGATTTTCTAAAATTAATATTTATTACATTCTTGTTGCCCTCCTCTCTTAATTTTTTCTATGACCCTTAATATCTAGCAGTGTCCAAAATTTCGCTGTTTTAAAAAGTAACCACAATATTGTAAAATATGTGGAAGAATATTTGTAATTGTATTTTTAATAAAGTTTATATATAAGCCTTAGTAACAATGTTGTTGTAAGACTGTGAATTCTGCACACATTTGGTTAATTACCGGGGCTTGTTCAAACAGTTTTACGGTGAACTGCGCAATTACTTATCAGCTACAGCCTACTACATAATTATTGTGGTGTTGATCGTACATATCAGTATAGAAAACACTAAACAAATATTTCGGTCGTGCTCCTTATATTTATAAATTTTAATATTATGTTTAATTTCCAGGTGCACTTGAAGGACTTGTGGACTTTGGGATGGTTGTGTTTGCGGTGGTCCATCATTCTGGTCGCTCTAATGGTTCGTATTATATTTGTTCGTGGCACCCCGGCAGTCGACGAGGGCGGCTGGAGCCAAGCGGCTACGTGGCTACCGACCGCACTCTTGGCTGCTAGGGGAAAAGCCTGAAATTGTATTTTAAGTGCCCTATTTTATCATACTGAAATTACTTTTCTATCCCATTAAATTAAATAGTCTCATTAAAATTATAGTCTCCAATATACTAGTTTAGAAAAAACAAATTTAATTTAAAGATTATTTTTTAGGTGAGTTGTAGCTTTTAACGAGTATGGCCCCTTGCATACGCTCCGATTTTTATCGGCCCGGTAAATATCGGTCCGATTTGTACCGGACAAGCGTTTTTTGCACACTATCCGGATTTAATCGGGCCGGTTGCTCGATTGCCTTGTGAATGCTTTTCAAATGGTAGATACTTTTGTTTATTTTTCGTTTCCTGACGAAACATTCCAGTATTTTTTCCGAGTCCCTGGGATCAAGACCTTTAATTTGAGCCCTCTTCCATCATCCTGCGACTTTCCAAACGCTCACAATTGCTTTGCAAACGTTTCGCTACATAGATAGATAGTAGATAGATTGTTTGGGACAAAAGTAATGAAGTGTGTGGGTATTCCTTTGTTTTCAGAATATGGCGTGACTCATCAAACTACTACTTAAAAAATTCAGTCGTTTTTTTACTATGGGAATAATCAAATCCTTTTAAATTGTATTCTTTTAAGTCGTTTGTATTAAAAAATAAATACAAATCAGAGTTAAACAAATTGATACATTTATTTTAAATTTATATTTATTAGTTTATGGTAGGTAACAAAGTTTCCCTTAACTTAGTTTGTTATTTCAGAGTTCTTTAGATTAGTATATTTTATAATTAGTCAAAATCCATACATACTCATCACCAATCCAGTTCAATTAAGGAATTAGGCAAATATTTTACTCACTCAAGCTGTTTATCTTAGTAATATTATAAATGTGAGAGTATGGTTGTTTGTGTGAATACCGGTATATATGTATTTCAACCACTAAGACAATTATTTACTGGGCAACTGCTAGTTAGTCTATAATTCAAAATAATATAATAAGAATTTAGAGAGAAATATGTAAAAATCGTGCCCTCTATAACCTTGGAGCAGAAAATCTAAAAAACATTATCTTGGAATTAATGTCGAACTTGACTATCTTTTAACTTATAACCAAATTAAGTTATTAAACAATGTGTGTCTATTCAAAGGCGGTTAAAGAAACTTCTTACAAGTCAAACGTGGAATATAAAACTTCAAAAAACTTAAACACACTTCAATCAATTAATTATAATGAAATTATATGTTGAATTTGAACTGACGCCGGAACGGAGATTACCGGCAGGTGTGCAAGCCTCCGTATAGTCACATGCGCCACTGTCTTTCCGGTGCCGGTCCGGTGCCGGCTGTCTACAGTGGCAGCGTCCGGCTGCTATCCGGCGACCGTGCCGGATCGGATGGCGGACGGACCGTGTGCAAGCTCCCATTCTCCACCGGCCGCCACTATTGGAATGTGAAGTTCCGATATTTTCCGGACCGATAAAAATCGGAGCGTGTGCAAGGGGCCTATGTCATAAAGCTATTGTTAGCAGTGATAAAATCGGCAATGAAGGAATTTAAACCTGTTAGCCGCATTTTCAGGTTGTGGTGGCGCAAACTAAAAAAAACACAACTCACCTTTAAATTTCCAAATACTGAAGAAATTTTGTGGTTATAACAGCGTTTGTTACTAACAGCGTATGTTGATGCTTCACAGCACAATGTACTTTCTACATGTTATACTACGTTTGCATTACAAAATCACAAGAAACAGTATAATTAATAAAATTACCATAACCGCAATTGGCCTTCAGCCCAGGTTGAAAAGTGTCGACTATCGAAAATCTAACTTTTGGGCTCGGTATTTGTTGTTTTGCTTTTTCTTTTCGTGACCCATTGCTTTTATAAGCTTAAACTAAACCTATAAAATTTATAATTTCCCACTTTTCACATTTTATATCTGTTTACGAAACAACCTGTAAATAACCAGATATAACAAGCCAATTTGGGTGGATACTGACGGCTCTCCCTTGGCTCCTTGCACCAGAAACATACGGATTTCCCCCCTACCAAACCACTTTGATATTATTGAGCACCTGTATACGGATTTCTCCCTCTGGCCGTGTTGGAACGCTTGCCAATATTTCTGGATATGCCTGTGCAATTCTAAAAACCAAGTACAAATTATTGACAGCATTTATGCCATATGGGTTGCACTGAAGGTGGAATTTACATCAAATATTAGTATTGTAAAAAAGATACTTTACAAAGATCGGTGTATTTACCAAGTACATCAACGCCCACAAAAGACAATGTTGAAGAGAATGATACCTTGAAGTGAATCCGGAGTGTTCTTGGTCTCCCGTTTTTTGTCTTTAAGGCAAGCGCGTCGTTTGTAAAGTATTTAATGCCTGAATCACCCATTGATGCCAGAGTGAGACGATTTGCTGTCTTTCTTGGGATACGAATATGGAAGACGGAGTTATTTTTCCACCTAAAACTGGGTATCTTTTCAAAATCAGACAGTTACAATCACGCATGTGAATCTTTTCACGCTCATTTCCAAAGTCATTTCAAACACTCCCAACAAAATGTGTCCACCTTTACTGCTATTATTTAGCTGCTAAATATGCAACTTTCGATTGTACAATGATTAACATTGCACTGGAAAAGCCATGGAGACTGTCTGGAAAGCTTATAGGAAGGTCATAAAGAACTCAAACGTGCCAAAGAAAACTATTTCAATGGTGCAATGTCCCGAAAGGTGGTTTTCTCGATTGCATGCAATTAGTGTATCATTGGTGATCGAAACTGCATTTTATGTGGGAAATGTATTATTATTCTATAAATTTAAAGTTTTGTAAAAAAATCAATCCAGGCTTAATTTTGTGTTATGTGAAATCATGTAGCATTAATAAGACTAGAAAAAGTGCATTGAAAGAGTACAGTCATAACTAAAATTACAATTATTAATTTTAACACGGCCAGAGGGAGCAATACGTACACCGATGCTCGTTAAAAACAGACCGATTTGTCAGGGGAGCGTTACTTTCCTGTCGTTACCTGCTATGGGGGAGCAGTCCGCACTCAGCCGAAAACTTTTACTTTCAACATACTTACCAGAGAGTAATAACAACTTACTTACCAATAGCTAACTTTTAGCGAATTTCCCCCATAGGGAAGTAGCTATTGCCGTAGGTCTCATGGTAAGACCTAAGCTCGGGACCATCATAAATTTTCGTTTTGGGGCCCCCAGAAGCAAAAAGCACTAGGCCTATTCGTTCGAATTTATATATATATATATATGTGAGTGTGTGTGTGTGTGTGTGTGTGTGTGTGTGTGTGTGTGTGTGTGTGTGTGTGTGTGTGTGTGTGTCTGTTATCACGATAGCGGCCACAAAAATGGTCCGATCTTTATCAAATTTGGTACGGACATGTAAAGTGGTAATCAATTGGACGAGTTCGTGAACAGCCCGATCGGACCACCGGAAGGGGGGTAATGGGGGATAAACCCCCCCCCCAATATGGGTTTTTCGAGTTTTTTAAATAGAAAAATAAAATTTATCGATTTTTTGTTGGTACCATTGAATTCAGCTCAAAAAACAAACAATTAAGTATTTTGAATTAATGCTCTATGTCCATTGTTTACCGAGATATTGACAGTGGTAAACACAGTACGTTGTCCCAATGTTTACTTTATGGGAAATAAGTAAAATTCTATATCTCGGTTAGTTCTCAACATATCTTGATAAAACTTGGTAAATAGCTTCTTCTAGTTCAGATCTACTAAATATTGAATTAAAACCACCCATTTTTAATATACCTGTAGCAGCAAACCTGCATACTCATTCCCCAAGTCTTATGGAGCTTACCAAAACATGTAAAATCTCGCTGTTGGATTGAAATATGTTGTTTTGCATTTGAAATTCGCCGAGTATACAGGTCTGCTGCAACGGGGGGTATTTATTTTAAATCCGACAAAGAACTTCTTACGGGGGACTACCCTTTAATTTTAAATCTGCTTTTTGGAGTCACTTCGAAATTTAAAAATATTGCCGCTATTTTCCAATATGGGGCACTACGTTGATTTATTTATATAACCCCTGTATTATATAGTGTTTTTGAATTCTACGCTTAATTTTCTGAATCTTTCTTAACCCCAATTCTTCAGAAGATTTGAAGTTGAAGTTTGAATTTTTCCCATTTAATTTCCCATTTAAAATGTTTTGTGTCCATTTAAGTGTGCCATCCGATGTATTCCTTAGAAGTAAAAGCATATTCAAAATAGTACATTTCCATGAGTGAATCTTGACTAAAACTATTATTTTATGATTTAATCTCAACTAAAACAACATTTGAAGGCACTTTTATTCTTCGGCATATTTTATTAAACCCAACCGTTTTCGATATTCAGTCTTCCAAAAATGCATTTTAAATGGGGAAAAATCAAATTTTAACTGCTCATACCTACTTAACCATTGGTTTAGAAAAGAATAAGAAAGAATAAAAAGTTACTAGAGTTAAGTTTAGAACCCAAAACCGCCATAAAATACAGGGTGTTCCAAAAGATACATCAAAGTTGTCCGCCATATCGAAAATGACGGTCATAATTTTAAAATTTAGTGTCTCCAAAAAGCAGCTCTAAAAATAAAGGGAGTCCCCCATAAGAAGTTCTTTGTCAGATTTATAATAAAAGAGTTAGCTATTGATTCACTTTAGGTGAGACACCCGGTATATCATGTTACACTTTTTCCATGCCCCATTGAACCCTCACTTTGTTGACAGTTGACGTTCGGCGGAGGGGTGAGCGCCGTCGAAAACGGCGGCAGCGGCTGGGGTTGTGCGGAGGGAGAGTTATACAGCTCAGTCGGATCACTTACATGGTCATGTAAGTATTCAGGGTGCTAAAAACATCCCCTACCGGGGTTTCAGGTTTTAGTTGAATAATTCTGCATATTTGATTTAACTTAATTGGACAATACTTTTTGAGATGCACTCGTAATCGTTCGCGCTTTTGTTTTTTAGAATTCTGGTGAAGTTAAATGTTATGGACACGAACTCAATTTGGGTAAAATTGCGCTCTGGCGGTTTGTGACATTGGGATCTAAAAACGTCTGCTTTTTTCACAACACATGTGATGCTGATACTTGTTTGAAAACCATCTGCTAGATATTAACATATGGTGTATCTAAAAGCCAGTTTAATATGATGGATATTTTGTGCTATAAGAATTGGTTTGATTAAAAGTTGATTTTAATATTATTAGGGGATTTTTGCCCTTTCAAGTCACTGGTAACAATAAAATGTGCAAAAGTAGTATACAAGGTGTTTACAAGAAACCCTTTAGGACTTCGGGATATGGCTACTTAAATCAAAACTAAGAAAAGATTTCTTATCGAAAAGATTTCTTATTTCTTATTGGTCCTAAAATGCTCGGTTATCCGTCTGTCGGTATGTATGAGTTTTTAACATGACTTTGCAGAACCTTGGAACCACTGAAGATATCAACTTCAAACTTGGTTCGTATGTTTATTTATTTATTTCAAAATGCTACATATCAGGTCATGCCCAATTATAATGCAGCATTAATTACAATCAAAACCATAATCATAAACAATAAATCAGTGGAGGATTCAGTCTATTCAAAAGTTAATAATAATACTGGACATAAATAATACTGGAGGAAAAAATATATACCTGGAAAATGCAATTTCAAATGCCTATCATATATTAACACTTACATACTTACTTCTTACTTCTTCCGGTTGTCCCGTAGACCACGTCGTGGCATGAGACCCGCCATGTCACTATACTATGTCTTTCATCTTCCTTTCCCAGAACCAGGTCATAAGAGGGAGGGTTGGTTAGGTTAGGCCAGGTTAGGAGGAAAGTGGTAAATCATAATAGCACTGATGTATGAGGTATTTATGTAGACTTAACTTAAATTTCTTAAAACAAGGAAGTTCTCTTAATTCTACTGGCAGAGTCGCAAAGAGCTTTAGTCCTACGTATGCTGGCTTCTGTTCAAAAAGTTTCAGATTATGTTGGATAGATGGATTAAGGTCCCTGTTTCTAGTATTGTACACATGATTGTGAGGTACCAAGTATTAAATAAATCATAACATATTAAAAAGTAATAAATAAGTCATAACATTTAATAACAATGGATCTTCTATAACAATAACAGTTTATGCAAAGAGTGGTAACTAGAAGATTATATTCAATTTTCAATAAATTAATTAAAACGCAACGAAAGGACTTAAAGGAGCTATTAAAAATGCCAATGTCATTTACAGAATATGTATTGAACAGTTTAATCATTGTCTGTACTGGTGAATTAGCACCAAAATTAGTGCGAGAGAACCAGGGTGTAAAAAGCAAGCGGGACCGGGAGTTGTGGCGAGGAACAGTGAGAAGTTGAGACATGATAACAACGGCATGTCGTCAAGCGAGCCAGTCGCCAGGCTGTGCAGATAAGATAAGGAAATAAGTCGCCGACTTTTATCTAAAGAATCCACTTTAAAAATTTGCAGTAACTCAGGTTAGGGTATGATGTTGGTGTAGTGGCCAAAAGCTTTAAAATGTAAATACCTCGGAAATCGTTTTTGGAGAGTCTCTATATTTAAAATATGGTATCTACGATGCGGAAACCGTACTACTGAGCCGAACTCTAATCTTGGACGAACTAATGAAAAATAAAGGAGCTTGATTGCATTGATATTGTTTAAAACATTGCCTGATCGCCTAATGAAACCCATAATATTGAAGGCAAACTTACATACGGAATCTATATGCTGATTCAAAGTAAATTTAGAATCAAAGATAATGCCTAGATCCTTTATTGAAGATTTCCTGTTGAGGGAAATGCCTCCTAAATTGCAACTATAACGAAGAGTGTTTTCATCGGATTTATTCGTGAATTATATCACTGCACATTTATCAACATGGAACTTGAGATTCTCCCTACACCATAAGAACAAACGGTCGACATCCTCTTGCATTCTAAAACAGTCGGACACAGTATTAGTAGCTCTAAAAATCTTCAAGTCATCGGCATATAAAAGAAATTCAAAATTCATTTTTTACGTCATTGATGAACAACAAGAACAGTAAAGGTCCAAGATTTGACCCCTGTGAGACCCCTGATTCAAAATAAAACCCACTTGATGAAAACCCCTCGAAAAAACATATTGTTTCCTGCTGCGCAGGTAAGAACAAAAAAACTTTATGAGCGGGCTGGAGAGACCAAAATAATTTAATTTGCAAAGTAAGGAAGCATGATTAACGCTTTCTCGAAATCAGTATTTACAACGTCAACTTGACCTCCAGTATCCAAAACTGGGATGCAATATTCAGAGAAGTTCAGTAAGTGGGAGTCAGTGGGAGTTAATTGATCTGTTAGTAAAGAAACCATGTTGATGAGGACCAATAAAAGAACTGACACGCCTAATATATGTTGACTGACAGGATCTATTTTGGTGCGGAGTACCAAATTTCTACTTAGTACCATTTAAAAATCGCAGCCATTGTTATATTTCAAAACTTAATATCTTAAAAACCGTATATTTTACGAAAACTGTACAGGAGCACAGAGTAGAAATGAGTCAGAGGTCGCAAGTAGTCCACCCGGCGATATAGCAGGGGTTTTTCCCATGACGTCATCAGCTGTGCCGATGGTTACGTGACCTGGAGTTGACGTCATCAGCGGCGCCAGCGGTCATGGGACCGTGAAATCATCAGTCCCGTGATCTGTATCTGTCACGTGATCCGTCAGTCAAAAGATGACGTAATTTTTAACCTCAGTTACAGTACACCTCGGATTATCCGGACCCACATTATCCGGACCGGTGGTTTCTCACCCCTCCTATCATTAAGATGGCTCATGTTTTTTTTTTTATTTTGACCATATGTGTTTTAGGGAGCTTTTGACGTCATCAAGATGGCGGCGGCGATTTCCTATCGGTGTTTTAAAAATGTTACCGTTGTGGTCGGGAACCATGGTCTCTGAGTTGGTGTACGCTGACCGAGGTAATCATGTTTATCTATGTCTGTAGCTGTTGTGGATGGTTGTCCAAGATGGCGGTGCCCATGATTTAGAGAATTTGGCTAAGTGTTAGTGTTCGCTCCGTTTCCACACCACGGTAAGCCGTTAGGCTAGGCCGTATGAGCGTCGGCGCGTTTTTTATTATAGTGAGTATCCCCAGTAGGCCTATTCTCACTTTTTAAACCACTGCCCCAACCAACGCAGTGGCTCGTGGCAACCATTCCATAACAATTCGCTGCCTCCGATATATTTTTGTTCTGTCTTCCCCGTTAGGCTATTTACTTGGATATTATCCGTTCATATAGCCCAGAAGGTTGACAGAATTTTTTGTTTTTATATTTTTTGGCCCTCTGTTGGTCTGTTCATTATGTATGAGGTATTTAGACATTTACTTGGACTGTGTCCTTTTAGTTTGGCCTATAACCCCTCCATTTACTTAGACAAACAGAGGATTTCTTTAATTTTTATATTTTTTTTGTCTCTTACAAATACTAAGGTAATCCTAAAGATGGGTAGTAGGTACTAGGGGAAACATTTCACGTTTTCTAGGTGTTATCCAAACCCTTGTTCACCCTGGTCTTACAGGTTTTACGCCAGCCTGATGGTGAACACTGTACCTTAAAACATTCATACTTGGAGATTTGCTCTGGAGGGAAACATTTCACGTTTTCTAGGTGTTATCCAAACCTCTTTTACTTGCCCCATGGTCTTACAGGTTTTACGCTGGCCTGTTGAGCAAGTCGCAATCTCCCACACACACACACACACACACACACTGGGCTGTTCAAAGGTGTAGCCAAAAACCTCCTCGGTTCTAGGCGCCACAGTTTACTTAGCCCACACATTCATTCCCATCTTGGATATACCAAAAATATATGTAAGAGACTTATAATACTTTCTCAGCATAAAATTGCGCCGATTTTAAAGCGCAATTCTCGCTATTTAATTTATGTCGCTTAACTATACAATCTACTGTAATATCATTATCTATATACAAACTTTCATCAATCTCTAGTACATTATCGAGAAACTGTCTTAAAAATTTTGCCTTTTCCAGGCCTTTGGTGTGAATAGCCTCAAATGGCTTACACAAATTTTCAATCAATTCTTTACTGTAATGAACATTACCTTCCTCCCACCTAAGGTGGTGATAATGGCGAGAGAGCCATCTAGCTGTTCGCTTCATTTTACTATTTAAAATATCATAGTCAAAAGGAGGTTTGAACAAAAGTTGGGCTCTGTAAGATTTCCCCACAATAGCAAACTCTTTGACAATAAATTTATTGCTATTGTCTTTAAACCCATGAAATTCGACTACTGCCTCCATAGTGACAACTCGCTGTATAGACGGTCAGCAACGCTAGAAGGTAGCTGGTCTGTGCGGTGTTCGGCGTCAGCTAGTACTTGATCAATGTAAACTTTAATTATATCCTCGATATAGAACAACTCTAAGAGACCGCGGTAAATTAAGGGAACATTTTTTACTAGTTGGTCCCACTCATACCCATTGAGGGTCACAGAGTGTTCACCATCAGAAACAGTTGCATAGTAATTGCCAAAGACGCTGTGAACTTTAATACTCTCCCCGGTGTTTGTCTTATAACAGTATGAATATTTTCCCAACAGTGCTAGAGTAATTAAATTTAAATTATCGCATGCCTGACAAAAACTGTCATATGGCCAAAACACACAGCCCTTTTTACCTTTGATTAAAAATCCCAAACTATTATCACGGTTTTTAAAGACCCCAGTCACAGCGCACTTTGTTAGCTCGACATCCAAAAAGTAAACTGACTTTAACAGAACCCCGGTTAAAAGATTTATAGGGTCTTTGCCCTTTGGAATAGGTATGGGCTCGGTGCTCACCTCGGTACTTACCTCTGTCTCCGGTGATGACATGTCTGCTACTGACCCCTTAAGCTAAAATACCCTCAGCTAGAACCACCCCCTCCCCCTCTTCCTCCGATGAGAAATATTCATCAGAGGAGGAGGAGGAGGATGAATAAGACGATATGCGGCCTGTGATTTGCCATTTTACTTTAATGTTTTGAGCCCCGGGAGGAATAGAAAATTTTCCCTCAACAGGAGCTAGGTAATTACTGTCTAAGTAATGCTTCTTTACCAAGCCCCCGTTTGAAGTGTAAAATTCAATTTCAATCCACCCGTGACGAGACATGATGTTACCTCTCCCAGCGCTGATCCCAGACTAATCTCTAATCCCGCATACATCTACTCCCTTATCCTCATGCTTAATGGTTGATGACTCTTTGTCAGAATAGTAATCAAAAATAGGTCTAAATTCTTCCCCATCGTCAGAGTCATTGTACCTTGAATTACGTAACTGTATGACCACACTTTCAATATCGTTTATGTTATAATTTCTTAGATTGATTGCATATTCATTTAGCCCACGTGTCATATGTGTACTTTGACGCGAGTTAATATCCCAATCAAATTCATGCTTACAAGCCCAACAGTCGATTTTATTAAATTTGGAAAAATAGTTAACTTTATTAATATCTATGGGAAACCCGCTGAGTTTCATGGCTTCACAAGACATAGGTTCAAGACGGATCTGTGTAAAATTATAATTTTCCTTAATGTTCAAACGCAACGGATATCCATGATATTCAAATTTTTTAACCACCCTACCATCTCTGAATAAAGTTACAAAAACTGCAGCGATGCTGTCTTCTGATAGAGCCATGATGTTTACTCACCGAGAGCTAGCTACAGATTGATCCCTGCTTTGTGATGATTCACCTTCCATTAATTCTATCATAGCTTTGTAGTGATCATGTTTACGTAATTTTACAATAGTTTTAAGAGTACCGCATGGAGCTTCGAAAGTTTTATCGCCATAGTCTTTAAGAAAACAATCAATACATAACCTTACTGTATCAATTAAAGTGTTTTCTTTATCATAAAACTCTATAAGCACCCAATCCATGTGACTGCTGGCCTCGAACTAACCAATTTCCTCCTACCCAGTAACCTTTCTTACATCCCCAGTGATGGGTGTGTATGAATAATGAGCGTCGTGAATTATTAGGCAATAAGCAGTAGTACTGGCTGGGAAGGCATTTTTAGTTTGAATCTCAAGTCTGACATCTACCGGGCCTGTTTTAATTGAATCATCTTGCTTTGAGCAGTCAATGAGGTACAAAGGGCACTTTGTTTTGAAATCATCAAAGTTTAACACAGGTGAACCAACCCTACCATAGTATGAACTCTGAAAATTTGCATACATATCATAAAACAAGCAGGTGTTCCCGCGTATGTTATCATAAGGATAAAAATTTGAGTTTAAGTATAGTTTAACATCAAGCAGATCGCACGCATCAAATTGAGACATATCTTTAGTTAAATCGTTTTTTCTAACGGTTTGGAAGGCTAACACAATATACCGAGGCTTTTCAGTCTGATTACTTGTTTTTAGTGCCCAAGAAATTGTATCAGTTGTTGGAAGAGTCGGGTACTCGATCAACTCCCACTAGCGAAACGGGATGTGTATTGCTGCATCGTTTTCAATAAGCTGAAACATTTTAAGTTTTTGGCCATCGTTAAGTGTGACATGAGGTAGCCGCCAGTACATTTTTTCAATGTCCATGGTTAAAGTACCAACTGCTGTTGTTATAACTGCATTTTCATCTCTAGCCGAGCGCAAAAAAACCAACTCTTGTTTAACATTTACCATTACCTTCTTGTAATCCTCAGCAAAACCAAGTAAAAGTCTTAGTGGTATGGAATATGTAAATTCTGTTGTTTTATCGGTCTTTTTGCCAGGGCCTAGCCAGCAAGCGTTAATTAAGGAGTTTCTCTCCTCTTCTCGGATTGAAATAAGATTTTTTAAAGTTGTAGTAATACCTACATTTTTTGTTCTGTCTATTTCTCTACCGCAAATTTCGTAGCGTATTTCTTCAAACAAAAATGCTATTGCGTTGTTAATCAATGAAACATCTTGAGCTGTTCCATCAGCTTTTTTGGCACTAACTTTACCGTGTATTAGAATATAGCTTTCAAATGGAGCAGTTATTATGTCTTGTTGGAGCACTGGAATGCGGATCTCATCATTTGATTTATAAGTAGTTGAAGCATAAGGCTGATGTGTATGAAATTCCAGCCCAGTGACAGAATCATCGTACAAGGCCTCGTTGTCTATTGATAACATGGCCATTTTGAAATACTTTGAAACCAAGAGAGCGGAGAAACTTAATATTTTTACAACTTAACCCAACGGATTTCTGAACACCACTGAAGCTACCCTCTAGGGGTGTATCCCTAAATACCAGACCCATTATTGCGTCTAAGATGTAGTCTCACTGAGATTCTCTCTCCGCGAAAATTAACTAAATCTCCGTCTTGATCTTTTAAAGACACTGTCAAGTTGTTTATCCTCTGACTGATCACAGGCAAATAGATTACATTTCGAGGTATCTCAATAATTTTATAGCCAGGTGGATCTGATGGATAAAATTCATGTATTACATGTACCTCAATACCGTTCAAGTAAGACCCACGTGTGACATTACACTCTACTTGTATCGAATTGACTCTGATTATATCCACGGGTAATTCAGAAACATGATGCTCATTGGCTTTATACACTTTTTTCTTAAAACCCAACATTTTCCCCAACTTTTCCCCTTTTTCAAAGTCTACAAGCTCAGAGCAAAACAGTTCAGACTGTAAAGTGTTATTATTAGGCTTTAATGTAAATTTAACATTTTTTGGGAGTTTAGAGACTAAAAATTTTTCAATATCTTCAATTTCATAGGATCCTTCAGGTATAGTTATTTTTTGATTATCGCCATAATAAAACTCATCATTAATACCTTTTCCAATGTTTGGTATAGAGTTATAAGTTGTCAACTCTAGTAAACCCATTTCCCAGTCCCCACTGCTTACATCAATTGGAAATGTCAATTCATGAGATAAAATACTAGTGGTCCCTGTTAGGCAAAACATCATTGCAAAGGAACTTCAAGCACAGGTGGCCACAAATCACTGAATCAAAACTTTGTTGTCTCTCATAATTATAGTGAATATCACACCCAGTCAGATACTTGGTTATTTCAAGTGGTGGTCTCAGGTTCCCAAAACTATCGTAGTAGTAAACTTTTTTATCGATTTTTTTGTAACATACCCAATGAGTTCCTTGGCCTAATGAACTGTCCAAATTAATAATTGCTGATTCAAATTTCCTCGGGTATTTAGGTAAGCCGTCTCGCATGTAAACCCCTCTGAAATGTGGAATTTTCAAAAGTTTTGCATACTTGATCAAGTCATAGTTGGTAAGAGGTTTTATCGGTATTGAGAAGCTTTTTTTTTCTTCTGAGGTCTCTTCTTCTTCTTCTTGCTTTTGCCTGCACCTTCCTTTCTATATGGTCTTAAATAAAGTCCTTTGCCTCTTGATCTTTTTACACCGCGTTTCTTCCTACGGCCACCACCTAGTCTCGTCTTTGCCTTCATAGCTGTTGTCACCGCCCAAGCTGCGGCTCGTTCTCCTATTGATGAGTCTGAGGCTTTAAACCTTTGCCAAGCACGTTCAGCTAGCTCTTTGTCTGCTTGTCTCCGTCTCTCTGAATCTTTATATCTTGAGTACGCAATATCATGTACTTTACAGGCTTGGTCCAATTTATTGATTCCCGGGTCTCCTCTAGCTAATCTCTGCTTTAATCTAGTACCTGGTCCACAGTACTGATAGCCTGGCAGGTGTAACTCAACAGGTAGTAGGTCAATAGCTTTGTTTAAAACAGATGAAACTATACCTCCACCCCGTTTGATTCCTCCTTTGCATATGACTTGTTTTCTCTTGGTCTTAGGCATTTATGGAAGAGATTTTCAACCTGTGGACTTATCGAACTCCAAAACACCACTGCCAGTGATAAACCAAAAACATACCATTTATGTGTATATGATTAAATCCTTCTATCTCTGTAATAGTCTGTATCGTCACCTTCCTCTAATGGGAGATGTACATCAAGTGGTAGTCCACCAGCTGGTGGTGGTGGTGGTGGTGGTGTTTCAGATGATATTTTAAACAATTCTTCCCAATTTAAGTAATCATTTACGCCAGCTTGCGGTAAAATAGCTGCTCTACCGGTCTGTTTTTGATTGATATAATTGTATACATATACGCCAAACTTTTTCAGTTGCTTATCGTGATAGTCCTTATTACTACTGATTAACCCTTCGCATTTAGCCAGTCTAGTTTTGATTTGAGTAATACCAGACACTACCTCTGCAAGGTTAGTAGTTAATGGTAAAATATTGTCACTACAGGTTTGGTCAACATATCCTTTGGTAGCCGCATCATTTGATTCAGTGGGTATCGCAGTGTTTTTTATTTGCTTGTTTTGAGCATCATAGTGCTCATTACTAAGTCTCATACTTAGTTTATTCAGGCTTTGCAGGTTTACAGCATCCATAGGGTCTACTGGGTCACCGATATTGGAAACTCTCTTCTTTCTCATATTGTATTTATATTTTGTATAAGGTATACAGTTTCCATCCACATAGCTCTTTGTTGCTGCATCAGGTGGTTCCAAAGGTATAGCCAAGTTACAAAGTCTTTTAGTTTGCATATCATAGTTACCGTCGGATGTTAAATTGAAACCTTCGCCCTTGGGACCCTTAAGATCCTTGCCACGGGCTTTTAAGCTACGTCCAAACTTGTCAATAGTCATCGTAGTAATACTTTAAATCTACTGTTCCCCGCTCCTTTTATGTATGTTAATTCTTCTTCTTCTATCACGCTCAATATATCCGCGGCTGTGGCTGTACTTGCGGCAGCGGCAGCGGCTGCGGCTGCGGCTGCGGCTGCGGCAACGGCTGCGACTGCGACTTCAATATAGTAAAGCTTTAAATCTACTGTTTCCCGCTCCTCTAACGTATCCAGCTTCTCTCAATTCTTCTATAATACTCAATATTTCATTAGTATGCACTCCTCGGTTACCACTCTCGGTGGACATGGCAATGTGCCTTAGTCTTTGTACCAACTCGTTTGGATCATCCCAGTGTATAATATCATTGGTCTTTATTGTTTTCCATTGCAATCCTTTTCCACTACTGCTAGAGGAGGAGGAGGAGGAGGGAAACAACGGCTTGATAATTTTTGTGTATTTTGTACTTTTACTAGCTTTAACCCTACCATCAAACTTGTATCCTTCCCTATGAGCATTTGTATTAATCATGATATTTTTATAAGTATTTAAATCATCACCATTGAACACTGTACTATCAGGTACTCTTTTAAAAATAAGTTCATATAATCCAGGTGAATTTCCATACCTAGTACCGCCGATAATTATATTTCCATCGTCATCAAAGTCCAACTCTTTACTTCCAATCATTAGTTTGTCATTTTCATAACGTGGACCAAAGGTATAGTCGATAATTTTCTTTGGACCAGCATCTTTTATAAACCAAGTCATATATTCCTTTGTTATAGGATTTTGAAAATATTCATTTATAAACTGGGTAGTTGTGGCCAAGTCTTCTTCATTAGATACCAAGTCTGGCAAATCCCCCTGGAGGTTGGGTGTTGAAGCTATTGACGGTACAAATTCCTCTCTTGCTTTTGGTGTTGATTCAAATGATTCTTCTTCAGAGTCATCGTACTCCATTGGCTCTTCCCAAACGCTGACACCCACATGAGTCAAACCAAGTTCTTGCTATCAATCCAACTGTCGTGGCTGCTATCATATCCCTTCCACCTCACAAGTAACTTGGAACCCTTTCTCCGCACCACTTTTTCCACCAAATAAATATCACCAGTCTTAGACTTGCTGATTTCTTCAGCATAAAATCCCCCTTTAAGAACCTCTCCTCTAGAGTCTTGAAGAATATATGTAACTGGTTTTGTTGGTTTAATAGCGTAAATTTTAAATGTCTCATTTGTCCAGTTGGGAAGATAACCCTTTTTAAAAGTCTTTTTATTTTTACTAATCCTTACACTATCCCCCAACTGAAATTTTGGTTTTTTGAATTTTTGACTCTTAACTTTGTTGATTCTTTTAAAAATATCTTTAACATGTTTTTGTCTGACATCTTTTGGTTTCATACCTATAGTTCTATGTTTAGTGTTGTTGTACGACTTGACAATTTCTGGAAGTATACTAATCCACTCATAGCTGCCTCTAGCGGTAAAAAGTTTGTACATTTTTGACTTTAATGTTCTGTTTAATCTCTCAACAATACTAGCTTTGAGTTCGGAAAAGGTGTGATAGTGATTAATTTTATATTTCTTCATTAAAGCATTGACGTGTTTGTTAAACCACTCTGTACCCTGATCTGTGTGAAAGTTTTTCATTTTATATTTAGCTAAAATTGGCTCTAAGGCCTTGGCAACTTCGAGTCCCGACTTGTCCTTTAGGGGAATAGCAAATGCAAATTTAGATAGACAATTAATCATAGTAAGGATATACCTGTACCCCTTATTTATTTTGGCATAAGGCTGCATTTCAACGAGATCAGCTTGATAAAGATCATTGAGTGATTTTAAAGTAACTTTACGCCTAGGATAATTTCTCCTAGCTGGTCTATGCAGCTCTTCAGCTATAGCTTTCTTTGCATCCATTTTACTAATGATGCAATTCATTCCTCTAACATTAGTTTTATAGAGTTATTCAATACACTTACATCTGTAACACGCATCAAATAAATAAACATCATACTTGCGACAAGTATAGCTAGAACAAAGAGCTTGTCTGCTAAAGTTTCAATCATACAAAATGCCATACTTACCAACCCTCTGGACTGTAGCAGCGCTCAATCTATACTGAGCAGAACTGTGATTACAGTTGACTAACCATCACCTTTTTCCTCAGGTCCATTATGTAGTGTTTGCTTGAGTGGGGTTTGAGACCACTCGTGTTTACACACCCAGGTTAAACATTATTCCATACTAGAGCCAGTCCAGAAAAGCTGGTTTTCACTCAGTATGAACTAATGTCCTCTCCCTTTGAGCAAACCAAGGAAAGAGTTTTTTATTATTGAATAGTCATAGCCCCACCACCGCTATGACCCGTGAAGGCCTTCCAAAAATAAGCTAGTTGCCTCCTCCTCCATGTTTTTACACAATAATTAATTTACCCCACCGGGCAGTTTGATTGAATGACCCAAGAGCCAGACTATCAACTTTGCCCTATCATTCAGGTTTACGGGCTTTTACACCACGCCAGTAACCTTCATTCAGGTTTACGGGCTTTTACACCGCGCCAGGGACCTTCATTCACTCTGGGCTGTTCAAAGGTGTAACCTAGAATTTTCTAAGTTCTAGGCGCCACAGTCTACTAGACCCTTGATCCACATTCACACCGGACATCAAGTCCTTGTCTGTGGCAGACGCGGGAAATCATTTTCTACGGCAACTAAGCCAACCCGCCATCTGCAAGTGGACTTATGATTTTTTAAGTCAGCCTTTATACAGGTGTCTGTCCACAGAATAGAAGCTTTCAAGACTCAGCCTTACTAACTTCTCACATACACACATTCACACAGTGGGGTACTTTAATTATGTTTCATGATAAGTTCAATTACATTTACAAAGTTGTATGGCGTTAATACATTATTAAAGGTAGTCTCATAGTACATGCCATTGTTGCCCATTAATTCCTTTGCTTTATTTAAAATGTTAATACCATTAGGGACAGGGGATCTGATAAAACAAGGCACAAAGCCTTCATTTTTTGCCTTTTTAGAGCCGTTTGGATACTTCTCTTTTCTGTGCGGATGCACTTGTACTCACACATACCATGAGTTTTTTGTAGGGTGTCTCTAATTAAAACACAAAGAACATGAGCTAGATTATCATCAGCAGGGAACACGGCCACCTTTGGTGTCTGTTCTTTTAGAGTTTCATTTAGAGTTCGGTTTTCTTTACAAATTCTATCATTAGCAGCTTTCATCTCAGAGTTCATTTGATTGAGTTGATAGTTAGTTTGAAGAGACTTTGAAAGAGATTGTAACAGTTCAGTATTTTCTTGTCTTAGTTTATATTCTCCACGTTTTCTAATAGAAGGTAGGACCTCTTCAAATACCCAGTCTTGAAATTTTTCAGCAATTTGAAGTTTGGATGAAAAGATCAACTGATATAAACCGGGTTCATTAATAAATACTGTATGAGGATGAATATTTAAAGAGAGCACCGAATCGGTGCTCTTTACTTCCGGTGTTGTCTTACAGTACTTTGATTTGACATGATCATTTATTGCTTTTCTAGGTCTAGCATAGCCAAGAATTTCAGCTACATCTTTCCCTTTGAACCGGGGGTTATTTTCCCTATCAAATATCACCATTACTGGTTGGTTGTTAAATACAAACGCAGTAAGGCTAGACATTTTCAACTATGAAATTGAGGTTATGTTAAAGGAGCAGAGATGTCTTACCTCAGCGAGAGCAGCAGCCAAAATGGCCAGAGTAATGCAATTATTGAGGGAGCTTAAATTTTTCAAGGTCACTAACTAGGTAAAATCAGTATGAGTCAATTATACGATCATACATGGCCTTTAGAAAATCCTCATAAGAGTTATAAGACTCGGGGTGAACACATAAACACCATAGTTCCTTGTACGGTATTTCAGTTTGACCTGTCTCCATTAGCCAATACAGTTTTACAAAATATTCGAATAATTCTTTAGGTAAATTCAAATGAGCCAATTCTTTTATACAATTAATACTATTCCAAATAATCAAAGTAAATTTATCAAACTGAAAGTCTTGGGATGCCATGTTTGCAACTCACTGTAGTCTTTGAACTTTATAGCCAAAGGGAAGAGTGTCACACTCACCCTCGAGCTTCCTCTTTGGACCTGTAATTTTGAAAACTTTGGTCTCATTTATGGTTACAATATTTTTATCTTCAGTTCTTCGAATCCTAGACTCATTAATTTCTAAGGTCTGTCTGGTTTCACTTAACACCATTTCTTTTAATTTTTCAAAGTTGAGAGTCTGAGAGGTTTTAAAGTTGAGGGTTAGTCCTTTTATCTTATAAACAGGAACCAGAGCTTGTTTGTTGGTTGACCAGACAAGGTATGCATAGGTCTTTGGCCCCCCGGATACAAATTCAACAATGAAAGATCCAGGCCCGTATTCGACCAGCTCATCAGTCATCTCCCCGAGGTAATCTCCCGTGGGTACCCTGTAAAGTCCTCCCCGGAAGTAGTAGACCACACTGTTAGTATCATAATAAAGGACTTGATATCCTAAAGCTTCTAAATATTCATACAATTTTAATCTGGCCTGAGCTGTGGTGTATGCAGCAATCACAACGTTGACATTATTGAGGGGCTCCCCAACTTCTTCGATATACTCCCAGCTAACCAGTACCACTTCATCATTTATAATCTGTAATCTGTTAACTTGAATCTCCGGTGTAGTTAGCATTCTAAACAGTTCTTTGGATTCTCGGACGATTGATGCTTTGGTCTGGTTCTCCCTCTGTCCAAATTTACCCCAAAAACTGTTCAACATCAACTTGGCCAATGATCTCAAACCCCCATTCTTAGCAATTTTGTCCTTCTCCAATTTCACCCCTTCATGTTGAAAATAATCTGCAATGTACTTGTCTTTGTCTTTCTCAGTCTTACACCATTCTGGGTACCCCGATGCTTCCTGTTTCATTTTCAAAAACTTGTTAATAAAATCAGTAAACAGGCCTCCCTTCTCATATGTAGCTACCTCATACTCCCACAGCTCGTACATGTCCAAGATAACATAACCCTTCTCTACAGCCTTTCTTATTTCATCCATTGTCCAGGTCCCTACTAATGCTCTGTCTTGGCTCTCATGGTTACAGTCTTCTTGGTTCATCTCTTCCCCACATGTACGGCACAGTACAAACATCAACTTATTGTTCATCTTAGCCGGGAGTACTGGATGGTAGAGATCCCTAGGGGGCAGGACTTTACACTTTAGCAAACCATCTACTTCAAGCCCCCTCTGTCTGCACTCATTATCCCCAACATAGATGGTTGGATGACCTAGAGGGTATTTTCCATACTTACACACATACGGATAGAGAGAGCACACATCTACATACTGTATGGTTTCTCCCTCCTCACATTTGTGGTAAGTCTTTGCATTGCCAGTTCTGCCTCCAAAGAACGCCTGCCTAGGGTCAAGGGGAAGGTTATTAAGTATGGGGAGTGAATCCAAGTGTTTAAGTTTTTGCTGTTTCTTTATTTTACAAAACTCACACTCCCACATCTCGACTACCTCGTAGTCTTCAAACTTTGCAATTTTAGACTTGGTTCTTTCGAACCTCAGGTGGAGTGAATCAGAGGGATCCTCCTTCAGAGGAGCCTCTCTGTTGTAAGGAAAACATTTGGGGCATCCATGCCAATAGCACCCATGGAACTCATAGATTCGCTCTCCGTCAAATCCATCGACTTTTGAGCCAGAAATCCTAACTTCTTTCCCCGCCCGGCATGTTCAATTCTCACTCCACGCTTTTCTTCTTCCCAGCTTAGCCACTGTATGGCAGCAGCCGACTGGTTATCCACAAAACGGTAACCGTTCTTTGGGATGATACCAATAGTGTGAGGCTTTAAAAAGTTTCGGCGGAAGGCCAGGTTGCAAGCACTAGCAATGGTAACAGCCTCAAGAAAAGGATCAACATTACACTCTTGGAGGAATATTGATCTAAATTTAAGACAGGCTTGGGCTAGGATTTCCACATCAGAGATGCAGTACTCCAACAGTTCTTTTTGAAAATCAAAGACGTAGTTTTCTGAGACTTTCTCATTGTACCAGTTTTCAAAGTCCTTATGGGACTTCTCAAACATAGTTTCAGGGCAATAATACTGTTTGTCAGGCATAGGGCCTACATAGTTCTGGTTCGCAAGAGTGTTGAACAAATGGGGGAAGTAGCCCTTCTTTCTTTCGGGAGGCAGATCAAAAGCTTTGGGGAGTGCAGAGAGGGCCATGGGGAAATAGCTTAGTGAGTCCACAAACCTCACATTGTCCAATTCCATCAAAATGATTTTAGAACCCCTCATGATCAATTCAGGAGTGAACTTTGTTTCCTCCAGCACATACTTGAGCAAAAACTGGAAATCAAAGCCTTGGCCATTGTGGGCGATTACACAAACATGTTTGAATTGTCTGCGTACCTGCAAGACATAGTCCATGAACTGCTGAACCGGATTAGAGTTGAAGACTCTCATACGGTTCTTACAAGCCATGCAAAATTTTCCATCAATGCATTGGTAGCAAAACTGTTGGGAAACACACAAATTTACTTTATGAACTTTTTGTTCTGGGTCAGAGGGGAGGGACTCGTCCTGGCGAGTCTCCAGATCAAAGAAAATAAAAATAAAGTCTTTAGATTTCGGCTTGCCTTTATTTACCTTCATGTAACATTTGTGGTTGGGATCCATGTATGTTCCACAAGGCTTACAAAAAACTTCTCCACACTTGTGGGGTGTGGACCTTTCTCTATAAGAAATCAGTTTCCCACAGTCAAGGCATTTTTTCACAGCTTTGCACCTATCAGCCTGATGGGCGATAAAGCAGTGCTGGTTTCTCAGTGTCAAGTTACATTTTGAGCAAGTTATTCCCCCATGCTCCTCCTTACAGGGAGGCGAGATGGTTTGACAGTAGGGACAAAGATTAGAACACCTATGCTCACCCTTATGATCATAGGGGACATGGCAAGCTTCACAAAAATAACTACATGCAAAAGCAGCAGTTAGACTAGTGATTACATTATAGTGGCCATTGTGAAAGATCAAATTGATTTTGAATTTAGGATTGTCTACCCGGCCTTCAAAATAAACATCACGACCCTTATTGTCGTAATTATACACAGTAATTTTGATCTCTTTTAGGACGTCTTGAAATTTCTCAAGTTCAGGGATGCCTGCTCCCCCCTCAGAGATCTCCACCCTTGCCATACGAATCAGTTCTTGAGCCATTGTTGTCTGTCTCTTTCTATCATCTTGCCTGATAGCTTTAAACAGAGGGTCTTTGTTTACATGTGCAATCGCTACTACCAGGGCACGGGGGAGACACAAGTTATCCTTGTTTTTTATGACTACAATACCCTTCCTTGCCCTACACTCTTCCTCAAAGGTGTTGTAGAGGCCAGGCCGGGTCCTACCAGAACCGACAGGGAGATTCACTCGGGTACATTCTACTTTAAACGTATCTGTGGACTTGATGGACTCCGAATTTGATTGGACAATACCCCCAAAAATTTGCCAAAGGATATCCTCATCAACTTCCCCAGCAGGGCGAAAAGCAACATAACCCGGATCTTTACTTTTTAAATTTAGACTCTGCAAAGTAAACCTAAGCTGGTCGTTTTCATGGGCTTGTTCTTTCATTTGTTTCACAATTTTAGCAAAACCTTGTCTTAGCCAATCAAACTCACTAGTCTCAGGAGGAGGGTTGGAAAATTTAAAAATGGTTTTAGTACCGTAAAGCCTAAACTTTTTGACATGAGTCTCCTCCTCACTAATTATTTCAACAGGCTCAACAACATTGGACTCCTCCTCCATACTAAATAAAGAACTAGACTCCCCCATCTCAAAATCAATCTCATTCTCAATAATTGAGGGACTAGACTCCAAACTATCAGCCATTTTTTACAGAGACTTGAAAATTTAGGTTATAAAAGCCAATAATTATTAAAAGTACTTTAAAAATTAACTAAACAAAAATTTAAGCTTAAATTTTTCTAAGTTCTTTTAGCAAATATCTGAATTAATTATTTAAGTTAAGATTTTCTAAGTTCTTTAAACAAAAAATCCGAATTAATTATTTAATTTAAAATTTTCTAAGTTCTTTAAACAAAAACTGAATTAATTCTAAATACTCACAGCTGTATTGCACAATAGAACACGCTAGAACAACACAACACAGACACCTCTGAACAACTCGAAAGCCAGGAACAGAGTGATCGAGGCAAGATGTAAACCGATGGAGGTAAACCAATCAGCCAATAGGATGCCCGCCCGCTTATTCCGACCACATCTAACAAAGAACCACATCCCGGATGTTGCACCGATAACACTTTTCCTCCAGAGTCATGTGGCTCCGGATGTCATGTTGATAACCCGTTCCATTACCCGGAAACCACAAACCACCTTATCTCACTATGTTATCCTTATCATATCCTGCCCAACTGATCATTTTTGAACAAAAATTAAGTTTGCTCATATGAAACGCTTTAAGGGGTCCTAAGCGCTAAATTATAACATTTAAAAAACTACCCCTAAAAAGTTAGGTTATGAACACCAAAAAATTACGTCATCTTTTGACTGACGGATCACGTGACAGATACAGATCACGGGACTGATGACGTCACGGTCCCATGACCGCTGGCGCCGCTGATGACGTCAACTCCAGGTCACGTAACCATCGGCACAGCTGATGACGTCATGGGAAAAACCCCTGCTATATCGCCGGGTGGACTACTGTCGCATCTAATGTTGCGCTAAATATGTGTCACACAGTGCCGTAGAGTGGTCGCGCGGGGAAGGGGGGCGCCCGGAAGTCTATTGTCTCCCTATTGTTTTACTTAATTCCTTGTGTTAGGCAGTTAGCCGGAACAGTGGCGTATATAGAGATTATTTTTGGGAGGGGCCAAAACTGGGGGGGCTTGGGGGGTAATGGAAAAAATTGGAATTTTTTTAAGCAAAATGGTTAGTTTTTAACAATTTTAGTTCTTAAAATTTAAATTAAAGCTGACGTCTACTCTATCTATAATGTCGAGACAAACTAAAGATCTTTGAACATTTACTATACAAATTATTATTTGTATGTTTTAAATTTATCATCAAGGTCTTGTGTGAAGAGAAAAAGCTTCAAAGTGTAGGACCAGAACTAATGTCATTCACCACTCTGGTTCCTCTATAAATACAACCATTAACACTATTATTTATTTATTTATTTTATTTAAAGTCATGCCGACGGGTCGCAGAACAAGAGGTCAATAACCTAACTTTGAATCCAATTTTTTTTACAAGAATACATTAACATCAGCAGATAGTATAGGACAAGGACTAACGTAATTCACCATTCTGGTTCCTGTATCTCCTTAAATTTAGGAATTGCAGCCATTTAAAGTCATACCGACGGGTCGCGGTAAAAGAGGTCAATAACCCAACTTTAAACTAAATTTTTTTTAAACGAGACTGCATTACAAGAATACATTAACATCAGCAGATAGTATAGGACCAGGACTAACGTAATTCACCACTCTGGTTCCTGTATCTCCTTACATACAGCAATTTAAAGTCATGCCGATGGTTCGCGGTACAATAGGTCAATAACCCAAACTTTGAACTCAATTTTTTAATTTCAGAACACATCAACATCGGCAGGTAGTATAGGACCAGAACTAACGCAATTCACCATTCTGGTTCCTGTATATCCTTACATTTAAGAATTACAGCCATTTCAAATCATTTCAAAAACTTCTGATAGCTCGGCATGTCACACAAAGTTTGAACCCCCCCTCTACATGACTTTAAATGGCTGTAGTTCCTAAATGTAAGCAGATACAGAAACCAGAGTGGTGAATTACGATAGTTCTGGTCCTATACTATCTGCCGATGTTAATGTCTTCTTGTAGCGCACTCTTATTATTTTGAAAATTGAGTTCAAAGTTGGAGTGACTGACATCTTTTACCGCGACCCGTCGGCATGACTTTAAATGGCTGTAATTCCTCAATGTAAGGAGATACAGGAACCAGAATGGTGAATTACGTTATTCTGGTCCCATACTATCTGCCGATGTTAGTAGAGCTTGTTTGGGAGTCCTAAGTGAAAGATACCGGATAAAGTAATTGCAAATCATTATTGCTCGAAATCAATGAATTCTCTATATTTTGCTTGCCGTTGATAAGATCTTGCATATAATTTACCTAAATAAATCACACAGTTTATTTACCTAATTTTTCTTTTGCCCTTTAATTTCGGGGGGGCCCGGGCCCCCTGGGCCCCCCCTTATATACGCCACTGAGCCGGAACACTACTGCCATATGAATGCGACCTCTGCTTATTTCTTCTCTGTGACAAGAGTCAAAAAATGCTCAGTTTCATTTCCTAAAAAGCCATACAACGATTATTAAGATCAACCAATTAGTTATTGCAATTTTTATAACAAAATACATGCTTGTTTATGGCAGTTTCACATAATAATTGCAATGACTCTGTTAGTTGTAGTTTTATCTTAATAATCTTTATATAGCTTTTTAGGAAATAAAACTGCGCAACTTTTTGTCTGTTGTGCAATTTTCGTAAAATCTGGGTTTTTAAGATATTAAGTTTTGAAATATAACAATGGCTGCCATTTTTTAAAAGTACAAAGTAGAAACTTGATACTACGCAACAAAATAGGTAGGTACTCTAAGTCAACATATACGCACCAAGTTTGAAGTTGATAACTTTAGTGGTTCTTAAGTTATGCAAAATCATATTAAAAACACATACCGGCAGACGGTTAACCGAGCATTTTAGGACCCATGTTTACCGGAACTTTTTTCTTAGTTTTGACATAAGTAACCATCTCCCGAGCCCTTATAAGGGGTTTTTGTAAGGGGTTTTTTTGAACCCTTGTAAGGGGTTTTTGTAGAGGGAGGGTAAATTATATACTTATCATTCGCCAACGACTGGCGAACCCCACGAAGGCAGGCGGAAGCATACGAGTAATTCTAAATAGTACATTTCATTACTAGGGCCTAAAATGACGCTTTTCGTACAAGGTCAAGTTATAAGACCGAGGTTGTAAGCCAAGGTTGCAAAATTACCCAATGACGAAATGCATCTTTAGGCCTGTGTGATGAACTATATTTTTGATATATCGCTCAATAAAACACGCAAACTACTTTAGAAAACCAAAATGTTACAGCTTGTTTACCTTTAAAGATACCTCCCAAAGATGCTGCCATCTTGTTCTTGCTATTTGAAGCAATCAGCTGATTCACAGTGTTATGTTAGACTGACAACAATGAACAACTATTGACGTATCGAACGCATGTAATAATCGATTGGTGAAATGAGCGAATTTCACAAATTGATTAAACCGACAACAATGAATGTTTCGATAATAATGATGAATGTTTCGATTATTCGTAATCGAATGAATACTGTTAGATTATTTACCTCGAATCAAAAGTATCATCAACAATGATCTTTTTGGTCCTAGGACGATAATAATCATCAAATCATATGTTATTATCCAAGGACTAAAAAGAACAACCTTTGAATCCCAACGCATGTGTCAAAAGCAGCTGTTTTTGAAGCAGTATGACGAAAAATTCATTTTCATCATACTGTCCCGAAAACAGCCGTTTTTAGTTCTCTAAATCGTACGCAAAATGATCGTTTTTGGATCACTTCGAATAGGAGTACTGAAAAAACATATGGTAAATTTTGCCGTACTCTAATGTCAAAATTTGTTTATGTTACGTTTGAAAGGTTGAACGATTTCTTAACTTGTGTTTGTAAACAACTATAGATGTGGAAATGGCGATGACTATTTTGGATAACCTCAAAATTGTGTAATCTAATTTGTTAACGATTAAATGGTTATTTATACATAATGATGAAAATAGTTGTTCATCACACGGAGCAAAAGTGTCTCATTGGTACTCGATCGCATTTCCAAGCTCGGCTGCGCCTCGCCTGTAAATTACAATCTCGTACCAAAAAGAGCCACTTTCGCTCCTAGTAATGAAAACTACTATAGTCTCAGTGTCCCTAGCTAGTGGACAATCGGTAAACTATTAGGAAAATATAACAACAAAAACAACAACAACAACAACAACAACAACAACAACAACAACAACAAACCAATTGATTCATTTAATGGGAAACGACGTCGTGACAAAAAACCAAAAATGCTCCAGCGAATGGCATATCTTGCGAACTATACTCGTTACTTTTCGCTTACATTCGTGGGGGACATGCCTGTCGTGGCGAAACATAAGTGAAATTTCCCTCCCTCTCGCGCTTCATAGTTAGTTGTATTAATTCTACAATACAATAAAAGTAAAACTTCGGTTGGAAAGATGTAAAGTAAAATAAAACAAGAAAATATGACAGTCTAACTCAATGGCAATTTCAGTGTATATACAGTAACAGAAACAAATAAAAAATTTTTCATATAAATAATTTCATATAAATTAGTAAGATTTCATATAAATAGAGAGAGGAGAGTTTTAAATTCGTATATATAATTAAATATATATGTTTATTTAATTTAAATATATATATATATTTTAATATATAATTTATTTAAATATATATATATTAAATATATATTTAATATATAATATATTTAAATATATAATTTAAACATATATATATATATAAAAAATATTAAGTATATATATTTATATGAAATTACTTACTAAACTGTGAGTAGCGATTAAATATCTCAGTTTGATCTCAATTATATTTGCGGGATAAACTTTCAATCGTCAATTCAAACATTTTGCTTTAAAATTCAAATTTTAAACTATTGTAGACCACAAATAAATTCTCAAGTACGAATTTAAAACTCTCCTCTCTATATTTATATGAAATCTTACTAAGACTTCGAGCCGTTCTGCCAAAAGATACATAACTAAGAAGCAATATAGAGCCGTGCCGACTTGAAATACGTGAGCTTGGATATTACAAAATTTGAATAATAAAATAAAAATATAATTCAAATTTTGTAATATCCAAGCTCACGTATTTCAAGTCGGCTCGGCTCTACCAATATATGAAACACTAAACTGTGAGTAGCGATTAAATATCTCAGTTTGATCTCAATTATATTTGCGGGATAAACTTTCAATCGTCAATTCAAACATTGTGCTTTAAAATTCAAATTTTAAACTATTGTAGACCACAAATAAATTCTCAAGTACGAATTTAAAACTCTCCTCTCTCTATTTATATGAAATTTGCACACAATTTTTATTTTAATGTTACATTCATGTAAGCCATTCAACAAATACATTCTTCAAATATTATTCAAACTTGAGCTATCCTGCCAAGAACATACATAGCTAAGATGCAATATGGAGCCGCGCCGACTTGAAATACGTGAGCTCGGATATTACAAAATTTGAATTATAAAATAAAATTATTTCATACTTTTTAGAGCGTTTGAAGTCGGTTGTTTTTTTTACCAAAAAGAAATTGTTTCACACTTTTTAGTGGAAAGTTTTGTCTTTTATGTTTGTACTACATTGCTGGGATAAATCATTATTCAACATCGTGTAAAAAGTTATAATATTCTATTCTAAACCCTCGAGTTTGGCCACAGATTTTCTCGGTCAGTTTATTGCAAAGATTTTTATCACAAGATAACCATGAGCTCGGCACCTGACAAATGGCAAATCGGTTTGTTTAAGTACATTTACAGAACTGTTCAGGGATTTACTCATAAGATAGATTCGATTTCGAATTGCGATGCTTGCACGTTAGTACTATAAGTTGTCTAGTAAGACGTATAAAAAATCATTTTTAGCATGTTACAACCTGTGAACTACAAACTGGAAATCATAAACCCATGTTGAAATTTACAATACTTACAAATAAGCCTGTTGGGAATTTTTTTCAGTGGAAACTGCAAGAATGCTCACACAGCACAAGTCACAAAAACACTTGATGCATGTCGCTTCAAATGCATCACCTAGGCACACTAAAACTTTAAGATTCAGACTCACTCTTCTTCATTACCTGATCGTAATAAGTAAATTTTTCATTGACTATTGATATTCGAAATTTATCATAACCTGTTTTTTTTATAACACGGTAGAGAACCCTACATATTAGTTTTTCATAAATAAGTCATGCTTTTTGGTTTACATTTTTTTAAATTATATAATAATCACAAGTTTTTTTTATGGAATTTAGTGTGTTTGAATCAACATATTAAATTGTAAACATGATGACAAACTGTTTTGACATTATATCATTGTGAAGCAGTTGATCATATGCCATATAATTACAGATTTATTTAAAAGTATGTGACAGCTGTAATTGTTTTGTTCACCTTTGTTTTGCCAACAAAAAGTTGTTCAAAATATTGAATTTTTTAAGGTTTTTAGCATTTTTCTCCTGAATAAATATTTCAGTGAAACAAAATGTTATATATGGGACCTACGGGAAATCATCCCGGTTATTTTGGTGGTAGAATCACGTTGATTGGTAAAATTATCGCAGAGAAATCGGTGAACATCCCTAGAAAAAAAACATCTCCCAAGACGAATTGAGAACCTCCTCCTTTTGTTGGGGGAAGTCGGTTAATAAAACAAGAAAATATGACAGTCTAACTCAATGGCAATTTCAGTGTATTTACAGTAACAGAAACAAATAAAACATTTTTCGCATAATTTTAAAGGCTAGAAATTACTATCTGAAAACCACCTATATAGATAACTAGATGTTACCCGTGGCTTCGCCCACGTCCAAAGTAATTTTAAACAGCTGACATTGCTCTTGCTCTTTTTTGTATCTGCCAATTGGAATTGGGTTTATTTTTTTACATTCTTCTGCTGGATGGATACGTTGTTTCAGCTCATTTAGATAACATGACAAACAAACCTTAAAGCTGATTTACTTAATATGACAAACAAACAAACTCACAAACTTTCATACTTGTAATAGTAGTAGGATTTAAGACTGCAACAACACACCAAACCGTTATTTACTTCTTGATGAACTGTTAATATTATATAGTTTATAATTTTACATTGAGAAACATACAAATAAAAAACTATTTAAAATATTGATGTGTTTCTCGATGTAAAATTACATTATTTACTTGATCTAAAACGGCTTTTAACTATATTTTCTCTTAGTTATAACGTGATGGAAACGTGATCAACAACGATTTTATACATCGATTTTGATGATCCCGAAAATCCCGGGATTGAGCCTGAGAATCCTGGAATTGAAGGATCCCTAACCTAGCACAAAATGTAAACGTCTCGTGACGTCATTGGCCGACCGGAGGGCAGCAGCTCGTTTTTAGCCTCCAGTTGGCTAAAAAATGGATCTTGGCCAATCACATGGCTTTTATAACGGACACTGGTCTTTTCTGTTATATCCCCGCATTTACAAACTACTCTCTATGGACTGAGGATTAATTGGGATGGAACTAATACTGTGAAGTAATATATTTACTCACCATTTCAACGTTTAGTTGTTTGAAAAAAGAGTATCTTATCAAGTTAACATATACTAATTGACACACAAACAAAAAAACAATACACATATTAATTACGGTGTTACACTTTAAAGTTACTCTAGTGGCCAGAACTACTTAATGTCTTTGATGAGTTGGCCAAATGGTTAGGCTAGGCTAGGTTATAAAATCAACTGATAACCAATACTACAACAGCCGGCGCTCAATGAGAAAACGATAATCCGGGTAACGCATGCAGAGGCCTGTTTGCCATAACCCTTATCTGATTTCAATAAAAACTAGAAACTTCTTCTCCTAGATGTTTTTGAGTAGTTATAAATATTTATTTGGACATCCCGGTGAATCCACAATCTATAGAAAATAGCCCGTAAATGAGGGGATATAACAGGAAAGACCCACGGACACCTCCATTTGAGGCTATATTTGTATCCAGTAAGTTAATAGGCTAGGTTATAAAAGGTTCGGTTGGTGACGTCACAAGATCTGGCTTTGTAGACTTTTAGCTGTCAGGCCGGCCGAACACTGCCGCGACAAAACGTCTGTCTTTGGTCGTCAGGCCGGCCGCACTCTGCCGCAACAAAACTTCTTTGTCTTTTGTCGTCAAGTGTCTGACGAAAGACACGTTTCATATTTAGTCTTACAACATATTTTTCAAAAGATATGTTTCGCTTTCACTTGTCGCGTCAGTGTACGGCCAGCCATATCCAATCTTTTATACTGCCTTTATTAACATTGTTTTAAATAAATTAATAGGATTGATTTGTTTTAGGTTTTAAACACTGGCTATGTATACTACCTTCCTTCGATAACGTAGGTGTAGATCTGCGTGCCGACGACGAAGGTAAAGGAGGCAAAAATATCAAAGAGCCTGCGTGCTGGGTAGAGCATGAACATTATCACTACCCATAGCTACCCATCGCGGGAAAAGACGATGTATACAGCGTCATAGAAAATCTTTTTGGAATGTATGTTATTTACTTTGTCCATTAAAGAGATATACATATTTATATTTGATTTAATATAAAAAGGTACTATTTAACAAATGTCAAACAACCCCGGCCAAACGAAGCCTTAATAAATTAATACGAATGTAGTTTGTATATAAACACTGAAAAATGGCAATCCGATAAAAAAAAAATAAAACCGAACAGAAACTTGCGGTATAGCCTGAAATTATTTGCAATGGCTCATTCCGGCCTAGGCCGGAAAGTTTTCTGGACTGGTATCGGCAAGGGGTAACTCTCGAGCAAAAAAACAGAACACAGGTGTTTCTTTGTCAGTATGGTGAAAAATATTTTGCGCAGCAAATATGTACCCATGATTACAGATCAACGAAGAAAACATAATGAAATATACAGTTCTTACTCCGCCTAGTCATTCCACTTCTTTACAGATCTGAAACTTCAGGCAAGATCAAAAAAGTCAGGAAATGGTTTGAGGCCAGAGAATTGCTGAAAGTCAGGGAAAATTTCTAAGAATTAAGTTTAGTCAGAGAGTTCAATGGAGAAACATCTAGAGAGTGTGTGGTAATGTGCAAGAGAATGTAATGTATACATGGGAATGAACAAGTTTCCTAAAAAAATAAATAAACGTAAGGAAATCATAAAGTCCCAAGCAACAAAAAATATTGACTTAATATTAACGGCAATATTTTATCAACATTGATGAATATTTGGTCAATATTGAAAAATACTTTAATAACAATAATATTATTAAAATATATTACGTTATATTACGTTACTAGACCAAAACGCATTCCTTGCATTAACCACTATATTTCTCAATTCTTCAAACCCAACCCATAATAAACAAACATTTGCTACTGCTGCCAGTGCTGCCACTACTTTCCCCAAAAAAGTAACGTGTAAGCATGCATTAAACGTCGGTTTGCTGCGAATCAGCTGATTATTTTCTTCCGTTTCCTGTAATCGTAGTCTGGAACACTCTTCGGCTTAGGCCGGAAAGTTTTCTAGACTGGTATCGGCAAGGGGTACCTTTCGAACAAAAAAAAACAGTACACAGATGTTTCCGTGTCAGTACGGCGAAAAAATATTTTGTGCAACAAATACGTTTTCTAGACAACATTGAGAAAATATTAGCAAAAGGAAAATAAGAAATTGAAATCACCGTGCAAAAATGACATTGCCAGGTGGGATGCGAACCGGCGCGGCGAAGAGCTTGTATTTCATTTATTGACCCAAGCCGTTTAGTATCGTTAATAAGAAAATATTTGCATTGTTTTGTGTCGTTGTTTTTTGGAATGTTACAATGCAAGACATTTTGACATTTTACATAATATTTTAGACCAACATAACAAAATTGAACTGGCCTTACGTAATAAATACATTTATATGAAAGAAATGCTAAAAGCTTGTTAACACACTACACCAGTTATAAAAGAAAATATACAATTTAATACAACATTTCAATTTTCTAATTAATATTGTTGCAAAATAAAACAATATTTTCTCAATACTATTCACTCTTACCAAACATTATTTTCCCAAACATACAGATCAAAATTGAAAGAATATTGTTTCAATACAGTGACAATACGTTTTTTTCAACATTGTCTCATCATAAATCAATATTGATAACATATTGAAACAATATTTTTCTCAATATTTTCCTTGAAAATGGTCAGCAATATTAAAAATTTTGTATTTATTTTCCAAAAATATTGTTTTGCTACTTGAGAAATATGCAAAAGTCATCAGGAAAATTAAAAAAAAAACAGTCAGTGAAAGCCAGGAATTAAATACATCCAATTAATTATAAAATATGCCATTACTAATGGTACTCTTAAGAACTCTGTTGCGTTAATTAAAAATATTATCAGTGGAATAAATCTAATTTATTTGTAATGTATATCGAATGAAATAACCTAGACAGCTTGAATCTTCGGATGAAAATAATAACAAAACTTTAGAGCGGATGATGATGACTGAGGGGGTGAAGTAAGGTCACGGAAGGTGATAAGAGATAAGCCGTCCACTAAACTGTGACAGTCATAAGTAGTAAATACTGTTGTCAGCTGTAAGTACTCACGTTAAGCTATATGATATTGGAGTGTTACTGCACGTTCACCGTTGGATTGCTGCTGTGAAGAACTGAAGGATTACTTAGTTAGGCATCTCAGGTAAACTGATTTTTTAATGTAAGACAAAAGTGTTTCTTACTAAGAGTCCTGAGAGCTTATCAACGAATGAACATATTCCTCCTAACTTGTATGTGAGTACATAATCTATATACTATAAGTAAGTACAGATACGGACTGCTCCCCCTTGGGCACTTGCAACAGGGACATACGGATTGCTCCCCCAGGCCGCTTTGGAATGCTTCTGGACGTGACTGTGCCGATATTAGTACAAATAATAATCATGACATTTTTGCGATAAAGGGTAAACTATCGTAACAAACAACAAATAATAGAAATGTAAAGTAACACATATAATTTAAAGTAAAGTAAATTAAGTAGTTAATGTAAAGTAAAAAATGTAAGTACTTAATGTAAGTACTAAATGTAAATTAAGTATATAACTTCATTATTTATGTATTTATTTATTTTTTAACGTCCCTAATGATTTTTAAAACATGTTGGAAAACCGAATTAGGATAGCAATATTTTTGGTTAGGTTCCCCAGTAAGGAAAAACCTGAGAGCTTACACTACATTAAGATTTAAACAATAAAATATTTATTAAAAGTTAAATGATTTAGTCATGATAACAACAACACAATTTATTAATTGTTACAATAAGTATCATTCACATCTAAATAAATACATTAAACCAAATGACCCACAATTGAATTCCTCAAATCGAACCCAAACTCCAATCTACTCAGTATCAATCAACTGAAAAACACATATAAAAAAATTATTCACTCCTATAACAAAAACTCACATCTCAGAAAGTACTAATAATTAAAAACCAATGTTTTTTTCCCACACAAAAAACAAACAACAACATATGTTAACTATCAAATGTGTCACCAAGTTTAAAAACAGAAGAATAGAAATACTAATAATTTAAATTTGTCAATGACACAAAATATATTAATTCTGACACCTCCCCTTGTCATGACAAATTTAATCGAAGATACTAGTATGGTTGATAAGTTACTCGACTAAACCAAGCAAGTTTCTGTCCATATGTTTTGTTTTCTCAGACACAACATAAGTTGAACAACTATCGTACCTTGATTGTCACAAAAAATCTTGATTGGCTCTCTGACAAATCTTGCCTTATATACATTTTCATTACAATCAGTCCCCTCCTTTATTTGAAAAACCCATTTGGTGCCAATAACATTTTTCCCTTTCCGTCTTTCAACCAGCTCCCAACAGTCATTATCCTCAAAAACTTGTAACTCCTTCTTCATCGCTTCTTCCCATTTTTTATTGTCTGGACCACTCAGAGCTTCTCTGGCATTTTTTGGAAGATTTTTAATCATATCAGCCACAACACACAATCTGCATCCAACACAATTAGAACAATTTGTTGTGTTTTTAATTCTTTCAGATCTTCGTAACTCAGGGACTTCCTCAACTTCATCAATCTCAATGTCATTTTCATTTACTACCGTAATTTCTTGTTCAACATCTACATGATCATTCTCAACGATCTCACTAATTTCATTAACGTATGCAGTCTCGTTATCAGATTCATCACTCAAACTCAAATCAATAATTTTCGGTTTACATCTAGTTTCAGCAGTTAGGACAGGTTCAGGATTACCTCCCCTAATCTTCATAGGAAAGACTTTCTCTTCGAAAACAACGTTTCTAGACAGTACAATACATTTATTCTCCAAATCCCACAATCTCTAACCTCCTCGATTATGAGGATACCCTAAAAAAATACATTCTTTGGCACGAGGTTCCAACTTGTCAGCTTTAGAGTGTTCCTCGTAAACCCATGCACGACATCCAAAAACTCTCATTCTCCCCAATTCATCATCAGACAGTTTTTTACCAAACCACAACTCATAAGGTATGTTATTATTAATAAAAGTTGATTTGCATCTATTTTTAATGTAACATGCAGTATGCAGAGCCTCCCCTCAAAAATTAAGAGCAAGTCCTGAATTTATCAACATACACCTTACCAAGGTCAACAGCTGTTGATTCAATCTCTCTGCGACACCCATTTGTTGATGTTCTCCAGGTAATGACAGTCTATGAACAATGCCATTTTCACTACAAAATTCTTGAAGTTCACGGTTACAATATTCGCCTCCGCCATCTGTTTGTATTGACTTCAAAGTATTTTCATGAAGATTTTCAACCCTCTTTTTATACTTCATTACTTCTTCACAGACATCACTTTTGCTTTCCAGCACACTAACTTCGCTGTAACGTGAGTAATCATCAGTCATTGTTAAGAAATATTTACCCCCTCCCAAAGATTTCGGCTTGACATAACACACATCAGAATACACAAGATCCAGTGGAGCAGATGACCTCACAGGTCTGTCAGGAAAAGAAGATTTCTTTGCTTTCCCTTTAAAACACACATCACATTTATCATTAGTTACTCTTTTGCTGATTAACTCACTGTCAGGCAAGTTTTCTGCATGTCCAAAACGATTATGCCACAATTCTCTGGTCACCATTTTACAGGCAGTAGCATTCACTGGCTCCTCATCACATTCTCTATTTGGATTGGAAGTCTCCAACTCATACCAATCACATTTGATCGAGTACATGTCATCATCCGTGGTATTAGCACAAAAAAGTTCCTCATCTCCATTACTTTTGTCAAAAGCACGCAATGTACCATCCTCAATTGTGTAGCGCACGTCAGTTTTTTCTAACTGTCTCACTGATAAAATATTGTCCGAAACATCAGGTACCCATAAAACTTTGGTCAGTTTCAAAGTCCATCCGCCATTTTCATCACTTATCTTCAGAGTCACTGACCCAACGCCTTTCACATCGCATGAAACATTTTTCTTTCCCATCTCTACTTTTCCAGTCGTGTTGTCCGTAAATTCATTCAGCAGCTCTCTAAAAGGAGTTATATGATGATTGCATCCACAATCCACTATCCATTTGTTTGCATCACTCGACTTTTTCATTGCATTATCTTCCTTTCTTTCTCTATCACAGCCATTCATCATATGCACAGAATACTTTACTCTCACCACACTGTCTCCTAATTTTTTCTCTTCCGATTCTCGCTCTTTTTTCTCTTCATAACTAACATTTCTATTTTTAAAATCTCTTTGTAGTTCACTGGTCTCATTCTTTTTGTACACATTTCTCAAATTACTTTTACATTTTGTCGAAGGATGCCCTTCCTTCCCACAGTTATAACAAATTATATTTCCCCTTGATTTAGCTTCCATTGCCTTTGGACATTCTCGTGCAAAATGGCCTAGTTTTCCACAGCAGTGACAAGATTTATCTTGAAGGATATTTTTCCCATAACTGAAATTAGTTTTCATAACATTACTTGTCTCATCTCTCCCTCTGTTGTTTATCATAAAAATTTTTAGTTCTTGATTTTTCTTCTCGCGTTCGGCTTTTTCCCTCTCTATTCTAGCTTCCTCCAGCATCAACTTACTCTTGACATTTTCTGAAGTTAACTTTTCTTCATTTAACTCCATCACATGTGTAATATGTTTGTAATTTTCTTGCTTTAAACCCCTAAGCATGTAAGCTGCTAAATCTTGATCGTTGATATTGGAACCATGATTTCTCAATTTTTCCACTAACTGCTCTACTCTGTTTAAATATTCCAGTATTGATTCATCAGATTTTTTCATACAGCTAGATAGTTCATCCATAGTACTCACAAACTGAAGCGGAGAAATTTTTAGATGAATAGTTTTCAATCTGTTCCATGCATGTTTGGCTCTGTCATGTTTTGTCACATCATTTAAATAACAATCTTCTACCAGTTCAGTTAAATTACTAAGAGCAATTAAATTCTGTTCTTCTTCCTCATCATTTAAGTCTTCATCATCGTCAAAACCAGGATCAATAGCAGTCCAACATTTTTCCTCACTAGAAAAGCTTTTACCCTTTTACTCCAAACTAAATAATTTTTAGGTCCTAGTCTCTCAATTTTGAAGCCGTCACTGTTTGATGTCATGATATTTGAATATTTTCACTTCTAAGACTCAAGCAAAGTTACACAGTTAGCATTCAAGCGGGCTCTGGGCCCATGACCTATTAAAAGTTAAATGATTCAGTCATGATAACAACAACACAATTTATTAATTGTTACAATAAGTATCATTCACATCTAAATAAATACATTAAACCAAATGACCCACAATTGAATTCCTCAAATCGAACCCAAACTCCAATCTACTCAGTATCAATCAACTGAAAAACACATATAAAAAAATTATTCACTCCTATAACAAAAACTCACATCTCAGAAAGTACTAATAATTAAAAACCAATGTTTTTTTCCCACACAAAAAACAAACAACAACATATGTTAATTATCAAATGTGTCACCAAGTTTAAAAACAGAAGAATAGAAATACTAATAATTTAAATTTGTCAATGACACAAAATATATTAATTCTGACAATATTTACTACTTGAAATCTTTTTTTATTTTTCTAATGTTACCTTAATCTATTTTCATTTCCAACATAATTATTATAACTGGATTACAAATGTTTGCATCGAATTCAAAACTTGAAATTTCAAAGGGAACTAAAGTTAATAATGAATTATAACTCATATTAACGTCGTAAATAATAGATTCAATGTTAACCTTCTTTGATTGGTGATAACGTTTTTACAGTTCAATTTACATTTTGGGAAATTTATAAAATAAAATGATTTATTTTTCTAATGCCATTTTAATCTAGTAGCATTTTTAGCATAAGTATCATAACTGGATTATAAACGTTTGCATTAACTACAAAACTTAGAACTTCAAAGAAAACTAAAGTTATTAATGTACTAAACTGTAGTTTTATAATGAGATCATCCTTGAATATTTCTTTTAATAATTAGTGACAAATTTGGTATGGTTGAATTTAGATTTAGAATAATTTATTCAAAATTAGTTTTAAAATATTAGTTACATACAGTGTATCCCATATTGAAAAATTTATATTGAAAATATATAAAAAATTATAATATTTAATTTACGTACTTTACGTTATACATTACAAGTATATTTAAATACGTATATTATGGCCCAGCTACATAGATTTGTGTACATTTTTTAAAGGTTGAAAATATGAATAATTTATATTTGAAATATATTCAATGATTTTATATTTGTAATATATTTACAATAAATTAAATACATTTTTTGAATATATATTTTATATATATTTTTTACTAGTAGATATACCCGCGACTTCGCTCGCTGAAAGGATAAAAATGTTTGGTTCAATTATCCGTTTTTTTAACGTGAATTTTTTTACAAATTTCCTAATAGACTAATGATGTCAATGATATATCCTAACTATACGTTTTTAAGCGCTTCCTTAGGTAGAATTAGTATATTTGTTTGAGCTTTGCCAATAAATCGCTCTCGACCAGCATGCAAACCCTTCTAAAAATTGAAATTCATAAAATCCCCGATTCTATAAAAATAACTGTATGATATGTCCCAGCAGAGTTTTAAGATTCTAGTTAAATTACTTCTGGTGATCCGTAAATCGCGAGTATGTGGTAACTGATAAATACATATTGTAAGAAAACCGTAATAATTTTGTACAGTTTATTCTTTTAGTAAATGGAATTTATATTTTTTGCCTCTTTAAAATATTCTGGAGACCTTCTATTGATATTTTGAATTCATAAATGTTAAAAACTGAAAAGGCCGCCATTTTGAATTTTTGAATTTACCTTATTTTAGCCTTTCCAGGGATAACATTTCAAAATCCTTCATTAGTATGCATCTGGAGCCTATAAAGAATATTTGAGCCAAGATTCATCGCCCAAAGCCCTACATTGTTTTGCAAAATAAGTTTTGAAAACTAAAAATGGCCGCCATCTTGAATTTTATAATATACCCTATTTTAGCCTTTTGAGAGAATATATTTTAAAATCCGTTCTTAGTAGGCATCTAGAGCCTATAATGATTCATTGTGTCAAGTTTCATTGCCCAAAGCCTTATAGTTTTTGAGAAACTGTGATCAGTGAGTCAGTCAGTCAGTCAGTCAGTCAGTCAACCGTTTTGGCTTTTATATATATAGATATAAAATAAAATCTGACCTGTTTAGCAGGGAGAGCAATCCGTATGCCGCTGTTTTACCTGTTAAAGGGGAGCAGTCCGTACTCAGCCACAAATAAAGGAGAAGGGGTTTTCTAACGCTCAGAAAATTTCCAAAACTATAAGACCTACAGTGTTGAAATTTGGCATATGTGCATCCTTTGTATCCTAGATGCGCGGTAATAGACGGTTTAAACAAATTCCCTTATGGCTACGCTTTATGACAGTCGAAAGTTTCAATGTTAAACTTTAGGGAAGGCTATGAAGTTGCCCTTGCAACCTCAAGAAGTATGACAAAATTAAGCCTAAAACTAAGGAATGTTTATGTTTTTCCACGGGTGAATCCCGTTTGAACGCGTGTGTCCTTTTTTCTTCACGGTTAAGTGGCGTTTTAGAAACTTCTCTTTTGCTCCACGGGTCAGCAGGTAATTTCAGAAAAACCCAGAACATCCCTTTTGATCCATTAGACAGGGACCTGCGCTTTCTCTCCTCCAAATTCTCTTTTTCACTCGCCTCCAAGTTCTTGCTTGGTTACTGCCATTTGAACGAAAATATTCATTATTGAAAGAATGTTAAACTACTTCGATTGTGTCATTAAGCATAACTAAGATTTTTTTATTTTGATTTCTTAGGAAATTTGGCATCACTGATTAGCAAAAACAATTTTCCAAATTTTTCGGGATCTATAGCATCTGAACCTGTTTTCAGGTGGAAGACAGCTACTAATCTTGTTATGTTCTAAGTTCTTTTCCACCTGAAGACGGGACCAGATTCCGGATCCCGAAATGTCGTGAAACTAGTTTTTACTAATCAACATTCTTTTAGTAACTAATAACTTCGTTTAGGAAAATAAATGGCACTGGTAAACTGGCACATACTTTCTCACTTAAAATTGTTTAAAACAAGAGCCCTAAAAGAAAATCAAACACATTTACAATAATCTGATAAATAAACATCAAATTTGATGAATATCGGTTAGTAATCTCATCAAATTGCTGAATTAACGGAGATATTAGTTTTTTTAAATATTTACCAAAAGAATAACATTAGACAATGTACTGCGTTTACCGCCAAACGAAGGTATCAGTTACCTCTGGAACCAGTTGATGTAGTCTAATTATTCAAAATACTCAATTATTTTTGAAGCAAAATTTAACGGTTTCAAGTATATTTTGATGAATTATTATAATGTTAAGTAATTTTTCCAATTACTTAAAACACACACACACACACACACTGACAGACAGTCACCACTGCGAAAACCACTTTTTTGCATTTAGGAAACATCAAAACAAATATATCCACCAATAACTCAAATCGAAAAATGTCACTTAATCACTTAATCACTTTAATAAGACAGGTACCTCATGGAGGACGTTACCCTGAATATGAGTGAAGGATGAGTGTATGATCGTGATGATAGTGGCGCGATCTTGTAGCCTTATTACTGACTAAGGTTGGCATGTTCCTTAGACAGGATTGTTAATTAATAGCCCAACAACCAATGGCAGCTGGCTCCAGAAACAACCCTGCAAAAAGCTACTAACTTTTCTCGGGATCGATCCGGCTACCTACAAGTTTGTAGGCAGGCACTATAACCACTACACCAACCAGCCCCCTTGTAACGATACCTTCTCCTTAGGCAGGAGAAACTAAAAAAAAACTTAATACCTACATTATTTAGATCGCCTTTAAAGTCTGGCCTCATGAAGTAGATTGTATCGAAACTGACCTAACACAATGACGCTATCATCAGCACGTCGTGGTTCGTCTATGATCTAAGCCTAGGGCTGAGAGATTGAAGCCCTACTGAAACGTCCCCATTGTGGACGATAAGTGGTCTAATCGATCATAGGGACTGATAATTTTTAAAACTGTTATCTCAATAAATACTAATTGAGTTGCTTGGGAAATCACTCTTCTAAACGAGGTCTTTCAGTCATTGCAGCCTTTTTTAGCGAATTTCCTAAAAGGAATAAGCTATTACCGTTGGTCTCATGGTAAGACCTAAGCCCGAAACCATGTTAACTTTTCATTTTGGGGCCCCCAGAAGCAAAAAACACTACTCGTTTGAATTTATATATATAAATCTATATATCTATAATATATATATATATATATATATATATGTCTGTTAACACGATAGCGGCCGTAAATATGGTCCGATCTTAATGAAATTTGGTACAGACGTGTAAAGTGGTAATCACTCGGACGAAGTGAAACTAAGGAAGGAGGGTTAAAGGGGGGTAAACCCCCCCCCCAAAAATGGGTTTTTTGAGTTTTTTGCATAGAAAATTAAAATTTTTTTCAATTTTTGCTAGCATTATTGAATTCAGCTCAAAAAAACAAACGATTTAGTATTTTGAATCACTGCTCTATGTCCATTGTTTTCCGAGATATTGAAAGTGGTAAACACAGTACGTTGTCCCAATGTTAACCTTATGGGAAATAAAGAAAATTCTATATCTCGCTTACTTCTCAACATATCTTGATAAAACTTGGTAAATGGCTTCTTCTAGTTCAGATAAACTAAATATTGAATTAAAACCACCCAGTTTTAATATACCCGTAGCAGCAAACCTGCATACTCATTCCCCATGTTATTCTTATGGAGCTTACAAAAACATGTTGAATCTCGGTATGTTGGATTGAAATATGTTGTTTTGCACTTGAAATTCGCTGAGTATGCAGGTCCGCTGCAAAGGGGGTTTTCTGAATCCAAACTGTCCAGGATTCAAGATTTCAAAGCGTTCTAGGAAGCTTGTCAATCTATCACAAAAGAGTTTTTCGAAACTTTTGCTCAATACAGGAAGAATTGAAATTGGTCGATAACTACTGGGAGATGTGGGATCATTTTTTTAATTGGCAAGACCTTGGCTGTCTTCAAGACATCAGGGAAAATTCCTCTTTCAAATGAGGTATTGATCAATTTAGTCAGCGGTGTTAAGAGAGGCCTGTAGCATCTTTTAAGCAACCACATGGACATACCACCGATGTCACACGATTTTTTTTGGTTTCAGCCTCAGTATAGTCCGAGCCACCTCCGCTTCATCGACAGGGGTTAGCACCATCGACCGTCGCTTAGATTTTTCTGAGCATATTGCCAAGGTTTCTAGCAGGGTGAGTACTGGAATATTTGTTCTTCGGAGATTATCCTTGTTTCCAGATTTCAATATCCTTCGTACTGCTTACTTTGGATGCATTTACCCACATCTAAACTATGCTATTGCCATTTGGGGTGCTGAATCAACAAGAACCCTCCAACTCTTCCGTCCACAAAAAAAGGCTGTGAGGTTGATGTTTGGTTTAGGGAGGACAGATTCTTGTAGGGGAACATTTTCCACTCATAACCTTTTGACACTTCCCTGTTTGTATATTTACGATTGCCTTTCTTTCTTGGTGAAGAACAAAATTTTTTTGAAATCTGTAACACCACCCGTTACAACTTTAGACACAACTCTAAATTAGTTGTACCTAAACATAATACAACGTTTTTTGAAAAACACACCTTTTTTCTGCCATAAAACTTTTCAACAGATTACCCACTCACATCAAATAAGAGCTAGAAGAAACCACATTCAGGAAAAAGTGAAAAGATTTTTTAATTGCAAAAGAATTTTACAGCGTTGCAGATTACATGCCTAATATTGCACCTTAGTTCAGGGACTTTATATTTTTTGTAAATATTGTATTAATTTTCATTTATTTTTATATGTTATGTAGATTAATGACGATTTGTCAATGCTATTGTAATAGTCTATGACAATAAAGGATTCTTATTCTTATTCTTACTGGAAGAGAAGGTGTAGAAAGACTGTTGGTATCAACGTACAGACAATGACACTGCAGCTGGTAAAATCGGAACTTGTATGTGTGTGTGTGTGTGTGTGTGTGTGTGTGTGTGTGAGAGAGAGAGAGAGAGAGAGAGAGAGAGAGAGAATTTGACAATTTGTTTATTTTCTCTGCCCTGAATCGGACCAATGGTCCGCTCTAACCTCAGGACAGGCATAACATTTACAATACAGCTACAAATTGAATTGTGGCCGATTAAGAAAAACACACAGAAAACAACAAATTATTATATATACCTAAATTTAAACGTATGTTATCACGCCTAAATTATTTCGGATAACACTAAATACCATTACTCCATTTTATTAACGGGGGTTTCTCTATTAGTATTTTAATTATACCTACTCAACAACTTCTCTTTTAGTCTTTTATGAAATGTCGCTTCACTAGGGGCTTGTTTAGTGACACTTTCAAGGGTATTCATTAACCTAATAGACTGCAGATGAAAAGAGTTGGAATAAAACACAGTTCTGTGAATAGGATATTGGAGGGTTAAATGTCCATAGCGAGTCTGTCTCGAATGAACATTTTGCATTGTTGTATATTTATCAAATAAATATTCAGATTTACCTTTATTTACGTTACTGATAAAATACTATACTCTAATCTCTCCTTAATTTTCAACCAGCCTAATTGTTTATAATAACGAGTGACATGTTCATCAAGTTTCAAATTAAAGATATAACGTATACAAGCATTCTGAGCTCTTTGAAGTTTACTTATCAAACTAACAGATAAATCACACATCGAAACGCAAGCGTAATCAAAAAATGGAAAAACCAAAGAAAAGTCAATTTTTTCTTTATGTCTAGAGAGAGAGAGAGAGAGAGCGCAGGCTCTGACCGCCCCCGCCCCAGCGACGCGCCCAGGGTTCCCAGATGTACGATAATTATCATATTTGTGCGATAATTTCTCTAAACGGAACGATGTACGATAGCACTTCCTATCGTACGCAAAAATGTACGATAATTTTGAATAGGTGTTACTGCTTAAAAGAAAAAAATATTTTTATTTTTTATTATTTTTTAAGATTTTTTTATAAAAAATATTTAAATTGAAAACAATGCTTATTTTTAGACCAGTTATTTGGCATTGTAATTTCAAAAAATCATCCTTAGTACAGTAGACCCGTATTTTGTGTTGTCTATTACAAGGTGTCATATTTAGGCCTATGCAGCGAGTAGGTGGATGGTCTTTGTTTACGTGTTTAGTACGATTTAAGGTGAAATATATATTTTAAAGTCATTTGGATTTATAAGCAGTTTTAAAAATATTTTAATGAAATAAGCTCAGACAACTGATACCTCAACCTAAATTGTTCTACCTCCCTGAATGAAAAAGAGAATAAAGACATTTATTTTTCTTTGAGGATTAAATAATGATGAGTTTAATAGATAGTATAATTAATATGGAAAAATGTAAACTCGATGTATAAATGTATAAATAAGTAATTTATTCACGTATTTGTGAATAATTTAATTTTGAGTTTTAATCGTGAATATACCTCAATTCAATTTCATTGTTTGCTTTGTAATTAAACATAATTTTTTTACTGCTTTCTTCCCTATGTATTTAATTTCGATTTTAAAATTCGAACATATGAATATAGAAACTTAAAATATGCTAATATACTTAATTTTACCTTATATATTGTTTTTTGACTTTTATATGATTTTACCGTATTTTTTCTTTTGTACGATAATTTTGCATGAAATACGATAATTTTAGCAGCTGGCGTACGATAATGGGGTTTCAAAATCTGGGAACCCTGGACGCGCCGCAACGCTCAGTAAGACGCGGCAGTTGCTCCGCGTGTCGCTTCAGCGGCAGCGTTTGTCTACTCCCGAGCGTCGGCAGCCGTTCTCAACACTCTCTATACCATTATTTGCCCACACTGATTATATGTGAGTGTGTAAAATAGAAAAGCAATCTGTAATTTGCAAGTGATTCAAACATCAGTATGTTTGAATAAAGCGCATCAAAACGTTAACGTCGTTTCCGAGCGGCGTAGTTAAGTGAGATTCAAACGCAATGTTATTAGTGTTTTTAACCTATTGTAAAAACTAAACTACTTGAGCTAGTTTTTTTAAATATTTTTAATAAAATTATACTTTGGCTCAAACTTTTGCGCTTACAATTTTTCTCTGATCAAGAAACAAAAACGTTTCCAGCCTACTAACTTTTCATGTCGTTATTTAAATTTGTATAACATGTTCTACTTTCAATAATAAAACGATTTTAATAATTAATAAATTTCGTACCGTTACCTGCCTACACTAATGATCTTTCAGGAAGAAAAACATCGAAGTTATCTGAGTACGTTAGGGTTCCAAACGACGTTGTATTTGAAATGTGCGCATCACAGTTTTATCCTAATTTCCCCGCGGTTTCCAATCCATTGGTAGGCAAACGCTTGGCGGTCTTGCCTCACTTCTCATAATGTACCTGATTAGGCAATGCCCAGTCTATATAGTCGTTGGATCAAGTGCGTCCTATCTTGATTATCGAAAGAAGGTGAACGGCGGAGCGAGCGCGCGGCAGAAAAAACATTCTTTTCATTTCGCTATAGAAACGTAAGAAATGTTTAAAATTTGCAGTCCACTTTATTCCAATGACCAGTTAATTAAGTTTTCAGCACTGTTTTCAAATATTTTTTAACATATATCGTTATATAACTATGATACTACGTTCATACTATGAGTTATATTATAAAAAAATTATTTACGAATTAATAATTCAATTCTTTGTGTTTGATTTATTATAACTCTGCTTAGAAGCATCGGAGAAAAAGTTCCTGTGTAGAACCTTTAGTGGACTTTCTTGGGAACAATATATCGAGATTTGAGATTCTTGTGATTAATTTACGACGTTATTAATTTATTTCCAACGTACTGTTATCTCAACTATTAAACTACTTTGATGAATGAAGTTCAGTAAATATTGTCGTTGAATGAAATATAAGTTTATTCCGTCGCAGTTTTATGTTTTTATTGGAATGGTTTGTCATAATAGATTAATATATAGACTAGGGGTGAGCGAGAACTCGAGAATCTTGCTTTTTTCGGGCCGAGTATACACTACTCGACTCGACTCAACTTGTTGAAAAATACTCGAAAGTTCGAGTCGAGTAGTTACTTCCGCCGTTTACCCAAAATCGGTACGTGCGAAAGAATATTACGGCCATTTTTCACAATGTCAATCCAATCTTTAACGAATATAACTAAAACCTCGTATGTTATACTTGAAGTAAAAAGTTCTTTTTAGTTATTGAAGACACATCAATTTTTATATCACTCTATATTTTCTGTAGTTTGAGGTTCTTTATAATTACATATCATAAAAAATTATTTTTGTTACATTTTAGAAACCATACCAAATAAATAAAAACTTAGGTTTTTTTGTTGACACAAAATATTTTGTTGACAGGAAATATTTATTTCAATCATGAATTGAGTCAGGTATTGAGTCAGGTAATTGGTCATGGCTTATAGTCAGTGTTTTCATTTCATTTAAAAACCCAGGTAAGCCTTAAACAGAAGTTAGGCTTGAAAAATAAATCAAATCAAGAATTATTGTGAGTTGAAGTCAAAGGGTTTCTTTCTTTTTTTCGTATCATTTATTTGTATATCTACTCTTAGTTCAGTAAATCTTTTAAGTTTAACTACGCCAAAATTGTAATTTGTATTTGAGTAATGATAATATTTTTTTACAATTATGTAGAAACATGATGACTATTATATTATAAACTTTAAAAAACTCGACTCGAAAAAAGCTCAAAACTCGACTCGACTCGACTTGACTTCAAAAATCACTACTCGCTACCCTAATATAAACGATTGTATCTCTGTGAGGCAGAGCGCAACAATGACTGTTGAAGTAAAGTCTGGATCTAGTGGACCCAATTTATTTGCGCGCCACTGCATGTCTCAGTTTTTCTCTTATAAATAACGCCTGCTTCCAGAATCCAGATGTAGACTTCTTTGTAAAAAATGCCGATTTACCAACATTGAACAATAAGGAACCTTTCAGTTCCTCCGAACTGCATGTGCAGTGTGTTGGAAGAATGTGCTCCGTTGTTGTTGACCAGTTGCTGTATCTCGTCTGGATCGCGCTAGACCGAGCAAGGTTGGAAATTCGTTTCAATTATCAACTGATTACGGATTTATCTAGTAGTATTTAAATAGTTTTGTAAGTGAATATTAATTGTGGGGACTATCTAATGCCATTAAAGGAAAATGAAATGAAAATATCAGTTAGCAAAAGAGTTAACAGTTCTTTAGAAATAAATTAATAACGACGTAAATATTGATCACAGGGCTCTCAAATTTTGATATATTGTTCCAAAGAGAGTCGACTACAGGTTCTATACAGGATTTTTTTTTAATGCTTCTAAGCAAAGTTATAATAAATCAAACACAAACAATTGACTTTTTTAATTCGTAAATCGTGTTTTTAGTAATGGAACTCACAGTATAAACGATAGACGTTAAAAATTATTTAAAAACAGCGCTGATACGGAATTAACTAGTTATTGATATAAAGTGGACTGCAAAATTTTAACAGCTTTTTTTACCTTTTTACAATTATGAATAAGAATTTTTTTAGTGCCGCGCGCTCGCTCTGCCGCCGTTCACCTTCTTTCGATAATCAGGGCATTTTCCTGACTTTTTACTATTCCTAACCTCGACAATGACGAATCCAAAATTTCCGGTTTAATTCCAGAGCCACTAACTGCAAGATGAACCGGCTGGGGAACAACGAGACCGCGCACCAGGTGATCGGCGGGTTCATCCGGGCCCACGAGCCGCAGACGATCGCACTGATCGCCCTCTATGTGGCGGTGTTCTGCGGCTGCTGCGGCCGACTTGCTCGTCATCGCGACTATAATCAAGCGGTGCACCGGAAATGCGCACCAAAATACAGTGCACCTCGGATTATCCGGACCTCACATTATCCGGATCCCGGATTATCCGGACCGATCCATCCGAGAAATTGAAAAATTAAAATACGGCAAAAACGTGATATTAGGGAGTTTACGAGTGAAATTTGCCTTCTAAAGTTAAAATGCAAATATAATACATTACCATACGCATTTGGAATCTCAATGGTTGAAGGAGACTTATTGCCTATGCAGTACATTACGGATTTTCGTGAACATAGTTTTCTGGTGTGCTACTTGGGGCGCTAGCAGTAATCAGTAAAGGCGTAGCGCACGGCAATTTTGCAAGCTAATAGCTGTGACTTGATGTGTCACGTTATTTTTTTTAAGAAGAGTTAATGTATTAAGTTTTGAGTTACTTGAAGTTTTGTCATGATTATTTCAAGTTTGAGATATATTCTTTGAGTTATGATTATTAATTCTTAATACTTTAAATATTTTAATCTGTTCAAAGACCAGGTTTGTAGGTTTGAAATAAAAATTTAAAACCTAAACCTTAAGTAAGGTAAAAGTTAACATTATATTCTTATGACTAATAGTGAAGTTTAGTTCTTAAATTTGTTTCAGAATTAATTCCCGGGAAAATTTGAAAGACTAACATGTTGTAACTGCCTTGATATGCCGTTTGCAGTATCAATTTAGCAGGGGCTAAGGTACGCGATCGCTATTTAGGCGATATTGTAATGACCTCGGATTATCCGGATTTGTTGCTATCCGAATCGGTGTTCCGCCACATTAAGCCGGATAATCCGAGGTGTACTGTATAATCCCTGAAAGGGCTCTCCATATATGCACCGGAATTGCGCACTTGGCCCGGCAGGTACCTGAGTCCTCAGCGGCCGCCGTAATACCTCTGGAATGTGTGACTCAAGTCACTCATGTATGTGGCAATGATCTGGGACTTCCAAAATTTGTACTTTGCGCCCTTCCATACCACCATACCCTTGGACCAGTAACCGGGGAATATGCGGAAGAGCATTCTTTACTGTTCAGTTTTAGTTGAAGAGGCTAACTATAAGCACAGTCAGCCCACGGTACCTTCTGTCTCGAGTCTATTTAGTTGAGTGATTAGTTTTTAGGATTGTTAGTGGTAGTTTTCACTCTATATTCAACAAGGAGTGCCCTTCACTCCAACCAAATACATACAGGGTGCTCAAACAATGTGGGGCAATAATTTACGTAGTGATTCCTTGGATCAAAATAAGCAAAAAAGTATAGATAGACATATGTCCTATCTCGCATAGTTTAGCGTCTATCTGTCTGTATGTGTTTTTTACAAAATAATTCATAACTCCTTAACGGTTTGAGTTACAGTGTTGAGAATGTGCATAAATGTTAATCTAATTAGTCGATATCTTTGTAAAAAACAATAATAAAAAATCGTTAACCGTTTCAAAATGGCGGCTAATTTGGCGGCATATTTCATGAAAACCAAATATTAGCTACTTGTTAGTATGTTTTAGGCCTGTATAACAAATTGCCCTTGTCTATTTGAAACTTGCTGATGTGTATTTCTAAGCCATGTATGACTACTTTCTGAAATGTGATGATTTTTATAATGTAAATGTAAATTTGAATTCTCGCTACTTAATAGTATGTTTTATATAATGAATTTCCTTTGTCAGTTAGAATTTTGCTTATGTGTAATTTTTTAGCCATACCATATATAACTTCATTCCTTAAATGTAATTCTTTTCTTAATGTAAATAAGAACTTGCAATTTGAATTTTAGCTTCTTATTAGTATGTTTTAGGCCTATATATCAAATTTTTGACGTTGTCTATTGTACCTTGTATTTAACGACAATAAATGTTCTTGATTCTTGATTCTTGATATTTAAAATAACCGCCATTTTGAAACGGTTAACGATTTTTTATTAATATTTTGTACAAAGATATCGACTAATTAGATTAACATTTATGCACATTCTCAACACTGTAACTCAAACCGTTAAGGAGTTATTAATTATTTTGTCAAAAACACATACAGACAAATAGACGCTAAATTAAGCGAGATAGGACATATGTCTATATAGACTTTTTTGCTTATTTTAACCCAAGGAATCACTACATAAATTATTGCCCCACATTTTTTGAACACCCTGTATATTAAAAAAAATCTTAAATGTATGCAGACAGACACTTACGTCCGGCTCAACACCTGCGATGCCCTCAAGAGCAGAAAGAAAATGTGTTAGACATTTAAATAATGAAAATTATTTATAAGCCTTTCTTATAAACAAAATTCATAAGCCGAGTCAAAATGAAATTATCCTACCGCATATAAAAAAATGAGTCGGATATAAAAATGCACCCACTATTTAGGTTCAATTTTTGTTGATGAACTTGTTGTTATTAATTTTCACCCTTGCTTAATTAACCGAGAGATTTCTCGGAAGAATAAGTGCGCAATACTGATGTGTGTCCAGGGACTGTCTCGACCAAGTGCGCTATTCCGGTGACTACCTGAATTTTAGTGCGCAATTCCGGCGCGACCTAATCAAGAACCGCAGCATGCACAGGTAAACACCTCGGTCTAGGGAATCTAATCCCAGACGATATTTTCAATCCCGGGATTACGGGATTGAGAAAATGTAATCCCGGGATCCCGGGACTGACCCAACATGGTATTTGCTAATACAAAGAGAAAGTTTTAATATAATTTCATATATATACATGGTATCGCAACTATAGTGTATACTTAAAGCAGTTTCCGCTTAGTTTTGAGCTGTAAACGTATTTTTTTATCAAAACTTAAATCTTAATAATCATCACATGGTCAGCTTTATCATAAAACACAATATACAGTATATACATTAAAGTGTAAACAAAACTCCATCATCAGATAGGCCCTATATAACCGTAAAATGTGTAAGAGAACGATAGAAATATTTATCCTGATATATTTATATTTTAACTAAATATAAACTAAATATTTATATTTAGTTAAAGAACGTCTTATACAAAATATGACTATTTTTAGTTACTTGACCAAACAATATTAGAACTAGAAGCTAGAAATAAAACCACGCTTAAAAAAGTAAAAACCGAGAACTAAGATTAAAATTACTAAGATTAAATTATTATCTATAATTAAAAATTTGTAAAAATAATGATAAGAGCTTCGTAGTGAACTTTGATAACAATTATACCATATCAAAAATAAGGCCTCTTTGAAAAATGTTTAAACGCTTGAAAATATTACCTGACAATTATACAGAAGTGTAAGATGGCAAATAACTCATCAAACCATGATTACTTGTCAACAACGTCATACAACTGGTTTTTCTTAATTATTCATTTGTTATAACTGATAGGAATAATAGAAATCCTCGATTTTGCACGAAAATTGATAATCCCGAAAATCCCGGGATTGAGCCTGGGAATCCCGGGTTTGAATATGCTCTAAAATCACGCGGGATCCCGGGATTGGATTCCCTACCTCGGTCCCAGCTTGTCTACCGGTACAACCAGCTGTTGCCGACGCTTCACACCGCTCCTACGTGCGATACTACCGATTTCCAATCGCTGCGCCTTCTTAATTATATACGGCTAGGCTAAAACTGATTTCCATTATGTTTTTTATAAGTTATCAACCAAACTACAGCTGCTATTTTTTTTATAAATGTGATTTAAGAATTTGACGAGACAACAATTTTGACAATTTCCAGAATTTTTTATGACCTCCTCTTTTTTTGACCAAAAAATAAAAAGAGTAGCAGCCGATTATTTTTTTCGTGTCAAGATTTAAAGTTGAAAAACAACTTATGACTTTTTTAATTTTTTAATAGAAAAAAATTAACAGAATTAAATTTAAATTAACAGTTTGAAACACAGTAAAAAAATTAATCCTTCGAGTGTAAATAATGACTTTACTCGGGGTAAAATTGACTGTCCTTTTCGATCTTTAAATTACATTATATCATATTTATCATTGCAACGAATGCAAGGTCGGCTGAATCACGTGCGAGTAGTGTGGAAGTTTCCATCCATTCACACTGACCACACGTCTGGTCACATGACCACCTCCACCTGATCACGTGATCCTCGATATCGCTTCAATCCGCCAATCGTTAGAGTCTATTTACAAACAAACCGGCGGCCAATCGCCGTCCAAATGGTCCGAGCTGATTTATTACTGGATACTATGCGGCATGAATGTATACTAAACGCAAAAAAATTCGTCAAAAATATCTCTCACGTAATTCTTTATACAGATATGAAATGAGATTAATTAATGTCGTTTGTAAAGCTTTAATCGCATAAATATTTTTTCAACTCGACACGCAAACCCATATTATGCGATGGAATAAATAGTGATAGAGCCTACGAGCTGCCAACAACTTATTCCCAGATTACAAGCATGTAAGAATGTATGTTTGAACGAATTTTTGTGTGCTCTCTCACAGTTGAAACGACGCGACGCGGACGACGGACGTCACAACATGTGGTTCCAAGGGCAGAGTAGGCGGCACTGCAAAGCCACACTGCCGCGAATGTCAGCTATATATTACTGTTGCAGCTCTAACTTTATTCCGATCATTGTAACCAAAGGGGTTTTATATTTTTACTCTGACGCTACTCAAACTACGGTGGTCTGTTTGAAGTAATTCTTCGAATTTCAAAAGGAATTTTGGATTGGATGTGGTGCGGTATCATAGCACCGAATCTCATAGCACCGAAAGTGTATTTTGCGTCATAGCTCCGAAAGTACAAATGTTGCATAGCGCCGAATGAAAAATATAAAAATGCTTCATAGCACCGAAATGTACGATTGTGTTATAGCTCCGAAAGTTTTACAGTTTGTTGCATAGTGCCGAAAATTATAAGACCGAAATCGAAAACTGTGGTATAGCTCCGAGTCACCAAACTGTTGCATAGCGCAGATATGGCAAACTGTTGCATTTGACCGAATGAGGAGGATGTACGCGCGGCGGAACAGCGCAGCGAGGAGCGAGAACCCCATGTGCCCGTTCTTGGCCGGGAATTTTCGCGCAGATGTGAGCATCACTGTTTCCATGCAGTGTGTCCGCTCGCGGGGAGGACAATAAAAACCACAGCCAGGCGACTTCTCGTCTTCTTACTTACTTATCGTCTTCTTAATTCTTATCTTCTTACTTACTTCTTACTTCTTCCGGTTGTCCCGTAGACCACGTCGTGGCATGAGACCCGTCATGTCACTATACAAACTGAACTGTTGTTGCCTATATTTTTATAACTTTATACTTTACCTTGAAATGCCGACCTACCTAGATAAATATTTTAAACCTGGTAAGAATATGTGTAGCGGCAGTAAAATCCTTAATGCTGAAAATCACCTGAATATCATCTGAAGTTCTAGTACATCTTTTACAATGTAAGTTACGTAACTTACTCATCCTGTAACAACCCAAATAATTAAATGGTTGTCAAAGTGTACAGGTTGACCTCCTGGCTGCGCCGAACTTTAACTTCGTGGGAGCAATGAAACGCAAAGTTACGTGGGTCCGAATTAATTTTATTTATAGTCTCAAACAAACGAATTAATTTCACAGATCACATCATTTTACAATTTAACTTAGAATTTAAATCACAATAGAAAAAGAGCGCCAAATTAATTATTAATTTAATTCTTGCGTAGCATGGCTGAGGGCCATGACCGCGGCAGAGAGACCGGCGGCGGCGGCGGCGGCGGCGCCGCGCACGCGTGACTACCTCGGCTGCGTCTACCCGGGGACTGATCCTTGCGTAGCATGGCTGAGGGCCATGACCGCGGCAGAGAGACCGGCGGCGGCGGCGGCGGCGCGCACGCGTGACTACCTCGGCTGCGTCTACCCGGGGACTGATCCTTGCGTAGCATGGCTGAGGGCCATGACCGCGGCAGAGAGACCGGCGGCGGCGGCGGCGGCGCGCACGCGTGACTACCTCGGCTGCGTCTGCCCGGGGACTGATCCTTGCGTAGCATGGCTGAGGGCCATGACCGCGGCAGAGAGACCGGCGGCGGCGGCGGCGCGCACGCGTGACTACCTCGGCTGCGTCTGCCCGGGGACTGATCCTTGCGTAGCATGGCTGAGGGCCATGACCGCGGCAGAGAGACCGGCGGCGGCGGCGGCGGCGGCGCCGCGCACGCGTGACTACCTCGGCTGCGTCTGCCCGGGGACTGATCCTTGTGTAGCATGGCTGAGGGCCATGACCGCGGCAGAGAGACCGGCGGCGGCGGCGGCGGCGGCGGCGCCGCGCACGCGTGACTACCTCGGCTGCGTCTGCCCGGGGACTGATCCTTGCGTAGCATGGCTGAGGGCCATGACCGCGGCGGAGAGACCGGCGGCGGCGGCGGCGCGCACGCGTGACTACCTCGGCTGCGTCTACCCGGGGACTGGTCCTTGCGTAGCATGGCTGAGGGCCATGACCGCGGCAGAGAGACCGGCGGCGGCGGCGGCGGCGCGCACGCGTGACTACCTCGGCTGCGTCTACCCGGGGACTGATCCTTGCGTAGCATGGCTGAGGGCCATGACCGCGGCAGAGAGACCGGCGGCGGCGGCGGCGCGCACGCGTGACTACCTCGGCTGCGTCTGCCCGGGGACTGATCCTTGCGTAGCATGGCTGAGGGCCATGACCGCGGCAGAGAGACCGGCGGCGGCGGCGGCGCGCACGCGTGACTACCTCGGCTGCGTCTGCCCGGGGACTGATCCTTGCGTAGCATGGCTGAGGGCCATGACCGCGGCAGAGAGACCGGCGGCGGCGGCGGCGCGCACGCGTGACTACCTCGGCTGCGTCTGCCCGGGGACTGGTCCTTCAGCGTGCTGAGTGCCCGTAGGAAAGGCTGCGGCCGAGGCTACGGAGCGCCCGCTTAGAGGCTACACCCTCTGTACGGTGCTGCGCCCAACGATAACTTAGTGCATAATTAAAGCTGAAACACTGCCAGCGACCGTCGTCTGCCCGGCACGTGTTGCTGATTCTGGCAGTTGATTTGGGGTCAGGCTAGAATTCTTGGTATTTCGGGTCACTTGGTGTCACTGGAATATTTCGTTGTGAGGAGCTTATGAGGAAATGATTCACTGTTAATTCAGTTACTTACTGAATTAATTCACTGGCCCATTAGTAAATCAATTAGTGATTAATATTACAACATGATTATGCAGAGGGAGAGGTTTGTTTGATTGGTTAAAGTAGTCACAATTGATTAGAATGTGACAGTCGTCACAAAAGTGCTTATTTTACTTGACATAGTTAAATTGAATCTTTTACAACGTTTGTACTTTGAGTTCATTCGTGTCTTGTTTTGAAATTTCATAAAAGAAATCCATTAGCTTACGTGAGGAATGAATAAATTAGATTAATGTCCATCATACTGCACCTTTAACTGTTACCACCAGACGAGTGAAAAAGGTTCTTTTTGGTTGTTTTAATTAATCGCCGACGTTATGAATCGCGTCGAATTACTTCAATCAGCAATTATACGTGTTTTATAAGATCAAATACAAAATATGGCAAATATACAATAGCGTAGCTAAATAAAATATATACTGTACGATGTTACCGGTTTAACCCGGGGGGTAAGCAAATATTTTTAAAATTTGGATTTTAACCAACGTTTTATTAGCAAGTCCCTACGGCCTCGCGCCCATGACAAAACTTCATATGACCCTTTGTGTGATTCCAGTATTGGTTTGACAGCTGTTTTGTTGCTGTATTGAATTTTGAATAATTTTTACATATTGGTAATTTTTATTTTTGTCGGTGTTATAATATAAGAAGAGAGAGGGATAGAGATAATAATAATGCACCCTATAATTTTAATGCACGTTGACCAATTTTAAGTGATTCGGGCGCCGGCAAACGCATCCAAAACTCATGTACTTCTCGTAAACAAAATTGTAAAATGCTCCCCAGGCGCCAACAAGTCACCAAAATACATGTGACCTTTGATACATGTAAAATCAAACATGTTTTTGACTTTTGATACATGTAAAATCGTCCGATAAGCACTTGGAACGATTTTGAAAGGCTACTCGGGCGTCGCCGCGCCGGTTCCGGCGACGCCCTCTCCCTGTCGGCGCCCCATGCGGCCGCATGTTCCGCATGGCCCGTGTCGCGGCCCTGGGTGGATCTAATAGCCAGTTTACTATGAATGAAGGTATTTGGACTATGATAAAGGAAGGATTGTTTTCATTAAAATTTTATCTCTCATTTTGTAGGGGCTTTGCCTCTAGTTTCAGAATATACACCTATTTATAAATAGTTCAATTGGCGAAATTAAATTTTAATTTAGGTCTTAATCTAGACATTATACGAGAAGGTAATCCTAGCATTATCAATTTTATCAATGTAAGAAAAACTTCCGCTACAGAAAGTGAAGGGAAGAAATATCTTCACCACAGAAAGATATCGCCATTGAATACAAACGCAAGAGAAAATATTGTCCCATTTCCTGTTCGCTGTAGCGCGGCACGAGTGGCCGTGTTATTTAACACGGACTGACAGTCCCGTTGGTGTTCCCAGGCCGCCACTGGAGGACGTGGTCTCTCAGTTCACGGAGCTGGTGATCTGTCGTCTGCTCGACCGCAACCTGTTTGCCGCCGCGCGGCGCGAGTGGCGGGAGGTCGTGTTCTCCGACAGCTGGCGACCTCGGCCGACCGAAGCGGCGGCGCGGGGGAAACGATGCTGCGCAACCCTCAGGTGATTGTCGGGTTGTTGTTCAAACTCAAAATCTCTTTATTCATAATATGTAAACATGTATATGAAAATAGCATCGGTAAAGTTAACCTAGAGGGGGAAACAACTAACCTTAAACTGAATACAATGGTTTCTTTAATAAATAATTTTCAAGTTCATTAAAACATCTTTAAAATATTTGGTGTGTTTAAAAAAATGTGTACCAATTGTGTATCTAGAACTAGAACAAAAGTTTTAGAATTTTACAAAAACTTGTCTCGTTTAGATGGATTATCTCGCTATGATGGATTGAAATAAGTTCTTTTTCATTTGAAATTCACTGAGTATGCAGGTCTGCTGCAACGAAGGTATTAATTGAAAAATAACTTTCTCAAAAGTAAACAATGATGATTTTTTTCCTTGTTCGATGACAGCTGTCAAGCGACGTTACTAGACAGTTTTGTAACTTCCAGGTTTGAGAGTCACTGTTCAGGGTACAGTAAAAACACTACATGAACAATAAAAAAATCCAGAAAAAACCACATTGGTGTAGCCAATGAATGACATACATATATTTAGGAATCGTCTAACTCATTCTAAACACTCGTTATTCATTACTCTCGCACAATTTTTTTAAAATGGTCAGGATTTTTATGCGCGAACTATGTCTGTATACTTTGTCATAAAAATTTTAAGATAATGGCCTTAGTCTATTTTGTATTGATTGAACTGGTGAGCTCCCCTATTAGTGGAACAATTGGTAAACATTTTGTTATTTACATTAGTAAAGAATATAAACGTTACAACAAAAAACAGCTGAGTCCAAATAGGAGGGTTTATACATAGGGTGAATTGAGTTATAAAAAAGATAGAAAGCAGGAGTAATTTAATGCAGCACAAGCATAATGTAGGGGGTTTGGGAAAAATTACTTGGAAGGAAAACAATGTACTTTTACAATGGTGTGAATGAATGGGGTTCAATATCCCCATTGCAAACGGTGCTTTTAGGCAATTCTGTCATGTTTTAAAAATCATTAATAATTTTAAAAAGTGTTCATTGTTTTTTTGACGGCTGCTTAAGTTGTGTCCAGCTCGTTTCCGCTTTTCTCATATATTTTTCACCACATTGGGGAATTTTTAAAATAAACGTGTGGTTTGGCAACCTGTGAAACTTTTATTTGTGCTTCGCCCATCCTTCAAATTCACACCATGGTTATTCGAAAACCTCTACAATTAGTAGACTGTGTCTGTTTCTTTCAAAAAACCTTTAAAAACGAATTTAAGTTTTATTGGATTGAGATATCAGATTGTTAAAAAGGTTTGTCAGTCGGTAACCAGAAAATATTCCTCCTTCTATTCGTGAAATCACAGCTAAAGGTAAATCATGCACATAGTTACTAAAATCGAGAAAAAAGGTGAAGAAATCTTTATCAGCTGGGTGATAAAATTTTTATTTTAAGATATTATGAGAGATGACCCTTTGTGGTGGTACACTCATGAAGATGTTTTAACTTTACATAGCAATAATTTTACATAGTAAATTTGAATGATTATTAAATGATTTTATATAATTTTAGTGAATTTCCCGTATACGGAAGAAGCTATTACCGTAGGTCTCATGGTAAGACCTAAGCGCGAGACCATGATAACTTTTCGTTTTGGGGCCACCAGAAGCAAAAAACACCATTCGTTCGAATTTATATATATATATATATATATATATATATATATATATATATATAGATCTGAGCACGATAGCGGCCGTAAATATGGCCCGATCTTAATGAAATTTGGTACAGACGTGTAAAATGGTAATCACTCGGACGAGATTGTGAACCAGCCCGATCGGACCACCGGAAGGGGGGGTACCTAAAGGGGGATAAAACCCCCCAAAAATGGGTTTTTTGAGTGTTTTACACAGGAAAATAAAATTTATCGAATTTTTACATTACAATTTTTTACATTACATTACAGAATTATTAGTTTTTCTTACATTGAAGGAGCACTAAAACGAATATATCCACTAACAACTCAAATTCGAAAATTTTGACGAAAACAATACTTTCTCCATATACTATGCATAGGGGGGGAGAAAGTAAAAAGTGGTGTATTTATTTTAATATGTAAATATATCACTTTTTATATGTTTTTTTATTGTAATAATTGATAATTTATTGTTTTTTAATTCGCCGAGTACGCAGGATCGCTACGACGGGGGTATTTATATATTTAAATATATCACACGAATCTCATCACGTACAAACATCTAATTTGTTGCATACATGTCCACTATGTTATGAAATTCATAAGTTATGAGTAGGAGGCATTAGCCGTTTCTGCGGGTGGTGGGTGCGTGGTGGGTGCTCCCCCCCCCCCCAAGACAATGGGTCATGCCCCCCCCCATTGTTTGAATTTAAATTTATGCTAATTGATGCTAATTACCCCAAAGACAATGGGTCATGCCCCCCCCTCCTTCATTTGCATATGGTGTACACTTACCTATTCCCTTTGTTTTAACAACCGAGTGTTTATTTTACAACACTCGGTCAATTCTAACATTACTTTGTGATTGGTTTTTTGTTTTGGTTTTGTTTTTTTTCTTTTTCGTTTATTTACAATATATTTCCTAATCTAATATACAATATAATTCCTAATCTAATATACAATATAACTTAAATCTAATTTTTTCATACAATTTATTTACATTCCACGTCTTCTTTGTACTCCAGTCACCTCGACCTCAAAGAGACGGTCTTCTGCAGCATGCATTGCCAGTGTGCGGAAATGCTCCGTCACTGGCATATGCATACTCCAGCTGCCGCTCGAAGTCGATCGCCTCCACGTGGGATTCCATCTGCTCCTCCTGAACCTGGCCCTGAAGATCGTGTGGTCAGTGACCTCGTCATAATACTGATCGAGGTCCAGGAGGTTCTCGACCATGCCGATGTTGAAGAGAGCGAAGAGGGTTCGGTAGACGACAGGCATGATCGAGAGTTTGCAGTCGAATGACTGGTCCCCTCGGCGGAGACCGTATTCAAGTGTAAAGCTCCCCTAGTGGAGGGGAGTCAGCTGTCGTGGGAACACTCTTGAAATTCCGTTCCCACGGTCACCCTCCGGCAGCCGGATGCGTGATAAAAGACCCTGTGGGAACGTTATTGAACGGCCGCTCCCACGCGGTAACCCTCGTCAACAGACAATTGGACAGCTGCATCCGGACCATGATCACAATGGGACAGCTGCGTCCCGGAGCTGCACAGACGATTCGCCTAATTTGCATAAATAATTACCCCCCCCCCTCATTTGCATAGTTTCTTTACTTTTAAAACGGAGACGATTGGCCTAATTTTCATAATTAACCCCCCCCCCGCTCATTTGCATACGGTGCAAACTGACCCGTTCCCTTTGTTTGAACAACCGAGTGTTTATTTTACAACACTCGGTTTATTCTAACACTATGTTGTGATAGTTTTTTTATTTATTTATTTTAAAAACAAGAAAGGAAGGAAGGATAGGGACTGTAATATTTAATCGATTACGATTATTTCTATCTCCTCCTCCTTCTGTGATGTTGGTGGAGGAGCTCTGTGTCGTCGTCTCGCTGGTCGGGTGATACCGGTGCTGGTTGACGGCACTGGATTCAGCTCCATCACTGTTTCCACCTGCCGCACTCGCAGCCGGCACTCCAGTGCTGCACTCCCAGCCACTGTCGTCACCTGTGTCTTCTAGGTGTCGACCAGCTCGCCGACCTCTCTCGTCCACAGCAACTGTAACTCCTCCCGGTCGGCATTGAGTAGCTCCTCCGCCTCCGCCGAAGCTGCCATCAACTCGCTGTCGGAAATCTTCGATCCCCACGGGCTTGGCGTAAGCCACGTGTAGAATAAATCTACAGTGAAGTCCATCTTCTCTGCTGCTTTCATCACCTCCTCATCACTCAAAGCAGTCCCCCAATATTCATCAGGGACAAATGCCTTCATGGCGAGAACTAACTCCTGCTCGTCAAAAGTGATGTTAGGTAACGACATGATGGATTTAAAAAAGAAAATAAAGTTAAAAAATGAAATGAAGAATACAGAGCGGACACAGGTGGCTACACTCGGGTGGCTACTGGCAGACTGACAGTGGAGCGAGGGTCGGGCGAGCCTCCTTTGTTGCCTTCCCCTCCACATTAATCAAGGGAAGGGTGGGGATATTAGCCCCCCCGACACGGGGTTGGTTCCCCCCCAACGAAACGGGGTCGGTTTACCCCCCCCCCAACGAAACGAGGTCGGTTTACCCCCCCTCGTGGGAACACTCTTGAAATTCCGTTCCCACGGTCACCCTCCGGCAGCCGGATGCGTGATAAAAGACCCTGTGGGAACGTTATTGAACGACCGCTCCCCCAACGCTGCACCCTCCCAGACAGTCTGGAATGCGAGCGGACCAATTGAATTATACTCTCCAACCCCTGCCTTACAATGTGTTCGTCTCACCCTGCTACACTGCACTGCAAGTCAGTCTTCACTCTGGTTTCTTACCGAACACACGTCTTTAGCGAGTGCTCCGCTTAGTTTCTTAAACATACGTTTTACGTCGTGAACATTATTCGTGACGCCGTGCGGTGTTGTGCAATTACTGTGTTGGATTACCACTTTATTTAAAAAACGTAAGTAGTATTTTTTATATTTATTTCTATTTTTATTTAAGATACCACCAATTACCTCGTATTGTGAAACGAGGGATTGAAGTCTCAATAAATTGAGAAATACGTAATTAGAACATTAATATTATCTCTTTGTAATAAGGAATAAACGTTAACTGACAAGACTTGTATTTGATTTAATAGAGACACAGTTTAAACTAATTAGAATTATAACGGAGATCAGTTAATACTAATATTAATTTTTTTTTGTTTCTTAACAAGAAATATGTCAAAGCGATTTGACCGTAGGCTGAATATGAGTCTTGATTATAATAAAGTAGTGACAACACTTTATTTGGTTCAACAGAGATACAACTTGACATACCTATGAACTAGTAATCAACCATAAAAATACCTTTCGTATTACTGTTTGTTACGTAACTGACCTATCAAAATATTCAAATCAGAAGCAAAAAAAATTCAGTGAAACTGTATATTATACAAAGTAAATTATTGCATTTTCCTATGTTACCCTTTGTTATGGTATCCCTTCTGTCACACCCTCCACAACACCATGTGTGGTGTCCCCCCCCCTCTTTTCTTTTGCTCAGGAATCTAATAAGTGTGTTATTCTTTTATTTATAGATCTATCATGAACTGCGAGAGACGTTTTACGTGAGTCATCTGCTTTGCCGAATTTAAGCGCAACCAGCACCTTCAGCGTCACATGAAGCTGAAACACCGAGATGGTGAGGAGATCTTCTCCTGTCCTGAGTGTGAGAAGAACTTCGCCCGTAAGGACGCCCTACATCGTCATCAGCGAGTAGTCCATGCTCCGACGCCTTCACCCCTACGCCCGGTCCATCATCAGCCCCTCCGCCTGGTCCATCATCCGCTCCGGACCAACAGACAGGTAAATAATAGTAATAATTTTATAATAACGTAATAAATAAATCAATTTCTGTTTTAAATGAAAAAAACAATTTCTGTTTTAAATGAAAAAACCAATTTCCGTTTTAAATGAAAAAGAAAACATTGATGGTTAACACTGAGTATGCTAAACCTAGAGCAGTGTACATATATATCAAATCAAAAGCAGGGAAATGAGACTATCTGATATTTTGCACTTTAACACAGACTGAGCAAATAAATCTAGTATTTTGCACTACCTTTTAGTCTATATATGTAATGTCGGGGTGTAAAAAAAATCAAAAGTGTGAAAACAAACAAATAAACAAGTGTCCCTTATTTTGATCATGATTACTATTCATTTTTATTAATACCCTTTGTGTATTTTCAGGTTGCGTGTGTCCTCATTGTCGCAAGACATTCATGCGGAAGGACGTCTTGATGCGTCACATTCGAGACCACTGCAAGGTTGTTCGAGGTGCTGTGTTCGCCTCATCTTCGACGCATCCGGCTGCTCAAGCTGTGCCTGTGACGGTGCAGCCTGTCCCCTCTCCTGCTCCGTCTACATCCAGTAGCGACAGCAGCAACACCGGTGATGAAGATGAGGTAGCTGTCCCTGACAACCTAGCTCCTCAACGCTTTGTTGAAGTCGAGTCTGCGTTTTTGGGACGGTTAAAGCCATACAGCCTTCGTGAACCAGCGTCAAATGAGGAAACTCATCCAGTTCTCCTGACAGACATTTTTGACAATTTAGTCACTCTCATGCACCGTATTCTACGTTGTGTCACTGCTATAAAGGTAAACTTGTGGGTCGAGTGTGAATTTGTAGACGTTCATGGGGAAACATGTCGACGAGCCTTTAAAACAAAGAATGTCCCCATACTCCGCACGACCAATGTGGAGGATGTGTGTAGTGAGTTTTTTGATAAATTAATTTTAGAAAAAGAGACATGCGAGATGAAGGGATTTGGATGGTCCTTTGTGCGGGTGTTAGACATGGAGGTGAGAGTGAATGTGTACCGCCCGCTCAAAGGAAGCTCGTACATCGCTTTACCTCAATATATTGAAAACAAAAAGGCTGTCGTCAATGTGTTGAACCAAGACGAAAGATGTTTTATGTATGCCATGCTGACCAAGTACCTTATGTATCCTCATCGTGGTCAGTTGCGTGAAACTGACTTTACACCTGCAGTACACGCACTCGCCAATCTGGACTTCACCGGTCTCGAGTATCCGATGCGGCTGGATAAAATTGGCAAGTTCGAAGAGACGAACGGGGTAAGTATCAACCTATATACGATTGATGGGGAGAAAAAGAAGAAGAATGGGCGTTTCCAAATACGACACATCGTATACCCCCTTCGAATCGCAAAGAGGGAGAGGCCAAACCACTTTGATCTCCTTTACTTGACCGATGAGGAGAAGTGCCACTATGCCTACATTTCAAATTTTGAGAGGTTGGTAAGCGGACAGTTTTCAAAGCGTTTTCATAGACTGTATGTGTGCAAAAGGTGCTTTGCCTACTTCGACAATCAACCGAACAATCTAAACAAGTCTGGTCAAGAGCGACTAAACGAGCACAAACGCTACTGCTTTGACCATGCCCCACTCCGTACGGACATTGCTGAAAATGAAAAAATATCATTTACCCGTCACGAGAGAACACAGAGAAGCCGCTTCACTATCTACGCAGATTTTGAATGCATGCTTGTCCCCTACAATGGTGAACAACCACTTAACCCCACACCAACAGTGGCACCTCCAGCGTGGGATCCGGCAAACTCGAGACCGGGACTACCACACCACCGCGACCATGGAGACAACATCAATTCGGCGAGCGTCAAGACCAAAAACGTTCATGTGCCCTACTCGTATGCATACTACATATGCGACAGTCACAGGAACGCAGATGAAGGAGACGTCGACGAAAATGATGCTGACACTTGTGAGACCTTCTCAAAACTACGGTTATATAATGGTGCTAACGCAGGACAGCACTTTATGTCTGCTCTGCGAGACGATATTACAACGATATCTAGGATCCTGTACGGCCAGAGACAACCTGGTGATCCACCACGCCTTACACCGAATGAGGAGTTAGAGTTTCAAGCTGCCACAGTATGTTACATCTGTCGGCAGGACTTTAACCCCACTGACATCAAAGTAAGGGACCACCAACACTCGCCACCGTACAAGTACCGAGGAGCAGCATATCAATTATGTAACCTGCAGTTTAAGGAGCAAGACACTGTAAATGTCTACCTTCATAACCTCAGTAACTACGATGCACATTTTATCGTAATAGAACTGAATATCGACGGAGGCGAAGTTAATGTTCTAGCCAACAACGAGGAGAAGTTTATTTCATTTACCAAGAGATTTGAATATCCAAACGCAGGCCGCCACGCTGGTGTGAGAGTGCGATTTGTTGACTCCTACCGTTTCTTGGCTAAATCATTATCGACATTAGCATCGCCTCTTCCTAATGATGAAATGAAGGTCTTACGAGCCCGTCACCCTGACCCAGAAGAGAGTAATCTCCTCAAGAGGAAAGGAGTCTTCCCCTACAAATACATCACTTCTTTGGACGCACTGCAAGAAGAAGCCCTTCCACCGATTGTCGAGTTTGAGGAGGACATCAAACCTGAAGACTACGCCCACGCACAACAAGTCTGAGAGAAATTCAACTGCAGGACTATCGCGGAATACTCCAATGTTTACCTAGAAACAGACGTCATGCTTCTCGCTGATGTATTCGAAGGTTTCCGTGATAAGTGTCAGAAACATTACAATCTAGATCCTGCACACTACCTGACTCTTCCATCATATGCGTGGGATATAATGCTGAAGATAACTGAAGAAGTGATACGTTGCAAGATGTCGACCAGTATATGTTTTTTGAAAAGGGTATTCGGGGTGGTTTGACCCAATGTGTCACACGACACGTCGTAGCGGATAACAAGTATACAAGAGGTGATGACGAAGAGTTTGACGACGACACCTACTTAATGTATTACGACGCCAACAACCTTTATGGATGGGCAATGTGTGAACCACTTCCGTACGGAGACTTTGTATGGCTTTCAGATAAGGAGATAATGGAGCTGAAAGATGAACTCATGAGTCTACCGTCAAACAATGAGTACGGTTATGTTTTGGAGGTGGACCTAGAGTATCCACTTGACGCCACCCTTCACGACAACCACCGAGATCTTCCTTTCTGTCCGGAAGTGGTTAAAGCACCTATGGACCAACTACCCTATGACCCTGATGTCCTCATCACGACAGGAGTTGGAAAGTCTCCAAAATTGATGGCTACCCTGAATGACAAGACCGGCTACGTTATCCACTACCAATACTTACAGCAAGCATTGAAGAACGGACTACGTATTCGGCAAGTTCATCGTGTGCTACGCTTCAAACAAGACACATGGATGAAACCGTATGTCACCCTAAATACCAGACTCCGCCAGTTAGCCGGGGATAATAAATTTGAAGTAGAGTTATTTAAACTGATGGTTAACGCGGTTTATGGTATGAGTCTCCAAAATGTTCGTAAACATAAAAATATAAAACTCTGCACTGACCGCTATGGCTATATTAAGTATGTAGCCAAGTCAAATTTTAGCGATAGAGTTTGGTTCGATGAAGACTTGGTACTGCTTAACATGGCAAAAACGCGGGTGGTGTTAGACAAACCTGTTTATGTGGGTATGACCATTTTGGATCACTCGAAATGGTGGATGTACGGTTTCCACTACAGGATGGTAGAGCGGTACGGACTTGAAAATATCGAAATAGCCTATATGGATACTGACGGCATTGTTTATAAGATCCTTACCGCCAACGTCTACAGAGACATGTTACAACATATGGATGAATTCGACACCAGTAATTATCCCCCACTCCACGGCTGCTATAACGATAACAACGCTCGTAAGCTGGGGAAGTTCAAAGATGAAGCTGGTGGTAAAATCCTGGAAGAATTCATCGGTTTGATGTCAAAGCTCTACTGTATGACATTCTTGGATGACGGAAATGTCCGTCCTATGCCACCGATCAAGCGGGCCAAAGGGATAAACAGAGCTGTTGTGAGAGACGAACTGAGTGTGGATGACTACAGAAGATGTCTACAAAACCACACGGTGAAATACACGGAAAACAGCCATTTCATGAGCCGAAGACACATAATATACACAATTATTGTGAAGAAGCGCTCATTAGTACCATACGATGACAAGCGTTTCGTTTGTGAAAACGGTGTAAGAACACTTCCGTGGGGTCACTTCAGATGGGTCCCCAGATGGCGGTTCAGATGGGTCACTTCCGTGGGTCCAGATCAGAGACCCACTCGCACAGCTAGTAGCTCTCCTACCGCCATCACCTTAGCCTGGACCTTGTCTCCCCGTCTCCAACCAGAACCATCAATGCAGACAGCATAGTTTATTTACGGTGCATAAGAGATTGGACAATAACGGTGGACACTTTAGTTTTAGTTACCAAACAGTTTTTTTTCTTTTTTCCGGTATTTAAAAAAAACCTTTAGTTACCTATTTAGATTTTTACATTTGACTTGTATCAAGTTTTGTTTGTGAATAAATAAATAAATAAATAAATATGAAAATTTGTTCATTTAAATCATTTACCTAAGTATTATTCTGTCAGTAAAAGCTATTCAACATGGTCTTTTATAAAGAATCCAGAGTGTAAAGCATTATAAAAAGAAAATATATATATCTTTACTTTGTGTTTTATATAAACTGTAAGTGCAAGTGAAAGGGAAACACCGTATTCGGAACCCTATGCTTGTAGTGACCTTCTGATGAATCAATAAACTAAATTTGTTATTTAACAAACTAGAACTCTGGATTTGATATATTAAAATTAAAATTAAAAAGGAAAAGGATGGGAGAAATAATAACAAGAAATGTCTTAATACTGAGTACTCAAGTTTATTTTTTCAAAAAAAATATTACATCAATAACATATTACAATACAATTCAATTTTTACCGTATATATTTAAAAAGAGTCTCTTGATCAGTGCATCATTGTGAGCAGTCGAAGAGAAATCTAAGAGCTGCACAAAGTCCGCCATCTTCATGCCACTGTGGTGAGTGCGTAGGTACAGGTAGATGAGACAGTAGTGTCCACAGACCGTGGTGTTGTCACTCTGAAGGCGATGCTCGTTGTACAGGTAGCGACGAGCGTTGCGTCTCAGAAATCCTTGGTAGAAATACAAGTGTGGAGGCTGGCCGTAGCTGTCGAAGAATTCAATTATTCCGCTTGACTCGTCTCCGCCGTCCAAGTAGAATGCCACCCAATGAGTACCATCTTCATTATGCGGATCGGTACTCACAATCATCGCAGTGGACGGTGATATCCGATATGGTAGTTGGTCGGCAGCGTAGACGCCGACATTTTGCACAGGCAGAGCCGAAAGATATTTTTCAATTTCCAGAGTATTCATTCTACAGTATCATAGCCGACAGTAGCTGCAGCAGTTGAAGTACTAGTAGTAGTAGAAGAGCGAAAAGAAGAGCAAAAGTATGAATCTCTATCTCTAATATAATCTTCATGTTCGTCAATTTTTGTTGTTAGGTGGAGCCAACCTCGTATGGCGACACAATTGGTCAGTGCGCAACGAGTGTGCAATGAGTTGTGATTGCAACAACGCAGAATATTTGTCGACAGTAGATTGTTGATTGATTGCAGTGATCCGCAACCTATATCACAAACATCGATGACATGAGTAGTGACGAAATCAATGATGTGATGTCGCTTTAAATATTCTTTCTTCTCCAACCCTTTGACGTAAACTGTCGGGCGTTTTGAAACGCAATCGGTTAACTTGCTGAAGAGTGTGTAATACGGTATATCACCTTGTCCCCACTGTAGACCGTGGCAATGTTTTGTAAGCCAGTAGCTTTTCTCAGTTTTTCGTCTGATAATTCAGATCTTTCATACGGTGATTTGGCGATATGATGCATGAGTAGTACACCGCTGTCCGCTTCTAGTACACAAACCTCTTTTATTATGTATTCGTTTTGATTGTCTTTGAAGCATTGAATATCCACAATGACGGGTGCGGCTAGGTTATGTTTTCGATGTGATCTGAGTAGACGATCCATCTTGAACGAGTGACTGATGTATACTGAAGTCGCCGGTCTGTGTGTTTAGCGCCAAAGTCCACATTCACGTTGCGATGACGATCGATATCGATGACATTGTCGAATTCCGCATAAACCAGACAGTTGACGGTCTCTGTGAGGGCGTCGTCAAAACCGAGTCCATGCATACACTCCCATTGCGTACCAGGTTCCAATGTGTCGTGTCGCTGGCCGACAGATCGGGCGTCAAATCAAAAGCCATAATACAATAGCCATCGTCAAAGTCATCTTTGGCGATAACGTTACCGCTATCGCTAAACTGAATGCCTGTGCCGGAAAACAGAGTTTGATGCGCCATTATATATTTTCCTTTATTGGCTTCAAAGTCTGTTTGTATCGGTTTGGACGGCACTTGTTCACCGTCTACATACAAAGAGAAGTAGTTCATTTTGAAATGCTGGAAGTTGTACGGGTTAAATTTCAAATCTCCATTATACGCCTTATTGGTAACCATGCCGACGATAATACGTTTCGGCACTTGACCTAGGAAAACATTGTCCAAAGTCTTGCTTCTTATGCCGGACGGCAGTGTGAATGTTTTCAAGTCCACTCTAGTGATTGGGTATTTAGCTGTGGCCGTTTGAAGAGCTCTATCGTGTGCCAGCAAAACAGTAGGACTTACTTTACATCTGCGTACCCATAGGTTGGCTTCGATCATTTTCACTTTGAAATCACCAGCGTTCACCATCAGGGAGAATGCATCTTTTGATCGGATGAATTTGAAACGTAGTTCAACACCGTTTAGTAGAAATTTATTCTGATTACACATATCCAAATGTATATGGCCGAGCATGTCACATTCACGGCTTTTGTTTGTATATTTCCGTCTCACTTTTAGTCCGTCATTTTCATCTGTACAGTTGTCCATATGTCCGGCATCGTCTGCTGACCATACGGCGCAAGATAAATGCGACTTTCTAGCATCGTATCCGTAGTTTAAAACTGTTTCGATATACGCTCTATGAGCGTAGGTATTGTTTTGTGGCGTGACCAATTTCTGGTTCATACTCATATCCACTTGGCTGAAAAGTGAATGTAGACAATTGTTGACGGGTCCGATTACGTCTGCTTCGGCATCCTCGGTGACGTCAGTTCCATTTGGATTGACGATAGACGCTGTGATTTGGATCATTGCCTGCGAAAGATCCGCGTATTCGTCACCATTGCCGGGCACGACAAACTCAATGGGCGAGTCATCGGTCAGAGTAGATATCGGTTTGTATTGAACCCATTTTCCTTTTTCGATACTGGTCTGTGTTGGCGGTAAAGAGAACAAGTCCAGCTCAGTCTTGACGCATTCACAAGATTTTTGATGTAAAAAAGACATTGTGACGCTGGTGGTGGTGGTGTTGATGGTGCGTGTGTGTCTAACCAAAAATATCTCTCGCTATAGTAGACGAACTCTTCTTCTTCTGCTTCCTCTTCGGGCTCGATCGCTTTTTCACCTTACGCTTATTCTTACCAGCTGCTGTTGCGACAGAGCGTCTCTTCGTCGACGTCTTTCCTCTGAGGAGTTTAGCCAAAGACTGAGGTGTGACACGGGTTTTACGGCCGCCGCCAACGCACATAGCGCGTTTCGCGGAGGTCCTACACGTTGCGCGTTGCGCGTTACCCTTACGCGCTACGCGACGTCTTTTCGCGCTAGGGCCGCCGCCACCGTGCAGCACGCGTTCCAATTTGCTGTCGGCTTTGTGTTTGAGCGATCCCGTAAACTGTTTGAGTCTCGCGCTGGCCGCTACCTTGGGATCCATAGTGCCGGCGGCGATGTCGCCCAAAAATCTAACACCGGATTTCAAAGCCTCTTGACCAAAAGCTTTCGCTCCCGACTTGATCAGTGGTGCGATAGTGCGAAACATACCGCCGAGAAAACTGCCCACTCCATGTCCTCGCTGATATGCCGCTCCTTTGAAATACTCTGTCGATCGCACCGCCGGTCTGCAACTGTTGACGGCGGTAGTACGCCAGTCCGTGGATCGTTTGAATTCATTATTACTGCTGCTGCTGCTGCTGCGCCCTTTTGAAATGTAGCTTCACGTACGACGATCCAAAGAGGAATGACAGGCTTTTCCCTGTGTGATCCCTTAAGTCGATTTCGACAGTCTCAAATGTACCCTTCATGACGGGCACGTAATGCGGACTTGTATAAACCGTTGTTTTATATGCACCGTGAACGTAGTTTTCTCTTTCGATATTGACAATCTTCAATAAAGGTGCTGTAGTGTCACCAATCAACTGCGGCTCTACCAAATCACAATATACATAGATATGCGGTGGGATCCCCATAGTTAGATCTGGTTCCCATAAGCCGAGAACTGAAGAAGCATCTTCCGGTGCTAGATTATCGTTAAAAGGGTCATAACCCAACATTAGAGATAATTCGTGGCTTATCTGTATTATGTTCACTGCAGTTGTGTTCAACACACTCATAATGACTCTTTTTGAAATGGTCAAGTATTCAAATTCAATGAATTCATTTATATCCGCATCGCTATTTAATACTTTTAATAAATCTGTTATACTTCTGTAATATCCTGGTTTTATTTTGCGCATCAATGATTTCTTTTCAAATAATGGAGGTAATTGATATTCGATCCAGATGTACGAATTATCGTTGACTGTCATTAATGAACACGGATATTGCGCTTCCACCAATGAATGCCATCTCCCACTCGCCACCTTCCAGCGGTATTTGTTTAGGCATGTGTGTAGTGTATTTGGTCACGGTGTTTTCGGGGAAATAATCCATAGAACTATTGCTTGGCAATGTCAAGTAAAATTGGTTTTTACTAGACATGTTGTAAATCTTTCGCTTTCACCCAAGAGTTGAATTCGTCTCCGTAACCTTCCCACTTGACCAGGTAACGCTTACTGCGACCACGGCCTTTCGTGTCCAGTATTTTATCGATTTTAAACAGGTGGTCACGTTGGATTGACACTTTTTGCACTTCGTGTTCGTAAAACTGACCGGACAACTCTTCACCGTTGAGATCCGTGAGCGTGTACAGTGGTAATGGCATAAGTGTATTTACTCGGTTTATTACAAACACTTCTTTACTCCAATTGGTCTCGTAACCTTTGCTAAACGTACCTTTCTCCTTAGCTATACGCACTGAATCGCCGACGTTCAGTTTCGGTCTAGCGCGTTTCGGTATATTTTTGTACATGTGTTTCCACACACTGAACACTACCTCTTCGTTTCTAGCGTCCACATCGACTGGACGCAGTCTGTTGCCCAAGCTCTTGTGCGGGCTGTTGTTGTAGGCATTCACTAGTTTGTCCAATACATCGATATATCTAAATGTATCTTTATAAGTCAAATATCGCCACATGCGGGTTTTCAATGTGCGGTTTACACGCTCAACCACGCTAGCTTTTACATCGGGGTTTTGCGTAGTGACATATTTTATTTTATAATTTTTAAACAGTTGTTTCGTCTTGCTGCCCGTGAACTCGGTACCTTTGTCGGTTTGTAGACAACGTGGTGTTCTAGTAGCTTCTTTGAAGATATCCTCAAAAGCATCAGCCACTTCTGCTCCTTCCTTCCGCTTCAACGCTCTCACATATAGTCGTTTACTAAACACATCAATTACACTTAATAAGTAATTGATACCGTCATTGTATTTACTCAGTCCACGCATGTCGTTTAAGTCTGCTTGCCAAAGTTCATACGGTCCAAACACTATATACGGGTTGCGTGTGAATCTTTTACGTACTGGTTTATGCAAAGTATATGTGTCCTGTGTTTGTAACCAATCAATCACTTTACGTTTCGGGATGTTCTCATTTCTTGTCGCTCGCAACAGTGGTGATACACCACCATACGATGAAGGCTCGTTTGGGTCGTAATACAATCGCTCCATCGCGTCTATGGTTTAAACTTCTCCCACTTCATGAGTGAGTCCGGACTTATATACCGTCCTCTCGTCGGCGTACTAGGCGATCTTATTTGAGGTAATGCCGCCGCCGCCGCCACCGTTTCTGCCGCCGCTGCTGTTTTCGATCTTACTCGACTCGCTATCGGTGACGGAGTAGGAGTTGGATACATTAAAGCTGTTCTCGGACTAAGTGTCGACTGCTGATTGTGATTGTTTTTATTACCATCAAGAAACTGTAACGCTTGTTTGTTGCCGATTATCGTTCTGGGAACATTGATTTCTTGTAGTACGCGCATTACTTCCTCCCATCCCGCCGGCATGGTGTCCATTTTACGTACTCTCACTATACTATGCAACACGTCTTCGATATTAGAATTAGGTATTTCCTCATTATTGACGTAAACAGTGCCGTCACCGCTCCACTGCACTGGGTTTCCACTACGAGCTAATACATTTAATAAATTACGAGCGTCGTTTTTGTAAATCTTCGGAAACGATGCGAGTAAATCTTCCTCCAATATAGCAGCTCTCCTACGCTCATTACCACCACCACCGCCACCACCACCATCACCACTTACACCGGTGTCCACTATCGGCATGTTGATCGGTTGACGTTTACTTGAAGCGATATTTAAAAATCTATTTAATACTTGGTTATATAATTTCCACTTTTCACTGTCATCGATCTTTTTATCGTTCATTATATCTTCCATTTCCTCGTCCAAACTCTTGTAGGATCGTTTAACAGGAGACGGATGTTATGGTTTTTCGTTAGCAGACGGAGACTGTAGGCGCTTAAGTAACTCTTGCGGTACAACAATCATTTTTCTTGCATGTTCCATTTTGCTAGCCTCGTGTTTCTTTCTGGTACTAGCCTCCTAAAGTGTAACTTCACGCACGATGTCCCACAATGAAATGACAGGGAATTAGTCCAACCGTCTCTCTTACGTCATTGATCAAGGACGCGACCGACATATCTACCCGTGTATTAGTTGTTTAAAGCTGACTGCACTGCTGCTTGCAGTACTGTACTTAATAGTAGTGGGATAAAAAATCCACCTCCTTGCTGTACAATATACTTACGCTTCATTGACAATCCTTCACCCCGTTTGACAATTCGTCGAAGTGCGGTTTTGTATTTGCCCAATTGCCTTTTACTTTTATCAGACAGAGGGACGTTACCACGTTATACATTATAAGCACACTCGCATACTGATCGAATGCGACTGACATCACACACCCTTAACAGAGCTTTGCGCTCCTTGGGGTTTGCGTGTATCAAAGCTTCGAGCAGAGCTCTGTCCTTCCGCAAGCACGACATGGTGACTACTGACCTTAACACGTTAGTCTATTTGCGTTTTTGTTTCGGTGCATACACGAAATGATAAGTGTCATCTGGAAATATGCAGCTTTGTATCCGCACATCATCGGGCGTAGCCTGTTTTAGATCTATTAGTAAATACCCGTGTGGTTTATTTGTATTGTCAGTATAGGCCTCCTCAATAAACTTTGGATTATCAGGATATATTTGTCTGGCTAAACACTTGATCTGCACTCTATCTCTCGGATTTTTAAAACAGACCATGTAATGAGCATTGAGAGATATGTCCCGCTGTCCGCGTCCTTGGTGAAATAGGTTTTGAGTTATAAAGAACACACTTATGTTCCTATGATGACATCCTTTAGTAAACAAATCGACCACTGTATTGTCTGCTTCTCACATCATGTCGTCTATGATTACCAAAACCGGTTCCTTACCGTCAAAGTCTTCCAAGTTCGGCATACCTTCAATATAGTTTATTTGTGAATTGTCACCACTCGCACCACCACCACCACTGCTACCATAATGCCAGTTTATTCTAGCAAATTTTGTATCACACATTTGTGATATGTGTTTTATAAATTTCGATACAAACACTGACTTTCCACTACCCGATGGTCCCGCCACTATGGCTGAGAACGGGTGTTTCCACCCCAAGTCCATGATTACTACTGACATTATTCACCACTGTTTTTTCATCACTTAAAACTATACCCATCAGTCTAATGATTACCTTTCAACACTTTAAATCTATACCTCGGTTTTCTGTACAGCTAAAGGAGTTTCAGGTTAAGTTCAATAATCAACACAGATTGTAAGTGTGGATAAAATGTTTATTGGATATATAAATCTTTAGAAAAGGTTCATGTTTTACAAAAAATAATGTCTTCAGGCTTCTTGAGTCTTGCTTTACAATGAATAATATTTTTTATATAAACTCGAGTGGAGTGAAACTCGTACCTGGCCTCGCAGCTCGCTTCGCCATACGGAGACGATCCCCGAAGCCCTTGTTGTAGAGCTCGATGTCGTTGTCGCTCAGCACGGAGTTGAAACGCCTGGGAAGGTAGACCCGCAGGAAGAAGTCGTCCCCGACTTGACCCTCCAGGATGACGACGATCGTCTCGCCGAACGGTGTGGTGACCCTCTCCATGGAAGTGATGAGATACCCGCACTCCTCCCGAAGACCGGCAAGCCTGGTGTATGCCGGGGAGCTGGACTTGCACGTGTTGAGGGAGGTCCTCAGGTCCATGGTCAGGCCGGTGGCGGGTGAAGTCTCAGAGTTTGCCTGTGAGGAAGTCATCTTGTAGTAGTGACGATCGATGATGATGGAGCTCAGGGAAACTAGCTGGTGTGCTGGCGAGGACTGATGCTCTGTCGGCCCGCGTCTCGAGTTTTATGCCCCATGCGCCATCTTGGATTAGGTGTGGAGGGGGAAGGTCAGGCTCGCAGCTGTCGGTGCAGGTGTTTGAAGGTCAGACTCCCAGCTGTCGGTGCAGGTATTCGATGATTGGAGGGGAGACTCGCAGCTGTCGGTGAAAACCGGTTATGAAATTTAAACCGTCACCCGCTTTTTGTTAGGTGTCCGCTTACGTGTTTTTGGCTGGAGGGGTGATGTAGTTGGGGTGTATTGCGTAACAGTCTGGGTTAGTCCATCGATTTTCGGTACGCCACTCGCTTTGTCAATCCACATGTTTTCCAATCTATCAAATAAATTTTTTACATTTTTAAACATTTCCCCTTCTTTGTCCAAATATAACCCGCACATATTCACCATTTCCGCTCCGTTATACATCTCCATTTTCAATAGTAGTGGTCCGTTGTTTGCTGGGTTTTGTACTGCGTATAGCTTTCCATCTTCCATCCATGAAACAATAGGTGAATCGTCTGTCGGTTTCGGCACCCATCCTGGCTTTTGCGTGATTTCCATCTTTTGATTTTTGGCTGGTGATGTTTTCCTTTTTCTGCTGCTGCTATTTTTCTTTTCACTGGTTTTCGCTGGTGGTGCTGATGGTGGTGGTGCTTATGGTGGTGGTGGTTGTGGCGGCACTGCGTTGTCGTTTAACGCGTTGATCTCCTCCATAAACGAATTAAGGTATTCGTTAATCGACCCGTGAGCACTCATGTCTGTTCTGTGTGTGAGATGGCGCGCGACTGAAATTAATACGCTGAAGTGACTGTCTCGGTTTTCGTTGGTCACGTGATTGTGGGTGGCTATTAATATTCATAACTCGGTTTGGTGTTTGTAACGAGTGATGTTCGACAATAGCCACAATGATACAGGCTTTTGATTTTGTCCCATTGCGGTTTGTACACGCTAGTTGTTTTTAAAACAAATTCAGGTTTGCTTGGGTTTTGTTCACTTGGTATGTCGTCGTAATATATGAAAATGCACTTACGACAACACCTCTCTACAAAGTCTCCCCATGGTGATGGTTCGGTTTTGAAGTAAATCAGTTCTATTGTTACGTAGTTTTCAGCGTAATAGCTCATGAGATTATTACACAAGTCGAAGGGTATACGCTCCTCTAGTTCATAGATGTCCGTATAACACTCGATGTTTTCACACACAACACTCACGCACTGCTCAAAAAGAGATTTCATTTTTATTTTTTATTTATAAAATAAAAAACGTAAGAAATTAGTATAACAGTTTGACGGTGGTCTGTACACTGAGGTAGAGCACACAATGATGCACAGGAGTTTGTCATGTCTCGCTAGCGTAGAGAAACCCCAGAATGTGGTGGGGGTTATGACGTATTCACAGTCCCCTCCAACAAACTATCGACCTAGCGTCATTCTCTGTTCAGTCGCCACCGAGATAACTTACCCAAAATGTCTCAGCCTAAGCCTTCAACATCGCAACAAGCAGTGGTGGTGGACCAACATCATCAATGGAGAACAGATGTTTCCGATAAACAATTGGTGGATGTATTGGAAACGGTCGAAACTGATATACGGCATCAATTCGATGGTACATCAACTCAAGCTCTAGTCGAGGGATTTGAGCATGCAATGTCAAACTACAGCACGACGATATGTCACGAGCCGCAGACACCGGAAGAAGAGGCGTATGTTCGGGGACTATGGGATAGCCTCCAAACTGTTTGGAGTGTTATCCAGTTTCGGCAAAAGCGGCAGCACTACCAGCCAGTTCCAGTCGACAAATATTAATATTGCTTTTGTATAAAATAAACTTGTTTTTCCTTAACACTTTGAAATAAAGATAAAATGAAAAAACCAAACAATTAAATAGCACCACAATTAAGGTAGATTAACCATGGGCTGAAACACTCAAGGTTATCTACATGGGTGGTCCTCACCCACCACATCCCACCACCCTGGGAGGCGCAGCTGTCCCATTGTGATCGTGGCCCGGATGCAGCTGTCCCATTGTCTGTTGACGAGGGTTACCGCGTGGGAGCGGCCGTTCAATAACGTTCCCACAGGGTTTTTTATCACGCATCCGGCTGCCGGAGGGTGACCGTGGGAACGGAATTTCAAGAGTGTTCCCACGAGGGGGGGACCAGAAGTGGGGGAACCGGAAGTGGGGGAACCGGAAGTCATAAAAAAAGGGGGGCACCCACTATGCACCCACCACCCGCAGAAACGGCTAATCCCTTCTACTGTTATGAAGCTGCGAAAGGTACCAAGATCGAGGTTTATGTTCTATTCGACAACTGTTCACCCATCTGAATGCAATTATCACGTGACGTCGGTGTGACCTCATTAGAGCCTCTCTCAATGTACCGGCAAATGTTACCTACAATTCTGCTATACCGTTATCAAATAATTGAATTGGAAAAATGTTCTTGAATGATCTTTTTGGTATATTGAAACCCCAAAATGTTTTTTTTATCTCGATTAGAGCATTTTTCAAACCTTTTTTTGGAGACCTTATATTACCTTCCAAAAAAGTATTTGCAGCCAATCGCTTAAATGTTATAATCATCAATAAGTTATTTGGTTACAACAACACATGCAACCCCCAAAAAGTTAATTTCGGAAACAATCCATTCAAACAATGAATTTCGGATAACCTCTGTTCATTTTAAGTATGCCTAAGATCCATTTTAATTTATCTTTTCGTTATCTTGAAGCAAACTTCTTGCATTAAAATGTAAAATGGTTAACCAGACTCGTTCTTGTGGTCTTCATTTTCGATTGAAGTATGATGGGAAATACTTTGTTCATTCAAATCTGGCCACATTTAAAGGTTTTGATAGTAAAAAACAAGCTATGCTGGAATTCTGTTGATTTAACATTCGTACTTCTTGAAGTAGGCTAAATTATGAAATAAGAAAGTTTGACATCAAATACCATCTGAAATAACTAAGAATTTAAATCATATTTTGAGTTGTTTTTAGGTATCAAGTATTTTCTATGCCGTGTACTGAAGTTTTAGTTTAACTTTTAATTTACAGTATATATACAGGTGTCCGGAAATCATGGTAAAATAATTTAGTATATGATAGTAGAGGTAAAAATAAGAAAAAAAGTTCATATAAACATAGGTCCCAAAGTGCTTCGTTTTCCGTCGTGTGTCTGTCTGTGATTTTTACATATTTAATCATATCTCACGAACCTCTCAACGTATAAACTTCAAACTTTGTACGTAAATGGATAACCACTTTTAGGAACTATTTTTGTAAAAAGTATGAAATTTCTACTTTGTACCATTTCAAAATGGCCACTATTTTTAGTTTCTAAAGCTAAATATTTTAAAAACAGCAAATTTTAGAAAAACTATACAAGATACAAAAAGTTGCAAATTTAATCCAATTAAATGACGCCTGTTATAAACTTGGTGTTTATGAATAAAGTTTTCTATATTTTGTATTCTGTAGGCTATTCTGTATTCAATTGACCCTAGTATTAAGATTATGATAATCAAACTTCTAGCAACGGAGAAATCGTATTTTTTAAAATTAAAAACATGATTATTTAGTACGTAGGCTACTGTATAAAATTTGCATGTATTTATTTGGAAACTTTACGATTTTTCAGTTACTGAGTAGTCCAGCCTGTGAGCATTGGACTAACTCATCCTGTGTAGGTGCACCATGTAAAAGGTAAGACTATTAGCGAATTTCCCCTATAGGGAAGAAGCTATTACCGTAGGTCTCATGGTAATAAGACCTAAGCGCGAGACCATGATAACTTATATATATATATATATAGGTCTGTGAGCACGATAGCGGCCGTAAATATGGTCCAATCTTAATGAAATTAGGTACAGACGTGTAAAGTGGTAATCACTCGGACGGGTTCGTGAATAACCAGCCCGATCGGACCACCAGAAGGGGGAGTAAAGGGGGATATACCCCCAAAAAATGGGGTTTTTGAGTTTTTTACATAGGAAAATAAAATTAAAATTTAGTATTCTGAAACATTGCTCTATGTCCATTGGTTACCGAGATATTGAAGGTGGTAAATTTGGTAAACACAGTATGTTGTCCCTATGTTAACCTTATGGGAAATAAGTAAAATTCTAAATCTCGCTTATTTCACAACATATCTTAATAAAACTTGGTTTGTGGCTCCATCTAGCTGAGTTCTAATGCATTTTAGTCTAAAATCCACGATATTTCCATTTTTATGGCAGCAAATCAGCATACTCATTTCCCATGTTATCCTTATGGGAAATAAAAAATCCTATATCTTTCTTAATTCTTCACCTATCTTGATGAAACTTTGTTTGTGGCTTCATCTAGTTGTAATATACTGGATTATAGCCTGAAATACCCTATTTTTACATTTTCATGGCAGCAAACCTGCATATTCATTCTACATGCTAACCTTATGGGTAATAAAATAAGTTGTGTAGTTCGCTCATTTCTCAAAATATACTGATAAGAACTGGCTTGAGGCTTCATACAGTTAATATCTACTTGATTATGGCTTAAAATACCCAAATCATCAAATTCCTGAGGCAACAAACCTGCGTACTCTCTTTCCCAATGCTAACCTTATGAGAGGTAAATAAAATTGGATAGCTTTCTTATCCTCAGCATATCTTGATAAAACATGTTATGTGGCTTCTTATAGTTTAGATATTGGATTTTAGCCTATAATGCCAGTAGTATAGTAAGGCCGATTCACCAACGATGAGGGGTATGAGGGGGTATGATGACGTCATCAGTTGTGACGTAGCTGTGGAGTGCAAAGTCCAAGGTCATCGCTGACGTATGAGTGCAAAGTCCAAGGTCATCGCTGACGTATGAGTGCAAAGTCCAAGGTCATCGCTGACGTATGAGTGCAAAGTCCAAGGTCATCGCTACGTCATTATTTCTCGCGCGCGCCACGAGTGCAAAGTCCAAGGTCATCGCTACGTCATTATTTCTCGCGCGCGCCACGAGCGCAAAGTCCAAGGTCATCGCTACGTCATTATTTCTCGCGCGCGCCACGAGTGCAAAGTCCAAGGTCATCGCTACGTCATTATTTCTCGCGCGCGCCACGAGTGCAAAGTCCAAGGTCATCGCTACGTCATTATTTCTCGCGCGCGCCACGAGCGCAAAGTCCAAGGTCATCGCTACGTCATTATTTCTCGCGCGCGCCACCACCGTTGCGCCGTTCGCTCGGCTCGAGCGCGCCGGTTCCTACTAGATTCTGCCGCCCTGATACTTCGGAAGAATAAAAACGGAATAATTCGACCAAATCTGAGCGATTTTGGTTGGACCAAACCTTAAAGCGCCCTATTTAAACCCAACAACCCTAACTTTAAGCACCCTATTTAACCTCACATAGGGCCCTTTAGCAAGCATTTTTATCCTAACAGACCTTGACAAAAAAAAAATAAAATCAATTTATAACGCTTTAAAACATAATTAACATTTCTTACGGGTAATTTTATCTCCCTCAAACGTCCAACAATCCTCTAGATTAACTTTAATTCCTATAGTATCACCGATATTATCCAAAACATCCAACTCACCAATGTCCATTAAAGCATCAAACACAAACTCGTCACTCCCTAAAATTCTAACTGACTTCGGATCATTAGGGTCAAATTTAGTTCCATCAGCTGTAATAACCTCCCCGATCGACTTGGAAATAGCAGCCTCGTGAATCGCATGCAATTCTTTTAAATACTCTCCATCCACAAGGTTCATTTTACCTATTTAAGCGCCCTATTTAACCTCACATAGCGTCCTTTAGCGGGCATATTCAACCCAATTTCCCGTCATTTCTCGATTTTCAAACTTAAAAAAATAAATACAATTAATTTGAACAGTTTGATGTTTTTAATTTACAGATGCATGTTAATGATCGTTACAAGAAAAATCTGGCCTATATAGTTGGGACATGATTTGTGTCCCAACCAAATCTGAGCGATTTTGGTGGGACCAAACCTTAAAGCGCCCTATTTAAACCCAACAACCCTAACTTTAAGCACCCTATTTAACCTCACATAGGGCCCTTGTCATTTCTCAATTTTCAAACCTAACCTAAGGCCCCCTATTTAAACCCAACTTTAAGCGCCCTAACCCAACTTTAAGCGCCCTATTTAACCTCACATAGCGTCCTTTAGCGGGCATATCCAACCCAATTTCCCGTCATTTCTCGATTTTCAAACTTAAAAAATAAATACAATTAATTTGAACAGTTTGATGTTTTTAATTTACAGATGCATGTTAATGATCGTTACAAGAAAAATCTGGCCTATATAGTTGGGACATGATTTGTGTCCCAACCAAATCTGAGCGATTTTGGTGGGACCAAACCTTAAAGCGCCCTATTTAAACCCAACAACCCTAACTTTAAGCACCCTATTTAACCTCACATAGGGCCCTTGTCATTTCTCAATTTTCAAACCTAACCTAAGGCCCCCTATTTAAACCCAACTTTAAGCGCCCTAACCCAACTTTAAGCGCCCTATTTAACCTCACATAGCGTCCTTTAGCGGGCATATTCAACCCAATTTCCCGTCATTTCTCGATTTTCAAACTTAAAAAATAAATACAATTAATTTGAACAGTTTCCCTATTTAAACCTAACTTTAAGCGCCCTATTCAAACCCAACTTTAAGCGCCCTATTTAACCTCACATAGCGTCCTTTAGCGGGCATATTCAACCTTAAATAACCCAATTTCCCGTCATTTCTCGATTTTCAAACTTAAAAAATAAATACAATTAATTTGAACAGTTTGATGTTTTTAATTTACAAATGCATGTTAATGATCGTTACAAGAAAAATCTGGCCTATATAGTTGGGCCCCGATTTGGGTCCCAACCAAATCTCGCACTTTTTACCCATCTTTGTCCACAACTTGAGTAATTACGATGCTCATCTGTTCGTCAAGTTATTGGGATTCGAACAGAACAAGATAGCGGTCTTAGCCACGACTGAAGAACGATATATATCTTTTGAACTCAAAGTAGAGGGTGGAGTAAACTTGAGATTTTTAGACTCATTTAGATTTATGAACTACAGCTTAGAAAATCTCGCGAATAACCTGACCAGAGATAAATTCAAACACGTAGCAAAGCTTTTCGAAAACGACAAGTTAGATTTAGTTTTGAGAAAAGGCATCTTTCCCTACGATTTTATGGATAGTATGGAAAAATTCGACTACCCGTCTCTGCCTTCCGAAGAAAATTTTGATAACAAATTGAATGAGACAACTGTCGATCCTGAAGATTACGAGCACGCGCGTAAAGTGTGGAATGAATTTGAGATTAAAAATATGAAGGAATACACGCTTTTGTACAACAAAACCGACACACTGCTATTGGCCGACATAGTTGAAAACTTCCGTGAAGTGTGCATGGACACTTACAAACTCGATCCCGCTTGGTATTTTACGAGTCCCGGTCTGGCTTGGGACGCCATGTTAAAAAAGACCGGTGTTGCTCTCGAGTTATTGACTGATCCCGACATGGAACTTATGATCACCAAGGGCATTCGCGGCGGAATTTCTCAGTGCTCCCACAGATATACTAGAGCCAATAACAGATATTTACCAGATTACGATCCTGAAAAGCCCGAAGAGTATCTCATTTATTTGGATGTAAATAATTTGTACGGATGGGCCATGTCGAAGTATTTACCTCAGAGTGATTTTAATTGGGTGGGTGAAGATGAATTACAAGATATCGAAAGTGATCTGCAAGATGGAAATTGGATCGACAACGAATCTGCATATGGTTTTATATTGGAAGTAGATTTGAAATACCCCAGGAAATTACACGACTCCCACAAAGACCTCCCGTTAGCACCAGAAAACAGATGCCCTCCCGGTTCGAATCAGAGAAAGCTTTTAACGACTTTATACGATAAGGATAAATACGTGGTGCACTACCAAAACCTACAGCTCTACCTGTCATTGGGCATGGAGTTAAAAAAGATCCACAGGGGCATTAAATTCCGCCAATCGGCATGGTTGAAAGAATATATCGATATGAACACCGATATGAGGACAAAAGCGACCAACGAGTTTGAGAAAGATTTTTATAAACTGATGAATAACGCGGTGTTTGGTAAAACGATGGAGAACATACGTAAGCACGTAGACGTACGTCTGACCACGCACGACAGGCAAATTGACAAACTAGTGGCCAGACTGAACTTTAAATCCGTTACCGTCTTCGCAGAGACATTGGCGGCCGTGCATATGGGTTAAACCAGATTATACTTTAATAAACCGATCTACGTAGGCATGTCAATATTAGATATTTCGAAGATAGCCGTTTATGACTTTCATTACAATGTCATGAGACCGAAATACGGTGATAAAGCCAGAGTTCAGTACACTGACACGGACAGCCTGACTTATAGCGTCAAAACAAAAGATATTTATGAGGATATAAAAAGTATGATCGACCACTTCGATACCAGCGATTACAAAGCAGATAACCCCTATAACATGCCGCGTGTGAATAAAAAAGTAATTGGCAAATGGAAAGACGAACTGGCCGGTGATGTTATGAATGAGTTCGTCGGGTTACGTTCGAAAATGTACGCCTACGACTCTGAGGGGGAGAGGAAGAAGAGGGAGGAGGAGAAGAAGAAGAATAAGAAGAAGGGGGATAAAAAAGAAAAAGGTGAGGGGATTAAAAAAGCTAAGGGGATAAAAAAGAATGTCGTTGACTTTCTGTCGATAAAAGACTATAAAAACTGTTTGTTTGATAAAGAAGTGATAAAGAAGACCATGAACACCATTAGAAGCAAACACCATGATTTATATTCGATCAAACAGCGCAAGATAGCCCTCTCCCCCTCTGATGATAAGAGATTTATCTGTGAAGACGGCGTGGAGACTCTTCCCTGGGGCCACTACAATATCCCTATCAAGCATCTGATTAATATCGAAGCGAATGCCGCACTGGACATGGATTAGAAGGTACGAGTTTGTTTATATTTTAAATACTTATACATGACATATTTCGATCATTACTAAAAATATTATTTTATTTTTTTCCTCCTTATAAAGGGGTAACGAATCGTTACCCCCTTTGAATTATCGATTTTATCATGGATAAACTATATTTTCCTCTTCGAATTGTAAATTTTATAATTGATAAAAAAAATATTTATTAAAAACAAAGATATAAATTCAGTACTAGACTTTGACTAGAAAATATGAGTTTTTTTCTCTAAAAACCTTTAAAATGACTCATTTTTGAATAGTTTTTAGTTGAGACCCAATATGGGTCCCACCCCATTTTAGGACCCCTGTCCAACAGAAAGGGTCCTATTTTAGGATTTCCATGTTTCTCTCATAACGTATGACGATAATTATGTTTGTAAGATAACATTTTGCTATCGATGCAGAAAGAACTCTCCGACAGACCGTCACATGAAGATGTTACTCCCCAACAGATTACCGCATGAAGATGTTGAAATTTAAATATCGAAGATGTTGATGATTGAATATTTCCATGGTGTCGGCGGTGATATGAAATCGGCTCGTTATTGTAAATGAATTGATGAGGTATAATTTCTGTTTTCCCAATCAAATGACCTTTTTGAATTTCAAAATATTAAATATTAAATCGAATTTATTTTTTAATTTGATATACTTACTAACATAAATGTTTTTTACACAAGTTCATTTTTTTTAATAAAACTAAGATTCGAGTCTTTTCTGAAACTTAAATTTCATTCAATATCAACTAAATTTTTTTTTATTTACTAACACAATATTTTGTTAATACATTTGATATTTCACATGTTTCAGCTCTGGTTGTTCGCTCCTTTAGGACTATTAGTGTCTATTTCTAAAGGAGACTTCTCCAGTAAAAAAGAAGTTCCCTGTCGAAGGTGGGAACTTTACCGTAGTGATAGGGCTTTCCACTAATACCCACCGACACTTAAAAAAGAAAAAAAAATTCTAAGGTAAGATATATGTTAATTAAAAAAAATATTTAATGATTTTCTAACCCTTTATATCGTAGAGTTTATTTTTCAAAAATATATATACATCTCAAAACATTCTAATTAAATTCCTTTCCAAATCGTAAGTGAAGCCGGTCTCCGATACAACTACCACGTACGCTGTGGTCCCCTGATCCGCCGCCGGACTGGCGACGGCGTTAGTAAAGTCCAATTTTATTTGAATATCTTTTCTTTTACTATCAGTGGAGAACGGGTGGTGATGCGTGTCGACTACCAACAACGGATACTTGTCTACAAAATCGACATCGTTTAAATAAACATCTTCATCTCCGAATAACACCTGCCTGATTGAGCAATAACTCCCGTATAAAATACTATAATGTATATTATTTATCGCCAAATTTTGCTCCTCCTTCGGATACCGTTGTCCGTTGATTATAACGTGGTAGTTTTTTATGTTTACAGCGTTGAATCGGCTCGGATCCTTCTCTTGATTGTTTTTACGGCTGGTCTGTAAACCTATGATTATAAACAGCGGGTTGGATATATTCCGGTACATGTTGGATATGTCGAAACTATATGAAGACCCCGACACAAAGTTTTTTTCTATGCACTGCCACTGGTAATACCTGTATGTCAAATCGCCCTTATCACTCAATCGTTTTAGTCCTTGTATGAGTGGTAATTTTTTTATTCCTTCATAATCGACTAAGGGTACTTTTAACACGAAACTCGTGATTTTTATCTTCGCCTCGGCCGCCGTTTTTTCGTTAGCGCCAGTACCCTCCTTCCAACGGTATATCGCGTCATCATCTTCGTTTCTCGTAAAAATTATTTCAAAACCTCCTTTGAATATCGGATATCTCAGAGCGTCGAAAAACCCAAGACCCAGATGTGACAACGGGCCATAAGCTTCGAACCCACCCACCCCTTTTTCGAATTTAGATTTGAATCCCATCGTATAATGAGTGCTCTCACCCGATTTACTATAAGTTGTTAGAGCTTTAATTGTACTTGTGATACCGACTTCATCAACACAGTCTATCAATTGATTGTGTTTTTTTAATTCGATTCTCTTAAACAAAAATGCCGGGAAATTATCGATCAACTTGATAGGATCCGCCGCGTCGTACTTCGTATCATCCGCTTTTTTCACTACTTCCCCCTGTATGTGATAAAATATCTTCCTGTCATAAAACGCGTCTCCATGGTCAAAATAGAATGTCGTAAACTTATTCGGTGAATTTAAATTTAAATCGGTCACCGGTTGGACGGTATTGAATTCGCACCGCTCTATCTTATCAGACGCTTCCTCGTAATACTTTTCCATATCTATATTTAGATTTTAAGTTTTTAGTTTCGAATAAAAAAAATAAAAACACGATTTAAACTTAATAAAAAATATACTTTTAAAATTGTCGGATAAATAAAATATTCATCTCCTACTGAACATGCGCATATATTTCTTCCTATCCGATGCCAAACCTAATTTATTCACATGAACCTTAAAATCCGCACCATTCGACAATTCACCACCTTTAACATTATTTTCCTTTAACGCTGACAAACATCGTCTTATGTGTTTAGCACCTTCCGGCCGAGTGATCAGTTTTTCGATCTCGTTATTTATAAACTTGACGATCCCGATTTTTTCGTTATTAAAATTATTATTTCCCGCTTCCTCCTCGGCTTGTATAAACTTTATTCTCTCCGACAGCTCGTCATAATCGTCTATATATTTATATTCCACGGGGTTGTTCGTATCCACGAGTAGACCTTTGCCGGACGAAGACGGCTTTTGTTTGAGTTCTTTCCATATGTCACTTATTAAATTCTTCCATTTCCAACCACCGCTCGCCTTGGGTCTGGGCGAGGTGGGATCGTTGTTATGATGTAGAGCGTGTGTTTTGATTAAAATATCTTTATATTTTTCAAAGTCCTGAGAAGTGAACGTGCCTATACTTATGAGTCTCTCCTTCGGTGTCGTGCCGACCGCGGCTGTGGATTGTACACCGTGGATCTCCGCTCTAGTCAAGAGTGACCACAGTCCCTCGGTACCTACGTATCTGTCCATAGTTCTCTCCAGTATGATATCGTTGTTTTCGATGGATATGGTTTGCGATCCGATCGCGAGTTTGCTATTCGCGAAATCGTAATAAACGCCGAAACTCATATCGTTACAGTTCGAGAGGTATTCCTTTGCGATATCACCAATTTCCTCGTTTTCGGTGAATTCGCGGATAGAACGATTCTGTAATTCCTGCGAAGTTTGCGCCGGTGATAAAACTGTAGACGCATCGAATACGTCTGGGTCCTCGATTGGAGTTATCGTTTCGTCCGCTTTATCTACCGGTCTACCAAGTGTTTTGTCCACTTTACCTACAGGTCTACCGGGTGTGCTCGACGTTCTAGGTCTGAACTGCCCGACAGTGGGGATGGGTCTTCTCAAAATGACACGGGGTTTTTTCTCTGTCTTTAAAGTTTCCGTCTGTTCTTTTATAGCTTTAACTACGGGTTCGTGTAGCTTCTCTTGTTCGCGAACCTTTTCGACTTCCGCTCTTCTAGACGTGTCGAATTCACTCTTTAATCGATCTTCCAATTTATCCAACCTCTTAGCCTCCGCGACGGTAATCGGTTTGTTTTCACGGTGAGGAGGAGGCGCTAACAATTGTTCTTTCGGTTTGGCATTTACTAACACAGGGTGTGAACTGAAAAGCTTTCTCCTTTCCTCAGCTTCGCGTATCTGATTTTTCTTACTGTCTTCTAGCCATTTTTCTTGTACCTTTTCATATTTTTTAGCCATTTGTACGTCGACATCGTCCGGCCACATCTTATCGGCCACCTTCTGTTTTTTCACCAGCGTGCTGATGATCTCATTATCATCGCTTTTCCTCTTCATTATATTATCTATATATATAGGTTTCGGGTTCAGAGTTTCGCTTTTCAAAATTAAAGAAAAAAATAAATTTGAATAAAAATCTAAAAACGATGCATACACGTTATTTTTATAAAATATTATGTATATGAATCGTTTATTAAAAACGACGCGTACACGTGGTTTTTATAAAATAATGTATATGAATCGTTTATTAAAAACGATGCATACACGTGGTTTTTATAAAATAACGTATATGAATCGTTTATTAAAAACGATGCATACACGTCGATTATCGTTCGATAACATCGTTTAACTCGTCTTTTAACTTGAACATGTATTTTCCGTTGTGCGCTTTCTTAGCGGTGTTTATTGTCAAAAATCCGAACGGTTCGCTCCAACACTTTTGACACATCTTTTCGAATTCATCAATCGTCATGTCCGATCCTACGAAATCGTCATAAATACGTTTCGTGTAGTGTTTGTTTTGTTTGAAGACGCATAGCAGGTTAACGTTGTTCCGTATCACTTGCATGTCGACTTTACCGTAGCTCTGACTGAGGTAGACGCAGGACAGTTTTTTATGTCTACCTCTGATGAAGTAGTCTTTTATCGCTTCTTGTTTTTCCATCAGACAGTCGTCGAACACCACGAGGGAGTTTTTCTTGCACTCGTCCAGTGGAGGTAAATCTTCACAATTGTTAAAAAAGTATGCTATCTTCTTATTCAACTTGTTTTCAGCATCTATGTACTTTTCGCGTAATTCTACATAAGCCGGCTGTTCTATAGACTTACTGAACACGTATAAATTTCTAAACACGAGACCGCGCGGATTATAAATAAAATTCAACAACAAATTTGTTTTTCCGCAGCCCGAGGAGCCTACTATCAGACAACGTAATGGTTGGGGTAGAAGGTTATCTTCGATCTTCTCTTCGTAATACGGGACGATATCCATCACTCTCTATGAGGAAAAAAATAATGCGCCGGTTAAGAAAAGAAATAAAATAAATTACGAGAAATAAGAATTTATTAGGATGGGAAAATGTTTACTATTTATTTTCTCAAATCTTTGAAGAATTCTTCTACTAATTCTATGAAATTATACGGCGTGATTACAACATTATTGCGTGATTTATAGGATATATTGCGGTATCTCATGATATCTTTTACACAGTTCAAAACGTTTATACTGTTCGGCACTTCATCTTTGTAAAACAAAAGTAAATAACCTTCATCGATTTTCTTTTTATAAACCGTAGAAAAATACCGATCTTCAGTTCTTACACAGTAGTATGTATAAATACCGTCTGCATAAGAATATCGTTTAAAGACGGCAAAGACGTGTCTTAGGTTCGATTTTTGAGGCATACAAGCTACTTTAGGTTTCATGTTTTGTATCGTATTGTTTAAACGACGATTTTCATTTTCCATACGATCGATCGATTCCATGAGCGTTACGATTTTATTTTTGAGTTTGTACTCACCGTATTTACGGATGGAAGGCAAAACGTCTTCGAAGACCCAACGTTTAAAGTCGTTCGCCGACGGTAACCTCGATGAAAATATTAATTCGTATAATCCGGGCTCGGATATGTATACTTCTAAGCTTTTATGGTGCGAAATAGGTTGGGACCCAAATTGGGTCCCAACTAAATCGGCCAGATTTCTCTTATAACGATCGTTAACGTGCGTTTGTAAGACCTTCTTCAGATTGGAATATCCTAATATTTCGGCCACATCTTTACCCTTAAACCACGAGTTATCGTCATCATCGAAAATCACTGTAACCTTTTGATTTTTAAAAATGAATTTACTCGCGATATCGTCCATGTAATCCTCATCTGTGTTGGACACATCAGAATTATAAGACGATGAAGAACTTTCGTCGGAAATCTCATCACTCGCAATATTCATATTATTATTGTTATTCATTTCGTACCTACTATAGAAAAACAACCGATCGAACGTTAATGTTTTATTACGATCGAAAAAATAAAAAAAAATAAATTATATAGTTCGTACGATCGGAAACGTATTTATTTCACCACAACATCACTTCCGACAATGTTTTTTTAACGGGGTTAATCAGGTCGAAATCGTCATCGTGAATTTTTATACATTTGCTTTTACGGTTAAGTCCTAAATTAGGATAAGTTGATATTATAAATAACGGTCCTAAATTAGGATGTGTTAAGTCCTAAACTAGGATAAGTTGATATTTTGAATAACAGCCCCAAATTAGGACGTGCAGGTGGGGTTAGGTGGTAATGAAAAATTAAACCATCTACAGTAGACGGGTTTGAAAGCTAATGAAAAATCAACATTTTTGGACTGATTTAGGTGGGACCCGATTTGGGTCCCACCCCGTTTTAGGGGGTGGGACCTCCTAAAACAGGTTGGGACACGATTTGTGTCCCAACCCTTTTCGAGCGATAAAAGCTTAGTAAGGCTTATATTACAAAACCACGGGTCTAAAAATAAACAATTACCTGTAGTTTTAAGTGGTCTATATTTTTAAGTGTTTTTTTTAAATAATCAAAACTCCGTCTTTTGCAGTTCCCTCTCGTAAAAACCACCGATCACTTCTTCACCGTCTAGAGCCTCGATTTTGTACGTGACGGGTTTGGTGTTTAAAACTTGCGCGATCACAAAAATTTCGCTAGTCCAGTTTTGTTTATATTTATTTCTAAATACGACTTTACTCGCTGTTATACGGACTCTGTCTCCGACGTCGAATTTCGGTTTTTTACGCGGCACTTCACTTTCGAGCTCCTGATACATTTTCAACAGATCGGACTCGTTGCTCTTATTGACATCGGCCGGACGCATTTTTATCGTGCTGTGGTAATCGTGTTTGTTGTATTCGTCGGTGAGCTCTTGTAAGACGTCGTACCATTTGTGCGAGTTTCTCACTTGGAATTTGACTCTGAATTTATCGTTTAACGTTCTGTGGTATCTCTCGATTATCGCCGACTTTTCCTCGCTCTCCGTATGGTACATTTTTATGCCGTGTTTTTTGAGCATGTCGTTAAAAGGTTTATTTTTAAACTCTGTCCCCTTATCCGTGTGCAGCAGTTCGGGCGTAGTATGACCGTCCTTTTTCGCTCTCTCTATTATCCTCTCAAAAGCGGCCGTCACTACTGCGCCGTCTTTTTTCTTCAACGGTTCGGACCAGACGAATTTGCTAAAACAGTCTATCACGTTTAAGATGTATTTGTACCAGTTGTTCTCTCTGGCGAATTGTTTCATGATGAGCAGATCCGCGGCCCACAGATTATCCAGACCTTTCATGATTATCCTGCGTTTTATAAATTTTTTCACTACCGGTTTGTGCAGTTCTTTCGCCTCCACCACTTCGGGCGGCTCTTTGATAAACGAGTTTTTAACGCCGCCGCAGACCGCGCAATCGGAACTCGCCAACCATCTTTTATTTTTCGTTTTCACAATTTTCATGTTCTCTGACGCGGTCTGTGTTTTACACGTGCGACAGTAAGAATTCATCTCTTATATTAATGAAACTAAATTTTCGTTTGATAGAAAAAAATATCAATCATTTGGCAAGTTTTAATTTTTTATATGAATTCAAAATATTAATTTTTATACATAGATAATGGGGAATCACAAGAGGAAAATAAATTTGACCAAAGGTCAACTGAATAAGCTGCGGATAGCTCATAAGAAGCTTAAACGCGCAGTGCTTACTTTAACAAAAGATCAATTAAAAAATGGTAATACCGAAGTGTCACTCGATGGTGATCAAAACAAACAAGTGGAAAAAGCGTTGAAAAACAATAGAGGGACACGGTTGATTTTTGATTATTCACAGTTGAAGGAAATGATCGATGGAGGTCTTCTGAAGGAAGTTTTAGAACTGGCCGAAAACAATATTCCGTATTTTAAGAAATTCGCCTCACCTCTGATAAAGAATAAAGTGGCGCCTGTGTTGAAGAATGATTTCGTGCCGTGGTTGAAAAATTTAATAGACAATGAACTGGACGAATTGATTAATAAAGATAAAACCGGAGCCGGTCTGGAGAAACGTGTAAGCAGAAAATTGCATAAGACTCTTAAAGATATTAGAGAGGATAAAAAAACTAGTTCCGCTGTCCATGTCCGAACTGGAGACATGGGCCAACAAGTTGAAAATCAACAATTTCCGTGGTGTTTTTATGCGAGAGTGTTTACCCGACAAGCCGCGCAAAAACGAGTGTGCTATTATTAATCTAGGTGATCTGGAGTCGGGCGGCACGCATTGGACTTGTTATACGAAAAAAGGTAATTATGTCATATATTTCGATTCGTTCGGTGAGGCGCCTCCACCTTTAGAATTGGAGAAATATCTAAACATGACTAAAGGTATTTTTTATAATCATATGAGATATCAAAATTATGACGATCCCCCGATATGCGGTCATTTATGTTTGGAGGTATTGTGACGTTTTTCCAGAGGACAGGATTTCAATACGATAGAACGTGCTTTACAAAACGATAAATACACATTTTTGAGATGGTTCGAATAATTTTATTTTTTTTCTCCCTCGCTCTTAATAAATAATCTTAACCGCAATTTAAAAAAGTATATATAGAGAAATGGTGTATTTCAGATTGACGGGTCAGAGTCCGCATTTGCAATTGAAGCTCGAAAACCCCATACACTTGAAAGAGGACGTGCGTTATTATCTAGCGCTCACGGGGTTTTCATTTCACAACTATTTTTATAACTTGAAAGAGCCGGCTTCAATTACTTTTTTTAAGAGTGAGAAGGATCGTCCTACACTAACTTTTGATGCGGAGTTTTGGGATTTGAAAACTATGCAGAGAGAAATCAGGGAATTCATGAGAATTAATAAGTTTACACCGGCGATAGATGTGGAAAAGTTTAAGATTTTTCGAGACCCACAGTCTAAGATATGTATAAAATCTCCAGTCAAGTTCCATATAAACAACGAGCTGCGACGGTTTCTCGGATTTGATGAATTGAAAAAAGATGAAACCTTATTCGAATTACAGTTTACAGCGAACAAGATTTTATCAATATATGAGGAGGAAAGTAAATTACAAATCAGACCGTTCCACATGATCGAAGTGCATTGCGATTTAGTCGAACATTCGTATGTCAATCACGCGGAGCATCGGCACAGACACGATTTCTCCTCGTTGTTGTATCACTCGAGTCCGCGAGAACACAGAGATAAAATTTACGAGAAACCGTCCGTTTTAAATTACATACCGCTCAAACCTAACACGCAGACGATAAGAGAAATCAACATTTATCTGACGGATGAAAACTACGTTCCCCTGCAAAACGCTCTGCCCGATTATATCATTTATTTAAAACTAGTCGATGAGTCGGAATTAAATATGAATTAGTTTTCGTCAAAAGCGATGATTTATTAAATCTTTTGAAACGCTCTCAATTTTTTATTCGACTATGAAAATATATTTTTATATATAGACGAAGAAAAATGGAAATGGAAAAGGATTATTTTAAAGATATCCTCGACGAAGTGAATGGTAATTCTTTCGCGAAGATAAGTGATTTAGAAATCGATAAAAAATATTTGGTCAATAGCATAGAAAGAATTCATTATGCTTATGGTCTTAGAGTTTTGGTTACATGTGATGATGTGCGGTTTCAACTACCCGAGAGTTGGAACGAGAGAATGACTACGAAAAATATAAACGCGCTATTGAAATCGGACCAACCGTTGTATGTGGTGTACCATGGAAAGATCCCATTGTTGAATGATAAGTTTAAACACGATATCAAGTTTGTGAGAGATTGAATATTCGTTATTATTATTTGATTATACTTGTTATTTTATTTATGATTTAATTTTTTTTCTCGTTCCTGAAATGTATTTTTGCACAACAGCTTAATAATTTATGTAGTGCGAATATAAGCGGATGTAATATATAGGTAACAAAAATGGAGTCTGTCACTTTTAAATATTTCAAATTGTCAGAGTTCGCCTCACCACCCGTCAGAGGTTCACCGGACGCGGCCGGTTGCGATTTGAAAAGCGCTTATGACTATGTAGTACCCGGTCGCGGTAAACAGTTGATAAAGACGGACTTGTCTTTTCAATTTCCCCGCGGATGTTACGGTAGAGTAGCACCTCGAAGTGGCTTAGCTGTGAAGAATTTCATCGATGTGGGCGCAGGCGTAATCGACTATGATTATACAGGCGATTTGCGTGTGTTGTTGTTTAACCATTCGGATGATGATTTCATCGTTAAAAGAGGTGATCGAATCGCTCAGTTAATATTGGAGGTTTATAGAAACGATGTGCCGGTAGACGGTGGAATCGATATGCGGAATACGGAACGCGGAAGTAATGGATTCGGTTCGACCGGTGTGTAATGAATTTTTAATTACATACGATGATTTTAATTATTTAATTTATTTTTTTTATTTTTTTACGTCTGAAATATATTTCTGCAAATCGGTTTAATAAAAAACTCGGTTGGAATTTAAATGATATACTATATAGATGAATAAAATGGAGTCTCATAACATGATTATTACTCTGGAAGGAAATATCGGTGCGGGTAAAACTACTTTTGCCACAGGCTTGTTTGATCGGTTTAAAAACCTAGGGTTTAAAACCGTACACATACAAGAGCCAGTCGGCGCATGGCGGGATTTTCACGGTACGAATTTATTAGACCTCTTGTATAAAGATATCGAGAGATGGGCATTCACGTTTCAAGCCAACGCGTTAATTTATATGACGGAGTGCGATAAGAGAGCCGTTGAATATGCGAAGAAGGGTTATATCGTGATTAAAGAGCGCTCTGCGTTCACTGTAAGACATGTTTTTAATGAACATTACAAAAAGTTTATGACGCCCGCTGAGGTTCAAATTTTAACGGATATAAGTAATAAGTATGTCGATCCGCGTAAGACTGCATTTGATGAGGGCGGTGTTAAAGATATTACCTTGTACTTGCGGACGAATCCAACAACATGTTTTGAACGTAAGTTAATAAGAAGGCGTCCGGAAGAAGTGGGTAAAAAGAACCTGGTGGATGAAGAGTATTTAAAAGAATTGCATGCGATTCACGAGGCTGCTATTTCCAAGTCGATCGGGGAGGTTATTACAGCTGATGGAACTAAATTTGACCCTAATGATCCGAAGTCAGTTAGAATTTTAGGGAGTGACGAGTTTGTGTTTGATGCTTTAATGGACATTGGTGAGTTGGATGTTTTGGATAATATCGGTGATACTATAGGAATTAAAGTTAATCTAGAGGATTGTTGGACGTTTGAGGGAGATAAAATTACCCGTAAGAAATGTTAATTATGTTTTAAAGCGTTATAAATTGATTTTATTTTTTTTTGTCAAGGTCTGTTAGGATAAAAATGCTTGCTAAAGGGCCCTATGTGAGGTTAAATAGGGCGCTTAAAGTTAGGGTTGTTGGGTTTAAATAGGGCGCTTTAAGGTTTGGTCCCACCAAAATCGCTCAGATTTGGTCGAATTATTCCGTTTTTTATTCTTCCGAAGTATCAGGGCGGCAGAATCTAGTAGGAACCGGCGCGCTCGAGCCGAGCGAACGGCGCAACGGTGGTGGCGCGCGCGAGAAATAATGACGTAGCGATGACCTTGGACTTTGCGCTCGTGGCGCGCGCGAGAAATAATGACGTAGCGATGACCTTGGACTTTGCACTCGTGGCGCGCGCGAGAAATAATGACGTAGCGATGACCTTGGACTTTGCACTCATACGTCAGCGATGACCTTGGACTTTGCACTCATACGTCAGCGATGACCTTGGACTTTGCACTCATACGTCAGCGATGACCTTGGACTTTGCACTCCACAGCTACGTCACAACTGATGACGTCATCATACCCCCTCATACCCCTCATCGTTGGTGAATCGGCCTTACTATACTACTAATGCCTCATTTTCAAATTTCTGTGGCAGCAAACCTGCATTTCTCCATACTAATCTTATGGAGAATAATTTATTTTTGAATAGCAATTGTGGGCATTTGGCAAGTCACAGGATGAGGAAAAAGGGCTCAAATTAAATGTTTTAATGTTAGGGACTCAGGAAAAGTACTGTAATTTCTTAAAGTTTGCTAGAAAACAAAAAATAACATAAAATAACTGCCATTTAAGTAGCACTAGCTGAACCCGTGGCTTCGCTCACGATAACAATTACGGTCTAAGTCTAACCTTGATATGAAGAATCTAGAGGACTGAATAAAAATATTTATATCAAGGAATATGTCATGTAAAGATATGTTTATGTTTTATGGCGGAGTGTAGGTTAAAAAAATATATACCACAGTAGATAGAGAAAGTTTTCTTTTCACCGTTATAACTCGAAAACGGCCGGACCGATTTTCAACATCAAATGTGTCGATTTTAAGGTACTTCCTTGTAGATTTACCATTATGTCTCTGAATTGTCTAGTAGGGCATCAATTAAGTACAGTAAAGGGCTGAATGTTCGGAGCTGTTATGGTGCTATCCATTGGCAGTGTTTCAAACTCGATGGTTCACTTAGTTTTAACTTAACATATGGGCGGTTAGTAATTGTTTTAAAGATCAACTACTGATTACAGCATTTATTTTTCCGTGAAAAGACGGAACACCATCGAATTAGATGAAAAAGGAATTTGCCAAACTATTGTAACTGGCATGATTGTTATTAAAAACACAAGGGCCGCCCTAAGGAAATAACTATAGCTCACGCTGCCTAAATAAATGGTACCACATAATGAGCTTATGATTAAACATACAAGGAACGAAAATAAACCAAATATCTTTTATATAGTACGAATGGCCTAACAAAATCACCAAAACAACCATGAACCCATGATGAAAGGAATCAAATTATAAATCAGCTGTAACAACGTATCCGTTTGTGAAGCTAATTACTATCTGCTTGATTGAATGAAATTAGAGATTTAAACAAAAGATCATCCATTATATTAACATGGGAAATTTTCAAACCTTCAATCCCTCCAAAAACCTCTTAAAACCTTGAATTTTGACAAAGTCAAAGTCAAAATAAATTTATTCTCCATAAATAAGTATACAATTTCACAATGAAACATAATATCATGAGAAAGGTCCCCGCATAGGAAAGCCTGTGCGCGGGGCCGAATCCTAAGCACTCACTCTTTTTTGTTCAATTAAATCTATATATTTAAAAAATTTTGTTTTTCTTTTCCGAGTCTGTTTGGCTCTTTTACTCGACCGATTTTCATAAATAAGGTCTTAAATTAAAGGTATGCACGCTCAGATTTGCCATCAAGGATCGGCATTCATTAATATACTGTATTACTCGACCAAAAAACATAAATTAGATTATTTCTTGAATTATGAATTCAATTGAAGGTATATTTACCCAGTTCTAATTAAGTAACTCTATATGTTTTAGAACCTTCTATATGCTAAGAACCTTCAGTGAAATACCAGCTTTCATTTGAGCTGTTGATTATTATGATCGGACGTACCTGGAGCACTCTGCTGAATTCCGAACAACATAAATCTTTTATATATATATATATATATATATATATATATGAGGTTTTCTTTTTCTTCGGAGGAGTCCGTTTACGGTCTGATCTTAATGAAATTTGGTACAGACGGGTAAAGTGGTAATCAATTGGACGAATTCGTGAACCAGCCCGATCGGACCTCCGGAAGGGGCGTAAAGTGGGAGAACAATTTAGGATTTAGAATCACTGGTCTATGTCCATTGGTTACCGAGATATTGAAAGTGGTAAACACAGTACGTTGTCCCAATGTTAACCTTATGGGTAATAAGTAAAATTCTATACCTTGCTTATTTCTCAACATATTCACCTTGATAAAAATTGGTTTATGTCTTCATCTAGATGAGATATAATGTATAATAGTCTAAAATTCCCGATATTTCCATTTTCATGGCAGCAAACCTGACGTATACTCACTCCCCATGTTAATCTCATGGAGCTTACAAAAACACGTCAAATCTCGCTGTGTTGGCTTGAACTATGTTCTTTTGCATATTAAATTCGCTGAGTATGCAGGTCTGCAACGAGGGTATTTTAGCATGGTATATAGTTAGTTTGTAAAGTCGTATATGTGCCGGGCTGACATGACATGTCGCTCTCCCAAAAACTTAAGTACAGAATATCTCATGAAAGACCTACGTTTTCCTTTGTGGAACAAATTATTACCAACTTGGTAATAAATCGTGGTTTAATTGGTTTTTTGAAATTCCAACATAATCGGGCCCAGCTACATGCACCTCTTTTTCAACTTAGGCAAGTGTCGAGCAAGTCACATTGAAGTTGTAAAGATCCATTGCATGTACAGTAACATTAATTTTGTAAATGAAGAATTATTTGATTTGAGTTGATTTAGTGTCTTAGTACCAAAATGTACTGCTGTAGAGCAGCGTGGGTCCTCTAGTTTAGTTATTAAAATTATATAAAACTGTACCGACAATGGTTTTTCTAAGCTTTATAATGCTTAATACAACAGTAGATGGTATTGGCCGGTCTGACCCCAGCGGGGTGGTAGTGGTCGGTGACGTCACAGTGACGTCAGCCCCCCCCGAACCACCCACGTAGCCTAACCTAACTTAACCTAACCTAACTTATCCTAACCTTTTTTATGGAAATGAGCTTACGTAATCCCCCCTGTGACGTCATTTCCCACCACCCTGCCGAAGCCGGACCAGACAATTCCAGGAATGTTAAGCCTGATTGACAGGCCCATTAGCGCTTGTAAATGGATTTTCACGTAAACAATAGATGTTTCTGGAAAGTTTGAGAAAGTCTGGAAAGTTTTAGAAAGTCTGGAATGTGTAACGCAGCTGACTCTGCACACACCGCTCAGTTTAGTTTTGGAGCTCTTCTGCGTCGCACTCAACCATGGACTGTTGGGACTGTGATATCGCCGATGAGGATTTGGTGAGAGCATGCGATGAGACGAGAAAATGCAGGTGGATGAACAACCGGATATCGATTACAACTGGATCAATCCGCTTAAATTAACACCAGCTGAAATAGAATTTCTCCAGGATCACTTTTTGCTTCAGGATGATATTCCGTGCCAATTTCATGAACTTTTCTACTACAGGACAAAAATGATGGAACGACATGAAGCAATACAATCAATATACCAAGCTAATCCCGATGCTGACATAAATGAAATAGTAAGAGCTTTCGATGAGGTGCACATCAAGGAAGAGGACAACATTGAATATGTAGAACGTTGGTTACCTTTCGGCGCTGAACAGTTGTACCTGCACGAAACTAATAAATACTGGTCAACGATATAATACTTACTTGCAAGCGGTTCTGCATAATATTACCAAATAGAAAAATGGATAGTACAAATTTGCAGCACACGAGGAAAATGGTCGTTATACCACAAGAACTGATTGAGCGACTACGTAACGAACCGACACAAACAAAACAGGCACGAGCATCTAGTAGTAGTAATAGCTTAGATGCTGAAATGCATCGTATATTACAAGACAAAACGTTGGATGACAACGAAAAGTGGAAACAGTACCAACAAGTATTGCAGAGGTTTTTGTATTTTTCCGAAACCAACAGACGACCGTTCAACATCCCCGTAGTGGATACGAAGCAAGTAACAGATGATAAGCCTATGCGTAGGAGAAATGCTGTATTGGAGGAAGATTTAGTCGCATCGTTTCCGAGGATTTACAAAAACGACGCTCGTAATTTATTAAATGTGTTAGCTCGTAGTGGAAACCCGGTACAGTGGAGCAGTGACGGCACTGTTTACGTCAATAATGAAGAAATACCTAATTCCAATATCGAAGACGTGTTGCATAGTATAGTGAGAGTACGTAAAATGGACATCATGCCGGCGGGTTGGGAGGAAGTAATGCGCGTGCTAAAAGAAATCAATGTTCCCAGACAGATAATCGGCAACAAACAAGCCTTACAGTTTCTCTATGGTAATAAAAACGATTACAGGCAGCAGTCGACACTCAGTCCGAGAGCGGCTTTAATGTATCCAACACCTTCTCCGTCACCGATAGCGAGTCGAGTAAGATCGAAAACAGCAGCGGCGGCGGCGGCATTACCTCAAATAAGATCGCCTAGTACGCCAACGAGAGGACGGTATATAAGTCCGGACTCACTCATAAAGTGGGAGAAGTTTAAACCATAGACGTGATGGAAGAGGAGGTTTATTAAGATCTCGCTAACCCAGGCTCGTTCGATGGTGTAAGTTCACTTGTTAGAGCGTTACGTCAACACGGAAGCAAGAAAAAGGCAAAGTCAAAATGTCAAGTTGTCGAATGGCTACGCACACAGGACACGTATACGTTACACAAACCTGTACGTAAGCGATTTCCACGTAACAAATACGTCGTGTACGGACCGAACGAGCTATGGCAAGCCGACTTGAATGATATGCGTGGACTCAGTACGCACAATGATGGTTACAATTATCTGTTAACAGTGATTGATGTGTTTAACAAGCGGTTAGGTTAGGTTAGGTTAGGTTATTTGTAGAACCGTTGAGACGCAAGAGCGGCGAAGAAGTGGCAGCCGCATTCGAACGGATATTCAACAGTCCGCACACCGTACCGCCACGCTGTTTACAAACTGACAAAGGTACAGGGTTCGTAGGTGCACAAGTTAAACATGTGTTTAAAGATTAAAATGTGAAATATGTCACTACACAGAACCCCGATGTTAAAGCGGTGGTTGTCGAACGAGTGAATCGAACGATGAAAACACGTATGTGGCGATATTTAACGCATAAAAACACATATCGATATATCGATGTGTTGGATCAACTGGTCGATGCTTACAATAACAGTCCACACAGTATTTTGGGACACGGATTACGACCTATGGATGTGGTGAAAGGAGACAAAAGCCTAGTGTATCTAGTGTGGCGTTACATGTACAGACGTGGTACAATACCGAAACGTGTTAAACGAAAATACAAACCGGGTGATACGTATCGCCAAGGAAAAAGGTACATTCGCCAAAGGTTACGAGACCAATTGGAGTAAAGAGCTGTTTACAATCGATCGAGAATACGGTTCGCAACCGCTACCGTTGTATATATTGAATGTCTGGGACGGTAAACCGATAGTCGGTCGCTTTTACGATAACGAACTACAAAAGCACGATAGCTCCGGATCGCTTGTACCAAATCGATAAAATACTCGACACCAAGGGCAGAGGCCGCAGTAACCGTTACCTCGTCAAGTGGGTAGGTTACGGAGACGAGTTCAATTTGTGGATACATGCATCAGAAGTGGATACATGCATTCGTGCATACATGTGAATCTAACAACAACAAAATCATGTCTATAGGTAGACATAATCAGTTTTATCTTACACTGCCGAGCAATACTTCGATGGACTACTATCCGAACAACACAGTGTCTAATTATATAACACATTTTCCGTCGGCGATAAATTTGACTGGTGGTGCGGACGGAGCTGAGTGGGAAATTGCGTTAGTGCAAGCGCACTATCCATGCTCCTTTCTAACAATCGGTCACCATGCAAACATATATATTTACACAAAACCATCGGCTGAAATAGAAGATAGTGAAGTTACCAAAACGACTTTGACTGTAGCCAAAATGGAGCACGACAATTACAAAACTATCAATGAACTGTTGGACACAATCAACAAAACACGAAGATAAAACTTAACAGTATCGAGTTTGAATACGATAAAGACACAAAGAAAGACGAATTGGTTTCGATGACTGATAAACTGACACAGCTAGAACTGAGTCCCACGTTGGCGTTATTTATGGGATACGATGTCAATAATGTTGATGTGAAAAAATGCAGGAAAGCTACGAGACCGCCAAACCTGTTAGCCGGTATTCCGGCCGACATTTACGTATACTGTGACTTAGTCGAACCGCAGTTTGTGGGTGACACGGTGGCACGGTTGTTGAAAATTGTCAACATCGACACGACCGACTATAAATACGGCTCGCATAAGATCGTGCACTACACTTCACCGCGCTACGTTTCTGTTATAAAAAGCTCGTTCAAGAGTGTGGAAATCGATTTAAGGGACGACAAAGGCCATTGCTTGACATTCGAGTTCGGTATTACGTACATGAAACTTCATCTCCGTAGAGTACCTACGCCAGCATAATGAATATGAACGATCCCTATCTCAAGTACTACCGCAATCAACATCAATTCGGTGGTAGTGGGGGTATTACATCAGTTTTTAGGGGACCTCCGTATCAGCGTGGTCATGGTATTGGCAGTTTTCTCGGTGCACTCGTTCGCACGGTGATGCCGCTAATCAAGTCCGCTGCATCGGCAGTGGGCAAAGAAGCGTTGCGTTCGGATGTTGGGTTTCTCGACGATATAGCCGATGGAACTATGAACCCGAGAAATGCAGCTAGTCAACGTCTCAAGGACTTTACCGGTGGACTCAAACGTCGAGCCGACGAAAAACTGGAACGCGTGCTCCATGGCGGCGGCGGCTGTGGCAGCAGCGGCTATAAGAAGAGGCGTATCACATGTGTAACACCACAGTCTTTGACGAAACTCCTTAGAGTAAGGTCGTCTCCGAGGAAGCGTAAGTTACGTAAGACATGGACAGCAGCAGCGACGAAGAAACGTAAAACTTCAACACGCAAAGTCAAGCGAGAGCGACGAATTCTGCATAAAAACAAGAGGAAGACGTCGACTACTGCGAACAAGCGAAGAAGTAAACAGTTAGATATTTTCCTATAAGCGACATGTCGTTTATTCACCAGAAATCGTGCGAATGTAAAAAGACGGAATTGGATTTATTCTCGTTACCACCGACTCAGACCAGTATCGACAGTGGTAAATGGGTACAGTATAAACCGATCACATCGTTGAAAGACGATTCACCCATCGAATTCGTTATACCCGGTCATGGTGACGAATATACGGACTTGGCACATACGCTGATTCATATCAAGGCAACAATAGTGAAGGCAAACGGTGATAAGATCGACGCTGGTGATCCAGAAAAAGAAGTCGGACCGGTGAACAATTGGTTGCACTCGATATTCAGTCAAGTGGATTTGTACTTGAATCAAAAGCTCGTATCACCACAAAACAACACGTACGCGTATCGAGCGTATTTGGAAAATCTTTTGACTTACGGTGACGATGCTAAAGGTTCACATCTTACGAGTGCACTATTCTACAAAGACACCACCGGCAAATTCGACGATATCAACGATGAAACCAACGCTGGTTTTAAAATACGTCGACAATTTACGAAGCAAAGTCGAGTGGTGGACATGATGGGTCATCTGCATGACGATCTTTGTAACCAGAATATATACATGTTGAACGGTGTCGAGATACGTTTACGCATGATCCGTACGAGAAACGTCTTTGCCATAATGTCGAAAACCATTACCGACTCTAAGGTACGCATCGACGAAGCGAATCTGTTGGTACGGCGGTGTAAGATCAATCCGAGCGTACTGTTGGCTCACAGTAGAACGCTGGAGAGCGGCACCGCCAAGTACCCGATCTCACGTGTCGAAATGAAATCCTTCACATTACCCAGTGGTATACAGAGCAAAACGCTGGACAGTGTGTATTTGGGTCAGTTACCGAAACGTGTTATCGTCGGGATGGTTCCCAACGATGCGTTCAACGGTGACTACAAGAAGATCCCGTTCAGCTTTCACCATTACGACACCAATTACTTCGCATTGTATGTGGACGGTGAACACGTGCCGATGAAAGCGTTACAACCGCAATTCACGCTCAACAATATGATGTTCCTATCATACCTTATTCACCGGCACCGGTATGCACTTTGACAATGCGGGCAACGGTATCGACAGAGACAAATACCCGTTAGGTCACTGTCTGGTGGCATTCGATTTAACACCTGACTTGAGTGTTGGCGATACTTCACATTGGAACCTGGTTCGTAACGGCAATCTAAGAATCGAGATCGGGTTCAGTCAAGCTCTGACCGAATCCGTCAACGTCATCGTCAATGCAGAACTGAACAATGTAATTGAAACCGACCGAAATCGCAACGTGTCAGTGGACTTTAGCAGTTAAAATCTATAAAGCACAGTCAACTAGTGCGTTACAGCTCGGTATAACGGTGACATCGTCCCAGTCAACATGGATAGATCACAACAGCAGCAACAACATAAACTGAACCTATCGTCTGTTGTATTGGATTTACAGTGTTTCAAAGACAACAGCAACGATTTTGTTGTTAAATAAGCAAGTGTCACCGACGTGGGTACCGGCACACTACTGTTGCACCACATCGCACGCCCACCACACGATCGTGACTTTTTGTCCGAAGAGAAACTTCGAGAAAGCTACTGGCTAACCAAAAACTGTCACGGTATCGACTGGAATCACGGTGATATTCCGTACCACGTATTACTGGATAAACTACGTACATGTCTCAATAGTCAATCTGTCGTGTACGTGAAAGGATCGGAAAAGAAAAAAATACGCCATGAAACATCTCATCATTAACAGTGGTAAAGTACTAGTTGTGGACATGGCAGATATTGGTTGTGGATCTTTGACCACCATTGGCAATCTTCTGTCCGCCAACACGTTACGTTGCGGACAACATAAAAGTGTGCAACATCGGTGTGCACTGGTCAATTGTAACAGTTACGTGGCTGGTTACTAGTAACAGCTAAGGAACCGCACTGTGGATTCTGTTATTGTTGCTGTCCTCGTCACAACGAAAAACCGAAAAAAGCAACAGCAGCGCTGTTTTCCAGTTTGGAACTGTGTTCAACTTTATAAATATGAACACGACGACCATTAGCAAATATCTACGTCAATTGAAAAACTGCAACATGTCGGAGTGTTTGCATCGGATCGTCTACCGAGATATATCGCTCCGTCGTTTGCATTAATAGCCAATACCCATCCTCATACACAGAGCGGTGAACATTGGGTAGTGTTTTACAGACCTGGAAAACACGATAACAGCAGCAACAACAGTTGTGTTGTCGAATATTTTGACAGTTTTGGTCGACCTCCGTACCATGGAGATTTTCAACAGTTTCTCAGACGAAACATCAATGGACATATGCTGCGTTACACCTACAACAAGTACCGACTACAAGGATTTGATACTTCGGTCTGCGGCCACTACTGCCTGACTTACCTGTACTGTCGTACCAACTATGATGTGAAGATGAACGATTTCGTCCAACTCTTCGGTGACTTGACTGCTGAGAACGACATGCTAGTCCAGAAGTTCTTTGCTTAATTTTACGTCTAACCAATATTGTTAGTTTTAAGGGTTTTTCAAAAATAAACAAACTATCTACTCAACCAATGTGTTTTGGCTTTTACCCTATACCTCTAAGATTAGTAGTAGTAAGGTGGTAAGAAAAAACACACGAGTGTTGTAACAAATCTTTGTTTATTGATCCATACATTTGATAATACATTTTTTGGGGGTAAACCCCCCGAGCGGGCTCCCACACACACCTATACCCGCTCCGATCCACCCACTCGCGCACTGTTTTGTGGTCAACCTCCACTCGCGCACAAACACTCGCGTGCAGTATAAATCCGCGCACTGTCTCCAAGGTGTAGTGACGCACAGTCAAAGTTTTGAGGTTGCCCACTCGCGCACTGTTATTGTTTTAGGGTAACCCCCACTCGCGCACATACACTCGCGTGCAGTATAAGTCCGCGCACTGTCCCCACGGTGTAGTTCACGCACAGTCAAAGTTTTGGGGGGCATGTAGTTTGCGCACTATCACTCGCGTGCAGTTGAAGTCCGATAACTGTCCTCGCGATAATATCGCACACTACACTAAGGCCACTACAGGTAATCCTCCTCGTCGAGTAGCTGAACGAGGGTCCGCAGGTTCTCTTCGTTCGAACCTACGCTACCGCTGTCGTCATCGCTGCCACCGATGTTGGGAATATCTTTATGGCCCCACGGCAATGTGTGAATACCGTCCGGTAAAATGTATCGTTTGTCGGCCGTGGAGCTCAACGATATCTTGTCCACCCGCACAGTAAAAACGCGGTGATGTCACGACTGGAAACGCGGATTCACAGTTCGCTTAATCACTCCGTCGAAGAGGCACTCGCGGTAGTCGTCGGGAGATAAAATGTGTTTTACCACACCCCAAGCAACACCTTCCGCCTTATTGATGGTTTTGACGCGTTTCGATGGCAGTGGACCATCATTGGCTGCAGTCTCGCCGTTTGCACTGCCCACCTCCTCGTCGTACTCCTCGCCAATGTCCAAAAAGTACAGCTTCGACCGCAAGCCTAGGTACTCCAACAGCGGCAGCCCGTTGCACTCGTCCTTGAACTTCCCCAGGGCGTTCTTGTCGCTGTAGCACCTATGTCCCGTGGGGTAGGAACTGACGTCGAATTCGTCCAGATAGGTACGCATGTCCTCGTAGACGTCCTCGGTGATGATGGACAGGATGAAGCTGTCAGTGTCCATGTAGTCCACCTCCAGTCGATCCTTGTATTTCCTCTTCATCTTTTTAAGGAAGTCGTACATCAGCCACTTGGAGATGAAAAGAACACACATGCTGGCGTAGATGGGCTTCTCCAGTACGATTCTCACCTTCGCCAGATGCACCAGGGCGACGTCGTTCCCGTAGTACGTTCGGTCGATGAGGTTGGGTTTCGTGACCAGCTTCTCGAAACGTTCTGCGGTTGTCACCAGCTCCACGGTGAGTCGCTTCCGCACGTTCTCGATCGTCTTGCCGAAGACCGCGTTATTCATTAGTTTGAAAAAGTCCTGTTCAAACTTGGTCTTGGCAAGTTTCCGCAGCTCGGTGTACGGATCTTGATGTACGGTTCCAACCACCGAGACTGGTGGAATCGCACGACGCGATGAATGTGCTTCAGCTCCAACTCGTTTTCCAAGGCCTGTTGGAGGATCCTGTAGTGGCAAATATACCTAGTCTTATCGTACAATGTCGTCATAAGCTTACGAAATTTACCTGTCGGCAGGCGGCGGGTTTCGCAAGTATGGGAGATCTTTGTGAAGATCGTGTAACCGTTCAGGTCCACTTCCAACACGTACCCAAATTCGTCATCGACACCGAGGTTTTTAATGTCCAGATCGGCAATTTCCTCAGCGCTGAGCCATTCAAAGTCCCCTGTCGGCAACGGTTGCGACATGGCCCAGCCGTAGAGGTTATTGGCGTCAAAATACATTAGGTGACGTGTTGGCTGATCGGGTACACGATCTTCCGCGCGGCACCTGTCGTGATTCGCTTTAGCGTGTCGCGTGATTGCCTGGGAAATACCACCCATGATGCCCTGTTCGAAGAACATGTACATGTAGAAGTCGCGTAGCGTGTCGAGTTTAACGTCCGTTGACTTCAACATAACATCCCAAGCGTAGGAGGGCAGGGTGATGTAATGCGCCGGGTCGAGTCCGTATTGTTGCAGGGACGTTTCGCGGAACTGTTCGAAAATGTCCGTCAATAGCGCTACGTCGCACTGCAAATACACCGCGGCATAATCTTCCAGGGTCGCGCACTGGAAGGTGTACCATACACTACGAGCGTGTTCATAGTCCGTGTCCGAAATGTGCTCGAGGGTAAGGTAATTAGAGAATGCCTCCTTCGGCGGTAGGTCCGTGGTTGACCCTAACACCTCGAGTGACGTCACAAAGTTGTATGGGAACACCCCCTTTCGTCGCACTAAGTCAAATTTCGCAGGGTCGGGGAACGCTTTCTTCGTCTCGACGAGTTGCTCCGGTGGTAGTGCTGCAGCTAGGCAGGCGAGGCTCGAAGACAGGAACTTGTAGGAATCCACGAAGCGGACGCGGATTACAAGTCCCTTCTTCTTCCGCTGCTGCTGCTGCTACGAAGGCTGCTGCGGCTCCGCCGGAGGCTGCTGCTGCGACGTTGAAGGCTGAGGCTCCACAGGCTGCTGTGGTCGCCGTCGTCTCGCTGCGGTGGTCACCTCGTCGCCGTCCTCGTCGTAGACGAATTTCCTCGTAAAGCTGGTTTAGCGCTCCTCCGTGTGGGCGATAATCTCGACTCTGCCGGGATCCATGGCCAACTCGCACACAATGAAGTGTCCATCGTAGTTGGCGAGGTTGTGAAAATACACGTTAATTATTTTCTGTTCCCGGTAACGGAGATTACACGACCGGTGCGCCGCGCCGTGGTATTCGTACGGTGCCGCGTGGTTGTGGTCTCGCACTTTCACGTCCTTGCTACCGTCGACGAACCGTTTACCGCAGAAATAACATTCTGTGGCAGCACGGAACTCTGCCACTCCGCCGGTGAAAGTTTTGCTTTTAGTCGCCGATCTTTGTACAATAAGTCTTTGATACGTCTTACGTCCTGCCTCAGACGACAAATGAAGACCTTTGAAGCGTCGTCGCCGAAGTACGTCTGTCTTGCAGGCTTCTCCACGGATCTCGTGCACGTGGTAACAGAAGGCGTACGGCACGTGGATGTGAGACGCTGTACCTCCGATCGGCGTCTCGGCATCGGGGATCTGGGTCGCTGGCTGCAGTGCGCACTCGAAGTCCGCGTAGATCGTGAAGCGGTCCTTCCTGCTGAACTCCGGGTGGCTGAAGTGCACGATCCTCTTTAGGGAGAGGTCCATGCGAACAAGCGTCTCCGCTCCGCAGTAGCGCTGATGTTGTAGCAGACGAGTCTGTCCATCGATGCCGAGTTTGTTATCACGAGGGTTGAAGTGTGCGAAACACCGCTTACACAAGTATAACTTATGTCCGCGATTTGTCAACTGTGGCTTCACAAGACGGCCAAGGTCCTTAATATAACAATTGTGCCGTGCGCGTCACTTTTATATATATAGCGCCAAACCAGGTACTGGCCACAAAGCCTGAACAGAGGCTAGTCCATCTGAAAGTTCGAGAAAGTCAGAGGGAAATTAAGTTTTTGGAACGCCTACCTGGCTTCCTCCCACTCCGACGGCAGCATCTGCGTAACTTACAACCTTCATACCCAGCTACCAGCGATAAGTATTAATGCTAAGAATTAGGGGGTTTTTATTAAATTAGTCGATATCAACCTAAAATGTTCTAGTTTGGCTTAGTTTGGGGTGCCGGGGGGAAAAATTCTAGTTGGGGATTTTGTAAGATGTGAATTTCTGTGGTTTTCGCCTCTCCAGAGGCGATACCTTCAATTTAATACAAATGTACTTTCATCAGGGAAAATTGCTTGTCTTATTATCTTGCCAAAGGTAAATTACTTAGCTCAATAGTTAATTAAAACCTTTATTGAGAATCATAGTTATCACCCATTGGACAGTTATGCTTAATTTCAGACAGTGATTCCCAGTCACATGCCAGGTAGGCCCTTCTGGCGTTTAATAAGGTTGTACATGGAATTAATTACTTAATTATTGTTCATCAAAGCTGGCTTAGGTGACCATATGGCAATGGGTACGATCGGCCTCAGGGTAAACCTTCCACCTAGTTAAATTATCCTATTCATTTCATAGTTGTAATAGTTGCTCTGGTCAATCCTTCCTGATAATACAGGATTACCTTATTGTACCACACACATCCACATTGATCCATAATGTTCCACCCTGGTCCATATTTGGCTATTTCCAACAACCTTTCTCACCATTCTTCCAACAACCAACAACTCCAGCAGTTACAAATTGGTAGCAGATATAAAACCCTTTGCCATATTGTGCTTTGAATAATTTAACTTAGCCAGATTTTTACAGCCTAAATTGGTTTTTAACCTGAAAAGGTCCTTGTTAATTCCTGTTTTCTTTTCCATGTACAGCTTAAGCCAGCCTGCCACTGATAAATAGGCCTAAGCCTATGAATCTTAATTTGTTGGCTTTATTTTGTTCCAAATGTTTCCCTTGGGTAAAATTTTTTTGAAATTTGAATTTTCCAGTTCTGGGTTTAGATGAATTAAGCAATTGCTTTCATGATTTCAATAGCCTAGGCTAGCGGGTTTCCCAAATTGGTTAGGCTACTGAGCTATTGTCAATCTTGTTTTGGTTCCGCTAGCCTATTCAAAAAGTCATTAGGCCTACTTTTTCTTGGTATTTTATAGCTTAAGTTTTTCCGGATTTCCTTGGATTAGGCATTTTACCTAATTGTAGTTGGAGAAGATCATTGGATCCCTCCCGGCAACCCATCACCAAGCTAACCTTTTATAAAATAGTTCATTAAAGTAAACAAGTCCTATTAATTTACTTAGCTCCGCTCCGCCAAGTGTAGGTAGGCTATGTTTGTTTGCTTTTGTTGTTCCAGAGCATCCAGGCTGGTTCCGGATCATCGCCTTCTTGTGAGCACAAGTTATTAAATTATTAATTCCTTGCAAGTGGAAATTTTAAATAAATGTTTTTTTTTTATTAAATAAATTATTAATATTTTTGGGTCCAGTGCAAGGTAAGTTTGTGCATTGAGTTGCACTCGCTGGAACCCAGTTTCAAATTTCATTTAATTTTGCATTTTTATATTGCAGTGCATTAAATTAATTGCAAATTACAGTGCCTTTTCAAAATTGTGTCTTATGGTGGTTATTCAGTGAACAGTGTAGTTTTAAGTTGTTTTTTTAATTGTAATATTATTAAAACTGAATGCATATGGAATGTGCCAGCCTTACTTTTACCCTTGGCCTATTTTATTGAATTTTTACTGTGCAACTTGCTCATTTTGTTAGTTTTAAGGCAACTTTTATGGTTATACTTGGCGGAGTTGGTTTTTTGTTTCCGATATACCAATTAGGCTGTTTATTAAGCAGTGCTTAGGGCAGGATTAGGTTATGGTAAAGAGATGTATGAACCTAGGCCCACTAGCCAAATCAAATCTCACTCTGCGAACAGTTTGCCTTTTTTTCAACAGTTTGAAAATTAAATTTTGTCAGTTGAAACAATTTAGTCAAATCTCAAACTGGTTTTTTCTTCCCCGGGAAACCTCAAATCACACCTTGGTTGGTGATTGAATATTTTTTTTAAAAGCTTTTGAATATTTAAAAAGAAAAAAATTTTCCCCCTGCAGAAATTTTTTTTTTTTTTTGAAACTGAATCCCAAATGGAATCACCACAAGTGACAGAGATTCAGGTGTTAGGCGACTCATTCGCAAAGCGATTTGTGACATTTTTAAATCGCCCTGAGCAATTAAATCAACCCTTCGGTCTTCGCTGCAGTTTTGGAGTGGGCATTTCAGGCGCCAAGGTTTGCGCCATCAAGAACCACATTGTTTAGTTTTCAATAGTGCCAACCCTCTTTTGTTATTGGTAGGCACCAACGATTTTTTTGGGCAGACACCGGAGTCAAGGTTTAAGGATCAATTTTTGTCCTTGATTCGTCTTTTACGTCGAATGAATCCTGGCATTAGGCTAATTTTGCTACCTCTTCCAAATTATCCTAGAGCGGGGTATACATCTTTAGATAGATTGAATAAGGTGAATTCCTTTTTTCAAACATTACAAGGCAAACATTTCAAAGTAATTCACTTAACTTCAGACTTCTCCCGCCCTGATTTTTTTCACAAAAACTATGCCTACTCCCGTAGGCGAGACGGCATACATTTTAACGATTTCGCCCATAGAGCTTTGGTTCCTTTAGTAAAACAAGCAGTAAGTTCCTTTTCTTAGGGAACTCGTATCCAGGCCTAACCAGTTACAATTTTTTTACAGTTTTTTTTACAATTTACTTTATTCAAACCCTAGATTTAAACAAATCACATCTTGCCTCCTCTGGCTTTTGAACCTCGGTGCCCTTACCTCTCATGAATTTTGGTATAAATTGCGCTGAGGATTTTTGAAGCAAATTCTTGTTGTTATTTATTCATTATTGTTGTTCTATTGTTGTTGTTAGAGTTCTAACATTGTTATTTATTTAGAGTTATTTATAATTGTTATTTATTTAAGGATTTTTTTTCTCTCAACAGTATTTTTGGGTTGTAAGGGGTTTTCATTGGGACCGTTGGCAATGCCGTCCAAGATTTACAACCCTCGTGATTTGCCTTTGGGGACTTCATGGGTTTATTTATTAAATGCCCCGGACGCAGTAACTCAATGCCAGATTTTTGGGCTACAACCTGAAGCAACGCTTTCCCGCAACCGGATAATGTTGTCGGAATTTCTCAATCGGCTTGAATTAAATGGGGGCACTCAACCTCTCCCCGAAAACAATCGACCTGACATAGATTTTGAAAACCGACCCGATGGCCCCGCCCCGGACGGTGTTCAACTCGTTGACTTCACTGATGCCCCGACCATTCCTACAACTTCCGCCACGATCACATCCAGCCTGCCATTACTGACCTCAGCTCCCTCCATGCAGGCTCCTGTTTCTCTTCCAGTAACGACCAACCCTTTAGTGACTGCAACCACTCCAGCCCACAGTTGCATTAGTCACGTGACAACTCCTCAGCCTACCGGCATTTCCCCATCCTGGCAAGACGTGGTACATGCAACAGCAATTGCGGTTGGCCAGCAGGTAGCCTCAGCAATGGCTCAGTCCAGGGTCACCCCTGCCCCTTCTTCAAGTACCCCACAAGTTTTTTCTGAATTATTGAAAGCTCTACCTGTAGTATCCGGTGATGACTCAGATCAACTTCTTTCCTTTTTGGTTCAGGTTCAAAAAATCGAGCAATTGAAGCTCACATCTTCTGAAAATCTTATTATCAACGTTCTCCCACACACTTCCGGCCAACTTAGGACCTTTTGGTCTCAAGCTATCACTGATCGCACCTCACTCTTTGAATTGATCACAAAGCTGCTAAATTTTTTCGCCCCCCATCAATTGCGCCATTCAATGATTTCCAACCTCATTTACCGCCCCCAGGGTCCGCAGGAAACCTTGCCTGAATTCGCTGAAAAGCTTCGTGACTACGCCACTCTCCTGTTACCTACCTTGGGTGATAGGGAGCTTCTGGACATAGCTCTGAATGGTCTGAACAGGCAAACCCGTGCCCACTTGGCCGGTTTACCAGCTCCCACCTCCCTTCAGGACCTCCTGTCTCTGGCACCGCGAATTGAGGTTGTGCGCGACCTTGAGCGTAGCGCCACTTCAGCGTACAATACTAGGACCTTCCACCAGGAAACAGCCTATCCTCATCAGGCCCCAAGCAATCAGTTTCAGTCACCATCTCACAGGCCCAACTTCAATAACAATCGTCAACACAGAGCAAATAATCCGCAGAACTCCAGAAATTTTTCTGGTCAAAACCAAAACAGATTCAATTCTTCCTTCAACCCTAGAGTACCTGATTTTCCTTTTGCACATTTTGGGCTTCCTGACACCAGACAGCAGCGTTATCCACCCCCAGGTCCCCAACAGGGTAACAATCACAATTCTGGTTCCAACTGGCAGGGAAACTCCAGAGGAGGGAGGCATTAGGCGGTACCCCCCCTCCAAACAGTCAATCCGCCATGTACGCTTCTTTCTTTATGTCTTACCTTCCCACTCAGCAGCAATGTCCACCCCCAGGTTTCCCACAAGTTGACAACCCCGATTCTGGTTTCCATGACCAGGAAAACCCCTGAGGAGGGAGCTGTTAGGCGGACCCCCCCCTCCAGGCCATCAACCCGCCATTTCTGCTTATTCCAAAATTCCGTCAGCCACTCCCAAGAGAGCCCCAAGCATTCCCAAGCTCGAACTTTGTAAATGTATTAAACATGGCTTTGGGAATGACTTTGACTTTTGGGAATGTATTAAACATGTTAGCACTTGTAGACACAGGATCATCTTGTTGTATAATGTCCTTTCCAACCTTTCAGGAAATCAGAAGAAATAGTCATGCTATTTCTGCAACTCAGTCAACATCCTTTTCTGCGCTTTCAGCCTCTGGCGATAGGGTTTCTTTCAAATTTCAGGCCCCAGTTCATTTCAAGATCGGTCATCTCTCTTGGACATTCACGTTTCAAATTGCTGAGCGGTTGCCCGTGCCCATCATCTTGGGTTCCGACTTTTTGACTAAGACCAAGGCTATCATTAACATGGCATCCCACACCTTAACATTTCCATATGGCACTCCAAAAGTTTTCACCTTGCTCTCACAGACTTCTCAGGATGATGCCAAACCCATAGCCATGGGAGAAAATCTTACTCCGGAACAAAGGGATCAAGTCACCCAATTGATCGCTGAATTTCCCGAAACCATCACAAAGAATCTAGGTCGCACCAATATTCTTGAATATCATATCAGAGTAAATTCTTCCAAAATCATCCGTAACAAGCCTTATCAGTATGCACCACCCAAACTAGCACTCATGAGACAGCACATAGATGATCTTCTGAAAAAAGGCGTCATCAGGCCATCGAGTTCTCCTTTTGCATCAGCCGCCTTCCTGGTTCCCAAGAAGGGTGGCAAAACTCGAATGGTGGTAGATTATCGCAATTTGAACCAGATCTTAGAACTTGACGCCACACCAATGCCAACAATAGAGTCAGCTTTCCAACATCTGGGTCAAGCCAGATGGTTCACACTTCTTGATCTCAATTCTGCATACAACCAAATCCCTCTTTCAGAACAGTCCAAGCCTTACACATCTTTTGTTGTTCCATGGGCTCAATTTGAGTTCAACTATCTTCCATTTGGCTTGGCATCAGGAAGTATGGTCTTGACCTCTCTCATAGACAAGATTTTCGGGGATATCAAGTTCAAATATGTTTACAATTTCTTTGATGACCTTTGTGTATACAGCAACGGATCCTTTGATGATCATCTTTTTAAGGTTCGTTCTGTGATCGAGAGACTGCGAGATGCTGGTCTCACAGTCAATCCTGAAAAGATTACAGTAGCTTCCAATCACATTCAGTTCCTTGGCCATATTTTCGCAAACCATTCAATATCTATTCATCCTGATCGCACTCAACCGATAGATAATTTCCCGGTTCCCAAGAATGTCAAGCAGCTTTCTAGGTTCTTGGGCATGACCGCCTTCTATGCTAGATTCATAAAGGATTATGCCATCATTTCTCAACCACTCAATCAACTGAAGCGCAAGGGTGTGGATTTCATTTACGGTCCAGAACAACATAAGGCCTTTGAAGCTCTCAAGGCTGCTCTTGTATCTTCCCCCATCTTACGGATGCCCGATTTCTCAAAAGAGTTTATAGTTCACACAGACGCATCTGGAACTGGAATTGGAAGTACCCTTTTTCAGGAGCATGATGGTCAACTCTTTCCTGTTTGTTATTCTTCTCGCGCACTCAACAAACATGAATTGAATTATTCCACCTTACAACTCGAGTGTCTTGCTATTGTTTTTGCTCTCCAGAAGTATCAGCAATACCTCGAGCATAGGGAGTTTCAGTTGCACACAGATTGCTCCGCTTTAACATGGCTCTTGAACCACCCCCGTCAGGTTGGGAAAATAGCAAGATGGATATCCTTCATTAATTCTTTCAAGTTCCAAATCCATCATATTCGGGGGAAGGACAATTTGGTAGCTGACTGTCTCTCCCGCCTTTTTGAAAACACCGACCCTACTGAAGCCCCTCAGGAACCCTCTCCACCAGTAATGTCACTTTTTGGCATTCCTGAAATTTTCAAAGACATAGCCACACATCAACACGAAGATCCCGAACTTTCCAAACTCATCCGTAATCCCCGAAGGCCACCAAACTACACTGTTGTTAACGGTGTATTGATGCACCGTCTTCCCAATCAGAACAAACCAAGGGTGGTAGTTCCTGCCAAACTCTTTGATATGCTGTTCCGCTATTATCATGAATCCCCCAGTGCAGCTCATCTTGGTATCCGCAAAACACTTGCCCGCATAGAACCTTTCTTTTGGGCAAAGGACCTCAGGCAAATTATCACCGATCGAGTAAGATCTTGTGTTCAGTGCCAACGTTGCAAACAAGCCCCGAACACCAATGTTGGCCATTTGGCTTCCGAGGTAGTTTGCAAACCTTGGGAGAAGATCTTTGTGGACCATATCGGCCCTTTGCCTAGGTCTACCAAAGGCAACAAATACATTCTCACCATTGTAGATGCTTTTTCCAAATTTGTAATCATGCTACCCGCCAAAAACACTCAAGCGTCAACTTCAGCATCCCTTCTTACAAAACATGTTTTTTTCAATTTTTGGCCCACCAAAGTATCTAGTTTCCGATAATGTTTCAAATTTTCGCTCCAAAGTATTCCAAGAGCTATGCTTGGGACTTGGAATACAGCACATTTTTACCAGTCCTTACTACCCCAATCCCTCTCATGCCGAGAGGGTCAACAAACAGATTAAAATAACAATCAGGATCTTTCACAACCAGTATCAACAGTTTTGGGATCAGCATCTTCACTGGTTCCAAATGGCCTTCAACTCTGCTGTGCATGAATCCACTCAGAATTCCCCATCACGTCTTTTTCTTGGCAGAACCCTATACCATCCCTTGGAACTCCAATGGAACCTTGACAAACTTGTCGATTCCCAAGGAACCGCTCCCTCTACCCAAGATGATTGGTCAAGAGCAATTGAAAGCCTCCGTAAAGCCAGAGCCAGCCGAGAAAGGAAGTACAATCAAAACCGATCACCCAACACTTTCAACCCTGGCGACTGGGTCATGTTCAGATTGAACCCCATCAGTAAGGCGGTCGACCACATAAACCAAAAATTATTGCCTATGTGGTCGAAACCTTGTGTCATTGAAACCTTCACCTCCCCAGTCACTGTTCGCTTAGTCGACCCTGTCAATAATAAATTCATCCGGAAAGCTCATGTTTCACAGCTCAAAAGATTTTTTCAGCCAGCAACATAAATTAAATTTCATTCACTACCTAAGGTTACACCCTGAAAAAGATCGTTGCCCATTGCACATATGCACCTAGTGATAATAGGTTAAGCTTTTTTCTACTCTTCTCCTTCTCTTCCCTGGTATGAGCGGGGGAAGTGAGTCTAAGGTTTCATCTTCCTCTGGATGGGTGAACCTACACTTTTCCTCTCCGCTCATATTCAGGTAAACCCTCCCTTCTTCGTCACCTCGTTGCACGGGAGATACGTTTGCGTTTGGGTTTTTCCTTTAAAACAAATATTTTAATATAATATAACTTTACTGTTTGACCTTAATTTTATTTTAATTTTTTTTATCTTTTATGGTCAACCAGTGAGGGCCCATGCGCAGGGTATCCTGCAACGACAAGTTGCTAGCTACAATTTGTCGAGCACCGAGTGACACTTAGTAGATTCTCTCTTTTTCTTTCCTATTCTCCTCATTTCTAGCCTTCTTTTATGGTCGACCATGCAAATCAATTTAGTCATAAGTGTGTAGTTAGTGTAGGGTACATCAGGAAGAATGTCTAGGTAGTATCAATCATCAGGACAAGCCAATATCTTTTAGTTTTACATAAAAGGTTAAGTAATATGGAAAGGATGGTAGTTTATAAGCTGAAAAGGGGTATTCAAAGAAAAATAATTTGAATATTTAATCTCCAAGTGCATTTCTGGGTTAGGGCAAAGCGCTTCTCGTGCGTAAAATTTAAATGGCCAATTTTTTCAAATGCGCCAAATCCTTAAATTTTCCTTCATTTTATGTTTCCATGTACACCACTACCTTTATATTTGAATAGTTACTAACATTCTTTTAGGGAATTGCTGCAAAAATTGGTTTCCTCCACTTCAGATATGGGTTGGGTTCCATGGCACCTGGTGTGGTATCTTCGAGTCCACATCGGTCAGTCTCGCCGGACTGATCACCCTAAAATGTCGTATTGTCAGCGATCGGTCTACCCTGCACTAATTTTGGGGTAAATCTTACATAATATAGTCAGGACCAACACTTCGGTTTCACAAGCATTTTTTTATAAAGTCAGTCCCTATTTACAAACTAGTCATTACCAAATAACTGCACAATCAAAAAAAAAAAGGCCAGCTTGCAATCACCTTGAAAAGGGTCAATTCACCACATTGAATCAAAAGCCACAAGCAGTCAAATCCTGAAATAGCCTCAATTACAACCACCTTCAACAATAGACAACTTCAGTCAACTCCGAACTTCAGCAGCAGTCAAATCCTGAAATAGCTTCAACTACCACCACCTTCAACAATAGACATCTTCAGTCAACTCCGAACTTCAGCAGCAGTCAAATCCTGAAATAGCTTCAACTACAACCACCTTCAACAATAGACATCTTCAGTCAACTCCGAACTTCAGCAGCAGTCATATCCTGAAATAGCTTCAACTACCACCACCTTCAACAATAGACATCTTCAGTCAACTCCGAACTTTAGCAGCAGTCAAATCCTGAAATAGCTTCAACTACAACCACCTTCAACAATAGACATCTTCAGTCAACTCCGAACTTCACCAGACATCTTCAGTTAACTTCGATCTTCAGCAACAATCACCACCTGAAATAACCAGCCTTAACAACAGCCATCTTCCGTAACAACCAGCTTCACCAAGACTCACCAATAATCACCATCGCCAGCTTGCATCTTGCAGCAGCCTACAAGAGTATTGCAACAATTGCTATGATTGCTATGATTGCAACAATTCTGAGAAAAACAACACAAGACTTCAGTTTATACCAAATCTCAGATGAAAACAAAATATAAGGCCTAAATATTAAACCAAAAATAAAGAATAAAAAAATTTAAAAAAAAATTAAAAATTTGTGCGTGCAGTTATCCCCCCTTTATTCAAATTGAGTTCTTCGAGTAGGGCAGAAACCAAGTGTGGAGTCCTTGAGGCCTCAAGCATCAAATTTCTCCGCTGGGGGGGGAGGAGCCCGATCGCTGACCAAACAGCTCGCAACCTTCAACTGAAGGAGAATCAAAAGTCTCAGGCGGAGGTGCCAGCGCGTTGGGAGCCCTCAGGTTCCACCTATTCTGAGTGGAGATGAGCCGGAACCCCAAAGACACCAATCGGTTCTTGCAACTTCAACACCGCCGTGATTCGCTTTTTCAAGAGCCCGCAATCCGAATTTTTCTGGTGTCAATTGTGGGTAGGCGCTGCAACCTTGCAGACCAAATTTTGGTTGTTTTAGGGAATCAACCCCAACTAACCCTCTGGAACCAACGATGACCTTACCACCCCACCAAGTCCCAGCGCAATCTTTTTGGCCGAAGGGGGCGTGGTTGTGCCGTGCGCGTCACTTTTATATATATAGCGCCAAACCAGGTACTGGCCACAAAGCCTGAACAGAGGCTAGTCCATCTGAAAGTTCGAGAAAGTCAGAGGGAAATTAAGTTTTTGGAACGCCTACCTGGCTTCCTCCCACTCCGACGGCAGCATCTGCGTAACTTACAACCTTCATACCCAGCTACCAGCGATAAGTATTAATGCTAAGAATTAGGGGGTTTTTATTAAATTAGTCGATATCAACCTAAAATGTTCTAGTTTGGCTTAGTTTGGGGTGCCGGGGGGAAAAATTCTAGTTGGGGATTTTGTAAGATGTGAATTTCTGTGGTTTTCGCCTCTCCAGAGGCGATACCTTCAATTTAATACAAATGTACTTTCATCAGGGAAAATTGCTTGTCTTATTATCTTGCCAAAGGTAAATTACTTAGCTCAATAGTTAATTAAAACCTTTATTGAGAATCATAGTTATCACCCATTGGACAGTTATGCTTAATTTCAAACAGTGATTCCCAGTCACATGCCAGGTAGGCCCTTCTGGCGTTTAATAAGGTTGTACATGGAATTAATTACTTAATTATTGTTCATCAAAGCTGGCTTAGGTAACCATATGGCAATGGGTACGATCGGCCTCAGGGTAAACCTTCCACCTAGTTAAATTATCCTATTCATTTCATAGTTGTAATAGTTGCTCTGGTCAATCCTTCCTGATAATACAGGATTACCTTATTGTACCACACACATCCACATTGATCCATAATGTTCCACCCTGGTCCATATTTGGCTATTTCCAACAACCTTTCTCACCATTCTTCCAACAACCAACAACTCCAGCAGTTACAAATTGGTAGCAGATATAAAACCCTTTGCCATATTGTGCTTTGAATAATTTAACTTAGCCAGATTTTTACAGCCTAAATTGGTTTTTAACCTGAAAAGGTCCTTGTTAATTCCTGTTTTCTTTTCCATGTACAGCTTAAGCCAGCCTGCCACTGATAAATAGGCCTAAGCCTATGAATCTTAATTTGTTGGCTTTATTTTGTTCCAAATGTTTCCCTTGGGTAAAATTTTGTTGAAATTTGAATTTTCCAGTTCTGGGTTTAGATGAATTAAGCAATTGCTTTCATGATTTCAATAGCCTAGGCTAGCGGGTTTCCCAAATTGGTTAGGCTACTGAGCTATTGTCAATCTTGTTTTGGTTCCGCTAGCCTATTCAAAAAGTCATTAGGCCTACTTTTTCTTGGTATTTTATAGCTTAAGTTTTTCCGGATTTCCTTGGATTAGGCATTTTACCTAATTGTAGTTGGAGAAGATCATTGGATCCCTCCCGGCAACCGATCACCAAGCTAACCTTTTATAAAATAGTTCATTAAAGTAAACAAGTCCTATTAATTTACTTAGCTCCGCTCCGCCAAGTGTAGGTAGGCTATGTTTGTTTGCTTTTGTTGTTCCAGAGCATCCAGGCTGGTTCCGGATCATCGCCTTCTTGTGAGCACAAGTTATTAAATTATTAATTCCTTGCAAGTGGAAATTTTAAATAAATGTTTTTTTTTTATTAAATAAATTATTAATATTTTTGGGTCCAGTGCAAGGTAAGTTTGTGCATTGAGTTGCACTCGCTGGAACCCAGTTTCAAATTTCATTTAATTTTGCATTTTTATATTGCAGTGCATTAAATTAATTGCAAATTACAATGCCTTTTCAAAATTGTGTCTTATGGTGGTTATTCAGTGAACAGTGTAGTTTTAAGTTGTTTTTTTTAATTGTAATATTATTAAAACTGAATGCATATGGAATGTGCCAGCCTTACTTTTACCCTTGGCCTATTTTATTGAATTTTTACTGTGCAACTTGCTCATTTTGTTAGTTTTAAGGCAACTTTTATGGTTATACTTGGCGGAGTTGGTTTTTTGTTTCCGATATACCAATTAGGCTGTTTATTAAGCAGTGCTTAGGGCAGGATTAGGTTATGGTAAAGAGATGTATGAACCTAGGCCCACTAGCCAAATCAAATCTCACTCTGCGAACAGTTTGCCTTTTTTTCAACAGTTTGAAAATTAAATTTTGTCAGTTGAAACAATTTAGTCAAATCTCAAACTGGTTTTTTCTTCCCCGGGAAACCTCAAATCACACCTTGGTTGGTGATTGAATATTTTTTTTAAAAGCTTTTGAATATTTAAAAAAAAATTTTTCCCCTGCAGAAATTTTTTTTTTTTTGAAACTGAATCCCAAATGGAATCACCACAAGTGACAGAGATTCAGGTGTTAGGCGACTCATTCGCAAAGCGATTTGTGACATTTTTAAATCGCCCTGAGCAATTAAATCAACCCTTCGGTCTTCGCTGCAGTTTTGGAGTGGGCATTTCAGGCGCCAAGGTTTGCGCCATCAAGAACCACATTAAGAATCAGCGTTTAGTTTTCAATAGTGCCAACCCTCTTTTGTTATTGGTAGGCACCAACGATTTTTTTGGGCAGACACCGGAGTCAAGGTTTAAGGATCAATTTTTGTCCTTGATTCGTCTTTTACGTCGAATGAATCCTGGCATTAGGCTAATTTTGCTACCTCTTCCAAATTATCCTAGAGCGGGGTATACATCTTTAGATAGATTGAATAAGGTGAATTCCTTTTTTCAAACATTACAAGGCAAACATTTCAAAGTAATTCACTTAACTTCAGACTTCTCCCGCCCTGATTTTTTTCACAAAAACTATGCCTACTCCCGTAGGCGAGACGGCATACATTTCAACGATTTCGCCCATAGAGCTTTGGTTCCTTTAGTAAAACAAGCAGTAAGTTCCTTTTCTTAGGGAACTCGTATCCAGGCCTAACCAGTTACAATTTTTTTACAGTTTTTTTTACAATTTACTTTATTCAAACCCTAGATTTAAACAAATCACATCTTGCCTCCTCTGGCTTTTGAACCTCGGTGCCCTTACCTCTCATGAATTTTGGTATAAATTGCGCTGAGGATTTTTGAAGCAAATTCTTGTTGTTATTTATTCATTATTGTTGTTCTATTGTTGTTGTTAGAGTTCTAACATTGTTATTTATTTAGAGTTATTTATAGTTGTTATTTATTTAAGGATTTTTTTTTTCTCTCAACAGTATTTTTGGGTTGTAAGGGGTTTTCATTGGGACCGTTGGCAATGCCGTCCAAGATTTACCACCCTCGTGATTTGCCTTGGGGGACTTCATGGGTTTATTTATTAAATGCCCCGGACGCAGTAACTCAATGCCAGATTTTTGGGCTACAACCTGAAGCAACGCTTTCCCGCAACCGGATAATGTTGTCGGAATTTCTCAATCGGCTTGAATTAAATGGGGGCACTCAACCTCTCCCCGAAAACAATCGACCTGACATAGATTTTGAAAACCGACCCGATGACCCCGCCCCGGACGGTGTTCAACTCGTTGACTTCACTGATGCCCCGACCATTCCTACAACTTCCGCCACGATCACATCCAGCCTGCCATTACTGACCTCAGCTCCCTCCATGCAGGCTCCTGTTTCTCTTCCAGTAACGACCAACCCTTTAGTGACTGCAACCACTCCAGCCCACAGTTGCATTAGTCACGTGACAACTCCTCAGCCTACCGGCATTTCCCCATCCTGGCAAGACGTGGTACATGCAACAGCAATTGCGGTTGGCCAGCAGGTAGCCTCAGCAATGGCTCAGTCCAGGGTCACCCCTGCCCCTTCTTCAAGTACCCCACAAGTTTTTTCTGAATTATTGAAAGCTCTACCTGTAGTATCCGGTGATGACTCAGATCAACTTCTTTCCTTTTTGGTTCAGGTTCAAAAAATCGAGCAATTGAAGCTCACATCTTCTGAAAATCTTATTATCAACGTTCTCCCACACACTTCCGGCCAACTTAGGACCTTTTGGTCTCAAGCTATCACTGATCGCACCTCACTCTTTGAATTGATCACAAAGCTGCTAAATTTTTTCGCCCCCCATCAATTGCGCCATTCAATGATTTCCAACCTCATTTACCGCCCCCAGGGTCCGCAGGAAACCTTGCCTGAATTCGCTGAAAAGCTTCGTGACTACGCCACTCTCCTGTTACCTACCTTGGGTGATAGGGAGCTTCTGGACATAGCTCTGAATGGTCTGAACAGGCAAACCCGTGCCCACTTGGCCGGTTTACCAGCTCCCACCTCCCTTCAGGACCTCCTGTCTCTGGCACCGCGAATTGAGGTTGTGCGCGACCTTGAGCGTAGCGCCACTTCAGCGTACAATACTAGGACCTTCCACCAGGAAACAGCCTATCCTCATCAGGCCCCAAGCAATCAGTTTCAGTCACCATCTCACAGGCCCAACTTCAATAACAATCGTCAACACAGAGCAAATAATCCGCAGAACTCCAGAAATTTTTCTGGTCAAAACCAAAACAGATTCAATTCTTCCTTCAACCCTAGAGTACCTGATTTTCCTTTTGCACATTTTGGGCTTCCTGACACCAGACAGCAGCGTTATCCACCCCCAGGTCCCCAACAGGGTAACAATCACAATTCTGGTTCCAACTGGCAGGGAAACTCCAGAGGAGGGAGGCATTAGGCGGTACCCCCCCTCCAAACAGTCAATCCGCCATGTACGCTTCTTTCTTTATGTCTTACCTTCCCACTCAGCAGCAATGTCCACCCCCAGGTTTCCCACAAGTTGACAACCCCGATTCTGGTTTCCATGACCAGGAAAACCCCTGAGGAGGGAGCTGTTAGGCGGACCCCCCCCTCCAGGCCATCAACCCGCCATTTCTGCTTATTCCAAAATTCCGTCAGCCACTCCCAAGAGAGCCCCAAGCATTCCCAAGCTCGAACTTTGTAAATGTATTAAACATGGCTTTGGGAATGACTTTGACTTTTGGGAATGTATTAAACATGTTAGCACTTGTAGACACAGGATCATCTTGTTGTATAATGTCCTTTCCAACCTTTCAGGAAATCAGAAGAAATAGTCATGCTATTTCTGCAACTCAGTCAACATCCTTTTCTGCGCTTTCAGCCTCTGGCGATAGGGTTTCTTTCAAATTTCAGGCCCCAGTTCATTTCAAGATCGGTCATCTCTCTTGGACATTCACGTTTCAAATGCTGAGCGGTTGCCCGTGCCCATCATCTTGGGTTCCGACTTTTTAACTAAGACCAAGGCTATCATTAACATGGCATCCCACACCTTAACATTTCCATATGGCACTCCAAAAGTTTTCACCTTGCTCTCACAGACTTCTCAGGATGATGCCAAACCCATAGCCATGGGAGAAAATCTTACTCCGGAACAAAGGGATCAAGTCACCCAATTGATCGCTGAATTTCCCGAAACCATCACAAAGAATCTAGGTCGCACCAATATTCTTGAATATCATATCAGAGTAAATTCTTCCAAAATCATCCGTAACAAGCCTTATCAGTATGCACCACCCAAACTAGCACTCATGAGACAGCACATAGATGATCTTCTGAAAAAAGGCGTCATCAGGCCATCGAGTTCTCCTTTTGCATCAGCCGCCTTCCTGGTTCCCAAGAAGGGTGGCAAAACTCGAATGGTGGTAGATTATCGCAATTTGAACCAGATCTTAGAACTTGACGCCACACCAATGCCAACAATAGAGTCAGCTTTCCAACATCTGGGTCAAGCCAGATGGTTCACACTTCTTGATCTCAATTCTGCATACAACCAAATCCCTCTTTCAGAACAGTCCAAGCCTTACACATCTTTTGTTGTTCCATGGGCTCAATTTGAGTTCAACTATCTTCCATTTGGCTTGGCATCAGGAAGTATGGTCTTGACCTCTCTCATAGACAAGATTTTCGGGGATATCAAGTTCAAATATGTTTACAATTTCTTTGATGACCTTTGTGTATACAGCAACGGATCCTTTGATGATCATCTTTTTAAGGTTCGTTCTGTGATCGAGAGACTGCGAGATGCTGGTCTCACAGTCAATCCTGAAAAGATTACAGTAGCTTCCAATCACATTCAGTTCCTTGGCCATATTTTCGCAAACCATTCAATATCTATTCATCCTGATCGCACTCAACCGATAGATAATTTCCCGGTTCCCAAGAATGTCAAGCAGCTTTCTAGGTTCTTGGGCATGACCGCCTTCTATGCTAGATTCATAAAGGATTATGCCATCATTTCTCAACCACTCAATCAACTGAAGCGCAAGGGTGTGGATTTCATTTTCGGTCCAGAACAACATAAGGCCTTTGAAGCTCTCAAGGCTGCTCTTGTATCTTCCCCCATCTTACGGATGCCCGATTTCTCAAAAGAGTTTATAGTTCACACAGACGCATCTGGAACTGGAATTGGAAGTACCCTTTTTCAGGAGCATGATGGTCAACTCTTTCCTGTTTGTTATTCTTCTCGCGCACTCAACAAACATGAATTGAATTATTCCACCTTACAACTCGAGTGTCTTGCTATTGTTTTTGCTCTCCAGAAGTATCAGCAATACCTCGAGCATAGGGAGTTTCAGTTGCACACAGATTGCTCCGCTTTAACATGGCTCTTGAACCACCCCCGTCAGGTTGGGAAAATAGCAAGATGGATATCCTTCATTAATTCTTTCAAGTTCCAAATCCATCATATTCGGGGGAAGGACAATTTGGTAGCTGACTGTCTCTCCCGCCTTTTTGAAAACACCGACCCTACTGAAGCCCCTCAGGAACCCTCTCCACCAGTAATGTCACTTTTTGGCATTCCTGAAATTTTCAAAGACATAGCCACACATCAACACGAAGATCCCGAACTTTCCAAACTCATCCGTAATCCCCGAAGGCCACCAAACTACACTGTTGTTAACGGTGTATTGATGCACCGTCTTCCCAATCAGAACAAACCAAGGGTGGTAGTTCCTGCCAAACTCTTTGATATGCTGTTCCGCTATTATCATGAATCCCCCAGTGCAGCTCATCTTGGTATCCGCAAAACACTTGCCCGCATAGAACCTTTCTTTTGGGCAAAGGACCTCAGGCAAATTATCACCGATCGAGTAAGATCTTGTGTTCAGTGCCAACGTTGCAAACAAGCCCCGAACACCAATGTTGGCCATTTGGCTTCCGAGGTAGTTTGCAAACCTTGGGAGAAGATCTTTGTGGACCATATCGGCCCTTTGCCTAGGTCTACCAAAGGCAACAAATACATTCTCACCATTGTAGATGCTTTTTCCAAATTTGTAATCATGCTACCCGCCAAAAACACTCAAGCGTCAACTTCAGCATCCCTTCTTACAAAACATGTTTTTTTCAATTTTTGGCCCACCAAAGTATCTAGTTTCCGATAATGTTTCAAATTTTCGCTCCAAAGTATTCCAAGAGCTATGCTTGGGACTTGGAATACAGCACATTTTTACCAGTCCTTACTACCCCAATCCCTCTCATGCCGAGAGGGTCAACAAACAGATTAAAATAACAATCAGGATCTTTCACAACCAGTATCAACAGTTTTGGGATCAGCATCTTCACTGGTTCCAAATGGCCTTCAACTCTGCTGTGCATGAATCCACTCAGAATTCCCCATCACGTCTTTTTCTTGGCAGAACCCTATACCATCCCTTGGAACTCCAATGGAACCTTGACAAACTTGTCGATTCCCAAGGAACCGCTCCCTCTACCCAAGATGATTGGTCAAGAGCAATTGAAAGCCTCCGTAAAGCCAGAGCCAGCCGAGAAAGGAAGTACAATCAAAACCGATCACCCAACACTTTCAACCCTGGCGACTGGGTCATGTTCAGATTGAACCCCATCAGTAAGGCGGTCGACCACATAAACCAAAACTTATTGCCTATGTGGTCGAAACCTTGTGTCATTGAAACCTTCACCTCCCCAGTCACTGTTCGCTTAGTCGACCCTGTCAATAATAAATTCATCCGGAAAGCTCATGTTTCACAGCTCAAAAGATTTTTTCAGCCAGCAACATAAATTAAATTTCATTCACTACCTAAGGTTACACCCTGAAAAAGATCGTTGCCCATTGCACATATGCACCTAGTGATAATAGGTTAAGCTTTTTTCTACTCTTCTCCTTCTCTTCCCTGGTATGAGCGGGGGAAGTGAGTCTAAGGTTTCATCTTCCTCTGGATGGGTGAACCTACACTTTTCCTCTCCGCTCATATTCAGGTAAACCCTCCCTTCTTCGTCACCTCGTTGCACGGGAGATACGTTTGCGTTTGGGTTTTTCCTTTAAAACAAATATTTTAATATAGTATAACTTTACTGTTTGACCTTAATTTTATTTTAATTTTTTTTATCTTTTATGGTCAACCAGTGAGGGCCCATGCGCAGGGTATCCTGCAACGACAAGTTGCTAGCTACAATTTGTCGAGCACCGAGTGACACTTAGTAGATTCTCTCTTTTTCTTTCCTATTCTCCTCATTTCTAGCCTTCTTTTATGGTCGACCATGCAAATCAATCTAGTCATAAGTGTGTAGTTAGTGTAGGGTACATCAGGAAGAATGTCTAGGTAGTATCAATCATCAGGACAAGCCATTATCTTTTAGTTTTACATAAAAGGTTAAGTAATATGGAAAGGATGGTAGTTTATAAGCTGAAAGGGGTATTCAAAGAAAAATAATTTGAATATTTAATCTCCAAGTGCATTTCTGGGTTAGGGCAAAGCGCTTCTCGTGCGTAAAATTTAAATGGCCAATTTTTTCAAATGCGCCAAATCCTTAAATTTTCCTTCATTTTATGTTTCCATGTACACCACTACCTTTAAATTTGTATAGTTACTAACATTCTTTTAGGGAATTGCTGCAAAAATTGGTTTCCTCCACTTCAGATATGGGTTGGGTTCCATGGCACCTGGTGTGGTATCTTCGAGTCCACATCGGTCAGTCTCGCCGGACTGATCACCCTAAAATGTCGTATTGTCAGCGATCGGTCTACCCTGCACTAATTTTGGGGTAAATCTTACATAATATAGTCAGGACCAACACTTCGGTTTCACAAGCATTTTTTTATAAAGTCAGTCCCTATTTACAAACTAGTCATTACCAAATAACTGCACAATCAAAAAAAAAAAGGCCAGCTTGCAATCACCTTGAAAAGGGTCAATTCACCACATTGAATCAAAAGCCACAAGCAGTCAAATCCTGAAATAGCCTCAATTACAACCACCTTCAACAATAGACAACTTCAGTCAACTCCGAACTTCAGCAGCAGTCAAATCCTGAAATAGCTTCAACTACCACCACCTTCAACAATAGACATCTTCAGTCAACTCCGAACTTCAGCAGCAGTCAAATCCTGAAATAGCTTCAACTACAACCACCTTCAACAATAGACATCTTCAGTCAACTCCGAACTTCAGCAGCAGTCATATCCTGAAATAGCTTCAACTACCACCACCTTCAACAATAGACATCTTCAGTCAACTCCGAACTTTAGCAGCAGTCAAATCCTGAAATAGCTTCAACTACAACCACCTTCAACAATAGACATCTTCAGTCAACTCCGAACTTCACCAGACATCTTCAGTTAACTTCGATCTTCAGCAACAATCACCACCTGAAATAACCAGCCTTAACAACAGCCATCTTCCGTAACAACCAGCTTCACCAAGACTCACCAATAATCACCATCGCCAGCTTGCATCTTGCAGCAGCCTACAAGAGTATTGCAACAATTGCTATGATTGCTATGATTGCAACAATTCTGAGAAAAACAACACAAGACTTCAGTTTATACCAAATCTCAGATGAAAACAAAATATAAGGCCTAAATATTAAACCAAAAATAAAGAATAAAAAAATTAAAAAAAAAATTAAAAAAAAATTGTGCGTGCAGTTATCCCCCCTTTATTCAAATTGAGTTCTTCGAGTAGGGCAGAAACCAAGTGTGGAGTCCTTGAGGCCTCAAGCATCAAATTTTTCCGCTGGGGGGGGAAGGAGCCCGATCGCTGACCAAACAGCTCGCAACCTTCAACTGAAGGAGAATCAAAAGTCTCAGGCGGAGGTGCCAGCGCGTTGGGAGCCCTCAGGTTCCACCTATTCTGAGTGGAGATGAGCCGGAACCCCAAAGACACCAATCGGTTCTTGCAACTTCAACACCGCCGTGATTCGCTTTTTCAAGAGCCCGCAATCCGAATTTTTCTGGTGTCAATTGTGGGTAGGCGCTGCAACCTTGCAGACCAAATTTTGGTTGTTTTAGGGAATCAACCCCAACTAACCCTCTGGAACCAACGATGACCTTACCACCCCACCAAGTCCCAGCGCAATCTTTTTGGCCGAAGGGGGCGTGGTTGTGCCGTGCGCGTCACTTTTATATATATAGCGCCAAACCAGGTACTGGCCACAAAGCCTGAACAGAGGCTAGTCCATCTGAAAGTTCGAGAAAGTCAGAGGGAAATTAAGTTTTTGGAACGCCTACCTGGCTTCCTCCCACTCCGACGGCAGCATCTGCGTAACTTACAACCTTCATACCCAGCTACCAGCGATAAGTATTAATGCTAAGAATTAGGGGGTTTTTATTAAATTAGTCGATATCAACCTAAAATGTTCTAGTTTGGCTTAGTTTGGGGTGCCGGGGGGAAAAATTCTAGTTGGGGATTTTGTAAGATGTGAATTTCTGTGGTTTTCGCCTCTCCAGAGGCGATACCTTCAATTTAATACAAATGTACTTTCATCAGGGAAAATTGCTTGTCTTATTATCTTGCCAAAGGTAAATTACTTAGCTCAATAGTTAATTAAAACCTTTATTGAGAATCATAGTTATCACCCATTGGACAGTTATGCTTAATTTCAGACAGTGATTCCCAGTCTCATGCCAGGTAGGCCCTTCTGGCGTTTAATAAGGTTGTACATGGAATTAATTACTTAATTATTGTTCATCAAAGCTGGCTTAGGTGACCATATGGCAATGGGTACGATCGGCCTCAGGGTAAACCTTCCACCTAGTTAAATTATCCTATTCATTTCATAGTTGTAATAGTTGCTCTGGTCAATCCTTCCTGATAATACAGGATTACCTTATTGTACCACACACATCCACATTGATCCATAATGTTCCACCCTGGTCCATATTTGGCTATTTCCAACAACCTTTCTCACCATTCTTCCAACAACCAACAACTCCAGCAGTTACACAATAATGCGCGCGGCGTCTTCCAAAGTCAAGTACAGCAAATCGGTATGATCGAGCCCTTCCCGCCGACAGATACGTAGGGGACACTGTATATCGGGAACACCCTTGCCAGGCGACACCAGGGCGACAACTTACATCATCTCACATGCACATCATCTTGCATGTACATCATCTCGAGTGCGTACACGTTCACACTGGTGTTCGGGTTGGCTCGTTCGAACCGCACAATGTCTTTAGGCGCTACGGGGAAACTGAGTCCATCCGATTTGTAGCGGGTAAACAAGGCGTCAGGATACGACTCCGGCCGCTCGGGGTGTGTCCCGGTGTCGGGGTGTGTAACGAATTTTGATAACATTGCATACGAAAAGCATCTATTGTCTATATTATTTACATTAATTACACTACGCGTACCCGCGAGCGATTTGGGTAGTGGGATATGCGACCCACCATCCAACGGACTGCACCTGTTGATGCGAACTTCCAAGTCTTTGACACGCAGGTAAGTTCAACCGGAGCCAACCATCTCGCACTGCTCCTTCTCGTGCACGAGCTTTTCAAACGAAAGTTCGACGAATTTGTGCAAGTCCGTCGTGCTATCGAGAGGAACGTTTTTCGTCTTAAACGCCCGCAAACACGTTTTCTCACTGGGTTTAATGTTCGGGTGTTCCTCTATAGCGTTCCTTAACAATTCTACAAGCTGGTCCAACAAGTCTCTCAATACCTCGGGGATTGTCACTAGCGCCGGCATAGGCTCCCGCAAGCGGAATGTCTGGAGCCTATTTTGGAACCCGACCTCCACACGCACAAAGGTCGGGCCCTCGTCGCCGTCGACGTCCATTTCACGAGGCTGAGGCTCACTACTCGGTCCCGTCTCGGAACGGTCGTTTCACCCCTGGCCGGGAAGGTCTGCGAGGCGCTGTCGGACCCCACACTGCTTCCCTCTTCGCGGGGCAGTTAATCTCCTGGTGCACGACCAGGTTGGTGCGGCGGGCGAACTGTCGGTTGCACATCGGGCAACGATGCTCCCGCTCAACGTCCGGGTCGTGCTGCTCCCGCATATGCTGGTCCAGGTTCTTCTGGAGGGTGAAAGTAACGCTGCAGATTCCGCAGGCGAGATGAGGTGTAGGCGGAGGCGGCTGCTCGACGTTGATGTGCCACTGACGACTTGTGCTTCGTCATCAGGTCCTTGCGACTGGTCGAGTAGCCACACAGGACGCAGGCGAGCTTCGGCGCTCCGTGCTCAGCCTGGTGACGACGAAATGCATCCCTGCTCAGGTAGACCTTGTCACAGGTGTCGCAGCGGAACTCATTCCTGAAATCACAAAACAAGCCTCGCTGTACGTAGAAACATAAGCGACGTGACGCCCGCTACTATGTTTCGATGTAGACTGAGCGCCCTGGCATAAACCTTAGCCTATTTATAAATTTCTACCATGCACACAAGCTTGTATAATCCGAGGTCTGACCCGAGTTTGACCTGATCCCAACACTGCATAGTAATAGTTGTTTAACTACGATTTTGACAAAAACATATCCAATCTATGCAGTGCCTAGCCGCCCCCCGTTTAAATGCCAGCCGGATTATACAAACTTAAACTTAAAGGTATCATGCGGATCAAAACTACCAGTAAAGTTCCTGAAATTTGCAAAGTTGGGGGGGGGGTCAATTTGTGGGTGGTCCGCCGGGGGGGTCCTACTGTTACGTCATAGTGTTGTGTAACATTGATATGTTAGGTTTTACTAAATACTATTAACACTACGATGTTTCTTTTTAAGTACACGATTACTAATTACTTTTATCAACCAATTGAAAAAACATTTTCCCTTTTTAACTGGTTTATTTCGAATTTACATGTTTAAGTCGTCACCCAAAACCTAAGTCGTTTAAACTCTACGTCTTCCTAGCTTTAGTAAAACTGAACTCAAATTATGTGTAATTCAAAATTATAATAGACTCAAAAATAAATATAAAAATCCTATTTTAGTAATTTTTTGAAAAACTTTGAATTGATGACTCCATGTCACACAACACTAAGTTAAAATGTTGAAACTGTAATTAAAATGTCGAAATCTAATCAAAGATTTATTCCAAATATTAAATTAAATGTGTTTCAATAACTTACGTAGTTAATATCCCAACAGCAAGCACTGTAGCACAAATTACAAATTTACAATAGCACTCGCGAACGCGTGTCTACTGCAAGCGACTGCGCACTACGAACTCCAACACTAGACTGAGGGTTCACACAAAGGCTCGCCAACGGCTGGAGAGTGCGCACGTGACCAAAGAGCCGTTCGCCAGAAGTTTCTAGACTTCCAGTTATATCCTCGATCTGCCAGTTCGGCGCCGAGTCTATTTTCCACGGCTCCGGCTTTGTTCCCTAACGGTCCGCTAATGGACCTGTCAATCACCTTATCTCTCCATCAGGGGGGGGGTTCTCAGTTTTTCATTTCCAGCCGGGGGGGGTCATGGACACTACGTGGGTGGTCTCTACGTGGGTGGTCTCTACGTGGGTGGTCTCTACGTGGGTGGTCTGCTGGAGCGTCCGCGAGCGAGCGCCCGTATTCCACTTTATTTCTAATTAAACTAAACGTTTGGGGTGGCCTTTAGAAAGGCCGTTCTGTTAATTATGGGGGAAGGTGGAAGGATTAAAGAGGATGTTTATCTATTTCTTATTTATTTATTTTAAACTGTCCTGTTTACTAATGTATGGTCCGGTGTTGAGTATTTACGGAAACATGAGATCTGTATTGTTGAGAAAAAATTCCACCATTGGTTTTCTAATTTTGTCTTCCATGTATAAATCGTAATATATTGTCCCTTTTCTGTATGATAGCTAATCATGATTTTCACGATATTCCGATTCATCCAGTTGTTCTTGAAAATCTTTCCTTGCCCGTTCCCTGACGACAAGCTTCACTAGCAGTGGTGGTAGCAGATGTTCAATTCCTCTTTCAACTTCCCCCAGGAATCGAAGGCATCAGCGATGCACGCAGCAGACAGTTGTTGTAACGTCCTCATCCTGTGAACTCTCGATCCAATCTGAGGAGGCACAACACGCCGGTGGGTCGGTGAAAGTGTCTACGCGACCAAACAGTCGTAGTCCGAGTCTATTACCACGACCCCGCCAACGGTTCGAGAGTGTGTGCACGTGACCAAACAGCCGTTCGCCAGAAGTTTCTAGACTTCCAGTTATATCCTCGACCCGCCAGTTCGGCGCCGAGTCTATTTCCACGGCCCCGGCTTTGTTCCCTAATGCTCCGCTAATGGACCTGTCAATCACTTTATCTCTCCATCAGGAGGGGGGGGTCATTGACACTACGTGGGTGGTCTCTACGTGGGTGGTCTGCCGGAGCGTCCGCAAGCGAGCGCCCGTATTCCACCTTATTTCTAATTAATCTAAAAGTTTAGGGTGGCCTTTAAAAAAGCCGTTTTTCGCTGAGAAGGATGGGGTGGAAGGATGATAAGGTATTAAACTATTGGTTTATTCTTTATTTATTATATTTTGGCAACAAGTCCCTGTAACTTTCGTCTGGCCACCAAATGAATTCCATCGGTCTGCTCCTGTGTTCATCCGGGAACCAATACTTTTCAACTTCCCGGAGGTATTTTTGTTCAAATTCAATTGGCAACCAAGTTTCTTCTTTTTCTATTTCGTAATGTTGCTCCAGGTAATCCAAGTCGCATGCATATTGTACCATACAGTCAAAATACTCGCATGGCTGGGTCTGCCAAACTGAAGTTATATCTGCTCTTCTCCACACCACTCTGTCCTCGTGGTTTGATAGATTGGGCTCCAATACCGGTGTTAAGTCACGGCAGTCCAAATCTGTATATTCCGGTGTATACCATACTGGTTCGTATTTCCAGTTTATCCATTTATAATTGGTTTCTTGCTGCTCTTCCACCTCCATCTTCTCAGCTTCGATACACGCTCGCTCCAACTCCTCGGCAATTATAGTTCAGTTCCAGCAGTCCATGTTTTCGACCGACACAGACGAGCTCCCAAACTAAACTGAGCGGTGTGTGCAGAGTAAGCTGCGTCACACATTCCAGACTTTCTAGAACTTTCGAGAAAGCGCCGGACTGCGGGAGACCTCAATTCCCGGAATTGTTGCTCAACACGATTTAAAATATCCTCGACAACGGTTCTTTCCTAGAACATTCGCGAAAGCTATAATTCCCGGAAGTCGTCTTTTTTAGTTTAAAAGCGATAATGGACCTGTCAATCACGCTTAAAATTCCTGGAATTGTCTAGTCCGGCTTCAACAGGGTGGTGGGATGTGACGTCATAGGCGGGGATTACGTAAGCTCATTTACATATCTTATCGATTAATCTCTTATCTCATTTGCATATGTTATAATCTAATCTAATTTACATATCTTATCATCCAATCTTGATCTAATTGCATTTAAAAAAAGGTTAGGTTAGGTTAAGTTAGGTTAGGCTCCGTGAGTGGTCCGGGGGGGGGGTCAATGACCCTTCGTGGGTGGTTCCTTCGGGGGGGGGGGGCTGACGTCACTGTGACGTCACCGACCACTACCACCCTGCTGGGGTCACAGTCACCAATACCATCTACTGACGAGGTAAACTTATAAATATTGAAATGAAAAATAAAAAAATCAGGCGCCTTCAAATTTCCATAAACATATACAAATATGTTGCAGCTCAACGGATTACAGGAGCTAACAGATTATTTCCTTGATGGGAAACTTTTTTCTTAAATAAAAATACATATTTTCCGACATGAAAAATATTTCAATGTTACCAAGCGAGAGGTAACATAGGCCTAAGCTTAAATTTGAAATTAATATCGTGAGATGTATAACAAAATATCAATTTTTCCTAGTTACTTACGAATTCTGGTAAAATTTAGCCACCTTTTACCAGAACAGGGACCCCCTATGGGGGATCTTCGTACAGGGAATATAGGGGGCTTCCTCCCCATAGAGGAAATTCGCTAATATAGCCAGAGAATTATATATAAAACTAAAGTTAAACACTAGAACTGTGAATTACTTTATTCACTAAATTTCAGGGTGAATTTCCTATATTTAAGAGGGCTTCTCAGTATCTTAAAATTAAAAAACAGTAAAACAATAATCATGAACATTAACATTAACATTAAAAAACATTAATCTGTCGAGCTTTCAATTTTGCAAATATTTAACCTCTTTTAAAATCTTTCCTTTGTTATTATGATCGTTATCTTGCAGCCAGTTATTTATTGTGTTTCGGGGTTTTTTCAACCGGAAACATAGCCCAATTGTTTTAAAGTGTATTTGACCATCATCGCAGCTGAGGCTGACACCGTGGCGCAGAGGTGCGGGGAGACTCTCACCTGATCACTGCTGCAGTGGCGCAGAGGTGCGGGGAGACTCTCACCTCATCACTGCTGCAGTGGCGCAGAGGTGCGGGGAGACTCTCACCTCATCACTGCTGCAGTGGCGCAGAGGTGCGGGGAGACTCTCACCTCATCACTGCTGCAGTGGCGCAGAGGTGCGGGGAGACTCTCACCTCATCACTGCTGCAGTGGCGCAGAGGTGCGGGGAGACTCTCACCTGACCACTGCTGCAGTGGCGCAGAGGTGCGGGGAGACTCTCACCTCATCACTGCTGCAGTGGCGCAGAGGTGCGGGGAGACTCTCACCTCATCACTGCTGCAGTGGCGCAGAGGTGCGGGGAGACTCTCACCTCATCACTGCTGCAGTGGCGCAGAGGTGCGGGGAGACTCTCACCTCATCACTGCTGCAGTGGCGCAGAGGTGCGGGGAGACTCTCACCTCATCACTGCTGCAGTGGCGCAGAGGTGCGGGGAGACTCTCACCTCATCACTGCTGCAGTGGCGCAGAGGTGCGGGGAGACTCTCACCTCATCACTGCTGCAGTGGCGCAGAGGTGCGGGAAGACTCTCACCTCATCACTGCTGCAGTGGCGCAGAGGTGCGGGAAGACTCTCACCTCATCACTGCTGCAGTGGCGCAGAGGTGCGGGAAGACTCTCACCTCATCACTGCTGCAGTGGCGCAGAGGTGCGGGAAGACTCTCACCTCATCACTGCTGCAGTGGCGCAGAGGTGCGGGGAGACTCTCACCTCATCACTGCTGCAGTGGCGCAGAGGTGCGGGGAGACTCTCACCTCATCACTGCTGCAGTGGCGCAGAGGTGCGGGGAGACTCTCACCTCATCACTGCTGCAGTGGCGCAGAGGTGCGGGGAGACTCTCACCTCATCACTGCTGCAGTGGCGCAGAGGTGCGGGGAGACTCTCACCTCATCACTGCTGCAGTGGCGCAGAGGTGCGGGGAGACTCTCACCTCATCACTGCTGCAGTGGCGCAGAGGTGCGGGGAGACTCTCACCTCATCACTGCTGCAGTGGCGCAGAGGTGCGGGGAGACTCTCACCTCATCACTGCTGCAGTGGCGCAGAGGTGCGGGGAGACTCTCACCTCATCACTGCTGCAGTGGCGCAGAGGTGCGGGGAGACTCTCACCTCATCACTGCTGCAGTGGCGCAGAGGTGCGGGGAGACTCTCACCTCATCACTGCTGCAGTGGCGCAGAGGTGCGGGGAGACTCTCACCTCATCACTGCTGCAGTGGCGCAGAGGTGCGGGGAGACTCTCACCTCATCACTGCTGCAGTGGCGCAGAGGTGCGGGGAGACTCTCACCTCATCACTGCTGCAGTGGCGCAGAGGTGCGGGAAGACTCTCACCTCATCACTGCTGCAGTGGCGCAGAGGTGCGGGGAGACTCTCACCTCATCACTGCTGCAGTGGCGCAGAGGTGCGGGAAGACTCTCACCTCATCACTGCTGCAGTGGCGCAGAGGTGCGGGAAGACTCTCACCTCATCACTGCTGCAGTGGCGCAGAGGTGCGGGAAGACTCTCACCTCATCACTGCTGCAGTGGCGCAGAGGTGCGGGAAGACTCTCACCTCATCACTGCTGCAGTGGCGCAGAGGTGCGGGGAGACTCTCACCTCATCACTGCTGCAGTGGCGCAGAGGTGCGGGGAGACTCTCACCTGACCACTGCTGCAGTGGCGCAGAGGTGCGGGGAGACTCTCACCTGACCACTGCTGCAGTGGCGCAGAGGTGCGGGGAGACTCTCACCTGACCACTGCTGCAGTGGCGCAGAGGTGCGGGGAGACTCTCACCTGACCACTGCTGCAGTGGCGCAGAGGTGCGGGGAGACTCTCACCTGACCACTGCTGCAGTGGCGCAGAGGTGCGGGGAGACTCTCACCTGACCACTGCTGCAGTGGCGCAGAGGTGCGGGGAGACTCTCACCTGACCACTGCTGCAGTGGCGCAGAGGTGCGGGAAGACTCTCACCTCATCACTGCTGCAGTATATTTTATTGAGTCGGTGGATAAAGGTGAATTCACAACCGGAATTTTTATGGACCTGTCAAAAGCATTTGACAGTGTCAACCACGATAAATTGATAAACAAATTGCAAATGTTAGGGGTAACAAAAAAGGCAATAAAATGGTTTCAATCGTACCTTAGTTATCGTTGTCAGTTTGTGGAAATTACAAAAGTAACCCAAGATAACAGAATTTTAAAGTTCGTCTCAGAAACGGAATATATAAAATGCGGTGTCCCCCAGGGACCAATCCTGGGTCCCCTATTGTTTTTATGTTATATTAATGATGCAGGTGAATCACTATCAAGCTTACCTCAAAAAATCTTTGTTTTTATGCCGATGACATGAATCTTAAGGTATCAGGTGGTACAATCCAAGAAGTTGAGATTTTGAGTTTTGTTGAGCTTGAAAACATTGGGGGTTTCTTGGAGCAACATAAATTAAAGCTTAATGCCGAAAAACTAACTTCATAGTATTCAGAACGCACAAAATAAACAAATAATTGATCCAATTATACTATACAATGAACAAACGATTATAAACAAAACCAGTACACAGTTTTTGGGTCTAATCATTGATCAAAATTTAAGCTGGAATGCACATGTGGATAAAGTGTTATCAAAATTAAGTTCTAGAATCTATTCGCTCTCTAGAATGTCATTTTTGCAACCAAGCAACATTAAAAGATATATATTTTGCTAACATTCATTCTCACTTAGCGTATGGTTTATGCCTTTATGGTTCAACCACATAAGCAAATATGGACAGCATTCTAAAATTATAGAAAAAGGCAATTAGAATAATATTGAAATTGGGTTATAATAAAACGGCAAAAGACAAATTCAAAGAATTGGGTTTGACAATGGTATAAAGTTACCTTAATTCCATCAGGATCCGTTGAGGTAGATTATATTGCTACCGGTTTCAAGGTATGAAAGCCTCTTCATCAGGCTCCAATCACTCTCTGAGGTCGTCGTAAGTTTAAAAAACACACAGCACATTTAAATACACATAATACACTACACTTACGGACGGACGAATAATTACAAACATTTTTAATACCGGTGAACCAGTTCACGCGACACGGCGCGGCTGAGCGTGTGGTCATGACTGGGGGTGTTGGTGACCTTGCTTCCCCCTCCCGCTGTCGAGACAATGCTGGCGATTTTTCTGCTCTGCTCCCTTGTTGATAATGCGAATAGCCGCGTCGTAAGTAATGTTTGATTTGAATGAAGTTTGTTCGTTCAATACTTTCTGGGGCTCTTATTTAATGGCTTTATAAATTTCGAATTCCTCGATGCAGTTTAGATAAGATCCCTTTTTTCTGTGATAATGTAATACCTGTAAATTATTTTCAAAACTTGTGTAGTAGTGGTTTTCATTTATTAAGTGGGCGGAATAAGCAGATTTTGTGTCTATTTTTGAACAGGAAGGGGTGTGCTCTTTAAATCTCTTGCCGAATGAACGTGTAGTTTGTCCTATGTAATATTTGTCACAGTCGTCGCAGTGAAGTTTGTAAACACCTGTCTTAGGGTTAATCACCAGTTATTGGCACTTTAAGCGTTCTGAATCTTTTAAATACACTGTGTACGACTTACCTTTATTGTTTTTTACCAACAAAAATGTTTTTTGCAAGGAGGAGTAGATGTGTTAAAGGGTACATGCGTTAGAAATAACATAGTTGTTTATATTTATTTATAAAATTATTTAAAATGAAAAACATGAAAAACCACAGTTATTGGCACTTGAACACTAGTTATTGGCATGGTCAGATAACAGTTATTGGCACCGTTTTGATAATTATTTTGTAAGCCATTATGGAATTTGCTATGACAAGTGGGAGTAATCATAATTGTTTTTGATACTGTATATTTGTTTTTGATACTGTATGGTATATACTCAATTTATAAAATTTTAAATGTATAAATTATTAAAAAAATATGAAACATTATTGTTGGGGTGAATAGACTAATTACAATAAGAAATGTTTTACTAAATTAAATACCTATCCTGTAGCTGTAATATATAGATGTAAAATAATAAAAATTGTAAAATCTAGTAAAATGAAACGTAGAGTATGCTTAATGGCTTACTAATTAGTCTGTATAATCTTTTTCGTTCATTTTTAAAGCTTTACTGCCTAAATTATTCTAAGTTGAAATATAAATTATAAATTATTCAAAATTGATGTTATCCAAATATTTCTTGTGAAAAGTTTTATCACACAGATCACAGTAGATTTTGGTTTATTCACGTTCTTGGCATTTGAAGTTTCCACTTGAATCATTATTGTATTTTCCTATACTTGATTTGGTGACTTAGTTTTAGTATGACAGTAATCCCTCGATTTTGCTCACTTTTTAAAAACTGTTTCCTCTCAAAGTTTATCTTAGAACTATTCTTGACCTTTTTGCTGTTTTGATTCTTCTTGATTTTTCTTCTCTTTTCTCTTTTTAGCATTCTTCCCCTTTTTTGATGCTTCTCTTTCCTTTTTTCCTTCTCTTTTCGGGTTTCTCTCCTCTTCTTCCTTTTAGCTTCTTTTCTCCTCTTTTTCTTCACACTTGTCTCCCCATTTTTTTGATGACACCACATATGGTATTTTCTCCAATTTTTTACCGAGGATGTGTTTACCTTTAATTAGCATATAACGGTACTCGTGGCTTCGCTCACTTATTAGGACTTGATTTTGTGTAATGCAATAGTATTTGATGTAAATGTAGTAGTAGATTGTCATGCCAATAACACCTATAATTGGCACTGCCAATGATCACTTTAAAAAAACATTGACTATTGGCATGCCAATAGCTCGAGTTATCGGCACCTTTGGGATGCCAATAACTCCAGTTATTGGCACTGCCATTAAGGTGCCAATAACTGGATTTGTATATAAAAAGGAACCAGACATTGGCACCCCCCTTAAATAAGAGAATTTAAGGTTAGGAGTAAAAAGAGTGAGGCTATGTATAGAATGAACCCTTACAAACCACGACATAGCCTATTATTGCATGAATTTAAAAATACAAATAAGCAGAGATCAAAATAAAAAAGTTATCTACTTAAGATTTTACTAAGGATCACAGTCCGGTTTGGAATATTTTTGCACTGTTTTTTTTTTAAATCTGTCACCATCTGACTACCAGAGCATTTCGAAACAACTGAGTACGTGTTTTTGCAAGGCCATCTATTAAGGAGCACGAACCACTGCCTTTAGAATTTTGTTATGGCTTTAATTTTACTACAAAAAATAAATAAAAATAAATAAATTCTAATTGCCTTTTTCTATAATTTTAGAATGCTGTCCATATTTGCTTATGTGGTTGAACCATAAAGGCATACCATATTACCATATTACCATACCATATTAGGTCCATACGCTAAGTGAGAATGAATGTTAGCAAAATATATATCTTTTAATGTTGCTTGGTTGCAAAAAATGACATTCTAGAGAGCGAATAGATTCCTGAACTTAATTTTGATAACACTTTATCCACATGTGCATTCCAGCTTAAATTTTGATCAATGATTAGACCCAAAAACTGTGTACTGGTTTTGTTTATAATCGTTTGTTCATTGTATAGTATAATTGGATCAATTATTTGTTTATTTTGGTGCGTTCTGAATACTATGAAGTTAGTTTTTCGGCATTAAGCTTTAATTTATGTTGCTCCAAGAAACCCCCAATGTTTTCAAGCTCAACAAAACTCAAAATCTCAACTTCTTGGATTGTACCACCTGATACCTTAAGATTCATGTCATCGGCATAAAAACAAAGATTTTTTGAGGTAAGCTTGATAGTGATTCACCTGCATCATTAATATAACATAAAAACAATAGGGGACCCAGGATTGATCCCTGGGGGACACCGCCTTTACCCTATCTTCTTTGTTTATTTGTTTATTTTTGTTATCATTAAAAAATGAACCAAGTTTGTTATTTGTTCTAAAAGAGACTGTAACATTATTCTTTGCCCTTTCTTTTGCTAGGGTATGGTTTAGAATATTGCCATATTTTGCGGATGCAAAACGTTTTTCAGAGGTTGAAGAGTTCGTTGGAGTTTTGGAATCGTTGTTATTTTTATGTTTTGTGATCAATTTATCAATGACTGTGCTTCAGTAACCATTGACTATTGCAATGTGTTTTAAGATGAGGATTTCTTTTTCGTAATCTGTGGGGCTTAGTGGGAGCGATAATAATCTGTGGACAAAGCTATTGAGTGCGGCCATTTTTTGATTATGAGGATGATGCGATGTAAAGTGTATTGTTTGGTCGGTTGCTGTGGGTTTTCTGTATATGTCGAAGCTCAGTTTTGAGTCGATTTTTGATATTTTTTGGTCTAAATAATTTATTGTTTCGTTGGTTTCTGTTTCAAGTGTGAACTGCAAATTTTTGTGGATCCTGTTAAGGACGTTATTCATGAGGCTAAGCTGTCTGGTATTGCCATTAAAAAGAATAAGTATGTCGTCAACATATCTTTGATAAAAGACTATCTCGTCATGGTACCGATTGTTGTCTGAAAGAATGTGTTGATTTTCAAATTTATTTAAGAACAGTTCCGCTAGGATCCCAGAAAGTGGAGACCCCATTGCTAGGCTGCCCTTTTGGATATAATGTTCATCATTGAATTGGAAATAATTCTGTTTCAATACCAATGTTGTTAAATTAATAAGTTCATTTTTGGCCTTTAAAGATAGTTTGGAGTTTTTATTTAAGTTTTCTTCCAGAATTTTGAGGGTTTCTGGAATGGGGATGTTCATGTATAAATTCACAATGTCTAGGGATGCCAGCGTTTGGTTTTTATTTACTTGGGTGTTACATATTTTCTGAACCAACTCAATGCTGTTTTTTAGGCTATGGCTATTTTCAAATACTATTTCGTTTCTAATGACGTTTTCAAGTTTTTTGTTGATATTATAAGTGGCAGAAGGGATGAAATTGACTAGGGGGCGGATCTGTACGTTATCTTTATGTACCTTTGGCAAACCTCTAAGGGTTGGTGCCTTTGGATTGGTAATTTTACAATTCCTTATTTCATTTGGTGTTAATAATTGTTTGCTGTTACTAATCGCCTTGTTTATTTCTTTAGAATAGGTAATTGTTGGGTCCTTGGGCAGTTTCTCAATATTGTTCGTTGAAATAAAGTTGTGCACTTTCTCAAGGTAGGCCTGTCTGTAGATAATAACTATTGAGTTCCCCTTATTGGCCCGCGTTATCAGTGCATCGTTGTCTCTGAGCTTCTCCCTTATGCTTGTTGCAGCTTGTCGTGCTTGTCTATATTTGAGATTATATTTGCTGTTATTTCTAGGATTCTTTACTGCTTGATTAACTTTATTGTTTATTGCAACTCTAGCAATGTTTTGATTTTGCTCGGATTTCAAAGTATTTATTACAGCCTCGGACTGGAATAATTCACAGAGAAGGCTTTTGGTATTTGTCTTAGGGAAATTATAATTTAGTCCTTTATTTAGTAGATCAGTTTCAACCTCATCAAATACAATTGTTGTGTGGTTTATGACCCTTGGGAAGAATTTATGCCCACAGTTTATTTCTTTTTCTTGTATTTGTGTCGTAAACAGGAAATCAATTTTTCGATTTTGTGTTTTCTTTTTTGCCTGAATTGTTCTGCTGAAAGAACAGAATTCTGCAGAAGACCAGATCAGAAAGAATTGGGGATTTTAACTGTTTATGGACAATATATATTGGATACATTTATCATTGCTAAAAGCTATTTAGAAACCTCTGAATTCGAAAACCATTCATAATACCAGACACAAAAAATTCATTACTTCAACACAACATACATTTACGTTTTACGAAAAAAAAATCCCTCTTATATAGGACTAAAATTTTTAAAGCATTTACCAAATAACATCAAAAATGAAGACAACGATACTAAATTCAAAAAGAAATTAAAAAGTTATTTGATATAGATAAAGCTGTTTATTCGCTTGAGGAATTTATTTTCACCCCCCATAGTCAATTATGTTTCAACCTTTATTTTTTCTTCTTTAGTTAAGGTTTTATTTAGGTTAAACTGTGACGACATTCGATGTACAAATATGTACTTAATGAATAAAGATGTTTTTGACTTTGACTTCGAAGTGCACAGATCCTTATTTTGACAGGCCTGGTGGCTCCTACGAACTATTTTATATCGAAATCATTTTTTTTAATTTTTAACGTTGATAAACAATAGTTGTATCAGAGGGGTTCAGCATGTGTTGCGTAACTGGCATTGTCGCTCGGGGGCCCACGGACGACTCTCGGCCGCAGCGAGCGTCCCGGCCACTGGAACCTCACGATCACCAAGTGGCTACGAAATAACATTCATCCCAATAATCGCAATATTTTATTGTACAGTATGGAATGTACATTCAATTCCTTTTGTGGGCTCTGTCGAAGTAGAATTCGTCGAAGCTGTTCGTGTGGGCTAATAAGCTGTTGTGGTAGAACTAAGAACCAGCGATAACTAACGATTGATCCGATGGAAGACCATCGTTAATTTATTAAACTTCCATTTGCATTATTGACTGTTTAAATGGGGTAAAATATATGGCGAGCTGTGTATCTCCAATCAACTCAAATTTTAGTCTTTTGTAGGTTTTGACCAATTAGTAATGCATAGCTCCAGTTAAATAAATGTTTTAGTGTTTCGGACAATCGTGTTTTTTATTGGAAGCTTCTAACTAAGCCATTGTTCATTTAAACTTGACTACAGAAAATGATAAACTTCCAAGCAACATCAATTTTATTATCCTTAGACTCGTCTATGCTTCAAGATACACATCCCCATCAAGTAAAATATATTTACGTTATATTAATTGTGTTCGTTGAAGACTATCCAGCGAATTAATGACCTTATTTTTATTAGATACTGATAATGTGAATATGATGTGACTAACAGTATAAACACAGTGTGAGACTGGAAATTTTAAAAGGGCAAATAAATCGCCGCTTCCATTTTCTGTCCACTTGTGTCACGTACCTTACAACTACATTTTGTAGGCTATCATGATACAAACACGTACAGCAGACTTTCGTCCGATATCGTCAATGTGGGTGATTGCCGAGCAGACGTACAGTCACACATCTCCCCGTCTTTGTCGTTGGTAGGGTAGACGGGTTTGCATTATAAAAGCGGTGAACCACTCTGAGTATTTCAATAGTTTTTCAGTCATCCACCGCATTAATGCGTTACGCCCATCATCATTACGTCTACAACGTTTGTTAATGCAATGCTTAAACACAACATTCTGCAATCTACAGCTATCGAATGAAACGTTTTTGGACTTTTTTAATGATACTCAACTCGAGTGAAACAAAGTGTGAGGAGACTAAATTATACTAGCAAAATTCTAAAGTTTGAACGAACCAACGATTCGTTTCGTTTTACTGTTCAGTTTTACTCAAGATGAGTAGATTCATCTTGAGTTTTACTGTTGGGATAACTTACATAATCTCAAATCGGGCAGTGGTATGACTTTTCAATAGCTTATGCGTCTTTTAACAATAACTCTTTTTTCCCAACTTTTATTTATTCAGTGAATTAATTAATAATGACTCTTTAATTTAATCTTTAATTTTTGTGACAAGTGGATTGTCACCACTCCACAAGTTGTAATTTTTGTGCTAATGTCAACGTTGTTCAGCATGGGAGGATTTCTGATATTTGGTGGATTTGTTGGCAGTGAAGGGGGAAAATGTTTTCAACATAACTTTGATTGAGGTATTTGCATAAATTACAAATGATTGTTGTTGAATAAAATAAGCACCTAACTTGTATTTAAATAGGAGTTTGATGTTTAAACTTGAGCATACAATAATTCAAACGGTAGGTGAGCTGGCATCCCAAATATGAAGTCCTAAATCCGCCCATGTATCTTCAGCATAGTCTTGAAATTTAACGCATTAATGTTTATTTGCATTCTTCTAGCGAAATTCGATGCTGTAGAGCAGCACGAGTCCCAAAGTTTGCTAACAATAAATGATCATTACGTATATTTTACAGCAAACCCCATGAGAAGTTCGTAAACTAAGTTGTATCAGCCGGTTCATAGTAATTCATCTCCCCTTGAATTGTTACCAGGGCTTAACTTAAAGTATCGACGAAGCTGACCGAATTATTACGGCAAGTTACCGGCGCGCCAGACCTGACCCTTGCTAAACTTCACTGACTTTTGACCACGACATCTCCGATCGGCTGATGATCCGACTTCGTTCTAGCAAATAGATTACTAAGATTAGATATAAGATCGTTATTAAATAAAACTACTTAAAGAAATACAAACTTTAACCGATATTTTTTCAATTATAATTTTCTCAATACTTTCTTTTCTTAATTATAGCTTCATTAATCATAAATGTGCGCTTATTTTCCAATTAACTAGGTCAAATATATTAATTTTTTTACTAAAACGCAGCACAGGACATATCTGCTAATTAAACGAGGCCCCTCTTTTTGCTTGTATCAGCTAAAATAAATTGTAGTAAAATCTTTAAAATTTTAGTCTTTGTGTTATGTAGTTCTGAGTTGGATAAGAAAAGAGTACAATTTTTTTTAATAAACTTTTCTGTTATTCATTCATTCTTGTTATTGTTTTTATCTTTAAATGGGAACTGTTCACAGATCTACCTTCACTTTTCAAACAAAAATATAATACCGTTTGTCTGTAACCGTCCCATTTGTTCTTAATGTTTTATTTATTAAATAAACTTTAAGAATTTATTCCTTACTTTAAGAACTCGTCACACCCGGACACAAGCCAATGTGGCTCATGTGGGGAATATTTTCGGTTCTGTACGATGTAGATATTCATATATTTTCGAAATAATTCGGAAATGATCATTTCATTTTGAAGAACATTTTAAAACAACCAAACCTTGCCGTCAGGCATGGCGTTTCAGTTACACTTGTGATAATTTTTTTGATAATGCTCAGAGAAAATTTTGTTCGACCGATTAAAAATTGGTATTACAATTTTCACACTTGAATTTAATAACCTAATCGATGGAAGCAAATGTTGAATGTTGAATAACAGCAGAGAGAGGCATTTAACTCCAGCCTTGAGCACTTTTCAACTTCATAACTTTTCTCTTAACTACAATATTACGATTATTTTACTTTATTTCATTACTTTTGCCAGTACTAAAGAAATAAATTGGTTTTTTGTTTGGATTCTTCAAGACGACCTATAAAGTTTAAGCAAATGAAAAATTAGTAAAATAATGTTAATAAAACAACATATACCTACAAAATAAACTTTATATTTACATCCATCAAAAAATATTTTAATTCCGTCAAACAAATATATACAGTATAATTTACGACCAAAGTTTTGTAGTTACGATTTCCCTACTGATTCCAGATTCCAGTATTAAAGTGACAACAGTGATAAAATTGCTTATTAGTTTTTCTTACATAATTTAACTGTATAAACTTTTGGTTCAGCAGTGCTGGATAGGCCTTCAGTCAAGTGCGGTGGTAAATTTACCATTGCAACTAACTGGAAACGCGCTTATCAGTAGTGTTTTAAGTTTTGGCTTCTTAATTCTCTTAAGATCGTCTGCTGATAAAATCATGCTTTATGAAACAAATTTTCAAATGTAGCAGGTAAATTAACAGGTTTTAAGAGTAAAAATAAACTGTAATCAAAAATATAATGATTTTCAGTCCATAAATGACATAAATATGCAGGGGTTTTTATTTTCCGTCGTAATTAACTCGAGAACGACTGAGCGGATTTTAACGTTTGAGTTATCAAAGATATTGAGATGTAGATTTGCTAGGACTTCACAGAATCTCAAGGAAGAGCATCACTAAATTACAGTAAAGGGATGTATTTCAGGAACAGTGACACTATACAACGACACTAGATAAAACCATGGTAATTAGAAACAATCGTATGGTATGGTAATTTACCATAATCAGGTATTACTTGAAATTACTATTCTCACATTATATTTTATGGATAAATACCAAATTTCGTCTAGGATTTTTCCTTTAAGTTAAGCCTTCATAAATTTTGTGTCCTGCAAAACTCGATTCAGAACAGAGAGGAGTGGTAAAGTAAAATAACTCCTAAATATTATATATGAGTCTTAAATTACTCTGTTGCAGCTACGATTGCTGCAGACAACACTTCGGTGTTTTTTATATGAGTGCTGCGATCTGTGGTTAACCTTCAAACCATCTAAAACCATGTGAAAGTGAATTCGTTTTGTCTAGTGTCGATGCATAGCGCCACTGTTCCTTAAACGCAGCCCTTTACAGTAGCGATGATTTTTCTTAAAATTCTGTGTAGTTATGGCTAATCAACATTGACTTTGACATTAAAACCCGTCCAGCCGTTTTCGAGTTTTGCCTGTGAAAGTGAAAGCCCTCGCACAGTAGCATGGAGAAGATGGTAAATACAAATACAGATATAAATATATTTACTTCCCTAGGGGGTATGTAAAACATAGTACAGCTTTTTATGTGTTTATACATATTTATATGCAAGCGGCGTTCTCTCAGCAGCTCAGACTCCCAACGCCTGTCTGGAGCGGTTGTTGAGAAGTTGTGTAGTAGAGTAGGATTCACCTGTTGGCCAAAGCATGGACTAATTATTAATGCTTTGAAAATTAGGGGTGGTTTAAAATCTTAATCTTAATACCAAAGTCTTTTGCGGATCGCCTGGGAATAATTATTTTATACAAACGATTATGGACATTTAAAAATTATCCTGCATAAATATTGTAAAAAAAGTTGCAATAGGGTAATCAAAATTTGAAAAAAACCTAAAAAACTGTTTTTAAATGTGTTTTACTCGATGTTAGAACCATGTGCACGCCTGTGACGAACTATTCTCGTATGTATAATGAGGAGAATAGTTCCATCTTTCTATTAACACGCTCAAACTTTAATTTAAGGACTTTATTCCTGCCTTCAACCTTGTTTATTCTATAGTAGTTTTTATCTAGTTCCAAACTATAGGAAGTTTTACCCAAGAAATAGTGCTGTAATAAATTGATACATTCTTTGTTTTTCAGTTTGTTTCTAAATATATGCAATTATTTCCAATACTTTTTTAATTTTGAAATGTATTTTTTATCATTCTCTATGAATAAAGTAGTTTACTAACACGGTAAAACTTGAATGCCCATCCAACAAAATTCAGATTCAGATTCATTTAAATTTACATAGGTAATAATTATGTATAGTATGTAAGCAAATGTCAGATGTAGCATAGCATACTGATGAATGTGATTTCATGTATGTGCCGAACAAATGAGTTTGGCGAACAATCCAGACTTTACATGGTTATACATGTGAGTTATCCGTTTCTGTAAATTGCTTATTATTTCTATTACAGTTACATAATGAAGGCCAAGGTTCATTGACATTCATGAGGTTTGCATTATTTGGTTAATTTGAAATTCATGCTTCATTCGAGCATATTCGATTACATTATACAGGGTAAGGCAAAAGTGTGGATACCCCCACCTAACTTTTTATGCGTCGTAGTAGGAAAACCAAACTCAGCATGCCTTCACAGAATTAAAAACTGCACATTTTAACGAGAGTCCCATTTTCGCCCCCACCCCCAAAATGGGTCCCTTTGGGGGCAACCCCAAATTTCTTAATTCAAACCCCTATCGAGTGACGCCTCATTTTAAAGGGTTAAAATGTGCAGTTTTTAATTCTGTGAGGGGATGCTGAGTTTGGTTTTCCTAATATGACGCATTAAAAAAATAGATGGGGGTATCCACACTTTTGCCTAAACCTTATATAAGGATGATAACAGTGAAGGTCTGATCCGTTTGATCATGCCATCATGTTGAAATAGTCTACCATGAGAATCGATCCATCGCGATCTCCTCGGTAAATTTACGGTAATCTATGTTATTAATACGTACAGTAAACCTTCCTGTCAAACTTTGGATCGACATTCAGCCTTACCTTACGTAAACAAAATTATTTCATCATTATTTCACCGTTTTTAATATGATCTTACCTTTTCTCATTGACAACAGTTGAAATTTTGTTAGTTTTTTGTCAAAAGATTGTTAACGAAATCAAGAAAACCGAAAGGATGTTTGCGTTTACATATTTTGGACAGCATTTGTGAGTCTGTTGGGGACTGAATATCTCAGATGTTTCCCTGGGCACCCGGCCTTCACGATATCGTATTATCTCTAAGCATAATATTTCCTTATCGCAGCAAACCTGCGAATTCATCGAATTCCATTACTATGAAAAAAGTTCTTTAGAACATAAGCGCGGGTTGATGGAAAATTGTATTTGTTTCCATATTTGATTCTAAGTCCATATCCACTATAAGTAAAAATATTATCGATATGTTGAAGGACATAAGCTAGATCGTGTAGAACGGTTGTTTGTTTTCCAAAACGATTGCTTTGGGGAAACGTACCGTTTTTACCACGTTCACTTGCTTGATAATCGACTGCAATCAACCAATGCTCATAAAACATAATTTTAACAATATAAGTTGTTAAGCCTAATTCAATGAGGTAGTTCGACATTATATAATAATTTTTCGGGGTTCAATATTAATACGAATTTACCTACAGGAGAAAGCCGCAAAACATTTGTTGTCCAAAATCATCTATACCTAACATTTTTACGTTCAATGTGTTGCTTGATGTTATCATTTTTATGGTGATCTCGGTTACACCGCCCCAACAGTTTGTATGGGCGGCTGAGAATAAAACGAACCTGAAAAGTCTTCATGTATAGGTTACATTACAGAGCCTTTGCTTTGACTCGAGCCATCCGCCATCTGCAGCCTGTCAGTGGCGGAGTCTGCGGCCAGCAGAGCTGTTTGATTGTCCAGCGCAAATATCGAACAGCCCAAGTTCCGGCAACATCAGCCGGAGGCAGGGGCGGATTTAGATATTTGCCGCCTAGGGGCTGGTAGCGCACTGCCGCCCCTCCCCAACCCCCCAAACCAACCTCGCCAACAATATGAACGACCTACGTCCTAGCAAGGCCCCGCATGCACGTTAGAACGGTCATTCGGTATGTCATCGACGCGCGACACGTTTTGGCAAATTAATTAGTAGGACTTCGAAAACTACTAATAAAATATCCACGTGTTTTTTAATTGCTTGCAAGACCAGTACCATTTGAAACATTGCTTCTTCAAAATGTGCGACTACATTTCGTGTGACTCAAATTACGTACATCGACATGGCTTCATTTGAGCGCCCTTACTTTAACTGACAAGCAGAAATAAAAAACTAACAGGTAAACGGTAAACACTATATCAAAGAAATCCATGATCCAGGGACGTAGCCAAGGGGGGGGTCCGTGGGGTCCGGACCCCCCCCTTCCCGCTAATTATTTTAATAATTATGATATTGATTCAATCCAGTTACGTATTACACTTTCTCTTTTTATCAGTGCATGGTGCAAAAATAATATAAGCAATATTAAGGCAAAAGATTACGAAGTACAAAGTGCAAACAAAATTTAACCGTTCGATTTTCATGCCAAATATACAAACTCCTCGATTCCTACAAACATGGTCTTATCGCAATTGAAGCTGACGAGACGCCTGCTATATTTCCAGCTGCGTTCCCAGGCCAGTTCTTGGAAGCAGACGATTAAAACTATTCTTATCTTATTTTCGTATTTTTATTTCTTGCCTACCTTATTACAAGACTATTTAAAACCACTGAATGTAGTCCACGTTGGGATAGTCAGTTATAATCGATTCTTTACCAGAGTAACAACGTACGTTTTACTGTGTGGCATTTAACGATTAATGTTTAGAAAGAAAAAGTGACGCTTATATGATAAGGAAGAAAATAAGTGTATCCAGTAACGTTAAAGAGGTAAGAAGTAAAAAATAAAATTTACAAATAGTTTTAATTATAATTATTACAAGATTACTACATTCTTGTAAAGAAGAACATCGACTATCCGGCGGATCAACGAAGGCCTTAAACCTTTACTGACTATTAATGGCTTAATATATTTTAGGAGAAATCAAAATCTTAAAAATTGCAGTAAAACGAATGATTAGTGTTAAATGTCATTTACTCGCATTATAATAATGATTTTAAAATAAATTTAAATCTGCTTTTCTAAAGCAGTAAAAAGTTTTTAATCAAGAGTTAATGAAGGCAAAATAAATAATATTAACCGAGAGTTCGACGAGATACGCAAGAGCCAATCATATCTTTTATCCACACGTCCCTGGCTGTCTCTTCGCGTACCCACAACTAGTACCCTACTGGTCTGGTGCCATAACGTAACACACTGTCAAAACCCATGATTACGGATCGGTCACAATGGCAAACTAGCCTAACCCACTGTGCGCTCTAGACATAAGTTTTGAGTGAAAGGGAAGAATTAGAATGATGATAACCCTAATAAAACTGAAACGCATTATTGGCGACAGTTTTTAAGTCTCCGAACCTATTACTGTATGAGGCATTTCATTTACACAACTTTTAAATTTACCTCTTCCAAAAATAAAAATTCCAATTTCAGATCATTGCACGCCTGTGATTGACTCAACTCTTCCCGAGCCGAACTTACTCTTTACTTCGTAAAATATATGTTTTGAAATACAATGTAATCGGTACCGGTACCATTGAAGTTTTCCAAAAAGGTCAAATAAAAACAAAAATTAATAATTTCAGATTTTTTACGTAAACATTTTAAATTATTAATAAGTATAAAAATACAATTCCGTATTTTTGAAAATTAATTTATTACATTTAAAGTGCTAAAGTAGCTAATTGTGGTATTTTATAACTACGAAATACTCAGCGCTGTTACGCGGGTCGAATTTCACTATTATTTTGTCCACTACTTAAGTTGTAATATTATCCTGTCATTTACCGATAAATTATTTTGTATTTTAATAATATCAGAGTCTAATATTATTTGTTTATTCTTAAATGTAAAGTGTAAAGTTAAGATAATGATGCCTAATAAAGTCTACCAAGCAGTATCTACTTCCTACTACTGCGCATAATCTCGTGTCCTCAAACTCACGACCCTCTTGACAAAAAAAATGGGGGGGGGTTACGTCGTCTGGACCCCCCCCCTTCCCGAAATCCTGGCTACGTCCCTGCATGATCATTAGTTTTATTAAAAAATATGGTTTATGTTTATGTTTCTTATTATAAATAAACCATTGTGCTTTTAAATAATAATGTGACCTTCAAAAAGCTTCATTTGATTAATTACAAATTAAGGATGTCAACGTAATTATTATTATTTGTTTTTTTTATTACAACCACTTGAACTATATTATAAATTACACTATAGAATAATCTATAATTATAAATTATAATATATAATAAAGACAATCCTGAAGGTTGTTTTCGTATAAGGGATGGTGGGTGTGTTACACGCCGGCCCCGTGAACCCGGGAAGGCACTGGCACCTGTCGACATTCTCTGATTAGCGACTAATAACAACATATTTAGAGATCGGACGAGAGTGATAATACAAGACGGTAATTATTACACACAAAAAATTACCAATCACTTCTGTAAAGGGTCAAACTTTTAAAGAATTTATATACTTGTGTGTCGTTTAAAAGTTAATTTCCTACTGACCTGATTCTTTGATAGTTGAAGTTAAAAATGTGATTTATCGGCAGTAGCTTTGTAACTTGAAAGAAACAAATTTCAAAGTATGGTAACATCAACACAATGATACTCTCAAGGATATCAAGGTTCTCAATGAAGTTTTTAAGCAAAAGCCTACTCTAGACTCGATAAAGTGCTCACTGCCCAGAAAACACGGAAATACTATGGTAAAATTAAATTTATTTGAAGATACAAAATTAAATTAATATAAAAACAACTACAAAGTTTGTAATGTGAAACGAGAATGAGCATGATGAAATGAATGACAGTTTTGAATCAGAAGGAAAGAGTGAATACTGGAGTGTTTTGTTTTGAATTATCCCATGACTTATTTCGTTGTAAAATGACACTTTAATGGGTGTTACTAAATGTCAAATGTAAGGGAAAATCTGGTAACAAAAATGGAAAAGGTAATGAGTTGGATGGAAATTATACTTTAACCTAAAATGGAAATAAAAAATATCTAAAATAAATAAAGGTTTTTATTGAAAAAATACCTATTCTTTGGTAGATAAACCTAATTAAATGAAAAAAAATTAAAGGCCTACTGTAAATGTAATTTGTGAACTGCTACAATCCCCTAGGGTGTGAGAATAAAGCAATGGGGAGGTTGGGAACAACGGTATTTTTACAGTTTGGTAGAAATCTACATCAACATTTTGTTCTGGTATAAACTAGAACAAACTTAAATGATTTTTCAAAATAAGCAGGATGAAAGACAGTGACTTTTACATCAACAGACAACTTCACAAATAATTAATAGGTTATGTTATAGAAGTTGTAACCTTTCTTCTGCTGAAATAGATTTTTTGGGGGAATTGGAATCCTTGAATGTTTTTAGTAGAAAGCTGTGGACTGATGATCCGGTTGCTCTGTAACAAATTTAATTGTTGCATCCACCATCATATTCCTTACTAAATTCAAATTGTTATCTAATAGTTTTCAAGTTCTTCGTTTTCTTTGCTGTCAAATGCAGTAAAAACTCATGTATACACTGCTGAAAGCATTTCTCTTAAATCATACATGGCTTTTGTTCTGATCTTTATGAACAGTAATTTGTATCTCTGGCTCTTTGAGAAATATGGTTAACAACTGCTGCCTAAATTTTATTTTTATTTTGTGTATTTCAACGCCAGTGGCATTTTTTAACGTTCTGATCGGGAACGGTCCAAACTCAGGTCTTGTTACTCTAACGGCGACCTTTTGTTAGATAGCATAATTAATTCATAGCCCAATGACAAATGGCAACTAATTAAGAATTAAATGCTACCTATATTTTCTTCCATGGCTCAAAGACACGTAAAAAGAGTATTGAAAATTTTATTTCCATTTCAAGTAGATTTTTATAATCTTGTTACTTTTAACCCCAACCTGAAAATAAATAGGACAAATCATCAATTTAAAATAACAAACATCTCGACCGGATGTTTGTGTGTGGAGTGTGTATGCGGACGCTGTGGGAAACTGCTGTTATCAGTGATTATTATCGCACAGCTGAACTCACCTTATCAAGAATAAGAACATTGTCTTATAAGTTTTTTTTTTTTTTGCTGGCCAACTACTGGACACCGGCTAGCAATAATTCCTATGTTGCACTCTTGTTTTGTCCATATTTTATATTGAAGGAATAAATCATTATTTCATTTCATTATTTCATGTTTGACATGAACCTACCTGGCCTCGGAGAGACTGCCCACACAGACTCCGTGTTCCCAGCAGCGGAACGTGGCCTCCTGACTGTTACAGACCTCGTCGGTCTGGGGACAGCCCGAGACACTGTTCCGCGACAGCCCAGGGTGCGCCAGGTCGTACAACTGTGCGGCAAAATAACAATCATACAACCATATGGCAAATTAACGATCATACAACCATATGACAAAATAACGATCATACAACCGTATGACAAAATAACAATCATACAACCGTATTACAAAATAAGAAGGTCATTCAAATGTAGAGAAAAATAACATTGGTCTAAACAGTTTTGTAAAATAACAATGGTAATGAGACTGTAGAGCAAAATAACTTGTGATAATGTTGGAGGAAGAAGACATTTTTCAATGTATAATAAAAGTAGATCTAATTCAAATCTCTAAGAGTGGGGACAGCTGATATTAAGTTGTTTTCCTTGTGTGTGTAAACAATGAGTTTAGGTTTTGAAAGAAACTTTTTATATACGATAGATATGGCTCTGATTAATCCTTTAAAAGCCTAATTTATTCGTTTGATATACCTAGTCAGTTTAAATATTAAATAAAAGAAATACAAGTAAGAACAACACTATGCTGTATAATTGTCAAATTGTATCCACAGTTAGTATAAAGCCGGCAACTCTTTGGTAATGAGTACAGAGCAAGAACTCTTGGGGTTTGGTGGGCTAAGAGAAAATATTCGTTGAGAAAAGGCAAATCTTAAAAGGTATAGAATATAAATACAGAAAATTTGTTTTACATACTTTCATTCCAATTTTCATAAGTGTTAAGTTAATTTTATAAGCTGAAATGTAATTCAGACTTAAAAGCCCATCAAGTCCTGCAGAGGGCCAATGCAGGGAAACCAGCAAGAAAAAACTTAATCAGCATGATTTAGACTGTAACTTGAAGATCAATTTCCATCAGCAAAAATCTAGAGGCTCTGACATAGATTAAACTTACTAACTGGATGTTGTTAGCTTTAGGTTTATACAAACAAATCTTAACAGTGTTGCCACTTTACCTTGCTGTTGTGGAAGAGGTTGCGTATACACCCATCGAAGCCCTTGCCGTAGGGCATGGCCTGCCAGTGGTAGTGGGTGGGGTCGAACTCCTGCACGTATCGGCCGCCGAGCTGCAGCGGCGTGTTGACGTTGAGGTACTCGTTGAACGGCGGGATGGTCCCGCGCGCCTGGCAGCTCGAGTCGTCGAACTCCGGCGGTGTTCCGTCCTCCAGCTCCGAGATGTCCGCCGACTTGCAGTAGTCCACGACCAGCCGCACATTCTGGACCGTAACGGAAGTATTAAGAATAAGAATAAGAACTTTATTCTTGCATAAATTTACAAATACATACATATTTCCCAAAATGTTTAGAGAATGGTCCCACTTGTAGTGTCAGTACAATGTCATCTCACAGGTTAATATAGCTTAGAACTACTGTTAAAAAAAATCATTAAAAGTATAAAATGCAGTTGTATTATCAAATAATTATTGTTTAACTTTTTATCAAATAAAAATTGTTAAAAAGCAGTTTCCTAATCCAATGATAAAATTTTGTCTCGAGCTATCAGTGTTTGTAACATTTTTAAAAAGATTTCTATATTTCATGACAAATTTGCATAATTCATAAATATAAAGGCTTGGCAAAGATAATAACTAAGTTTCTTGAGGTAAATGCTCATAGGGATCATATGAACCGCAACATGATGCACAAGGGCGCCCGCAGGATATTTTCTCAGGGGGGGCAAACAGTTATTTTTCCTGGGGTTTAATTGGGGTGTGGAAAATATTCCGGTATCCCTTATAGGGCCCGCAGCCCTCTTCTGGAGAAACAGTAAGATAAAAGAACTTGAAAACGTATTTTTGGCTGTCTAAAAACCAGAGTTACCTTTCAAAAACATTTCAAACATACTTATTTGTTTCTTCAATCAGCATGATACCAATTTTTAGTTTGTTTGTAAATTTAATTTAAAAGTCTCAAGTTCTTTACTTTTGTAATTTGTTTACTCATCTATGAAAAATAATCATTCTTTCAGTGGGATTCAATTACATCCTTAATTAGTTTAGTAAACTGAATCAATAGGCAAAACCAGTGTCATTGCAACATTTTAGCCGACCATTATGTGGCCAATAATATGAACAATCATCACTGTCACGCCTTCTAGCAAGGTATTTCCGTCGATTAACCGCTATCAGTGAATATATACGATTGGTTTTCACACACGATTGCGAGTTCGCAATGGTACATTTTTGTCGTTTATCAGCGATCGGCAAATACCGCCGATCGCGAGTTTTGAAAAGCAACTTCGGCCGTTTATTCGTAATCGGCAAATACGCGACTGTTCGCGAATTTCGCAAAGCTAGATTCTCCTTTTTGTTTGCGATCGGCAAATACGCGCGACCGTTTTCAACGGCCGATCGCGAGTTTCATAAAGCTACATCGGCCGTTTATCCGCGATCGGGAGATACACACTAGCGTATTTCGTGGACGTTCGCGAATAGCAGCATAAAGCTATTTCTGCCATTTATCCGCGACTGGCAAATACACGCAAGGGTTTAGTGGCCGATCACAAGGTTTGCAAAGCTGCACTTGCCGTTTTTTAGCGATCGGCTAATACGCACGACAATTTTAGCGGATGACCGCGCTAACCTGGATCTGCTGTTTATTTGCGATCGGCAAACGGCAAATACGCGAGTTCGTTTTTTGCGGCCGGTAGCAAGTTTTGCGAAGCTACACTCGCAGTTTAGTTGCGATCGCTAAAACGATCACGTCCCGAAAATTTCCAAAAGTGAATAAAAATCCTGCCCAAAAATCGGGAATTCAATTTTCCCGAAATTTTGGGACCCGACCATCCCTGATTAAAAATTACAGAGATTAACTTTGTTTGGTCAACTTGAACAAACTTAAAAGCTTCATGTATTTTTAAATATATTTTCCTTTTCTCAGGGGGGGCGACTGACCCCCCTGCCCCCCCCCCTGCGGGCGCCCATGATGATGCAAAATTCTTAAGGTCGTTTTTTGAATTTCAAATATTCTATTTTCATTTTCAGGTGAGAGATGAAGTACTTCCTAAAATAACCAACCCATAAGTCTAGATTGAATAGTTGCAAAATAAAAATAAACCAGAAAATGCGCAGATTGATTATTGGGTACAAGAAAAGGAAGGTGTATCAAAGATGGGCTAACCAAAATCAGGTCATCTGATGAGCTTATGGGCCCTTAATCCTGTGGAATCTATAGTAAGTATGTGACTCACACATTCAAAATATGGACTCAGGAGCAACAAAACTGGAGATAGGCCTATTTTTTTCTGATCCTCATTTAAAAATATTTAGGAAATATTAAACATTTTAAGGAAATATAAAATATTTTAAGGAAATAAAAATAGTTTCCATACCTCAGTGTCCCAGAAGATGTCTATCCTGTGCCATTCCCCATCGTCCAAGCTCTTCTTCGTCTTAACCTTGAGTTCCAGAGTTCCAGATCCAAAGTCGATCAACAGTCGAGGCTGGCCTCTCTCAAGCTCAAGTGAAATGTAATCTGTGAAAATATTACCAATAATTAAGGTATTTAATCAACATAAATCAATCAGTACATTTTAAAATAAAAAACTTTACATTCCCTTAAAGAATAAAGGTTGTTTTAAATTTAAATTTTTATGTTTTGTACACCTATGACTCAGTGGCGTCGCGAGAGCAAATTCTAGGGGGGGGAGATCACCTATTTTTCCCAACTCTTGAACTTGTTCAAGAGCTGCTAGAGCAAAATGATTACCTCAAGGGTTGAAAATACTCTAAAAATTTTTAAATAAAACATTTCATGGGAAAATTTTTGTTTTGTTTGACCTGATATCCTTTTTGAAAAGTCTACAGAGCTTACAGAAACTTCACTAGAGGAGTAAGAAACTGTAAACCTAGACAACTTAAAATTTCTTATTGCATTGATGCTAGAGCCTAAGAAAGAAATATGAATTACAAAATAATTAAAGGGGCACAAAGGTAAAGCGCAGGCCCGGTAAGTCAAACATTGCTGATCTGATCCAAGGGCGACTCCTGTCACCTCCTGCCAGAGCTCCTTTTTGAGCCTAAGTGACTATTGCCCCTAGGGTAGATCGTTGTTTTCAAATCATCACACACACCTATTGGCTATAGGAAAAAGCGTTGAGATTAAAAAAACCCCGCGCGCTCTACATTCAGGGTGTCCAACACATCAAATTCAGAAAAAGGACTAAAGGAGGGCCCTACAGAATTTTGGAGCCAATATTCACGTGGTGTTATAAATGTAAATATCATTGTAAATCAATAAAATACATGATCTAATTTACAAATGAATATCTCTCAAGATTCCCCAAAAACCAACAACGGTAATTACACATAATGGCACCAATATTCATGTTTCACAGCAGAAAATTTGTAACATTCCTAAAGTCTAATTAAAATATTTTTAAAACCACAATTTTTTATGAACTAGACAAAATTGGAGGACCTTCAGGTCAAAAGGAGGACTTTTGGAGGACATTTTTCAAAAAGTCCGAGGACTTTTGGAGGAAGAAGGAAATTTTCTCAAAAGGAAGACTTTGAGGACTTGGAGGATCGGTAGACACGCTCGACTCACCAGACACCATGACCTCCTCGGGCTCCGGAGGGACGATGGGTCCGTTGTAGAGCAGCTGGCCGTCGCCCTTCCTCGTGATGAACTCGAGGCTGAGATGCGAAGTGTCGCACATCTCCAGCGCCGGGTACCACGCCCAGCCGTTGCCGCGGAAACTGCGTGCCGTCTGCTGGCAGCGTGGGCCTGAGTAGCCGCTCGGACATGAACACCTGCCGTCACAGCGGAAAACTTCACAGTGGGTTGGTAAGTAAGAGTGATACAGGAGGAGTATATGGTGATTAGATAATTTCAACATATTTTTGTTATGGTAAGTATTGCTGTAAAACAATAAATTATGTTGATTATTGGGCTATTAATTAATGATCCTGGCAAATTAATTAGAGACTCTTTGCCAATAACTAAAATTCATATTGTCCTAATGGATAAAATACGCCTAAAATACGCATAAAACCTAACCTTAAAATACGCCTGTATAGCGATGGCATCTTAAAATAGTTATATAATAATATTGTGACATAATAGAAGGCAGGAGAGGATTTTTACATGAGTGATAATGCAAAACTTCTAAACACATTGTAATTTTGTTTAAAAATCTCGAAACAACTTTATAAAATCTCAACATAAGAGACAACCATAGTACGGTAAGATTATAGTCCAAGAATATAACTTCTCCCATGGGCAGAGGCTAATGTGTGACTCGTATTCCTTTCAGAACCCTTCAAAACCCAAAAAAATAACTTAAAAAAAGTCAAAATTTCAAAAGCTTTTTTATAACGGAATTCATTATTTTTTTTTTTATTACTGTTTGTGTGTTTGTGACCACAGAATTGCCTTTCAGGACCCTTCAAATACCCAGGAACTGACCTATTCAAGCTTCTTCAAAACAAATATCATTATTTTCTTATAGTTTCCGTTTTATTATTTTATTAGTTTGATTCTTGCAATATTAAATACCCCCGTTGCAGCAGACCTGCATACTCAGCGAATTTCAAATGCAAAACAACATATCTCAATCCAACATATCGAGATTTGACATGTTTTTGTAAGCTCCATAAGAATAACATGGGGAATGAGTATGCAGGTGTGCTGCTACAGGTATATTAAAACTGGGTGGTTTTAATTCAATATTTAGTAGATCTGAACTAGAAGAAGCTATTTACCAAGTTTTATTGAGATATGTTGAGAAATAAGCGAGATATAGAATTTTACTTATTTCCCATAAGGTTAACATTGGGACAACGTACTGTGTTTACCACTTTCAATATCTCGGTAACCAATGGACATAGAGCAGTGTTTCAAAATACCAAATTGTTTGTTTTTTTTTAGCTGAATTCAATGGTGCCCACAAAAATTCGATAAATTTTATTTTTCTATATAAAAAATTCAAAAAACCCATTTTTGGGGGGTTTATCCCCCTTTACCCCCCCTTCCGGTGGTCCGATCGGGCTGGTTCACGAACTCGTCCAATTGATTACCACTTTACACGTCCGTACCAAATTTCATAAAGATCAGACCATTTTTGCAGCCGCTATCGTGCTAACAGACACATAGATATATATATATATATATATATATATATATATATATATATATATATATATAAATTCAAACGAATAGTGTTTTTTGCTTCTGGGGGCCCCAAAACGAAAAGTTATAGTGGTCCCGAGCTTAAGTCTTACCATGAGACCTACGGTAATAGCTTCTTCCCTATAGGGGAAATTCGCTAAAAAATGACAGAATCTTTTATTTTTAAATATAATTTAATAGTATTCTTTTCCCAAACAGAACAGACATGGTTGGTCCAATAGTACAATAAAAACTGACCGATTTAAATAATCAACAACTTACGTTAGACCGTATCTTCCTTCGACACATCGGCCTCCATTATGACAAGGGTTGTTTCTACAGGACTCGCCCTTTGTGAAGTTTCTCGCTCCGCAGGTACACTCTGCGATGACATCCACTCTGACACCCACTAATGCAGTCTTGTTGGCATTCACCATGTATGGTAGATTGCTGATATCTAGTGTGTTGGTACAACTGCCTTCGCAGTTTTGGTTTTCATAAAGGCACTCGTCAATTCCGACCATCGTTATGTTGATTCCAACGTATTTCTTGATCTGAAATAAGAAAAATGCGGTGTGATCTGATTAGGAAGGTAACAAGTTGAAATTTAGATCTAGAGGAACAAAATTCCTAATCAAAGACTGGATTTATTAGTTCAGGTTAAGCCAATGTTCCGTTTGCTTTAGACCATTCAAAAGCTGAAGAAGGAATGTTTACAATAGGCTAGGTAGCACAGAGTTTAAGAGTTCTCTTTGTAAGTCGAAGGTCGACCTTAATCACAATATCTTCAGAAACTTTGACGAAGGTTCAAGTCTGGACTTGGCTGCCATCAGTTATTGGGCTGGTAATTAATAATCCTCAAAAAAATTAATCTGCTGGTCTCTGTCAGCAAGAAGGCTTCCATCTTATCTAGCATACACTCATCCTTCACTTATATTCTGGTTAAAATACTATGCTGCAATTATTGCTGCATCTCAGTCTTAAAAAAGGTGTTAAAAGCAAATTGTAAAACAATGGAAATATTTCATTTTAATTTTTGTAAATATGAGAAATGTGAACAATATTTGGCAGAATTTAAACTTATAAGTCATCAACCCTTTACACTGCTCTCGTGCTCTCAGTGGCTAAACTAGTTAGTTGGCTTATATAAATCATATAGAATAGTTTTTTCAACATTATTAGGTATATCTACTGTCTTGAGCAGTTGCGTATTTCATAGATTTATTTTGATCATAAGTTATGAAGTGATCTTAAATTTAATTCTGAGTCAATACAACAGCTGGTTCACCGTGTTAAAAGTGTGAACCCTTGTTGATCGATCAGCACGATTTCTTCTACTTAGGCCTAATATATTTGTTAATCTCATAAGGTAGCCTAGCTATATTTGGATACCATTTCCTCCACCAAATAAAATGATTTTACAGGAATATTTAAGTATTCTGAGTCAATTAACGTGGCCCAGGCCGTCTGTAAAGCTAACGCTGATATTAACATTAATGGTATTGCATGGACGGACTAGGCCTATAGGCCAAATTAAATGAGCAGAGTCAAGTGAATCGGACTAAAATAGTCTGCATATCTGATTTAGATCTGATCTGATCTAATCTCCATGATTCAAATTCCCCAAAGTATCACTACACATTGCAAGCAATATTTGACCGATTTCAACTACAACGGTGCTAAATTAATGATGCATGAGAATATTAAAAAATAACCCCAAATAAAACGTAAGATTAGCCTCGCGGTTTACTTTAGAACATTGTAAATTGAGTAAAGGTATTTTCATGATAAGGAAGTTAAGGAAAGTTGTTAGTTTGGATGTGCTCAAGATTGTGTATTTTGCCCATATTCACAGCCACTTGTCATATGGAACATTAATGTGGGGTTCTCAAAATTACAGTGCAAAACTCTTTAGGCTGCAAAAGAAAGGAATAAGATTATTGTGTGGCCTTCCCTCAAGGGGTCATTGCAAAGATAGCTTTAGGGGTCTACAAATCATGACTGTTCCGGCACTGTTTATCTACCAGTGTTTGGTTTATGTTAAAGAAAATTATGAGAATTACCTTGAACATAATATGTGCCACTCTTATAACACTAGAGGAAAAAATAATCTTATGATAAGCTATTACTGCTATGCTAGAACACAAAAGAGCTTCCTTAATACTTCAATAAAATTGTTTAACTCTTTACCATCAAAAATAAAGTATATAGATTTGAAAAACTTGAAAGTGATACTAAAAGAATTTTTAACTAATAACCCCATATATGATATAAGTGAGTTTTATGAAATTGTTAATAATTTAGACTAGACTATTCATCCGTATCTTTATGATCTCTGTATTTTTTGTACTTTTTTCTGTATATATTGTACATAATTGTATCGTATATTCTGGAATATTAATCCATTTTAGTATAAGTTAGTATTAGTGACCTGACGTTTGTAATGCTTCTGATGTAACTCTGAAGTTTCTGCAATAAATCATTTATTTATTTATTTGAACATCAACAAAGCTAAACATAAGTAACCCAATAAGCTAACCAATTAATTACAAATTTATATTTCTACCAATAAATGTTTATATAAAGTACCCTTGGTCTTAAGTTTGGCAAGATCAATGTTATAGGAACAGGAAGGAAGGGAAAGGAAAGGAAAGGAAAAATAGGAAGATGCTGCCCATTTTACAGACCAGCTAGCATTGATTACTGTCAGTGAAGACTAACCTTTGCATTCGGTTTTTAGTTATAAGATTTGATCTTCTGTTGTGTTGACTTGTTTTGTAATAAATTTAATGACGAAACTCCAGTCTTTGTACGTTGTACATTTGTAAGATGTATTGAGTTAATAAAGAATAAAGAATAAAGGAAGCTAAATAATTCTTCTAAATTCTGCGTTAAGTCACTCTCGTAACCGATAGTCAAATATCGATTAATGAATAATCTACGACTGACGACTTCGACCTTTCGAAGGAGATCGTATCAACGATGACGTCATGACCTGCTCTGCTCGCTATGAAATTTCGCCCACCAAGGGAACAGTAGCGCTGTCTGATAAAAGTGCTACGAACTAAAAAGATCGATGCGATATATCGCTGGTCGTCGATGCGATATATCGATCGTCGTCATCTGCTTTGTTTATATTTTCGTTTTCTTGTTTTGTTTGCTAGACTTTCAATTTTAATGACTTTACCGATTTGTTTAGATTAAATTGATCAAGTACGTTTGCCGCTAGTGCAAGTTGTTTCGCGACATACCGTACTGTACTGAGTGATTCATTTGTGCTTAAAGCTACGTAGATGTTTACATAAAAGCACTTTATAAAAATTAACTAAATTAATTTTTATTAAGTGCTTTTATGTAAACATCCGTATTTATTTTCTATCAATAGCTTTAAGCACAAATGAATCACGAAGTACAGTATTTCGCGAAACAACTTACACTAGTGGCAAACGTACTTTAGGTATTTTCCCACACTCAAATTAATTCCAACTCGTTTTGGTTGTGTACACGTCGCGTCGTGACAAAAAATCAAGGGAAACGGAATAGGAAGTTAGCAGATCGTTATCGTGGTTTTGATTGGCTGATTCAGTGAAGAAGAAGAAATCCATGTTTTTACAACGACATCTAACTAAAGTGCTTCGAACTAACCCGCTCCAATAAGCTTACCACTTGGCTCCATTTAAGTGTCAGACCGGTGGTGACAACTCTTTACGAAGTTCATTATTACTCTATGCCAACACTACCTTAGCGTGCCGGAACGGCGCTTTCGCTTTTGGTATCGCAGAGTAACGAACCGTATCTTTCAACGGAGTCGGAAACTGTGCGTGGAAAACGAAGGAGACATTGTCAATGCACGCAAGGCCACCCTACAAATACGATGCACGCATAGTGTGGCCTTGATAGAAGTATAAACAGTTATAGTTATAGTTCTATGGATGCACGTCGCTTGGTTCGCCCAGCAGCGACAGGTTTACCTTATCGCTTGTTACGCCCAGCAGCGATGGGTTTACTGTGCAGTGACTACCTGACTACCACTTGGTTCGCCCAGCAGTGGAGATGTCAGTGAAGAAATGTTGGAGCAATAACCTCATTACCATGTTTGTATGGTAAAACCACCCCTTGTAGCTAATAGGGGTGTCCGCCGTAGCATTTTGAAGGGTTGCTTTTTCCCAGGAGGTGGGTGCCACCCCTTCTAGGGGGTGAAAATTGTTACATTGACAATAAGCCCGGAAATGGATATATTGACCAATTCTAAGCAAATTTGGTTCTGTAAGTTTTTTTCTTAAAGTCAATACTTTTCGAGATATTCACGATTGAAATTGGCGATTCCCCCCCAAAAAACACTTTTTCAAATGGTTTTCCACAAATACCTCAAAAACTAAGAGGTTTAGCGAAAGAAATATAATGAAATAAACTGTCGCGTATAAAAAAAAAACAAAAAATGGTGGGCTTGTGAAGTCTGTAAACCCGATTGGACCCAAGTTATGGCTTGTTTTAGATTGGTTTTAATTCGTCGAACGCCAAAACGCACAATTTCAAAGTGAAATAACTTAAAAACTCAAAGTTTTTCGAGGAAAACTTACTGAACATTATTTAAAGATCATTAAAAGACCTTTAATTTCGTTTTTTTGAAGAGTTATTATCGTAAAAATTAAGCGAGTTATGATCAAAATAAAGTTGGTTTATATTTTTTCGGCGATAAAAATTTTGAAATATCTTGAGGGTGAACGTTTGAAGTGAACGTTTGAATTAGTCTTTAACGATTGTCAGCAATGAAAGCCGCGCACTCTTTCCCTTTCCGCTCGTGGTGGGAAATATCTGAACCGGTAGCAGTGTTGCCAACGTAGTAAAAAAAATAGATGCCCAAAAATTTACATACTACTTTTTGTAGTACCTTTACCACCAGTATCTACTTTTTGTAGATGGTAGGTGAACATTGGAAAGTTATTAGTATTTACAAGAACCTTAGAGTAATATAAATAGTTGACACACTATTAACTATTTTTAAATTTTTAAGTTTTCAGGGCTACCAACCTATAAAAACATTTTTGTTTTCGAAAAAATAAATCGGTACGGTACATTATTTGCGATAGTTGTTAAAATATGTACTTGGTTTATCAGCCATAATTCGGTCAATTTTTAAGTTACAAAGGTTTTCTAAGTATCATTTTGTACGTTTTTTAAGAGCTATAAGCTCACAGGGTATTATTAGTTTTTCAACCCTTAAGAAAAAACGGGGTGGGCTGAAAGGGTTTGAAAATATCAGTAATTATCTACAATTGAAGACTTTGAACCCCTGTATCATCGTTAATTATTGTCACAAAAACAAAAAAAGGTATCAACATTTTTATCAAATCAATCGCTACAATCTTTTACTCTACAAAATTGTCCGTATCACCTATAGATTTTGAGCTACCTTGAAGAAAATATTATTTTTGTTATTGCTAAAATTCCCTTTGTATTTTTAATTAATTTTTTTCCAAAAATAATCTCTTAAAAGAATTCAAACTTCTTGAGCCTATTGAAAACCCATAATTGAAGGGAATTGCAGAGCGGTAAGGATTAATTTCAATTTCAGTCCTAATTGGGGGTTGATATTTCAAGATTTTTATCGCCGAAAAAATACAAACCACTTTATTTTGATCATAACTCGCTTAATTTTTTCGATAATAACTTTTCCAAAAAACAAAATTAAAGGTCTTTTAATGATCTTTAAATAATGTTCAGTAGGCCTAAGTTTTCCTCGAAAAACGTTTAGTTATTTCACATTGAAATTGTGCGTTTTGGCGTTCGACGAATTAAAACCACTTTTAAACAAGCCATAATTAACTTGGCTCCAACTGGGTTTACAGACTTCAAAAGCCCACCATTTTCTTTGTTTTTTGTACGCTGCAATTTATTTCATCATAACTTTTTCACTAAACCTCTTAGTTTTTGAGTTATTTGTGGAAAACCATTTGAAAAAGTGTTTTTTTGTTTTTTGGGGGGGGGGGAATCGCCAATTTCAATCGTGAATATCACGAAAAGTATTGACTTTAAGGAAAAGCTTTACAGAACAAAATTTGCTTAGAATCGGTCAATATATACATTTCTAGGCTTAGTTACTGTGTAACAATTTTCACGCCTTAGAAGGGGTGGCACCCACCCCCTGGGGAAAAGCAACCCTTAAAACATTTTTAACTTTGAAGTAGGGGGTAAGTAGAACCTAAATCCAAATTTTCATGCAAATCGGTTGTGACCGAGAAAATTCTCCAGGGAAATGGTCAGTTACCGGACTAGTAATGTTATTAAAACCGGAAATATAAGGAAAACAAAACCAAACAATAGTTTAATTTGAAACGCCCTTAAGAAATGTATAAGGAAGAATTTTTATTTGAGTATATCTCGAGAACAAAACAAAAGTTTCAAAAAGGGATTGCAGAATTGTAATCAGCGTGAAAATCTATTCTGTATTGATTTGTCACTAAACCACATTCATATTTTTAAAAATTACCTTGTATCCAATATGGCGGATGGCGGTTGAAAATTAATACCCGATCAAAATTAAGTATTTACCACTCAGCAACTATCGGGGGTGGTTTAAAATCAACACATTGGGGAATATTTGTTTAATACAATAAATAATTAATATTTGGGGACCGAGCTTCGCTCGGAGTAAAGCAGTTACATTTTCAAATATACATGTTCATATTGCCCCCCACAATGACAATTAGCTTTGTAATTTGATTTACTGAGGTTTAAGTTTTGTTCATTGAATTTATTCGGTCTTTGTTTTCTAATCGATGCTCTCATTGCTCGTTTCATCAGTGGCCAAGCGCTGTGACGAATGTTGTATATCCTAACGGTGCTTTCATGAATTGCTCGACACTGCCATTCGTTAACAGATTACAATATCACAGAAAATGCAAATTATATGATCTTACGTCACAAATAATCCATACTAGAGGCTTGAAGGGGCTAATAGCCCCTAAGCATAATCCTTCTTTAGTACAAAATACCTTCTTAGAAAATAGGCTTTTGGATCCACAAAATTATGATTAGGGCCTATATAGGGCCTATATATGTAAACAAAGCAGACCTTTTTACATCCCAATAGTTTTTAAATGACAGCTATTTTACGTTATTTCTCATTTTATAGTAAGCTTAAAGCAATTTCAGTATTTTCCCCGAGTCCCTGGGATGGGAGACCTTCAATTTCAGCCCCCTCCCATTATCCTGCGACCTTCCAAACGCCCACAATTTCGGCGCAAAAATTTCCCTTACGTAATTATATATTATATAAATCACTTGGTATTAAATCTGCATCGTTATAACATAAACTAAACAAACGTACTTAACTTTTTATAATTTTAAATTATGAAAAACTCAAACCCCTAATTATTATCAAATCAGAAAATCGTATTTAAAATATTTTTTGTTATAGTACATTGAACGTGCATAGTTAGCTGCATTTTGAAACAAATCCCACATGTCAACATCTACCATATGGCATTGAATCAAGCATTAGCACCACATGTTTAATGTAAACTAAGCAGACGTTTTTCAATCCCAATGCATTTTAAATGGAAGATATTTTTCGTTATTCCTCATTTTCTGGTAGATTTGGACATAATCTGATATTTTTCCCGACCCCCTGGGACCAAGACCTTTAATTTGAGCCCTCTCCCATCATCCTGCGAGCTGTCAAACTCTCACAATTTTGATTGAAAAAAATCGCTTACAGAATTAGTAATATAGATTCTATCCATCTATCTTCTATATTATTAACTAGCAGAACCCGTGGCTTCGCTCACGATAAAAATTATCGTCTAACCTTGATATGAAGAATCTAGAGGACTGATTAGAAAATATTTATATCAAGGAATATGTCATGTAGAGATATGTTTGTTTTATGGCGGAATGTAGGATAAAATATAGATACCACAGTAGGATGTAGGATACCACAGTAGACAGTGAAGGTTTTCTTTTCACCGTTATAACTCGAATACGGCCGGACCGATTTTAACACCAAATGTGTCGATTTTAAGAATGTTCGAAACAGTTATGGTGCTATCCGTGGGCAATATTTCAAACTCGATTCACTTAGTTTTTAACTTAAAATATGGGCGGGTAGTAATAATTTAAGATCAACCACTGATTGCAGCATTTATTTTTCCGTGAAAAGCCGGGACACCGTCGAATTAGATGGAAAAGGTATTTGCCAAATTATTGTAACTGGCATGATTGTAATTAAAAACATAAAGGCCGGCCTAAGGAAATAACTATAGCTCCCGCTGCCTAAAAAGATGGTACGACATAATGAGCTTATGATTTAACGAATAAGGTACGAAACTTAACCAAATGTAACTTTTATATAGTACGAATAACCTAACAAAATCATCACAACAACCATAAAACCATGATCACAGATTAGCATGTGTAATCTGTGCCATGATAAAAGGAATCAAATTATAAATCAGCTGTAACAACGTATCCGTTTGTGAAGCTAATATACTCGATTTAATAAAATTTGAAATTTAAACAAAAGATCATCCATTACATTAACATGGGGCATTTTAAAGCTTCAGCTCCACAAAAAACCTCTAAAAACCTCGAATTTAAAAACATCCGTTCTTGGTGAATGCCAACACTCTGTAAGGAACGTCCTTGCAAAATTTCAAGGTTCTAGGTTAAGTAGTTTTGGCTGTACAATGTAGGTCAGTGGTATTTGACAAAAATATAGTAGAAAAGATAGTATTAATATAACTTGCAATCAGGGATTTGTATAAATTATAAATCTTTACATAAATAGATCAAAGAATCATATCATTTCAGCACATTCTGTTTGTGACTGAAAAATCAGTGTTCTTCTCTCTTTCATCTTACCGGGATTTAGTCTCAAGACTCAGCCACAAAAGGCAGTATGCTCTTCACGTTTAAATCTGCGTACGTCGAATTATACGAAACACCAAATCATCGGACAGGCATAGAAGTAATAAAGAAATTATTAGGAACGCCTCCAGGAAAAACGATAACTCCCGCTACCAAAATATAGATGGTGCCACTTTACTCTTTTATATAGTACATAATTATGCCTTGAAACAAATCAACAAAAATCAATGAAGCCATGATCAAAGAAATCAACTTATTATCATCTGTATCAACGTATACATTTCCGATGCTAACTACCAGCTGATAGTTTTATGAACATTAAAAATGTAAACAAAAATCGTCCAACATACTTTTAAATGGGAAAATTTGAAAACTTCGGCCTCGCCAAAAACCCCTTTATACTATGAATTTTGTAAAATCCGTTCTTAGCGGATGCCTACTCCCTAAGAGGAACATCCATGCAAGGAAATTTTCAAGGTTCTAGGTCAAGTAGTTTGGGCTGTACGATGATTCCACTGAGTGGTATTTGACAAATATATAGTAGATATCTTTATATTAATACGCAAGCGGTTTTCTTTTCACAGTCCAACCGCAATAACGGCTGGACGGATTTTAACGTTTGAGGTGTCAAATTAAAGGGATTGTTATGTAGATTTGTCATCAAGACTCAAAATTTTAAAAAAGGACGTCAATAAAGTACAGTAAAGGGCTGAAGTTTCGGAACAGTAGCGCTATTCATGGACATTGAAGCAAGCTCAGTTTACGTTGCTTACTAACTGAACATATGGCCAAGCTCTGAAATAGTTCTACAGGTAAACCACAGATAGCAGCAATGAATTACAATTAATTTTTCGAAATGAGCAGTTTTTATTTGTTCAGCTGGTTTGGCTTTGTTTTCAACAGTTGTCTTTTAGCGAATTTCCCCTATAGGGAAGAAGCTGTTACCGTAGGTCTCATGGTAAGACCTAAGCCTAAAACCATCATAACTTTTCTTTTTGAGGTCCTCAGATGCCAAAAACACCATTCGTTCACTTTCATAAATATATATATATATATCTATATATCTATATATATATCTATATATATATCTATATATATATCTATATATATATCTATATATATATATGTGTCTTTAAGCACGATAACTTGCGCAAAAATGGTCCAATCGGAATGAAATTTGGCATAGACGTGTAAAGTAGTAATTATTCGGACGAGTTCGTAAACCAGCCCGATCGGACCACCGGAAGGGGGGGTAAAGGGGGGTAAACCCCCCCAAAAATGGGTTTTTTGAGATTTTTATATAGAAAAATAAAATTTTTCAAATTTTTATTGGCACCATTGAATTCAGCCCAAAAAAACAAACAATTTAGTATTTTGAATCATGGCTCTATGTCCATTGGTTGCCGAGATATTGAAAGTGGTAAACACAGTACGTTGTCCCAATGTTAACCTTATGGGAAATAAGTAAAATTCTATATCTCGCTTATTTCTCAACATATGATGATAAAACTTGGTAAATGGCTTCTTCTAGTTCAGATCTACTAAATATTGAATTAAAACCACCCAGTTTTAATAAACCTGTAGCAGCAAACCTCCATACTCATTCCCCATGTTATTCTTATGGAGCTTACAAAAACATGTCAAATCTCGCTATGTTGGATCGAAATATGTTGTTTTGCACTTGAAATTCGCTTAGTATGCAGGTCTGCTGCAACGGGGGTATTTTTAAGATTTATTATGTAATTTTGGTTATGTTGTGAAGTTTTTAAAGCTCTTAAATAGTGCAGTTACCAGTTTTACAATGTAGTTTACGATATCTCATAGTGTTTTTTGAAGTTATATTAACCTGAGCAAATCTACTTTTTGCATTTGGTGCATTTATAATGCCACCGATAAGAAGAAGAGGAACATAGTTTGGTCGGAGGAGTCGGAAAGAACACGATCGCAACCGGTGGCATCACCCTCCCGATGTAACATTTTATGCTCCTTCCAACCTCAGACCAAGTAACTAAAAATGTTTTTATTGCGGTGGGTTGCATTTCAAGAATGAAAAGACTGGTAGAATAATGGGTCATTTACGCGTTTTTACCACAAAGGAAATGTTGCCTATAAAGACAGCCGTTCCCTATAATATTTGTTTTGGCGATAATTGTCAATAAACTGCAGCGGCAATCCCAAAACAAAGGAAGTCATTGCTCACGGCGCCAGTGTTTGCTCTTGGTCAGCTACATGTTGCTGTAAGCAGAGCGTGATCTTTTGCCGGTGTTAAAATATACATTTCAGAAAAAAGAGGACATGAGGAAATGAAGGTGTTCCCTAAACAATCGTTTACGTTTACCAGAAACTCCTGCGGTAGATCAAATTAACTTTAATAGTTTCCAGTGTTAATTTTAGTGTTTAATTTTAGTGTTAAGCCATAATTTTGATAATGAAGTTAGCCCTTTGATTAAACTTTAAAAGTATGTCAGTAGGCTTATTATTCTTCATTATTTTACCACATTATTTTTGCTCGATTTCGAGCTACGTGTTATCTAGTAAAAGAGTAAAGTGGCACCATCTATATTTCGGTAGCGGGAGTTATCGTTTTTCCGGAGTCGTTCCTAATAATTTCTTTATTACATCTATGCCTGTCCGATGATTTGGTGTTTCGTATAATTCGACGTACGCAGATTTAAACGTGAAGAGCATACTGCCTTTTGTGGCTGAGTCTTGAGACTAAATCCCGGTAAGATGAAAGAGAGAAGAACACTGATTTTTCAGTCACAAACAGAATGTGCTGAAATGATATGATTCCTTGATCTATTTATGTAAAAATTTATAATATATACAAATCCCTGATTGTAAGTTATATTTATACTATCTTTTCTATTATATTTTTGTCAAATACCACTGACCTATCATTGTACAGCCAAAACGACTTAACCTAGAACCTTGAAAATTTGCATGGACATTCCTTACAGAGTGTTGGCATTGACCAAGATCGGATTTTTTTTTTTTAATTCGAGGGTTTTCGAGGTTTTTGGTGGAGCTGAAGCTTTAAAATGCCCCATGTTAATGTAATGTTTTTGAAACGTACTAAACAGAATATCCAGGTGAACATTTATTTATAGGTATTAAGAATTCAACTTTAAGGAAAAAAGGAAATAACTAAAAATTGAACATTTAATTTTTAGTTACTAAAGGTATTGAGAACGTCCAGGTACAGGTACAGAATATCTAAGTTTAAAATTATTAACTATATATTTGTCAAATACCACTCAGTGGAATCATCGTACAGCCCAAACTACTTGGCCTAGAACCTTGAAAAGTTGCATGCATGTTCCTCTTAGGGAGTAGGCATCCGCTAAGAACGGATTTTACTAAATTCGTAGTATAAAGGCAGGGCTTGTAACAGGTTATTTTTTTTATTTTTTTGTTATTTTTTTCACTCTTGGTTATTTTTTGTTTTTTTTTTTTGAATTTGGTTATTTTTGTTATTTTTTTGGGAATTTTGGTTATTTTTTTTATTTTTTTCAACCTCAAGAACTGCTACAAGCCCTGTTCACACTATTCATCTGTCAGACGATCTCGTAGCAGCATCGCAGCAGACGAATCTCGTCATCCTACATTGCGTGAAAACCAAGTCTTGTTGCGTGAAAACCAAGTCTCGCCATCAAATCTAGGCTGATTTGTGATTAGTCTGTCAAGATTTTCTTTTTTCCAGGGTTAAGAATGTGTTATCTCTAATATAACGCCGGTTTTCTAATTTTCAGCAACATTTTTTGTTTACAAAAGGTTATTTTTTGGTTATTTTTTTCTTATTTTAGTTATTTTTTTATTTTTTTCAACCTCAAGAACTGTTACAAGCCCTGTAAAGGGGTTTTTGGCGAGGCCGAAGTTTTCAAATTTTCCCATTTAAAAGTATGTTGGACGATTTTTGTTTACATTTTTAATGTTCATAAAACTATCAGCTGGTAGTTAGCTTCGGAAATGTATACGTTGATACAGATGATAATAAATTGATTTCTTTGATCATGGCTTCATTGATTTTTGTTGATTTGTTTCAAGGCATAATTATGTACTATATAAAAGAGTAAAGTGGCACCATCTATATTTCGGTAGCGGGAGTTATCGTTTTTCCTGGAGGCGTTCCTAATAATTTCTTTATTACTCAAATTTTATTAAATCAAGCATATTAGCTTCACAAACGGATACGTTGTTACAGCTGATTTATAATTTGATTCCTTTTATCATGGTTCTATGGTTGTTTTGATGATTTTGTTAGGTTATTCATACTATATAAAAGTTACATTTGGTTAAGTTTCGTACCTTATACGTTTAATCATAAGCTCATTATGTGGTACCATCTTTTTAGGCAGCGGAAGCTATAGTTATTTCCTTAGGCCGGCCTTTGTGTTTTTAATTACAATCACGCCACTTACAATAATTTGGCAAATACCTTTTTCATCTAATTCGACGGTGTCCCAGCTTTTCACGGAAAAATAAATGCTGCAATCAGTGGTTGATCTTAAATTATTACTACCCGCCCATATTTTAAGTTAAAAACTAAGTGAATCGAGTTTGAAATATTGCCCACGGATAGCACCATAACTGTTTCGAACATTCAGCCCTTTACTTTACTTAATTGATGCCATACTAGGCAATCTAGGGACGTATTGGTAAGTCTACAAAGAAGTACCTTAAAATCGACACATTTGGTGTTAAAATCGGTCCGGCCGTTTTCGAGTTATAACGGTGATAAGAAAACCTTCACTGTCTACTGTGGTATCCTACATCCTACTGTGGTATCTATATTTTATCCTACATTCCGCCATAAAACAAACATATCTCTCCATGACATATTCCTTGATATAAATATTTTCTAATCAGTCCTCTAGATTCTTCAAGATTATCGATTCTTTTCCCGTTACTTAACAGGAAGTCTACGCTCAAACCAAAATATGGAATTTTGCTGTATAAGAGCATTTTAAGGCCTTTACTAATGTATGCTTGTCCTATCTGGGGATTATCCGTTTCAAAAAGCAAGTTAAATAAAATTCAAATATTTCAAAACAAAGTTCTCAGGATGTGTGCAAATTCTCCGTGGTTTATACGTAACAAACAAATTCACGAAGAATTTGGTGTTGACACTATTGACGATTACATTAAAAACAGTGCAGCCAAGTTTCTGAATAATATTTTGGACTTGTTCCCGGGGATTAATTTTTTAACATTGGTGAGCCAACAACCAACAGGCGGTTAAGAGCGAGAGTGGTTCAAGATATCTTGAGTGATAATATTTGATGTAAAACTCTAAACTTTAGTTACGGGGTGTCTCCGAGTGGGGCGAGCCCAATAATGTTCTCAGTTGTTATGTTAGATGTTATAACTTCTGTGTATAATACTTTGTGTATTGAACCGGAGTAAATAAATGAATTAAAAAAAATTCATATCAAGGTTAGACGATAATTCTTATTGTTAGCGAAGCCACGGGTTCTGCTAGTAGTACATAATTATGCCTTGAAACAAATCAACAAAAATCAATGAAGCCATGATCAAAGAAATCAATTTACTGTCCACCGATGACTTGATGGCTAGCGGGATAAATTTGAGGGGAGGGGATAGCAGGCCGGTTACCATAACAACGACGCTACTACCCGTCTACATTTTACCTTGTTAAAAATAACAGATGATAAACACAAGAAATTCATAGATAAATCAATTGATCATATGTTATTGTTTCATTTTCCACGTTTGAAAATCCAAATTGATCCAGTTGTGTTTGTAAACATCCAAGCTTCTTCTATTCACGCCATTATGCTCGATTCGTGCGAATGAAAGTTTTAAAATTAGTTTTTTTGTGGTAAAGGTATTTATTTTCCTGTTTCGTGATGGCATCCGTACGTAAAAATGGACAAACCATTCGGGTGCGCAACTAAACGCCCGGCGCACCGCAGGTGAGTACGTCAGCGCGGGGAGTACGCAGCGGCTTCGGCATCAGTATAGTACAGACTACATTTTCAGGTCGGCTACTAGTGTCGCGTTTGCGGCGAGAGGGGAACGGCTCAGCCAATAGCAAGCGCACTCCTCCCCTCCCCCTGCACTTATCCCGCTAGCCATCAAGCTATCGGCGGACAGTATTATCATCTGTATCAACGTATACATTTCCGAAGCTAACTACCAGCTGATAGTTTTATGAACATTAAAAATGTAAACAAAAATCGTCCAACACTTTTAAATGGGAAAATTTGAAAACTTCGGCCTCGCCAAAAACCCCTTTACACTACGAATTTTGTAAAATCCGTTCTTAGCGGATGCCTACTCCCTAAGAGGAACATCCATGCAAATTTTCAAGGTTGTAGGTCAAGTAGTTTGGGCTGTACGATGATTATACTGAGTGGTATTTGACAAATATATAGTAGACTAGAAGAACCCGTGGCTTCGCTCACGATAAAAATTAAACATACACTATCACCCATCAATTATATAGTTTTGCCTTCCCATTTATTTTTATTGTTGTAAAATCTACTTCTTTGAACATATCAAATGTACATCCATAAAGCAAAAAAAAAAAAAAAGTTTTTAGAAATCCGCTCTTAGTAAGCAGGTCTGCTACGACGGGGGTATTCTATTCCTGTATAAAGTGCCTGTCTATACAAAACGGCACCCTTGGCTTTTTCGACAGCACTTTGAATCTGCTCGCATATGTTACCCTTAATTAGAACTTTATTATGCACCCCCGTCGCAGCAGACCTGCGTATGTGCATGTCTTCACGTGTATGCCTTCATGAAGGAAAGATATAGGATTTCTACTATTTCTTTCCTTCATGAAGGCATACACGTGTTAGAGGAACCATAGAACATGGCTTGAAATTTATTCACTGTAAAAGATCATTTTCTTAAGGTTTTAGGGTCTACCTTGAACAAAAATTACAATGCCAATCCAGCAATTATTAAAAAGGGCTGACACGTTTTTAGACTCTATATTGAACAAAAAGATTGAATGAGCCGTCCCGGCAATTTTTTTAAAGTGCTGTAGATAAAACTGATTCTTTATAGAAGCACACTCTTCCTCTTTAAATAGCAGTTAGTTGTCATAAAAAAAAGAAGTCCTTCAAGTATAAGTGATCAGTGATCACTGAAGTCCTTCAGTAATCAGTTATTTATTTTATGTTATACTACATACCAACATTTTATATAGTGTGATGCACTTTGAAAAAATGCAAAAGGCTAATTCATTAACCACCTGGCACCAAGTAACAAATCTTCATGTAAACAAATACAATTAAACAGCAGAAATAAATACCATTAATAATTTACATCAACTGTTTTAAATTTTACTTTCATATGTTTGTTAGTAAACAAATCTAACTCAACTTCCTTCAAAATCCCTGACATGGGTTCCTTTAAGACGGTCCCAGGGCTAAGCCCTGAAAGTTATCACGAAAATGATGGTGTATAAACGTACTCCATGAAATTCTACATGTATCTACCAAGTTTCGTGGTCATCGGTCCAGCGGTGTCTGAGTTTATCAGTGCCAAATATATAAATATATAAATATATATATATATGTATATATATATATATATTTATACTAGCAGGACCCGTGGCTTCGCCCACGATAAAAATACAATATACGGTATCACTCTTCAAAAATATAGTTTTGTTTTTTTCATACATTCTTCTTGTTGTAAAAACAAATATCTTTACACATGTTAAATGATCTTTCATGAAACATAAATATGTTTTTAAAAATTCGCTTAGTACTCAGGTCTGCTGCAATGGGAGTATCCTATCCCTGTCTAAAGGGTCTGACTAAAAATACGACCATATCCAGCCCCCCACTGACAAAGGCCCCAAGGGTGTCGCTGCCCTCGGTAGGATCAAGCCCAGTACTGGCGTCCTCCCTCTTGCAAGTCCTGTTTGTGTCGGCTGCCCAGTTGGTCTTGCTATGAAATGGAGAGGATTGCACTCACACACTTGAGAAGCGAGATTACCTAGACTTGCTTACCCTAAGTCAAACACCGAGAAGCATTTATGGTTATTTCTGCTTACCGCACGACCTGAGCTTGCCCTGATGGTGATCATGGGGCACCATTGGCTTTTACGGCGGGGCATTTAAACTGCTCGCATCTATAGTATAGAGTGGCCCTTAGGAAGGACTAATATTATTTATCCCCATTCTAGCAGACCTGCGCACAGCGAATTTTAAGAACGTTTTTTCTGCTTCATGAAGGTATATGTTAGGGTAAAACCATAGAACATGCCTAGAAATTATATTCATTGTCAAAATATAATTTTCCTAAGTTTTTAGGGTCTACCTTTGATAAATAACAATTACAAATGCCGTCCCAGCAATTTTTGAAAATGCTGACTAAATCTGTTAGGGTCTTTATTGAACAAAAAAGTAAAAAACCGTCCCGACAATTTTTGAAAATGCTGTAGATAAAATAAATAGCTTACAGTTGCATACTCCACATCTTTCAACAACAGCTGTTATAAAGAAGACAGGCCAGGTCCTTTGATTATTTCTAGTCAGTGATTTATTTTATGTTATATTAAAACATAAAGTAAAATGTTTAATTGTACTGCAGCATTTTAAATAGTGTATTGCATTTCAAATATATGCAAAAAAGTATAATTCATTAACCATCTGGCACCAAGAAACAAATCTTCAAATAAACAAATATAATTAAATAGCAGAACAAAACATACCATTAATTTACATCACCTGCTTTAAATTTTACTTTCATATGTTTTGTTAGTAAACAAATCTAACTCAAATGCTTTCAAAATCCCTGACATGGGTACCTTTAAGACGGTCCCAGGGCTAAGCCCTGAAAGTTATCACGAAATTGATGGTGTATAAACATACTCCATGAAATTCTACATGTATGAACCAAGTTTCGTGGCCATCGGTCCAGCGGTGTCTGAGTTTATCCGTGCCAACTATATAAATATATATACCAACATCCTCTTTTATACTTATTCTAGAAGAACCCGTGGCTTCGCTCACGATTAAAATTATACATACACTATCGCCCATGAATTATATAGTTTTGCTTTCTCATTTATTTTTCTTATTGTAAAATCTAATGTATGTAATGTATCTACTTCTTTGAATATATCAAATGTACTTCCATAAAGCAAAAGTTTTCAGAAATTCGCTCTTAGTACGAAGGTCTGCTACGACGGGGGTATTATATTCCTGCATAAAATACCTGTACATAAAAAAATGTGACCATATCCAACGCCCCACCGACAAAGCCCCAAATGGTGTTGCTGCCCTGGGTAGGCTCATGCCCAATATCGGTGGTCCTTCCTCTTGCAAGTGCGTTTTGCTTGTGTCGGCTGTCCAGTCGATCGTGCTATCAGGTGAAGAGGATTGCGCTCACACACTCAAGAGGCCAATTTACAGAGACGAACGCCGAGAAGCATTTAATGGTCGTTTCCACGGTACCTGAGCTTGCCCTGATGATGATCACGGGGCACAATATAAGGAACGGCACCCTTGGCTTTTTCGACGGCACTTTGAATCTGCTCGCATATGTTACCCTTAATTAAAACTTTATTATGCACCCCCGTCGCAGCAAACCTGCGTATTAGAAATCCTATTTATTTCCTTCATGAAGGCATACGTGCTAGAGGAATCAAAGAAGTTAGCTTGAAATTTTATTCACTGTAAAAGATCATTTTCTTAAGGTTTTAGGGTCTACCTTGAACAAAAAATTACAATGCCACTCCAGCAATTATTAAAAAGTGCTGTCTTACGTTTTTAGACTCTATATTGAGCAAAACGTTTGAATGAGCCGTCCCGGCATTTTTTTTAAAGTGTTGTAGGTAAAATTAATTCTTTACAGTAGCACACTCTTCCTCTTTAAATAGCAGTTAGTTGTCATAAAAAAAGTCCTTCAAGTATAAGTGATCAGTGATCACTGGAGTCCTTCAGTAATCAGTTATTTATTTTATGTTATACTACATATTATCAGCATTTTATATAGTGTATTGCACTTTGAAAAAATGCAAAAGTCTAATTCATTGACCACCTGGCACCAAGTAACAAATCTTCATTTTAACAAAAATACAGTTAAATAGCAGAAAGAAATACCATTAATTTACATCACCTGTTTTAAATTTTACTTTCATATGTTTTGTTAGTAAACAAATCTAACTCAAATTATTTCAAAATCCCTGACATGGGTACCTTTAAGACGGTCCCAGGGCTAAGCCCTGAAAGTTATCACGAAATTGAAGGTGTATAAACCTACTCCATGAAATTCTACATGTATGTACCAAGTTTCGTGGCCATCGGTCCAGCGGTTTTTGTGTTTATCCCTGCCAACTAAATATATATATATATATATATATATATATATATATACTAGAAGAACCCGTGGCTTCGCTCACGATTAAAATTATACATACACTATCACCCATGAATTATATAGTTTTGCTTTCCCATTTATTTTTCTTATTGTAAAATCTAATGTATGTAATGTATCTACTTCTTTGAACATATCAAATGTACTTCCATAAAGCAAAAGTTTTTAGAAATTCGCTCTTAGTACGAAGGTCTGCTACGACGGGGGTATTATATTCCTGCATAAACTGCCTGTACATAAAAAAATGTGACCATATCCAACGCCCCACCGACAAAGCCCCAAATGGTGTTGCTGCCCTGGGTAGGCTCATGCCCAATATCGGTGGTCCTTCCTCTTGCAAGTGCGTTTTTCTTGTGTCGGCTGTCCAGTCGATCGTGCTATCAGGTGAAGAGGATTGCGCTCACACACTCAAGAGGCCAATTTACAGAGACGAACGCCGAGAAGCATTTAATGGTCGTTTCCACGGTACCTGAGCTTGCCCTGATGATGATCATGGGGCACAATATACGGAACGGCACCCTTGGCTTTTTCGACGGCACTTTGAATCTGCTCGCATATGTTACCCTTAATTAAAACTTTATTATGTACCCCCGTCGCAGCAGACCTGCGTATTAGAAATCCTATTTATTTCCTTCATGAAGGCATACGTGTTAGAAGAATCAAAGAAGTTAGCTTGAAATTTTATTCACTGTAAAAGATCATTTTCTTAAGGTTTTAGGGTCTACCTTGAACAAAAAATTACAATGCCACTCCAGCAATCATTAAAAAGTGCTGTCTTACGTTTTTAGACTCTATATTGAGCAAAACGTTTGAATGAGCCGTCCCGGCAATTTTTTTAAAGTGTTGTAGGTAAAATTAATTCTTTACAGTAGCACACTCTTCCTCTTTAAATAGCAGTTAGTTGTCATAAAAAAAGTCCTTCAAGTATAAGTGATCAGTGATCACTGGAGTCCTTCAGTAATCAGTTATTTATTTTATGTTATACTACATATAATCAGCATGTTATATAGTGTATTGCACTTTGAAAAAATGCAAAAGTCTAATTCATTGACCACCTGGCACCAAGTAACAAATCTTCATTTTAACAAAAATACAGTTACTTAAATAGCAGAAAGAAATACCATTAATTTACATCACCTGTTTTAAATTTTACTTTCATATGTTTTGTTAGTAAACAAATCTAACTCAAATTCTTTCAAAATCCCTGACATGGGTACCTTTAAGACGGTCCCAGGGCTAAGCCCTGAAAGTTATCACGAAATTGAAGGTGTATAAACCTACTCCATGAAATTCTACATGTATGTACCAAGTTTCGTGGCCATCGGTCCAGCGGTTTCTGTGTTTATCCCTGCCAACTAAATATATATATATATATACCAACATCCTCTTTTATACTTATAGATATATATATATATATATATATACCAACATCCTCCTGCCAACTGATGCAATATCTCCTATCTTGGCTCATATTTTTGACTTAAGCTTAAATTCTGGTGAATTCCCCCAACAATTTAAGGCAGCAATAGTCATACCAATACATAAAAAAGGACATACTACGGATGTAAACAACTATAGACCTATTTCTCTCTTGCCAGTCTTATCTAAGGTACTAGAAAAAATTGTTAAATCTAGGCTGATATCCTTTTTAAATTCGTTTAATTATTTTAATAATAACCAGTTTAGGTTTACTTGTGGTAAAAATGCTGAAGAAGCAGTTTTAAATTTTCTGTCGGAAGTCTATATTGGCATTAATAAAGGAAAATTTGTTGCAAGCCTTTTTATTGATATAACTAAGGCTTTTGACACCGTTAATCACATGATTTTGTTAAGCAAATTATGGTGCGCTGGCATTAGGGGTGTGGCTTATAGTTGGTTCTCTAGCTACCTCTCTGGTAGATGCCAGCAAGTTAAAGTCAATGGCAAACTGAGCTCACCCCTCATCATTTCATGTGGAGTTCCTCAAGGGTCCGTTTTAGGACCTATACTTTTTTTAATATATGCTAATGACCTATGCTCGGGCTTATTTAACGGTAGTTTAACAGCGTTTGCTGATGACATAGCCCTTACTTACACATCAAATGATAAACAGCATTTATTTACTATTATTGAACAGGACTTAGATAAACTTAAGTATTGGTTCATTAGAAATTGTTTACTGTTAAGTGAAAAAACAAAATATATTTTTTATGGTTTGAATAAAATTAACAGTTTCTTTAGCCCAATAATCTATAAGTGTACCATCTGCCTCCAAAATAGTACGATGAACTGTAGTAACTGTTTGGTGATTGAACAAGCTCAAAGTCTAAAATATCTTGGTGTCATTATTGACAGTAAACTTAATTGGAAAGAACATATCAATAAATTGAAAAGCTCAATAATGATTGCCTCTAGAAAATTCTATTTGTTACGCTATATATGTCCACCGTTTGTTTTGAAACAGTTGTACTTTGCTCTGGTTAACTCTAGATTGCAGTACGGAATTGTATTTTGGGGCGGAACTTACATAACTAATATTAAAGCTTTAACTATCTGTCAGAAGAAAATAATACGAAATATTTTGCGGAAGTCACCAAGAGAACCTTCCTTCCCACTGTTTCAGGATCTCAATATTTTGCCACTCAGGTATCTTTATATTTATAAGGTTACTAGGTTATTTTTTATAAAATCTGGGAAGTGGGACACTGTCATAAGTAATTATATCTTAAGGGGAGGAAGAGATAGAACCTATCACGTAGCAAGGCCTAGATTAGAAATATTTAAATCTTTTTTCATGTTTACAGGCCCTAAGTTATTTAGTAAATTTCCTGAAAATGTTCGTAATATAAAATCACTCCATAAATTTTCCAGTGCTGTTTATAAGTGGCTCTTAACGATTCCTCACATGGATTTTTTCCGTCTGTAATATAATTTCCCGCATATATATATCTTTTCCTGTTTTTATTGTTGCGTTGCTTATATTTTTGTTATAACGGCTAATTATGTTTTTTTCTTGTAATGTAATTTTTAGTATTCTTTTGTTGTATTCTATTTCCCACTCGCCACTGTCCTTAGCTTTATTGGTACCCCACTACAGGATTTCCTAAGGGGCTACCTAATTTCAGAAAAGCTTACAATAGTAAAAGCTTTCAATTTTCAATGACTTAATTTACTAGAAAATAATATTTACAGTTGTCTGTTGAGTTATATGATTTAGTTAAAGTTAAGATTAGGAGACCAATTTTTGTTATTGTGAATTTAATTTGTTTATTTTGATTTCTTAAGTAAATGGTATATTTAATTTAATTCTATATTACGTATTACTTATATGTCATGCATATGTCATGCTCATGCTTATTTTCATAAAGTTTATTTGCATCATCAAAGCTGTACATAGTTGTTAAATGTAATTCATAAGAGTTAAGACTGTTGTACTTTATGTATTCTATTCTATTTTGTATATGTGCTTTTCTGAAATAAATATTTTTTCTTTCTTTCTTTCTTTCCTCTTTTATACTTATAGAAGAAGATTCTGTTAGCGATTTTTAAAAATCAAAGTTGGGAGAGTTTGCCAGCTCGCAGGATGACAGGAGATGGCTCAAATAAAAGGTCTTGGCCCCAAGGGGTCGGGAAAAATAGCAGATTATGTCCAAATATACCAGAAAATGAGAAATAACGAAAAATATCTTCCATTTGAAATGCATTAGGATTGAAAAGATTGAAAAACGTCTGCTTTGTTTACATTAACCATGTGGTGCTAATGCTTGATTCAAAGCCATATGGTAGATGTTGACATGTGGGATTTGTTTCAAAATGCAGCTAACTATGCAGCAGCACGTTCAATGTACTATAACAAAAAATATTTTAAATTTAAGATTTTCTGATTTTATAATAATTAAGGGTTTGAGTTTTTCATAATTTAAAATTATAAAAAGTTAAGTACGTTTGTTTAGTTTATAATTACGTAAGCGAAATTTTTGCGAAGAAATAGTGGGCGTTTGGAAGGTCGCAGGATGATGGGGGGGGGGGGGCTGAAACTGAAGGTCTCCATCTCAGGGACTCGGGGAAAATACTGAAATTGCTTTAAGCTTACTATAAAATGAGAAATAACGTTAAATAGCTGTTATTTAAAAACCATTAGGATATAAAAAGGTCTGCTTTGGTTAATTAAAACCAAATGCTAGAAATAATCATAATTTTGTGGATCCAAAAGCCTATTTTCTAAGAAGGTATTTTGTTCTATAGTAAAGAAGGATTATGCTTACGGGCTATTAGCCCCTCCAAGCCTCTAGTAATAATAAATTCCATAAATGATGATAAATTTTCTGAGCATCTAAATTTTGAAGTACAAACTGAAGTTTGAGGTGGATTGAGTTGAATTATATCACGTTTTTTCTTATATGAACCTTGTCCTAATGAAATAAACTTGTTCTTTGTAGATCTTTGAGAATTTGCTTATCTCTATTTCCTAAATTGTATTTGCGAACTTTAAGAAACATTAAACTGATGATTTAAATTTAGTAAATCTCAATCATAAAATCATCTTTATATAAACAAATACTCGTTGTTGCTTTGATATTAATTATTTATAATTAACCTAAAACACAGCTGTTTACCTGTTTGGGATTTTTAGATGGGGATGATACTCCACGAGCAATCTGTACTCAATTGTATTATCCCGGTTCTATTCTACTGTACTGGCAACGTGCTATAAAAGTTTTAAGTGGCTTTGTGATGAACAGCAGATGATTCTTTTGTTTACTTTAATGTTGTTATTGGCAACTGATATGACCCCATGTTAAAAATTATCAATTTTAAATTTAATTTTTCTAAAACATTTGCGTTTATACAGCAAATTCAACCACGTAGGTAAACTTAAAAATAAAAACTACACCTACATGCAAAATTTTATCAAAATCGTTAGAGCCGTTTTCGAGATAGGATTTATAAATATATATAGGCCTATACATTCATTGATCATTTAAAGTAATAGGATTTTTTCAATAACTGATGTTTCTTTATTTTTGGCCCTTTTAACTTTGACTTTTGATATTCAAAATTTCTCAAGGATAACAGTCTGGCATCCACCATATTCTCGTTCAGTACATCAAATAGTACTAGTATCAGTCATAAAATTTGAGTCGGACCCTACTTCAAGGTTCACGCCTAGCCAAATTTCTTATTTAGCGACTTGACTATATTTTATCTTCCTTACTTCAACTTGATAAAACTTGGTTTCTTCTAGTTCGGACCGAATAATTATTGAACAAAAACCACCCAGTCTTGACATTCCTGTTGCAGCAAACCTGCATCCTCATTCCCAATCTCATTCTTATGGAGCTTTCAAGAACATGTTAAATCTCGCTACGTTGGATTGAAATACCTATGTTATTTTGCATTTTAAATTCGCTGAGTGTGCAGGTCTGCTGCAACGGGGGTGTACATTACATGGTGATAGCTTTTGGCCAATATATACTATTTTCACTTTGTGCCCCCTTCAGAGACTATAACCTGGAATAGCCTGGCCTACTGGTAAATTCGTCACTGATACTCATTATAGTATTAAGTGTTTTCACTTTAAGCCTAGTGAGCATTACTGATAAAATAATCGCATATATATTCAGCAGAGTTGTAAATCTTAATAAATAACAAATTTGGTATAAGGCAAAATTGTGAGAAAATACAATGGACATAATACAAAAATACAATACTGCCTTTCAGTGGAAAGAAGTCAGTGCTGATCAGGTAATTCAGGTGGTAAACCGAATGAAAAATTCAGATAGCTTAGATTGCTATAACATGTCAAATAATTTAATAAAAAACATCATCTTTTCAATCGCTCAGCCTGTAGCCTATTGCGTAAATCTTTGTATGACAGAAGGTGTTTTTCCTAATCAGTTAAAGCTGGTTAAAGTGTGTCCAAAATTCAATAATGGGTCTAGAGATCAGCCACAGAGCTATCGGCCTATTTCGATAGTTCCAATTCTTGGTAAAGTTATTGAATCTTTAGTATGTGATCAAATAAGTAATTATTTTGAAAATAGTGGCATTTTTTGTGATTTTCGATTTGGCTTTAGGCGCAGACGATCAACAATAAATGCTGTTAATTGTCTTGTGAAGGATGTGATCGGTACGTTTGAGGACGGAGGCTTTGCTCAGGCCACGTTTTGTGACCTGAACAAGGCCTTCGACTGCATTGATCACAAAAAACTTATTTCAAAACTACAATACTACGGTGTTTGTGGTTCAGTCTTGTGCTTTTTTTCAATCTTATCTTGAAAACCGCTTTCAATATGTGGAGACAGATTTAGGATTATCTGCTCCATTGAGGGTAGATGTTGGCGTGCCGCAGGGCTCTGTCCTGGGGCCGTTGCTGTTCATAATAGCGGTAAATGACCTTCCTGCCAATGTTCAATCTGGCTGCTACATGTTCGCAGATGACACTACTCTATTTTGTAGGAGTGGTGACTTGGGTACCCTTGGTGACCTTGTAAATGAGACTCTGGATCAGGCTTCGGATTGGTTTAAAGCCAACAGCTTGCTATTAAATGACTCAAAAACAAAACATCTTACTTTCACCCTCAAAAAGGTCCCAGTAAATACCCAGGATGATATAAAATTTTTGGGAATCAAAATGGATTCTCAACTTAGTTGGTACCCTCATATTGATTTTATTGCTTCAAAACTCTCAAAAATCATTTTTCTTTTTAGAAGATTGAACTGTCACGTAACTCAAGAATATTTGCGATGTGCTTATTTTGGGTTTTTTCAATCTATAATTCAGTATGGGTTAGTTCTTTGGGGCAACTCAAGCCGAATTTCAAAAATTCTTATTCTTCAAAAAAAAAGTTGGATAAATAATGGCCAATGTGAGTCATAGAGCTCATTGTAAGCCATTATTTATCGAATTGAACTTAATGACAGTCATTAATCTCTACATTTTGGAAGTGGTGAAATATATATTGAATGAACTACCTAACCTAACAATGAGAGGTGATATTCATGAGTATAATACTCGCAACAGAACCAACATTGATTGTAACTACCTACGACTTACAAAATCACTTAACTCACATTTCTCGATAGGCTTAAGAGTTTTCAATAAAGTGAATACTAGGTTAGTTAGTCATAAGTCTTTGGTCAAATTTCAGTGCTGGCTTGTGGCGAACCCCTTTTACTCGCTACAGGAGTTCTTATCTTTGAGAAACTGTGATATTAGTTTTTAGTAGGCCTAGGCCTCTTTGTTTTTTGCTTTTTTCTCTCTCATTGTTCTAATTTATTTGTACGGTATTAAATGTTTTTAGCTAACTATACATTTTATTGTTTTATTACTTTGTTAGGGCCTATTTAGGCTATTATCTGTTAATTTTTTGTCTCTTCATAGTTTATCAGCTGTTATTTTTTCCCCCTTTTATTTAAAGTATGTTATTAATGAGTCATGCCAGTATTACCAACCACATTTTTGTTAACTTCTGTTCTTATGAGTTAGTTAAAGCTGCTTAAATGTACTTAACAAATGGACTGATATAAATTTGCATAAAAAATATTAATAATTGGCATATATTGTAATGACAAAGTGTATTTCACTGAATGTATTGACATGTCCTACTGTACATTGTACCTAAAGGAAATAAATGTGATTTGATTTGATTTGATTAATGATTAAAACTTTTATTATAGCTTTAATTTTACATTTTTCGTTCTCCTGTCAGCAGTTGAATCATTCCTGTCCGTTACCACTTGAAGCAGATTTACTATCGACACACGTACCGCCATCACATCTAAGGTTCCGGCAGCAATGCTCGGTTTCCTTTTCGTCCCAGTCGAGGTCCAAATTAGCAATACAGCAAGGTTCTCCTTCTTCTCCACAAAGAGCTCCTGAAATTTTCCAATTTCAATCAGGTTTGTACTGATAAGTGAAGTACAGAGTTTTTTTTTATAAATAAGTACACAATTTAACTTTTAAACCGCATTTTTGTGTTTGTGTATTGAGCCATAAACAGCATTAAAACAAGGCAACATTCAAGAAATTTGTAAATATGGGTATATTCATTAGCTAAACATGCACGTGCACTTGTTAAGTTCAACGATCACAGTCATTTAGTTTTTGACACAAATTGTTGTTTTGGGGGTCCAAAAGTGTCATTTTCCCTTCTAATGTTTGAACGGTATATCTGGAAAAACAAGGTTCTCAAGCATTGATTTTACTTCTTGTGGTTCTGAATATACAATTATTTTTTAGTTTCTTTATCCTATACTCTTATACGAGCAGTGTTATCTTGTATGTATGCTTGCTTGCTTGCACAACGATCTCAAAAACGGCTCCGAGGATTTCCTTCAAAGTCTGGAAATAAGTAATTTATGACTCAAATACTCCCGTTGCAGCAGACCTGCATACTCAGCGAATTTCAAATGCAAAACAACATATTTCAATCCAACATAGCGAGATTCAACATGTTTTTGTAAGCTCCATAAGAATAACATGGGGAATGAGTATGCAGGTTTGCTGCTACGGGTATATTAAATCTGGGTGGTTTTAATTCAATATTTAGTTGATCTGAACTAGAAGAAGCCATTTACCAAGTTTTATCAAGATATGTTGAGAAATAAGCGAGATAAAGAATCTTCTTTATTTCCCATAAGGTTAACATTGGGACAACGTACTGTGTTTACCACTTTCAATATCTCGGAAACCAATGGACATAGAGCAGTGATTAAAAATACTAAATTGTTTGTTTTTTTTAGCTGAATTCAAAAATGCTACCAAAAATTGGATAATTTTTAATTTTCTATGTAAAAAACTCAAAAAACCCATTTTTGGGGGGGGTTTACCCCCCTTTACCCCCCCTTCCGGTGGTCCGATCGGGCTGGTTCACGAACTCGTCCGAGTGATTACCACTTTACACGTCTGTACCAAATTTCATTAAGATCGGTTCATATTTACGGCCGCTATCGTGTTAACAGACAAACACATATATATATACAGGATGTCTCACCTAAGGTGTCTCAAATGGATTGCGGACGAACTAGTAGTCCTACATAGATGAAACAAAATCATACTCCACTAAATCGACCGCAAGGAACAACATAAAAATATTTTTAAGCTTTTTAAAATACAGGGTGTTCCAAAACCCGGGGGTCATGGGTTCGAATCTCAGAATTTTTAAATGTAAACATATGTCATGTTATGCATCGTTTTAAAGATCTAAACAAGACGAATAATTTGGTGAAAACAGAATTCACTTATCTTTATTCATTTCAAAATGGCGGCCATTTTAGTGAAAAATATTGATATTTACGGAATACCCTGTAGCTCGAGAACTACAAAACGTATTTTTGGTCTGTTTAAAAATTATTAATCCTCGTTAACTCAGCTTTAATTTGATATACGACATGCCAACATTTAAAAAATAAAAGTTTTTGACAGAGCATTTTATTTTGTTTTAATGTTGGTAGCCCTGAAAGTCAAAAAAATTAAATGGCAACATATGTCAAATAGCACATCATTTTACAGGTCTTGCAAAGACCAACAACTTTTCAATTTACACCTAGCTGCTACCTTTGGTGGTTTTGTAATTATAAGCGAAAAATTCCATTTTACCATTATAAAGCCCATGTTAAAAATTTAGTCTTCAGGGCATTTAAATTTGCATCAGTTATTAAACTTAAGTAGGTACTGCACATTTAACATGGGCTTTATATGGTAAAATGGAGTTTTTTGCTTATAACTACAAAACCACCAAAGATAGCAGCTAGGTGTAAATTGAAAAGTTGTTGGTCTTTGCAAGACCTGTAAAATGATGTGCTATTTGACATATGTTGCCATTTATTTTTTTTGACTTTCAGGGCTACCAACATTAAAACAAAATAAAATGCTCTGTCAAAAACTTTTATTTTTTAAATGTTGGCATGTCGTATATCAAATTAAAGCTGAGTTAACGAGGATTAATAATGTTTAAACAGACCAAAAATACGTTTTGTACTTCTCGAGATACAGAGTATTCCGTAAATACCAATATTTTTCACAAAAATGGTCGCCATTTTGAAACGAATAAAGATAAGTGAATTCTGTTTTCACCAAATTATTCGTCTTGTTTAGAGCTTTAAAACGATGCATAACATGACATATGTTTAATTTTAAAAATTCTGAGATTCGAACCCATGACCCCCGGTTTTTGGAACACCCTGTATTTTAAAAAACTTAAACATATTTTTATGTTGTTCCTTGCGGTCGATTTAGTGGAGTATGATTTTGTTTCATCTATGTAGGACTACTAGTTCGTCCGCAATCCATTTGAGACACCTTAGGTGAGACACCCTGTATATATATAAATTCGAACGAATAGTGTTTTTTGCTTCTGGGGGCCCCAAAATGAAAAGTTAACATGGTCTCGGGCTTAGGTCTTACCATGAGACCTACGGTAATAGCTTATTCCTTTAAGGAAATTCGCTAAAACGTCTTTTATGCAGATTACTTGGCCAGAGAAAATCTAATAACGTAATAAATCGAATTTTAAAGTTGTAAAATTTTAACATTGGCCTTATGGGTTGCCGTGATAGCAACGAAAATAAACAAGGAAAGTGTAAACAAATGAAGTAATCATGACAGCTGTTTGGAATCTACAGCCATTAAGGGAAAATACAGCAAGTGGGATGAAAAGACCATGGAGCAATAAAAAAGGTTTCTATTTATCAATTTTATGACATTGAAATATTTTATAGTAACTGGATGAACTGGTAAACATGAAATAACACCGAGCAAGGCTCGGTCCACCAGGTACTGTAATATTAACGCAGCTATGGACTTGAACTCGCCACACGCACAGGTCTTTGACCCATGTGAGGTTTTTTTTAAATTTTATGTTATTATAACGCCGCTTTTGTTATTATTTCTGGAAATAAAAAATTATTATTTGATTTGATATGATTTGATTTAGCAGTAATGAGGATTTGATGGGTCATTGCTAAATTCATCGTTCAGTCTTGCCACGTTTAATCATAGATAAAATATACCCATCTATGGTTTAATCTTGAAATGTTTGTTGCTTTTTTGTAGGGACAACAGATCACGATCGGCTGAATATCTGTGTGCTAGTGACCGATTAAAGGTTTTTTCGGAGGCTTTGTGTCAGGAGGGAGTGAACAAACACATTTCACAATAGTTAGTTGTTATCTTAATTATTGAAGAAGCCAATATAAACCCTATGCATTTGGCAGCAGCTTTAGCCTTTCTCAAGTAGAAAAAAAACTATACAAATCGGCAAATAATCAAGTTTTTAATAACTGCCACAACATGCATTGATCAACCATTTTAAAAAATCCTATTAAATGTCTGCATTTTTATACCTATTTATTTTTAGTTAGTAAATACTCAATAAGCAATTTGGAATTAAAACGATCCAGTTACATCTCAAACGTGTATTAATTATCATAACATCATTATTAAAGAAGTGGGCAAATCATATCGCCTTATCCCCTCCCTTCTTAATCTTTAAATGGGTCAGAGCAGGAAATCCAAATAACTGATCACACCTTTGTAGGATGAAACCTGTGTGAATCCCTTTTTCATTTCACCTGTATCTAAAGCTCGCAATTGATGGAATATACATTTTTTAGTCTGTTACCGCTACATGAAATATTGAAAACATAATATTCCCTAACAGATATTGAATAATATATTCACAGGCTATATTATAAAAATAATACCTTAGCAATTCATTGAGTAGGTAGGTTTACTGCAATGGGGGTGCTATGTCCCCTCCCTTAAAATGGGATTGTCTTGGAGCAGTTTCAAGATTTTGAAATAAAAATAATGATATAGTTTTTAATTCAAAGTAAACATTGATCAAATAAATTGTGACGAATATACTTTCTGAGAAAGTATGCTATATAACATCCTGTTTGGTTGAAGATTGTTCAATTAATAATTTCTTATAAGTTTTGTTCAATTCTTACCCATTCAGAACACATCCTTATACACATTCAGAATTAAATGGCAAATCCAAAAAAATATATAAAAAAGTTTTAAAGTAATTTTTAAAATGATGGCAAATCCTCTTAATGTAAAAGACCCAAATTGAACGTTCTACCAATATTTTAAATTGTATGCGAGAAATTCATCAGAAAGCAGCACCTGTTTTGGTGAATTGACTTGTATGTTCACATCTGCCTAAGTAGCAAAGGAGATGTTCACCGTGGCATATTTTAGCAAAGTCGATGAGGCAGCAAGAATCTTCGGCCTTTTGTCCACATGAAGATTCTAGAAATTTTCCAATATTAAACACGTTTGTTGTATTTTGATTAGGATTTTTGCGGACATTTGCCATCACTGATTAGTAAAAAACAAGTTTCACGACGTTTCGGGATCTGGAATCTGATCCCGTCTTCAGGTGGAAGAAAACCTAGAACATAACAAGATTAGTAACACATTGCCAGGAAAACCTGGACAAAAACACAGCTAAAACAGATAACTGTAAAAGCAGCCACGAAAACAATAAGCTGAAAAGAAAAATAATAACACAAAATAACACAGGAATCACAAGTGTCAAGAATCACCAGACAGGAGAGAGCACGTCCACACCCAATCAGAGCTGAGCTGAGACTGGTGGGAGGAAAGCAAATGGCGGCGGCGACGGAAATGGCAGCGGCCACAGCCAACCAAATCACGGCGCGCTACCGGTGGCGAAAACCTAAAACAGAGACATGTGATATGCAAACTCCGTGTGTCTGATTGTGTTTTTTAGTTAATTTTTAACCTGATTTTGCCCCTTGGCCTTGCTACGGGTTAACATGTTGTGAGAATTTTGAACAGAATTGTTAGTAATTACCCTATTTGCTGACACTTTATTTTCCCTGTCTTTCAATTCTTTGTTTAATATTGGTAGCCATACTGGCCTTATTTCAAGTGAAGATTGACTGATTGGTTGGTCTGCTAGTTTTATGTATGAAGCTTCAATTAGTTTCCTTTTGAAAAAATGAGGTTCGCGGTGTACTATTTTTGCTTAGTTAAAATTCATCTGGTGATTTTCAGACCAGCAGTGTTGAGCAATTTTTGATTTACCCACTAAGCCCTTCCTCGTGTTATCTTTGTGTCCTTTGATTCTAACATTTAAAGGTCTTTTTTGTCTCGCCATAATACGGCCTAGAGCAACTATTGCAGTTTATTCTGTGTCATATATGTTCATTTTATATTGCTAGTACTGTAATATTTCTCTATGCACAGTGAGCTGTGACTCACATATCCTGTAGCTCCTATTCGTACTTCGGCAGTGCTGTGAGATAGTTTGCAATTCTGTGGTTGTGCCTTCCCGATACTACTTCAACACGGTCTTGGGTAAATTAACTATGTAAATACTTTTACTACTGTCCTTTTCTATCAAGTAGTACACCTTATTATTTTTATCTTCCTTCCATTATCACATTTAAATCACACGTCTGGCCCATTTATCCGTACAAGTCACGGCTGGTCCTGACATGTCGTCAGGTCTAGCCGACCACATGGATAACCTACAAATGGAAACCGAAATAGCTGTTAATTCAATTTTGTCTACAAATAATGAATCAAACCATTCTGACAATGAAAAGAATATTAAGCGTAAACATGATGATCAACTAAATGATGAAAATAAAAGTAATGAAAACCTAAATCCACCAAAACCCAAAAAATCAAACCAGATAAGATTATATAAAAAAGACAATAAAGGTCCATTTGAAATAATAATCCAGGACAAGAATAAAGCAAAAATCAATCATTTCCAGATAGGAAAAATCATTAAAAATCATCATACTGACATTGATTACATCCAAAGATCTGGCCGTAACGTGTCTGTGTTCTGCAATTCCTATCAATCTGCAAATGACCTAATCTTATCACAACATCTTATTCACTACAATGTTTTCATTCCATCTATTAGGGTGTACACATATGGTGTCGCAAATATTGATCCTTCAATCTCTGAATCTGAGATACTTACTGACTCTGTTTGCAACAGTCCTATTCTTGAAGTTAGCCGTATCAAGCGGAGAGTCAACCAACAATTACAGGACACCCATTTTGTAAAAATTACCTTTGATTCTGACACCTTGCCTGAATACATCTCCTTAAACTATGTTCGTGTACATATTGAGCCCTACATGATTCCTGTCAAACAATGTTTCCGTTGCTTTGCCTATGGGCATGTTGCCAATTCCCCTTGCCGAAACACCAGAATCTGTAGAGACTGCGGACATTTTTCATTCTACACCGTGCGAACTTCCACGTAAGTGTGTTCATTGTCTAGGCCCCATAGTAGCAACTAAGTTCTGTCCTGAATACATCAGGCAAAAGAAAATAAAAGAAAGGATGAGCCTAATGAGGGAAGATTACTTTAAAGCCAGTAAATTATTCCCTATCACGTATAAGGTTGTTAAACGTGTCTCAAAAAGACCACAATATTTTGCAGAAGCAACCAGATCTTTGGAACTAACAAATCTTACTAAATATCCAGCCCTACCAGAAACTTCATTAAATACTAGTCAAACTCCTCTTTCAAACAGGTATTTACCACTAGATACTGTACCTGAAACTCCCTCGGCTAATGTTGCTCCACAAACGCCACTCCAATTCCGAAAGCCATTATCTAATACAGCTAATAAATCAAAAAATACAACTCCTCGATCTAGCCCCACGAGTTCACGACAAAATTTAAGTAACATCACTAACCCCAATGTAACAACTAAACCTAATCCCCCAGAAATTACTCAAGAGAAAAGTGAGTACCTAAAATCGCTTCTTAACGCTCGAGTCGCTGAAATTAGAAACAAATTTAAAAACTCTAATATCACAAAAAAAGAACAACTGGATGATCTTCTTGCTACTTTTATTGATAGCCCTCTTCCTGACATTAAAACTAACATTTTATCTAATAAAAGCAACACGACAAACAACTTAACACTAGACAAAAACACCAGTGCTGCTGTCCCACCAGATAAAAAAACACGGCACTTCATAAACTAAATATATTACCGTGGAATTGCAGATCTCTGAAACCAAATGGCCAGAGATCTGTCAATATTTAAATAAAAATCAGATTCATATTGGATTAATTCAAGAAACCTGGCTTTATGACAACTTTAATTTATCAGATTGCACTACTTTGTGAACATATATGTCTTCTCAATCCAAGGGTGCTTCATCCTGGCCATCCTTTTTTCGGGATAGGTAATGCTTGAGCGGCCCAAGCGAAGAAGACATCCTAAACCCTCCCTATCATAAAAATCCATCATTTCATTAGATTCCTTTTTCCCGCTATTACTAACAAAAAAATACACAAAATACACTACATTATTGTATATACATTACTAACTCCAGAAAATATGAATATAATCCAACAAATCATTGTAACACTAACCAAATTATGTCAATAATAAGTTTATATTTTTACTAGAGAGACTAACCAAAGGGAAGGACAACCACAAGAATAGTGAACTTCGGGGCCTCATGGGCTAAGAACCCAGGCCGCCAAATTTGGCAACTAGAAAAAAAATCCTGTAGCTCCTTCTTCTAATAAAATGGCTGCCTAATAGATGCTTTATCATTTGAAGCCTCCCCTTTTGAAATGTAATTCTAATATGTTAACCATACAGACGTGTTATGGCGCAGTCGGAAAATGTGAGTGAAGTGTTAAATATATGTTATGTTAAGAAATTTGTTTATGGGGAGTGAAGAGGAATCGGATGAACTTTAAAATAAGATGACGCCGCCGGCAACAAGTAACCATATTCCGACAGGTATAAAACCACCTTCTGAAATAGCATGGTCAGGGAATATTGGGGACAATTGGAAGTTCTTTAAACAAAAGTATGAAATTTACTTAGTTGCAAGTAAAGCTAAAAATGAAGATGGTGCTTATCAAGTAGCACTTTTGCTCAATTTAATAGGTGACAGGGCACTAAAGATTTATAATAACTTCACTTTTGATGATGCTGACGATAAGAATGATATTAAAGTAGTACTAAAGAAGTTTGATAGCTATTTTCTCCCTGAAACTAATGTCACCTATGAGAGACATAATTTTTTCTTGAGGGAACAGCATGCTGATGAAACCATTGACCATTATGTCACTGACCTAAGGGATTTAAGTGCCACATGTAATTTTGGAACTCTTACTGATGATATGATACGTGACCGAATTATACTCGGTATTAGAGATGTATCTATCAAGGACAGACTTCTTCGAACGAAGGACTTAGATCTCAACAAGGCAGTTGAGATCTGCGGAGCAGCAGAGCGGACGAGGACGCAGTTGGCGGGAATGAAGAAATAAAGGTGACCAAGGTAATGAAGAAATAAAGGTGGACTTGGTTAAAGGTAACAAACATTACAGTAAAAAACAAAACCATGGTAAACCTAATCAGTTTAAGAATAACCAAGCCAAATTTGCAAGACAAGACAAAAATGCCAAAACTGATGTTTCACATTGCAGGAATAAAGTATGTTCCAAGTGCGGGTATAACTATCCGCGATTTAAATGCCCAGCTTTTGGGAAGAGATGTAACTTTTGTAAGAAACCTAATCATTTTGCAGCTCAATGTAGAAATGTTAGGAAAGTAAATCAAGTTGAAACCAGTGAAGAGTTCTTTTTAGGTTCTGTTGATGCGGTTGATGAACCGAACAGAGTGAATGGTGACAAAAGTGAATGGGTAGTGCAAGTTAAAATAAATTGTGTTGATGTCAACCTGAAATTAGACACTGGTGCACAGGTAAACCTATTAACATTGAATACTTATGAAGCATTAGGGAATGATGTAAACAATTTAGTACCTACTAGTTGTAAGCTAACCTCGTATTCGGGTGAATTGCTAAATGTATTAGGTAAATGTACATTATCCTGTTGGTATAAAGGTCAGAGGTACTTAATTGAATTTTTTATTGTTGATTTAAATTCATCTTGCATTTTAGGTTTGGATGCTTGTAGGCAATTAAATCTCATACAAAGAGTAGATCAATGTGGTATTGGTAATGCTTCAACCAATTTAGAAGGTTCAGATAGGCCTAAGTCTCATGATGTTGATATTTTGAGTGAGTTTGAGGATGTAATGCAGGGCATAGGTTGTACTAAAGGTCAACATGATATCAAGTTGAAAGAAAATTATGTACCTAAAGTTCATGCTTTGAGAAAAGTACCTATTGCACTTAAACCTTTACTTAAGAAAAAGTTAGATGAGTTGGTAGAGCTAGGGATCATCACAAAAGTAGAAAAACAAACTGAATGGGTTAATGCATTGGTTATAGTTCATAAAAATGACAATGATCTAAGAATTTGCTTAGATAATAATGCCTTACACAATGCAATAATGCGGCAGCATTACAAGATTCCTTCATTTGATGAAATTACGAGTGTACTTTCAGGTGCTAAGGTATTTAGTACTTTAGATGTAAAGAATGCTTTTTGGCACATACAACTGTCTGAGGACAGCAGTGATTTATGTACATTCAACACGCCTTTTGGCAGGTATACATTTGTAAGGCTACCCTATGGTCTTTGTTCGTCAAGTGAGATTTTCAGTCAAAAGTTGACTCAGATCTTAGAGAATATTGATGGAGTCGCAGTGTACATCGATGATATTATAATTTGTGGTAAAGATAAACAAGAGCACGACCAAAGGCTTAGGCTAGTCTTAGAAATGTTAAGAGCTCAAAATGTGAAACTAAATCGTAGGAAATGCAAAATAGGTATGAAGCAACTAAACTATTTAGGCCACGTAATAAGTGAAAATGGTATCTCAGTTGACCCTAACAGAGTTAAAGCTATTGTAAATATGGAAGCACCGAATGATAGGAAATCTTTAGAGAGATTTTTGGGTATGGTAATCTATGTATCTAGATTTGTGCCAAATGCATCTAACCTAACAGCTCCTTTGCGTAATCTCTTAAAGAAAGATATTGAATTTATTTGGTCATTTGAGCATGATAAAGCCTTTAGACAAATAAAAGAGTTTCTGTCGAACACTCCTGTGTTGCAATTTTACAATGAAAAGAAACCTATTGTGTTATCGGTTGATGCTGCAAAAGATGGGTTAGGGGCTGTAGCTTTACAGGATGGCTTACCTATCGCTTATGCGTCAAAGGCTTTGAATCCAACTCAACAGTCTTATGCTCAAATAGAAAAAGAGCTTTTAGCAGTGTTATATGGGTGTAAAAAGTTTCACCAATTTGTGTATGGGACTCATTTTACTGTAGAAAGTGACCATCTCCCTCTTATTAGTATTGTGAAAAAGGACATTGAGTCTTGCTCTCCACGCCTTCAGCGTATGTTAATTAAATTGCAAAAATATGATTTTGACCTCATCTACAAGAAAGGTAAGGAGTTATATATTGCTGATACCTTATCTAGGTCACATGATCAAACTGATACGGATGAAATCAGTATTGAGGAGAGTGAATTCGAAGCTCGTGTAAATATAGTTTTAAGTAATGTAAATATTTCAGAACCAAAGTTAGTTAAGATTGCTGAGCTTTCTAAGGATGATTGTGAACTTAAATTGCTTAAGAACTATGTTATAAATGGTTGGCCTAATCACAAAAATGACTTGCCTCTTGACATTAGAGCCCACTGGAGTGTGAGAGGTGATCTAACCTATGTAAAAGGCATATTTTTTAAAGGCACTGCTATTGTATTCCTAAAGCCATGAGGCATGAAATGTTGGAACGTTTACACTATTCCCATAGTGGTATGGTAAAAACTAAGTTAAAGGCTAAGGATGTGATTTACTGGCCTAACCTAAATTGTCAAATTGAAGACATGGTTTCTAAATGTGAAGCTTGCACTTTTTATTCTAGGGAATATCAGAAAGAGGAATTGTTACCTCATCAGGTACCAACATTGCCTTGGGAAAAAATTGGAGTTGACATTTTTCAGATTGAAGATAAACATTTTTTGTTAGCGATCGATTACTACTCAAAGTACCCTGAGGTAATCAGGTTGCATAGCATGTCAAGTGAAGCTGTAATTGTACACCTAAAAGAGAGTTTCGCCAGGCATGGTATCCCTAAAATCGTTTATACAGATAATGCTACTCAGTTTTCGAGTGAGGTTTTTAAGTGTTTTGCTAATAAGTGGGGTTTTGACCACAAAACGTCTTCACCACACTTTCCACAATCTAATGGGATGGTGGAACGTGCGGTTCAATCTGTAAAAAGTTTGTTAAAGAAATGTAAATATGATAAGAAAGACCCGTATTTGGCTCTATTGGAGTTTAGAAACAGTCCGGTTTCAGATAAAATACCATCGCCTGCAGAAATTCTCTACAGTAGGAGATTAAGAGGTATCATTCCCTGTAAAGATATTAGACTTAAGCCTAAAGTAGGTCGTAAAATTAGGGATGAATTAATTGTTGCAGAGGCAAGGTAAACAAAAATGGTATTTCGATAGGAAAGCTCGTAACTTGCCAGAGGTAAATGAGAATCAGGCTTGCCTCATAAAATATAACAATAAGTGGGTCAAGTCTAGAGTTGTGACAAAAGATGTTAGGCCAAGAGCCTATGTTGTCAAATCCCCTATACCTAATAGGCCTAATTTAATTAGGAACAGATCACAAATAAGACCTTTGTATGGTTATGAGTCAGTACGTAGTTTTTCAGGTTATGTTGAAGAAGATCAGTTTGAAAATGGTGTTAAGGCTAAACAAAAAAATGCGTGTAACTCAAGGCACAGTTCTCCTAACAAGTCGCCACAATCTGTTAGGACTAGACCAAATGTTGCTCAAGGTAAGAGTCCTAGTATTGCTGCGCAAACATATAGGACTAAATATGGTAGGGAGGTTAGACCTCCACTGAGAATGGACTTATAGGTTAAGTTAAGTTGAAGAATTTATTTTGTTAGGTTGAAGAATTTATTTCGTTAACCTTATGTAGAAGAAATGTATTTTTATTTTTGAAGACAAGGGATGTCATATATGTTTATTTTATGTTGCTAGTTCTGTAATATTTCTCTATGCACAGTGAGCTGTGACTCACATATCCTGTAGCTCCTTCTTCTAATAAAATGGCTGCCTAATATATGCTTTATCATTTGAAGCCTCCCCTTTTGAAATGTAATTCTAATATGTTAACCATACAGACGTGTTATTCTGTAAACACAGTTTTTTGATCCCTGGGTGCCATTTTTTGGTTTGGTTTTTACGAGACATTGCCTAAGAGTGTTTTGTGTCCTAAACGCGGTTCTAACTTTGAACTTCCTAGCAACTCTTCTAATTTTTTCCAATATCCGGCACATAAGGGATTGACATAGGAACGAATTTTTCAGTGTTTTCTGACTCATTCTGTTTATCCCTACGGGTTTTGCACTTTCTTATTACGGATTGAGGGTATCCATTCTTAGCCAAATCTTGCTCTACTTTTTTGATTTCCTGATTTAATCCATCTTGATTTGAGCAAATGCTCTTTGCTCTGTCAAATAGTGAGTAACCTACCCCTTCTTTGACAGATTTTTGATGGTTTGATTGAAAATTTAAGTACTGCCCTGTGTGTGTCTTTTTTCTGAAAACAGTTGTCCTAAGCGTGTTCCTATCCTTTTCTACGCACACATCCAAAAATGCTAGTTTGTTTTGGACTTCCTCTTCCATTGTTAGGTGGATGGAAGGAGAAATACTGTTAAGATGCCCTAAAAAGTCTTTTAGTTCATCGTCTCCATGCGGAAATACCACGAAGGTGTCATCGACGTACCTCCACCAAATCTTCGGTTTTGAGTTGAGCCAAAGACAAAGCCTTTTGCTCAAACTCCTCCATAAAGATATTAGCAAAGATAGGCGACAATGGCGACCCCATGGCCATCCCCTCATCTTGACGGTATAATTTACCCTCTAGTTCAAAATAGTTACATTGAGTGCATAATTCAAGCAGTTCCATAATGACGTTAACAGGACGTTTAGTACGTTCAGTTAGACTTTCATCTTTTTCGAGCCGAGACTCGCTTATTTTTAAGGTTTCAGGAACTGGGACATTCGTGAACAGACTTTCAACAACAAAACTAACCAACTTATCCGTCTCAGCCAGCACTATGTCCTTTGACTTTTCAACGAAGTCTTTAGAATTTTTTATGTACGAGTCAGTTTTTCCTACCAATGGTTTTAGGATGTCCAGGAGGACTTTAGACAGTTCCCTACACGGTGAGTCGCGAGAGCTAATTATAGGCCTAAGAGGTACATCAGTTTTATGAATTTTAGGTAACCCATACATGCGTGTGGGATTTTCGAGTGATGCGGTGTTAAACGAGTTCTTTGTTTATAAGAAAAAAACTGTTTATGCTTCCTAAGAGTGCTTGCAACTTTACGCTCGAAACTTTCTGTAGGATCTTTATTTAGTTCATTATATTTACCAGCTTGGAGAGTTTCCAATATTTTCTCTTTATATGTTACTGTGTCCAAGACAACAGTAGCGTTTCCTTTATCCGCGGGCAATAAACGTTTATTGTGTTACTAATCTTGTTATGTTCTAGGTTTTCTTCCACCTGAAGACGGGATCAGATTCCAGATCCCGAAACGTCGTGAAACTTGTTTTTTACTAATCAGTGATGGCAAATGTCCGCAAAAATCCTATTCAAAACATAAAATCACCATCACCAACAATGAATTTCAAACAAAGGACGTTTTTTGTATTCATGAGTGTTTATCTTAAGAAAGCCAAACTACTACTCAGCTCACTTTACAGTTAAAAGGTTAAGTGTTTTTGTCTTTTATTTGGTCTTTTTTTTTAAGCCCTGACCAAAGATTCTCTTGGCTTAGCTGCTGAGTGGTTCTCAGCTCTCAGCAAATAGTTTCCTTTTAAACAATGATAAGACCCAGAATGTTTTATTTAGTCTGAGAAGCTTTCAAGATTTAGAAATAAATGAATCTGGTATGAATAGTGTTGTAAAATTTCTCAGTGTTCACATTGACAACCACTTGAATTGGGCATCTCATATTGACCATCTCTGTACCAGGCTAACCTTCCTTTTCCGAAGGTTAAGTGACGTAATACCACTTAATTATACTAGAAGTATGTATTTCACTCCTTCAAAAGAGAGTATTGCGTATTATAGCTTGAGCTCATCCGAAAGAACATTGCAAGCCTATCTTCATTAAGTTTAATATTTCATAATTTGTTAATCTTTACATGTTTAACGTGATGTTAACTAGTTATAAGAATATTGACACTCATACTACTCAAGGAGACATCCACAGTTTCAATACTAGGTCTAGAGCTCTGATAGACATTCCGTTTGTTAGGCTAAGATGTGGTAGGATTGAAGTGCCTGAATAAACTTCCCCATGATGTGCTTGCCCTTCCATTTCAAGTTTTCAAATCTACAATATTTCAGTGGCTTGTTAAAAATCCGTTTTATCACATAAGTGAATTTCTTGACTTACCGACTCCTGTCACACATGCCTAATTTGTAGAGGCCTATGTTATATTTAATATTGTCTGTTTCTCTATTTTTGTAAACTATGATTATTTTTTAATTCAGTGCCTGTATTAACAGCTATGACGCATGTTACCCCTAACATAAGAACCTTTAGACCCACCAAATGCATTCTTTGTGCCTTTGTACCTAATTGGAATAAATGTTTGATTCTTGATTTTTGACTAGGCCTACCTTGTTCCCATTTCCAATATGGACCATTTTTGGAGCAGTCCCCGATTGTTAAGTATAAAGAAATCCTATGGGGCCGTCCATAACGTTAAAATCTGCCTTTTTAAGCCCCATCTCCCCCATGTATCAGAACTGTAACGGCGACACTAGCCCCCTCTCCCCCATGTATCAGAACTGTAACGGCGACACTAGCCCCCTCTCCCCCATGTATCAGAACTGTAACGGCGACACTAGCCCCCTCTCCCCCATGTATCAGAACTGTAACGGCGACACTAGCCCCCTCTCCCCCATGTATCAGAACTGTAACGGCGACACTAGCCCCCTCTCCCCCATGTATCAGAACTGTAACGGCGACACTAGCCCCCTCTCCCCCATGTATCAGAACTGTAACGGCGACACTAGCCCCCTCTCCCCCATGTATCAGAACTGTAACGGCGACACTAGCCCCCTCTCCCCCATGTATCAGAACTGTAACGGCGACACTAGCCCCCCTAATCTGCCTTTTTAAGCCCCCTCTCCCCCATGTATCAGAACTGTAACGGCGACACTAGCCCCCTAAAAATTACAAAACACAGTGCCATTACCCCCGCAATTTTTTTATCCACGCTGGAAAGGAGGTTAAAATAGCTCTTACCCGCACCGCAATGCGGGCCCTCTACGCCGCTCGCTCAAGTGAGCGAAGCGACGAGCAGGGGTCTCCAGCCTCTGACTGACAGCAGGGCCGTAGCCAGCTTTGGCGGGCCCCGGTAAATATATAAGGCCGGGCCCCTCATGTCCTGGTACTGAACCCCTTCCCGACCGCCTCACCGCTGCGAACCCCTCCCTCCGTAATGGTATTCCAGGCAAATTTTACTATCTTTTAATGTAGTAAGATGTATCTATATTTTTCTTAGGTTAATGAGAAAACTAGTTTTCATTGAGCTATTTAAGTTTTGTTTTAAATCAAATTCATAAATTCTACAAACACTTTGTTGGTTTGTTAATTGTGCAATCTGTATATACAACTAAAAATCTATAAAGAACTTAACAAAAACCTCGGGTTTTTATACCTCGAGTAAAAGCCCATATCAATCAATGGTCTTCATTTTGGTTCATAAGGAAACCTGAACAAGAACAATGCAAATTAGAAAATCTTTAAAGATTCGTGAGAGATAGTTGGCAAAATTTTAGTGACAAGCATCCTCAACCAAACTGTGTGAATTCTGAAAAATCATCTGTACAATGATATTTACTTTAACATATAATTTACTCATTTTATACTCATCCTCATTGAAATAGTTAATTTTATTAACTGGAAACTACTATAAAAGTTTCAATATAAAATTCTAGAAAAAACGTTTGACAGCGAAGAAGTTTAGCAATGAATTATTCTGATTTTTGCGGATGTCGTCAAGATTTAACATCCAAAACTTAAAGTTTCTTGAAAAAACTTAACTTTCACTTTTAATATGTTTTGAAGCCTACAAAATAATCTTGGACAAACAAATGGATTGCTTTTTTTGAAAACAAATTATTTATATTTATAGGTTTTTTAATGATTTTGAAAAAATCTCTGCAAAATGTGCTGTTTTAATTTGAATTTTAGAGTAGAGTCCCGACAATCCAAAATCCGGTAATCCAAAATTCCGCTCAATCCGAAATGCTATTGGGAAGGATAATGTTCCCAAGTCCTGAGTAAAAAACAGATTAAACTTTGCTTAAGGCGTAAATTGCCTTAAATTAGACTGCGCGAAATTTGCGGGAGAAATTATGCGAACGACGATCTCATGTGTTTACCAACTGCGGATCGATGAAACGTATAGATCGCAGGTAACTGTAGGAATAAATTTGCAAAAAATTTAACAGCTATGAAATTTACCGTCATAGAAACAGCTTTGTAAAATAAGCAAATGGCCGTTTAATTCGATCGCGCAAATTTACCATTCACGGCTATTCAACGCGGCAGCGGCGCGCTAGGCGGTAATTAGGCTACACGCGATCGCGTAGTCTTCATAAATCCCGGAAAAAGGATGGAGGTAACTAACTCTAGAAAATTTACCTTAGCCAAGCAAAGAAAACATACGGGCGTACAATTTAATCACGGGTACAAAGTATGAATAAATTCAACACTATGTTTTGCCTTTTACTGTTGTAAAAGTAAATCTTTCGTCATAAATTATTCGGGCCCCCCTTGGGCCCGGGCCCTGGTAAAATTGTCCGGAAAAACCGGTCTGAGTACGGCCCTGACCGACAGCATCAGTGTCGAGGCCCCGCCTCGAGGGTCGAGGCGGCTTGGAGCGTACAGAGTTGTCTGTACGTCTCATTGGACATACCTGCTAAAAAACCCTCGCGTACTGTTACCACATCATTGCGATCGACCCGAGCATCTGCTCATTGCGACATCGCAATGCGTGGCCTCTGTCCCTTTCGGGGCTCCTCAGTTGATGTTCAACCGTTCTTCTGATGTTCTCGGTTCTGGGGTCACTCGAGACACCCGTCTGTCCTCTTCTGGCGCAGGACGGACATGACAAAGTCAGCCACTGCGTTCCAGCTGACACTGTCCTGCAGCATCTTCCCCACGATATTGTCCGGGGTCAGATGACCGCCGACCGAGTCGGCGAGGGCAGTCCGTTCTTCGTCAAAGCAACGGCACACGAAGAAAGTGTGATGCACGTCGTCTCCGTCGTGTCCGCAATACTTGCACCTGGGCGAGTCGACCTTGTCCACTCGGTGGAGGTACAGACGGAAGTAGCCATGACCAGTCAGGAACTGGATGAGGTAAAAGTTCACCTCCCCGTGGTCGCGGCAAACCCATGGCTCCAGGTTCCTGATGAGTCGCCATGACCACCTTCCGGTCGTGTCTTCGTCCCATCGACGCTGCCAGGCGGCCATTGTTTGGCCACGGGCCAGCTCGGCAGCCTCTTCCCGATCCATCTCGGGAGCACGCCCCCAGATGGTCTTCTTCTCTTATGCCAGCGTCTCTCGTTGTATGTTTGACTGCTCATAATGATACAATGCCTACTATGTTTCTATAACTATGTATTCAACTTAACTATGAATATTTGTAGTTTGATTTTGCTGGCCCAGGCTCGGAGTCCAAAATTTTTTTTTTTTTTTATTTTCTTTTATGTTTGCTGAGCCACACTCTCGCGATTGTCTCGCGCATAATATGGTTTTAATTGACAAACATGTACTACCTTACTACAGCCTGGATCTGAGTCTAAAACTATTCTCACATTAACCGGACTTAGTACCTCTGTTATCGTGAATGGCCCGTGAAAAATTTCTGTCAGCTTGTGACTTATTTTCTTTGCTTTATTACTGGGAATAAACCTTCTATACAGGACCTTCTGACCTACGATATACGCCGACGGTTTGCGACCTTTATTATACCGTTCTCGGGTTCCCTGATGCGCCCGTTTCAACCGAGAAATGATTTCTTTCACTCTATCCTCGACCTGCTTGGGAGTTTGGTTTTTATCGAAATCGAGATTCCATTTCAATTTCAACGGATGATTTAACTCTCGGCCCAAAAATGCAAGAGCTGGACTGATCCCGGTTGAATCGTGTGGAGAAGAATTGAATTCCATCATGAGATACGGTAAATTTTGGTCCCAACGATTTTGCGTTTGTGAGTGATATATTTTCAAAACATACTTCAAATTGCGGTTTACACGTTCGGACATGTTTGAATTCGGTCTCGCCACGGATGTTGTTACGTGTTTAATTCCCATACTGAAAAAATACGACCTAATACTTTCGGACGTGAAGGTTCTCGCGTTATCACTCACAATCATTTCCGGGAAACCGTGTTGACTAAAAATGTGTTCTTTCAACGCCCTTAAAACATTTTCAGAGTTTCCTTTCTTTAACGGCAAGATCCAACTAAATTTTGAGAAGGTGTCAACGCACACGAGCGCGTAGCAACAACCCGATACGGATCGTGTCAAACTTCCAAATAAATCAATGTGAAGTCTTTCAAAACATCTTTCGGGAACCTTTGAATTTAGCAACCCAATTTGTTGATTTTGCGCCGGTTTGGATTTTTGACAACTTTCACACGACCTTACAAAATGCTTTATGTCATCAAACATTTTTGGCCAACTGAATTCCTTTGCAATTTTCCCGATTGTTTTCTTAATACCTCGATGCGCGAAAATTGGAGTGTTGTGGAAATACTCCATTAGCATTTGAGTCAAATTTCGCGGCACGCACACTGTGAAGGAACAACGTGGGTTTTTTCGATAATGCAAAATTCCTCTTTTCAAGCTGTAATTTTGAACATTTTCGCCGCTCTCTAATCGGTCTATTATCGTTTTAAGATCGGGATCCAGACGCTGCTTATCGCTCAACGAATGAAAAAATTCCGGGAAGTGTTGTAGAAAAATTGCATTGCTCGTCCGAAACTTGATCCGGTTTTTTACCCTCCTCCGAATTTGTTTGCTGATCACTATCCGTTTCGTACATTCGACTAAGACAATCCGCGACTGCATTGAATCTGGCACGACAGTGTTCTATTCGGCAATTATATTCGGATAGTCTGGCTTTCCACCTCACGAGTTGACCAGTAGTCTTATCCGAATTCATTACATAAAATATCGCTTGACAATCAGTTCGAAGTGTGAAAAATTTGTCCTGTAAGTAAGGTTTAAACCGTTCGCAACCCCATAAACAGCTTAAAAATTCTCTACGATAATTATCGTAGGCTCTCTCGGCTTTCGTGAGAGTGCGGCTGGCAAATGCTATAGGGACTGGCACACCATTCTTAATCATTTCTAATACACACCCTATAGCTATTTGACTCGCATCACAACTGACTACAAAGTCAAGTTCGTAGTCTGGCAAGTGAAGAACAGGGGGGCTGGTGATTGTTTGTTTTAATTTCTCAAAAGCGGCCATTTGTTGCTCACCGAAACGAAAGCGCACACCTTTCCTCTTTAACTGATTCAGCGGTTCACAAATTTGGGAAAAATTCGGAATAAACTTGCTGTAATAACTGACCATGCCGACAAAACGCTGCAGTTGCTTTAAATTTTTTGATTTCGGAAAATTCCTTACTAATTCTGTCCTACTTTCGTCTATATGCAGTTTTCCGTCCTTCACATAATGCCCTAAAAATTGCACTCCACTTTTTGCTAAACAAAGCTTACTTGGATTTACTGTGAGACCCGCCTGCCTAAGTCGTTTTAGAACAGTTTCGACGTGTTGTAAATGACTCTCCGCGTCCTTGCTATAAATTATTAAGTCGTCGATGAAATTCAAAACAAACTTAAATTTCAAATCATGGAAAACATCCTCCATAAGACGCCCTAACGCCTGCGAGCCAATGCGCAATCCTTGCCCAACTCTCTTGTATTGATATAAGCCGAATGGAGTATTGAAGGCGCTGTATTTTCGTGACTCGGGGTGCAATTCTAACTGGTGAAAGGAGTGATTCAAATCAATAGAAGTGAAAAATCTGGCATCTTTGAAATGTTGAAAAAGGTTGTCTACATTTGGATTTGGAAAACTGTCCATTTCAATAAATTGATTTAATTTCTTAAAATTAACAACCAATCTGAATTTTCCTTTTTCTTTTTTCTCTATTAGAAATGAATTACTACTAAATTCAGAATCGCTTTTTTCAATTACGTCCTGCTCAATTAATTCATCAATAATTTCCTTCATTTTATTCAACCTATAAGGATTCATCTGATAGGGTCTGCTACGGAAAGGTTTGATCTCTGGATTTATTCTAAGTTTGTAAGGTTTTACATTCGCTTTACCTATTCTTTTTGTAATCACATCCCCATAGTTAGATAACAATTGATTAAATTTACGCTTTTCCTCTTCCGTGAGATTAGCGTCCCCTAAATCTGACTTACTAGATTCCACCTGAGACTCATCTAAAATACAACTTACTATTTCGGATTGAGCAAAATTGAAGTGAATTTCGTTGTTATGCAAATGAAGTCTTAATTGGGAAAACTTACAAAAATCGTAACCCAAGAACATATCATAAGGCAATGTATTTACTACCCAAAAGTCAAAATTCCAAGAAAAAATTTCTATTTTAATGTGATTTTTTGCTTGTTGCTTTACTATCATTTTGTTTTTACTTGCTGACTCTACAAAATTATTTATTTTACTTACACTTTTTACACATTTTTCATTTTTTATTTTGTTAAACAATGATTTGCTAATCAAACTATGTGAACATCCAGTGTCTAAAAGGCTAGTGCAACTTATTTTTGGACTGAGGAAAACCTTGACGAGGGGGACTTTATTTAAAAGATCTACAGCTTTCAAACTGTTATTATTACTCAGAAGTGCAGGGCTAGAAGTAAAGTTTAAGGCTTGGTCCCTGCTTTCAAACCTTATTTCTTGTTTAAATGCACCTTACATTCCCTCGCTTGTCTTGTTGTCCTTCTAAATGTCTAAATGTCCTTCTTGCCCACATTTAAAGCAAACCCAAACTTTTCTATCTGAGTTTTGAAAAGTGTCTGTGCGCCTATTTTGGGGGTAATTCTCAGTTCGAAACCGACTCTGATTTTGCCTACTCGCGTTTCCTACATTGTACTGTACTGGATTGCTTCCGTGACCAAAATATCGCTGTTCCGCTTTCATTGAACTGCAAACCTTATGCGCAAGCGAACGCAACTCAAAAATAGTTCGTGGCCGGACACCAAACGCAAAGTGATTTTTCGTCGCCGGTTCGCATTTATTCAAAATGATTTCAACCACTTCAAATTCAGACAACTTAGTTTTCAAAGCAAACGCCACTGCAATAATGTTTTCGCAATAATCCAAAAAGCTTTCCCCGGGACGCTGAGGCCTATCTAGCTCGCTTGCTTCTATCTCTCGTCGCCTAAGTGGTGGAAAAAATCTATTTAGAATTTCCTCATGCAACAAATCAACAAATCCCATTCAGCGCGCGCTGAAACAGCTTGCAACCATAATTTGAACAAGGGCTCCCCTACTTTAGGAAGCAACAACTTAATTATTTCCGTCGAACAATTTGGGGAAACTTCAAATAATGGACTAAGCTCCTTTAGAAACCACAACAATTCATTTTCGTCGCTACCATTAACCGCACGTACTTTGCGCATTAATTCCATAATCACTGTCCTATCCGTTTTACTTATATATTATAAAGATAATTTATTCAATTAACGTCTTTTTACACAATGTAAAATGCCGATTGACAAAGAATACCAATACATAAATTTTATAATCAATTAAAATTATTGTAGAGATGATTTTTTAGTATTTGAATTGAGAATTTTACTGCTGTCAAAGCCAGAATATTGAGAACTTTTCCGTCTAGGTTAAATTTTTTCCAAAATTCTTGGACAAATTCCGGTATGGTCCCTCTTGCACCGATTAAGATTCCATATACTTCAAATTCTTTTATATTGTATTTGTCGGTGTAGTAGGGGACAGTGTTTTTATAAATCTTAATCTTTTCAGCATTAACATCTGTAGGTTGATCTACTCCGGTCTCAAACCTAACAGTTGGATCTATAATGATGCCTCGACATTGTTTTTTGTCAATGATTATGATATCACTTCGTCTTATTGAGCCATTTATTTCGGTTGCAGTCACTTCTTCATAAACTTCGTATTTCTTTGTAGCTCTAAACTGGTCTGCAATAATTCTTCTGATTGAGTGATGTCTTGTGTTTCGAAGTAGGTCACTGTACGGACATTTTCCAAGAACATGGGCTAAAGATTCAGGTATATGTATTTCTCAATGCCGGGACAATGCCGGCACTGGTGCCCATCCTTGGACCGTCCGTGTAAGCTACGAACAGGTGCCACATCCTTTGTCATTTTAAGATAATATTTATATTCAGACTCAGTCAATCCATTGCATTTGACTAGGTTTTTATTTATTTTTGGACACTCTTTATATAGGACAACTCCTTTACCCTTGTAGGGGAGTTTACTCCATTTTTCAAACTCAAATTCCTTTAATTTTTCGCGTAGTATTCTTGTTGATATACTAGATTGTCCTTCTTTGTGTAGTCCAATTTTTTGTAGGCAGTAAATTTCTTCAAGGTCAAATCTTTTTTAATTATTTAGGTACTTATTTTTGGTATTTTTTAAAACACGGCATATGTTAATGTGTTGGATTACCGCTTCCCACATTGATTTAGACTGACCCATTCCTTTAAATTTCGAAGAAGAGTGAAAAAATGCGTTTGGTGTGTCATTAGGTAAGTCTAAAATTTCTTTGAGAGCAGATCTCACAATTAAATCGATATCATTAAAAAATTTAGAGAAAACTTTTTTAAAGGAGCAGTCTGGAAAGGATAAACTAATGTGGGCCAAATATAATTATTCAAAACATATTTTTTTGTTCTGTTTTTAAAAACGGTGAGCATGTTAACATTTCAATTTTGTTTGTTAATGATCTAATATTTTTTTCAGGATCAAAAACTATTTCATTTCTGAAGTTGACTCCCAAATATTTAATTTTTTCCTCATAACCAATCGATCTGATTTCTGTTAAGTCGAGCAAATAGTTTTCTTGTTTCATTATTCCTTTCTCAATATTGATAATTTTAGTTTTAATAGGATTTACTTTTAATCCGATTTCTGAAAATAGGTTACTTATTGTGTTGTGTAGTAGTAGTACAGCATCTTTATTTTTTTCCAATTAGGACAGTGTCGTCTGCAAACCCTAATATACTTATTGAAGGGCATAAGACAATTATGCAATTGCTTTGCATAATTTGACCCCAAACTCCTCACTGATAGACTGTTCTGATATTTGATCTAATATATGGTTTACACATAAATTGTATATTGTTGGAGATAATGGAGACCCTTGTAAAACTCCCCTTCCGAACGCTATAGGCTTTGCTTTTCCTTTTCCACTTTCAATTTGAGTTACATTCTGTGTTTGTAATTGTAGCACTGAATTTATAATTTTCGAAGGAATAAGCAGTGAATTAAAAACTGAGGCTAAATGTAGATGGCTTACATTATCGTAAGCTTTTTCTATGTCTAAAAAAAGAATGCTACAGTTATCTCTATTTTTTTAACAGAATGCAATATTTCATTTAGTATTTGTGTGTTTAAATATGTTCCAGGAACATTTGTAAATCCTCCTTGAAATTGGTTGAATGAGACATATTATTTTAAGCGCTGGTCAAGGATTTTCTCATAAATTCTTCTTAATATCGTAGTCGCTCAGAGTGGAAGGTCGTGCCGCGTGTGCTCCGTGTTCAAGGTCACGCGCTACTCGTGTTGTACGGAACGTTTGCAAGTTCTAGTTGGCAGTATTATTAAATTAATTAGTTTTTTGAAAACGTGTCTGTGTTAATTTTGTAATGTCGGGCAACTGTGGCGAGTGCGGAACCGCTGTCGATGTGCAGGACAGTATTAAGTGTTCGGGAACATGTGACTGCTTGTTTCATACAGAGTGTGTACCATCGGCCAATGTAAAAACTCGTAGTAACAAAAAGGAGTGGATCTGTGATAAATGTAAAAAATCTAGTATTAAACCTAAAACATCGGTGCCGCCGGAGGCGGGAGTTACTCCAGAGGCTTTGGTAAAAACATTACAAGCATTTAAAGAAGAAGTTCTGGCGGAGATTAAAACCTATTCTGCCCGGTTTGAAGGGTTTAAAGAATCCCTAAGTATGTTCTCACATATTGTGGATAAGGCTACGAAGTTGATAGAGGAAACTAATAAACGCTCAAGCAAGATAGAGAAGGAAAACCAACAGCTTCGTGAGAAAAACGTTGAACTTCAAGGAACTGTTAAGGACTTACAAGTGCGAATGCGAAACATCGAACAGTACTCCCGGAAGAATAATATAGAAATATCAGGAATTCCAACATCTACGGGAGAAGATGTTTTTGAGTTACTGAAGGACGTAGGCGCAGCGATTGGAGTTGAGATGAAGAAGGAAGAGATTCAAGCCGCCCATAGAGTCCCAAGTTTCAAGAAGGACAGGATGCAGCCCTTGGTGGTCCAGTTTACTTCCAGGACAACGAGGAACACATGGTTGACAGCATACCGCCAGCATAGGGACCTGACAGCAGCCACCATCAACCAAAGCTTCCCGCAGCGCAAAGTGTTTATAAATGAACACCTAACGCCGGAAAATAAGGTACTCCTCGCGCGCACAAAAGAAGTAGGAAGAGGGCAAGGATTTAAATTTGTATGGTGTAAAGAGGGAAAAGTTTTTGTCAGAAAAAATGAAGGAGAAAAATGTATAAAAATTGAAAGATGATCTGGCTAAGATGAAATAAGAGGCATGCTTTATTGAGTCGTTTAATTCATGTAGCTAATTCACGTTTAGTTAGCTGGTTATTGTAGTTTTTTATTACCTAGGTAATTAAAAATAATTAAAGCAAAAATATATGAGTAATAAAACAGAATGGCCAGTTTTTAGTGAAATAAAGAGTGATTTTTTTAGAAGTAAGTCAAAAGATACCTTGTCCGTTATTCATTTGAACGTTAGGAGTTTGAGGAATAAGTTTAATCTTTTAGAAGCTTATTTAAACAGTCGAGAGGTAAATATAGATATTATCATATTTAGTGAAGTATGGGTAAATAGTGATGAGGTTGGTTGTTATCAGTTAAAGGGTTTCAATATTTTAAGCAGATGCAATGATAATTATGCTGCAGGAGGTATTATTGTTTATATCAGGGAAGATTTAGGCTATAGAGTGATTAGTAACGAGATTACGTCGGCGGATTGTTTAACTTTTAGCCTTAAATTGAATAATCAGCTGTTTACGTTTATTACAATTTACAGACTCCACGAATATACAAAACTTTTTTTATAAATGAATTAGAGCAGTTTTTAAGGTTAACAAGTGCAAATGTATTGTTGGTTGGTGACTGTAATATTAATATTTTGGAAGATACCAACGATACAATTAGTTACTTAGAAATGCTTCAAAGTTATGGTTTCATTCCTATGATTAAGCAAGTAACAAGGATAGGTGGAAATGCAAACTCATGTTTAGATCATTTATTTATTAAATACAAAAAAACTAATGTTTTCGATATAGGTATTTTTGACTTAGGGTTATCAGATCACTTTTTGATAGGCTTCAATTTTCAATTCAATAATAGTGGCCTAATGCCAAGTGTATGTTCAGATAGTATAAGTAAACATGTTTTAGATCGTAAAAAGTTTCAGTCTGATTTGTGTAAAACAAACTGGGATTTAATTTTTTCTTGTACGGACGTAAATATGTGTATAAAATACTTTTATGAGAACTTAAATAGAGTAATAGAGAAAAATACTTATACTAAGGTAATTACTAATAAATTGTGTAAGGCAAAAAATAAAAGCCCTTGGATTAACGAAAATATTTTAAAAAGTATAAAGAAAAGGGATAAGTTGGTGAAATTACTTTATGGAAGACCTTATGATATGAACTTTAGGAATTATGTAGAGCGCTTTAAAAACAATCTTAAGAAAAAAATTGATGAAACAAAACACAGCTATTATAGAAGTTTATTGAATAGAAATAATGGTGACAGTAAAGCTCAATGGAAAGTTATAAATGAAATTACAGGGAATATAAAAAAACAGGAATTTGACAGTATAACCCTAGAAAACGGTGTGTTATAGAGGACCTAATTTTAATTTGTCATGAACTTAACAGGTATTTTATAAATGCTCATTCACAGATATTAAATAAAACAAGCTGTGTTATCGATGTGTCTGACATAGATAACATGTGTAACTCTTTTTTTGTCGTACCTACCACTGCTGAGGAAGTCAGTAAAATGATAAATAGTTTAAGAAATAAAAAATCCTGTGGGGTGGATAATATATCTGTTGAATTGTTGAAAGAGATTGCACCAAGTATAGCTCATGTGTTAGCCTACATTTTTAACCTCAGTTTCACAACTGGAATATTCCCAACATGTTTAAAAAAAAGTATTGTTGTAGCTATTCAAAAGAAGACAAATAACCAATGTATAGATTGCCTAAGACCTATAAGTTTGTTGCCAGTGCTATCAAAGGTTCTAGAAAAAATTATGAAATATAAATTGTTAAATTTCTTGAATATTAATAACTTTTTTAGCCCAGATCAATATGGGTTTACAAAAGGTAAATCAACTGAAGGGGCACTATCTAGATTTGTCAAAACTTTATACAACAGTGTAAATAATAAAAATAAAACATCTGACAGTTTTATAGATTTTCAAAAAGCATTTGATTTAGTTGACCATATAGTATTTTGATTGCAAAGTTGGAGAGGATTGGAGTGAGAGGGGTTGCGCTGAAATGGTTTGAAAGTTTTTTAATCGGTCGGGAACAAATTGCAAAATTTAAGAACGCGCTTAGTGAACCTAAAATTATTCAAAAGGGGGTCCCGCAAGGATCGGTTATGTCTGGGACCTTATTTTTGATTTTTATAAATGATCTGTTACAACAACCGTTTATAGGGAAAATTACAGCTTTTGCCGATGATGTGGCGTTTAGTTATTCTAACTCAAATAAATTAATTGTTTGGGAATCGATCAATCATGATTTGGCTGTTTTAAAAGTTTGGTGCCATAAAAATTGCATGAAAATTAACGTAGCAAAGACAAAATATATTAATTTTTATTTAAAGGAATTTAACTTTGAAAGAGATATAGTTTATCACGATTTTGCTTGTAATAATAATTTTTCCTGCAACTGTCAAACATTAGAAAAAGTAAAATCTTTCAAGTATTTGGGGATCCACGTTGATGAAAAGCTCTCATGGAAACCGCATATAACTTGTGTAAACAATCAATTAAGGAGAGGTATCAGATCATTTTATTATTTAAGAAATATGTGTGATAAGCAATTGTTAAGATCTCTGTATTTTGCTTTGGTTCACTCTAGGATACAATATGGAATTCATTGCTGGGGAAACACTTTTCAAAACATTAGAGGTAAATTGGAAAAAACACAAAAACAGTTTATTCGGGCTATTTTATTTAAGAGAAGACGTGATGCATCGATGCCGTTGTTTAGAGAGCTGAAAATTATTCCATTGCAACATTTGTTTGTGTTTAAAGTTTTAAATATTTTTTATCAAAAAAGTGGGCAATTGGGTAATGAACATAGATATCGGCATGAGTATGATACTCAGAATTTTACTTTAGGAGCGTACCGGCGACCAAAAATCAATAGAGCCTTTTTTGAAAAATCTTTTGTATATCTGGGTCCAAAATGTTTCAATGATTTACCTTTTGATATAAAAAATAGTAATAACCTCAAAACATTTGCATTTCGTTTAAAAGAATGGCTGTTTACTGTAGACAATATTCAAGAAATAGTTAAAATTTTGAAGTAGTAACTGTTGTTATTGTAGTAGTATATGTTAAAAGAAGAAAAACCAGTATACTTAAGATTAAGTAATAAGCTGGTGGTAACTCTAGGTTCTAGCCACAAGATTGGAATTTAAATGATAAGGACATTCGCCACAGGAGCCACACGGTATCAGAGATAATTAAGGGACTGCGACTGATATCTATGTTGTTGTATAAAATGTAACTGCCATCAGTACCTGATAAGATGGCATGTTTTTCCAAACAAGGTTTGTGAGCTGATCTATGTAATGCATGGGTGGAAATAAACATTTCATTTCATTTCATTTCATATTGAACAAATTGTAATTGGTCTCCAATTATTTGCTTCGTTCTCATCACCTCCTTTGTAAATCAAAATAGTTCTTGCTTTTTGAAAACAATTAGGTATTAAGCCGTATTGGTGTAGTCTATTGTAAATCATACAAAGTATTTTTGCAACTCCTTTTATTTTTACAGCCCTCATCAACACTTTATCGGGTCCAGGGGCGGTATCGACTTTTATTCCATTAATCGCACTTTGAACTTCTTTCTCACAAATTGTGAAATTATAGTTAAGATCTATATTTTTCTTTTCTTCTGTATCAGTTTTGCTTTCTATCATCTTAATATTTTCACTGCTTGGTTTACAAAATCTTTTTTCAAATTGTTCTTGCAAATAATCAAGACTTATTCTGCATCCTTTGTTGTCGCTTCCTATTATTTTTCTCACAGCTTTCCTTCTTCTGTTATAGTACTCAAATTGAATTAAGTCGTAATTATATTTTTCTTTTCTTCTTTTCCTTTCCCTTTTTGTTTTTCTTTCAGGATTTGAAGATTTTTTATAATTGCTGTTATGAGGTATTTCTTTTTGTCTTTTCCTTAAGTTGAAATATTTTATTGCAGGATGTTTAGGGCCTGGTAATTGATATATGGCTGATGAAAGAAACTCTGAGAACTTGTCAATTCCTTTTAAAAATTCTTCATTATTTTCTTAATTTTGAAAAAAATGTAGCCAATATTTGAGTTCCGTATCAAGGATATTAGATCCAATTTTAGGCTTGCTATGTTCTTCAATTTCATCATCCAATCCAATGTTTTCATCTTGAGGTTGTGAATTATATTTATTCATAATATTTCTACGATGGATGTTGTGGTGAGCTTTAGATGTATGGATAATCAATCCATTTGTATTTTTAAAAGTTTTTCCACATTCTTTGCAGTTCTTTATCTCTCCGAGTGAAAGATCAATTTCAGTATTTATTTTAAGGGAATTATCGTTGCAACCATCATTTGGCTTTACATTTTCTGGAATCTCACTAAAATATAAATTTATATCAGCAATTTTATTGTGGTTATTCTCTTTAATCACATTTTTATTTTTATACAATTGTGAGAAGGGGGTTCTTGATTAGTTGATAAGATGTCTTCGTTAAATGACATATTATTTTCAATAATTTTAGATTCTCTATATGAAATAACTTGCTCATATATTTTTGAAACACAAAACTTGGATGTAAATCTTTTTTCATCGCAAATATCTTTATTTTCGATTAAACCGGATGAGACTATTTCCGAGTTGTGTATAACATGTGCGCCACATTCAGTGTGAGACCTCTGTCTATAACATTTTACTTCTTTAACGTCTATTTCAGTATTTCTATTGAAATATTGCCAAAACCTTTTAGCTAGTATATTTGCATGTTGATGGTTGTGTGGTGATAAGGAATCTATGTGATAATAATTCAGACTTGTTTTACTCACAACAATTAATAACAGAGACCAATGACATCCTTTGTCCATTTGTTCTGAGGTTCTACTGTTAACACAGTTAAAAAAATATTTATATTCTTTTAGTGCCAATCCATCAAATATGTTCTGTAGTAATTTATAATCATTTTCTATCTTTATAATATGGCTTATAGCAGGATTTACTATAAGACAATTATCAGGAATAATCAAATGATTGTCCCACCATGTCTTTATCTCACTATCATTTAGTTCAAACCATTTGTTGCTAAAATTATTAGATGTTTCTTTACAGTGACGTAATTTATTAAGTGGTTGAATATTCTGCTTTTTATTAACGTATGAATTCAAAAGAATACTATCTTTGTGTGTGGCATTAATGTGTGACTTTAATCTTTTAAAATATTTATTACAGAAATTGCATTTCTCTTTTTCACAATTCTTTACTGTGGTCAGGTCTGAGCCAGGGCCAGGGTTTGTTTCAATGTCACCACTAAGTATTAAAATGATTAAAACCAGAAACAGATTAGCGTTGAATTTACTGAATAACATTTTCCATCGATTTTTCCAAATTGTTTTGTTTCTTCTGTATTTTATTTTGTTTAAGTATTTGTCCTGGTTTGTTTTATCAATATAAAAAATCCATAGAGTGTTTGATCTTATTCTTAACTCAGGTTTTGGGGATTGAATAGGCTGGATGTCATCAATCTGAATATTTAAAATAGTTGCTAAAGCCTGCAGTAAAATGAGAATTTTTAAAAGTGATCCAACTTGTTTTTTGTGCATGGTTTATATGATATTTTATATCAGCTGTGGTACCTATAGTTAAAACTATTGATGTTTACATAACCAAACAAATGATTTTAAAATTTATATTAATGATAATTTTCTTGAATTATCATAAAAAACTACAAACCTTCCAGTCTCCAACTTAAAACATGTCCTCAATATTCACACAAAACCACCTATAAACATCAATATTCACTTGAACACAACAAGAAATGTAAAAAAAAATTGGAGAAAATTTTAGTCTGATTTCTTGTGTTTTTTTTTATCTTCAATCTCCCCATTGAATCATTCCGCGGCTGCATTAAATTTTCATTGTGAGAAATTGCATTGGAACTTGATTGTGGAACGCGTGGCAATTCATTACCCAAATCATATTGGACATTTCGGAATTGAACTGGATTCAATGATACGTTTCGAGTAGCTCTGCGCGAAACGTCATCTAGCGGAACATATTGCGTGCCAAATGAGGGAAATTCGCTTTGATTGAGGGGAGGGGGGTTTGCTAAAACATTTGCGTTTCCCGCTCCCGGAGAAAATTGGAGCAAATCATTAGCCGCGGGGCAAGCTTGTTGTTGGTGATTATTTACGCATGCGCCGGATTCAACATGTTGTGCTGCGGCGTCGCTGCTATCAAACTACAACGACTCGAGCTTGCCACCGGCCCTTCACCTGCCAGAGCATTATTAAAAATGGAACCCCGGGCCAGCATCCTAGCATTCCTATCTGCCGCTGTCGTTTGGTACGGAGGTCCAAACGGACGATTCATTTTATAAATATTCTTCTTTTAAATAATATTATGATAACAGATAGATAAAGAAATATTTTATCAAGATAACAAATAATAATTATTAACAAACAAATAAATAATAAATAATGTATTATATTATATGCCCAGTGATACCCAGTGCTTAAAGATTTTGAATTCTATCAGCACCTTTCTCGCTATCATTTATTTATGTAAAGAAAAAAAATTCCTTCCTCTCGATACTATTGTTTCACCAACAATAAATAATAAGTAAACAAATAAATAAATGGCTACCCATGCACTTGAGAACAATTTTTAGCAGAGTTGTGGAAGCAACATTTTAATAATTGACTTAAAGGGTTAGCCATATATAATTTAATGATTTATCTGAATTGTGGGCCCTTCCAGAAGCACTCATGGATAACTGATAGAATTCACACCTGATGGAGAGTAATAACAACAGCTTACTACATACAAATTTATTGAAGTCAATTCAGTTTACAATATTGGATGCATCCTAAAATTTATCCTGTTTACTAATTAATTGCCTTTGCAGCTCAGTTATATTGTATGTGACTAGTGTAATTATTGATGCAGTTCAGAATTCATATTGATTGTACTGATGTGATAAATGAACTAATATTGTCAGAATTTAAATCAGTGCTGCCATGGTCTTTTAAAATGAGTCTGCTATTGAATGTGACTAAATTGAACTTTGGCGATTTAATAGGTAGGTGGTACAGTTATTTAAAAGGTTATTATTGAGATTCCTGGGGCTTACGCTATATAATTTTATTGAGCTGGCCAGCTATTTAATGCAAAGGGAAATACTCAATTGTTTATCCAGCTTAAAACTGAGATCAGTATCACAGGGCCGCGGCTGCTGTCATCAATTTAGCAAGCCTGTAGTTGGATTTAATATATTATTATTGAGCGTGCCCAGAGCAAGTTAAGGAATCTATAATAATTGTTTCACTGGCTAACCACCTCCATCTTTGTTCTAGATTATCTACCTATTATTCCCCCGACTCATTGATAAATGGCAGTGCACTGAAAATTTTAATATTTGAACCAAACTGGATTATTGTGATTATATTCTGTAATTAAATTGGTATTGAACTGCTATATAATATTTTTTTTCTAAACTCTAAGGCTTTGACTCCATGCAAATTACAATATATCAGTCATGTTAAATAACAGGTTGCTTGAATTAAAAAATGAGATAATATTAAAAATTTAACAATATTAAATTGGTATCTGAACTTGCTACTTAATAAATTACTGTGATTAACAACTTATTCTGAATACATTATTTTAAAATCTCAAGCACTGGGCATATACTAAAATTAAATAACAAATAACAATAATAAATAAATAGAAAATTACTTACACATACACACATTTGGGGCCCCCACACTCACATTCATACTTAGCGGCCGGGAAAATCGCGAACCCGCGACCGTTGCAACACGTGGCCACGCCGACTTCCACCCTTTACAATAAATTATAAATCACAAACTCCGATTCACAAACTTTTCTTTCTGAAGCGCACTTTCGCGTTAAATTTGAAATTCGCTGAATTTGGCAACAGAAATTTATTTCGGGCGGACGACTGTGGCGAACTAATTTGCGTACGTTACGTGAGCGATGCTCAATGTCTCCCGACCGCTTCCTTCTGGCTTCACCGGTGAAATGGGCAGAAAAGACCGTTGCAGTGACTCAGCACGAACTCGCCTGTCCGCAGTTCGTAGTTCGTTTTCTTGGCTTTTGATTGGTCCGCCAGTTTGTTTGAATTTGGCAGGTTGCGGTTGCAAAGATTTGAATTTAAATTTGAATTGGCGCATGTGTTATATTTGATATATTTTATCAAATATCAGCACAGCCGTCATCTGCGTCTCGATCACTTCGGTACCCACCCGCATCGGAATGATCGTGGGTATCCGCCTCCCCGTCAGCATAACTATCTCCGTTTTGGAGAGAGCCAGCTGAAGGCCGTGATCGCGCATCCAGCCTTCCACCAGGCGTATGACCTGATTCAGCCTCATGGCCAACTCCGCGTTTCGTTCGGTGATGACCGCCGCCACGTCGTCGGCGTATCCCACGAGGAACGTTCCGTGTGGCATTTCCGTGCGAAGCAAGGTGTCATACGAGACATTCCAGAGGTTTGGCCCCAGCACCGATCCCTGGGCTGCCCCTGGACGGCCCTGGTTACGAAACCCCAGTCCGTCTCGTACATCAGCCGCCGGTCCCTTAGGTAATCTCTCACCATGGCGAGGAGGTACCCAGGTAACCTGAATGTTCTTTCTTGTGCGTTTGAACGCGCACTTTTGAACGCGTTCTTGACGTCAAGCGTGACCAGCAGCACGATCGGACGGGCCGCGTGGCACGCCTGATCCGCTCGTGTCACCGAAGTGAGTCGAGTGGCCCTCTCTGAACCCTTGTTGCCGGGCCGAGGGGTCCCCTGCCGCTCGCACTAGATATTATAAATCGCAATAGATAAAAAAAAGACATCTATTATAAATCGCAAAATAGATAAAAAAAGAACAATTTAAACTCTAAAGAATCAAATTATTTTTTATAAAAAAATACAAATGTTTGATCAAATCTTAATGTATTACATCACATCATATTGCATGCAGTAAAAGTAAAGAAATTGAAAAAAATAAATATAATCTTCACTCGATCGCCCTCCCATGGAGTGGTCATGTGGTCAGGCACTGTCACGATTGGCACCGTAGATGACTACGTTCTGGGGTTTTTTGTTAATTGGACATAAACCACGTTAAGTTTGTTTGAACTAGGCATCCAACTTGGTCCGGCTAAGTTCATTATTCAACGGTCATTTTTTTCTAATATTTAAAACTTATTTCCGTATTTTATTCTTATCAGGAAATGTAATAACAAAAACATTAAAAATTTTTAAAAACTTAAATTTTAACTAGAGGTTTAGCAGTTACGTAACGCTGCATCTAACCCCTCCCACCCTCCCCCATAACGGTTCATAACGATGCAGATCCCCCCTTCCCCTTAGGGGTGTTACGTAATTTATGGACGGCCCCTATTAAGTAATCCTAGAACTACTTTATCTTTTTTCTTTGGCCCTGAAGTGGCATTATACAAAACATTTATTGATGGTGCAACACTGAACACAATGAACACAACTAGTCATCACTAGTTGTGTTCATTGTGTTCATAGTTGTGTGCCCATCGGCGATTGCGAGATGTTCCGGTTTTCGAATGGTTGGGTTTCGAATGAATTTCATTTTCGAAAAGTTCCGTTTCGAGTGCTTCCAGTGATGCATACGAATGAATTCATTCGAAATAATCCATTCGTTTTGCGAACACTGCTTTTAATTTAATAAATTCTGTTTATTCTGTTCCATCACAGTATTTTACGGCAATATTTGATATTTATAAACTTTGACTTTAGTTTATTTGTGCAGTAAATGAATGTATATTGAAGAGATATGCATTAATTTGTAGGTTTCTCATAGATATGGATACAAAATTAAATACTTATTGTCTTTGGCCATTTCGAATGCAGAATATAACTATTCGAAAACATTTCGAAGGGATAATACCCCCGTTGCAGCAGACCTGCATACTCAGAGAATTTCAAATGCAAAACAACATATTTTAATCCAACATAGCGCGATTTGACATGTTTTTGTAAGCTCCATAAGAATAACATGGGGAATGATTATGTAGGTTTGCTGCTACAGGTATATTAAAACTGAGTGGTTTTAATTCAATATTTAGTAGATCTGAACTAGAAGAAGCCATTTACCAAGTTTTATCAAGATATGTTGAGAAATAAGCGAGATATAGAAATTTACTTATTTCCCCTAAGGTTAACATTGGGACAACGTACTGTATTACCACTTTCAATATCTCGGTAACCAATGGACATAGAGCAGTGATTCAAAATACTAAATTGTTTGTTTTTCAAGCTGAATTCAATGGTGAAATCCAAAATTTGATCACTTTAATTTTTCTATGTGAAAAACGCAAAACACCCATTATTGGGGAAGTTTACCCCCCTTTACCCCCCCTTCCGGTGGTCCCATCGGGCTGGTTTACGAACTCGTCCAATTGATAAGCACTTTGCATGTCTCTACCAAATTTCATAAAGATCGGACCATTTTTACGGCCGCTATCGTGCTAACAGACACACACACACACACACACACGCACACGCGCACGCGCACGCGCACGCACGCACGCACGCACGCACACACCCACACCACACACACACACACACACACACACACACACACACACACACACACACACACACACACACACAAACACACACACACACACAAACACACACACACACACACACACACACACACAAACACACACACACACACACACACACACACACACACACACACACACACACACACACACACACACACACACAGATATATATATATCTAAAAATTCAAACGAATGGTGTTTTTTGCTTCTGGGGGCCCCAAAACGAAAAGTTATCATGGTCTCGGGCTTAGGTCTTACCATGAGACCTACGGTAATAGCTTCTTCCTTATATAGAGGAAATTCGCTAAAACAATCGAAACGTTTCGAATGGTACATCTCGCAATCGCACATCACTAAACACAACACAATGGTGCAAAAATGAGGTGAAACCATGGGCGGATTTCAGGGGGTGCCAGGGGGTGCCCGTCACCCCCTGATTTTTGTTTGATTATTTGGCGGAAAAGGGGGGATCAATTTTCAATATTTATTGGAGTATGCGTGCAAATAGACCATTGAATACTGAATAGGAGTTTGAATTTCAGCATACAATCCTCATAAGTGAGGTGACCTAGCACCCCCAAAAATTAAGACCTAAATCCGCCCATGGATGAAACTATGTCTAAATCATGCTGTTCTTCATCGTAGTCGAGTGAATGAGATTAAATGATAAGTGGATCTTTATGAATTTATTAGAGTGATCTTTGAAAAGATTAATGATGTATGACAAATGTTTGAGTGGATGACCGAGAATAATCGACCTGAATTGAAGTGAATTGCATTAAACTGAACATTAATCAAATGTTTAAAAATAAGTTACTTTTGTTACATATGATGTTAAAGGCCTCATTTGAATTCTCTATGAGAACTTTTCTTACAATCTCTCTTTCCTCTTTCTGCAATGTAAGTACAGGGTGTTTTTTTTTACGCAATCCATTTTAAGATTGAATAATGCACATTAATTATGAAATAAGTACAGTATTGTTTTATATTAATCTTTTCATTTTATACGTCCTATTATTTAAGTTTGATCACAGTTTACATTATGTGCTCAAACAATCCGCTAGTGGAGTTTGTATAAAGTTGTGCTCTCTCCCAAAAGAAAATAATATAGTGGGGAATCCGGGGATCTTGGGGGAAAATAATTCTTCACTGATAAAATAATGTTTTGGGTTGCGTTAAAAACCCTGTATAATATGGTATGTTTAAATTTGAATTTTGTGTATTTGCTTACATTCTACTATATAGGTTAGCTTGTGAAGCTACAGATCCAGAATTAAGACATTTTTATGGATTTTAAGAATTGAAAATGGTTAGATCCTTCTTCATGTAAATGCCTAGCCTACAAAATTTCACGTAGATTTGTTGGTAGTTTAGGCATGATGGAACTCCAATTATACAAATCAACAAACTCACCAAACATCCACACATAATATTATAGGGATATAAGCTATTGATTCACTTAAGTTTAGCTAACGTTTCATGGTGACAGCTGACTAGCTGTAATTGTTGTTGAGGAAATAGTTTACCATGAGAGAAAATGAATAATTTTTGCTTAAGGATAATAGTACATTTCGTTACTAGTCCGGAAAGTGGCTGTTATCGGTACGAGATAGTGTTTCAATTACAAGTAATTTAATTCTATCGAGCACCGGTATAGCACTTTCGGACGAGTCACGAGCGGTACTTTCATCATACCACCTGTTATTTGATATTTTAAAACTCGTTATTACGTTAAAAGATTTTGAGGTTATATTAGTGTTATTAATGGTTACATTTCTGTTGTTTACCAACAAAACATATGATAATTCATTTGTTCTTTTTTAATATAGATTCATGTACATTCGAATCAACCATGATTATATTTGTATGTTTGTAAACACTCCTTAACATTATAGTACTTTTTCCAGTTTTTACATTACAGTTTACACAACCCGCCTGCTAACGGTTAGTTTCTATTACACCTGAGAGTATTTGAAAAATTGTTTAACACGATGGTATGATGAAAAATACTTTTCTTAAACTGATTATTTCCATTAAATTTAAACTAATCTCATTTTTCAAATCATAGTTTCAATAAAACTTTTTACAACTTTCATTACTAGTTCATTGTTCTCTATTTTTCCATAAAGAACTTCTTGATTACTTTTTACTTTCTTGAATCACAATCTCAAAATACCAAATGCCTACAGAATGAAAATTTTAAAATTAAAATTTGAGAAACTAAAACATAATTGGGGCTCAAAGGATTAAGGCATTTTGTGCACCCCGAGAGGTTCGTAACACGTACCAGTGTCTTTGCCGTTGCTGTCACCTTGTTTATCGGATGAGCTGCTGCTAGAGCTCCCAGTCAAGTACGGAAAGATATCGCCAAGCGCCTCGCCGAGGAACAAACCTGGAAAGTTTCAATATTTTAACAGGTACATATCGATGAAGTATAATAATGAACTGAGTCAGTCGTAATAAGTGTTGACAACTACACCCCCTAATAAGGCATACTCAAACTCAGCACACTTTTGTGGTAAAAAATTACTTTTAAGTGTTCAAATACAATTTGTTGAAAACTACAAAGTAAGTAAAAAAATACCCTCCCCCCCTCCCCTTGCAGCTGAACTAACTGCATACTCAGGAAATTTCAAAAACTTTAATAAATCATTCATACGGAGTTTTAAATCAAGTAAACTCAACTTTCATGAGTGGATTTAGCTCTTAATTTTTGGGGGTGCCAGATCACCTCACTTATGAACTATTGTATGCTCAAATTCGAACATCAAACTCCTATTCAAATAATCTATTTGCAGGCATACTCCAATAAATGTCTGTTCATTTCATTTGAAAACAACCCTGTTGTCATTTATGTAAATGCTTATTCAAAGTTATATTGAAAATTAATCCCCCATTTTCTGCCAAATAGTCAAGCAAAAATCAGGAGGTGCCAGGCACCCCCTGGTAGCCCCAGAAATCCGCCCATGCTTATAATCCCACATTGAGATTATTAATTTTCTCCATAAGAATTACATGAAAAATGAGTATGCAGACTTGCTGCCATGGAAATGTGAAATCGAGAGATTTTTTGCATCACTCCAGTAGATACCAACTAGATGTTACCAAATTTTATTCTGATATGTGGAAGAATAAGTGAGATATAAAATTTCATTTATATCACATAAGGTTAAAATTGGGACAACGTACTGTGATAACCATGAGCGATATCTCTTACCCAATGGACTCCAAGTAGCAAAACAATACTGTAAAAATATTAAAACAACATTTCTTAATACTGCCGACAATATTGTTTAGAAAATATTGATAAAATATTGTTATAATATTTTCTCAATATTTATTTACGTTGAGACAATGTTGAAAAAATGTATTTGTTTAATATTGCAACAATATCAATAAGAAAGTAGAGATGTATTAAGTAGTATATTTTCTCTAACAACTGGTGAAGTGTGTTAACGAGTGTTAACTCATGATTATTTTATAAAATTTTCGACTGTTAGTTTTTTACTTCAAAGCTTTGACATAGTTTGACATTTATTTAATGTTAGCACATGTTGTTAATTAGTGTCAAACACCTGCACCACAGCCATCTCGAGTAACAAGGCCGCAGCGCTGGTAAATTACATCGATGGTAAATTAATGGCAACAGCGCGCCTAAGAGTTCAGCTGATTTGTTGAACCATACTGTCTATGGCACTATGTTTTGTCCACAAAATGAAAGATAGTGACAATGTTAAGGTTCATGTAAACAAATTCATGGACATTGTAGATAAGCTTAATGAAATGGACATAGCTATTAATTCAGACTTGCTTACCATAATGTACGTTTATCAGCATTATTTGAGAACTTTAGAGTGGCTATTGAGTCTAAGGACACTTTACCTTCACCTGATGACTGAAAAATTAAGATCATAGAGGAAAGTGAAGCAAGATCATAAGATAAATACAAACAGGAGGAAGACACTTTGGACTGTAAATCCAAGAAGTTTCATCCCAAGAAACATCTTATCAATAGTAACAATCAAAACAATCAATCACAGTCCTACTCTAATTTCAAAGTTAAATGTTTCAAATGTGGTCATAAGGCTAATAACTGTAGGTCTAAACCTAATGGGTCTAGTTTTAAAATAAAGGCTGAATGTTTTTCTTCTCATTTAAACTCTTTTGATAAGCCCCCCCCCCTTCACTTGGGGGGGGGGGGGGTTGATGTTAGGGGCTTCTTCTTTGAGCCCCTTGCTTCTTTATATGAGAATCTCTCATTGTGCCTAATGATAGTTGGTGTGACCAACCGAAATCGATCACCATATATTTTCCATCTTTTTATGTATATTTACCATCTTGTATTTGAATACAGTGTAGGGTAGGCTGTTGTACCTTGGAACATAGTTTGCTCTCGATTATTGGTACCACCTAGCGGGCTAAAAATGATCTATGTTATTGTTGCAACCACCAAGAATGCGCTAGTGTCAGTCTGAGGTTGTTTAAGCAGTTTTGTACGTGGTTATTAACAAAACTTATTTCACCTCCCAAAAGTAAATGTTTTTCAATATATATTTTTTGTTTTTATCATTGATTCAGCATTTCAATGGTGGTGTGTTATTTATTCTGGGATAGTGTGTTTATTGATGAGTAAATTTGTATAGTAGCTGAATTGGCTAAGTTTAAATTAATATCATTATCCGCCATTTTAATTTGACACGCATCCTCTTGTTCCTTGGAACACAATGCTTCCCAATTACATTATGTTGGTTTATTCATGATTTTGTTTAAGAAATATCATGCTTCGAAACAAGGTTGGCGTTAAGAAGCCTCCAGTTAATGCAAAAAATCTGAAAAAAACCCGTAGAGGCTGTTCTAACTCCTCCAGAAAGTCAAATTTCAGGATCAGTAAATTTTCAGGATGTTAGTAAAAATCAGAGAATGAGTATGTATTCAAATTTACATATTCTGTCTGAAATATGGATAAATAAAGAGGAATCGGAATTTTTTAGTATTCCGGGATTTTATCTATTTTTAAATGCAAATGACAGCTATCGCGCAGGTGGTGTTGCTGTATTTGTTAAGGATTGTATAAGTGTTATCGAACAGGAAAATCTTTTGTTTCAATCTGCAGATATAATTAGAATTACATTTAAGTTTTGTGAAATTAAGTTTAGTATAGTAGGTTTATACAGATTGCACCATTTTAAAATTAATGTCTTTGTAAATGAACTGCAGGAATACTTAATTAAAAATGAAAATAATAGTTTAATGAAAAACCTTATTTTAATAGGAGATAGCAATATAGATATCTTAAATAATGAAAATCCTGAAATTGATAATTATAAAATAGTGTTAGCTAGTTTTGGTTTCGAGTCGTTAATCAATGAATATACAAGGGTTACGAATACGTCGAAATCTAGTATAGATAATGTGTACATACGTGTTATAAACAAACGTGTAGTAGATTACGAGGCGGAAGTTTTGAAAACTCAAATCACTGATCACTACATGACAGCTGTGCGATTGTTGACGGTGGGGGGGAGAGAGGGGGACGGCCGATCAGCTGACTGTCCCTCTCTCACTCCCGCGCCGCCGCGCAGCCGGGTCAGCTATGATAGACTGCTGGAACTTCTGTATACTGTTGACTGGTCAGTAATAAAATCTCAAAGTGATGCGTCAATTGCTTTCGATTTGTTTGAGTCTCAAATTAATACTTGTATTTCAGCCTGTACATTTCAAGTAAAAACTAAGGAAACACTAAAAAAACTAAAACCTTGGATAACAAATGAAATTTGTAATTTAATTAAGAAGAGAAATTGTTTATTTGAAAAAGTTAAGCATAGGCCATCAGATGATAGGTTCAAGCAGTATTATTTAAGATTGAGAAATGATGTAAAAAACAAAATTAAAGCAACAAAATTCTCTTACTACGCTTCTAAATTTGGATCTCATTCTAATAATCCAAAAGTAATATGGGACACAGTAAACGAAATAGCGGGGCAAAAGAAAATAAACAGAAAATTTTCGTTGAGCATAAATAATGAAACAATAAGTGACCCAAAATTGGTAGCCAATGAATTTAATAGATATTTTCTGTCGGTAGTTAATGAAATTGTTGGTAATGACTCGGTGAGTGATGATTTCTTGGACTTGCCCTGTAAGAATGCTTTTTCAAAATTTTATGAGAGGGATTCAATAATGCTTGGTCCGGTTTTGACAGAAGATGTAGAAAAAATAATAAAGTCACTAAAAAGTGGAAAATCCCCGGGTTTAGATGGCATTAACTCTAGATTGATAAAAGCCATTTATCCAGCAATTCTAGAAATTCTGACGTTTTTAATAAATTTAAGCTTTTCAACGGGAGTTTTTCCTAAAAATCTAAAAAATGCTGTCGTCATTCCAATATACAAGAGTGGGTCATATTCTACATGTTCAAATTTCAGACCAATTTCACTGATTTCAACCTTTGCTAAGATTTATGAGAAATTAATGAAAGAGAAAATGATTCAATTTTTAAATCAAAAATCCTTTTTTAGTAAGAATCAGTTTGGTTTTAGGTCGGGTCTCAATACAGAATTGGCATTGCTAAAATTTATGGACAACGTAACAGATGGAATTAACAAAGGAATGTGCACTAGTGGTCTTTTTTGGACATAAAAAAGGCGTTCGATACAGTTGACCATACAATTTTACTAAATAAATTGCACAATTACGGTTTTAGGGGTGTTGCACAGAAATGGTTCCGAAGTTACTTAAGTGGAAGACAGCAGTGTGTCAAAATTGATGGGGTTTTAAGTTTTATGGGAGAAATTAAGTACGGGGTGCCACAGGGGTCAGTTTTAGGGGCAATTTTATTTGTTGTCTTTATAAATAATTTTTGCAACGGAAACTTTAACGGAAATTTAACTTCCTTTGCGGATGATACTGCACTGTGCTATTTAGAAAACTCATGGGATTTAATTCACATTAAAATAAGCCAAGATTTAGATGCTATAAAGTGGTGGTTTGTAGTTAATAAGTTAGTTATAAGTACACAGAAAACGACTTACCTAAATTTTTCCCTCAGACAGAAAGCCATTTTTAGAGAGAATTTAATATATAAATGCAACGTTTGTCTTATGCATGGCGTAAATTGTGGGAATTGTTCAATAATAAACTCTTGTATAAACACAAAATATCTGGGTATCATAATGTTTTCAAATTCTCGACGTTCTCACAGTAAGATCACTTTTCCTATACAAAGTTTTAAAAATGTTCCATAGTAAATTGCAGGTTAGGAATGATGCTGAAGATTATAGGTTGAAGTTAAGAAATGCTGGTGCATGCTATGTTCCGAAACCAAATTTAACGTTTTTTACTCAGACATACTATTTTATTGCACCCAGGATTTACAACAAACTACCAAACAGTATTAAATCCATTGTAGAACATAGAAAGTTTGTTAAGAAAACTAGAAAGTGGATAAAGACAATCGTAAATGTTGAAGAGTTCTTAAATGTAGTTGCATAGGAATCCCAGTAATGTTTGTTTATTTTTACGTTAGGTAGAGGATTGCTAATGTTATTGGTGTCATTATTATATTATTTGTTCTAGAGGTATATGGAATGTATGTGATTCATTGTATTTAGGCTTGTATATTTAGTTTTCCTTGTGTAATAATGCTATTTTCCTCATATTCAAACGTATCTTCAATTTCACATTGTTTTAAGCATAGAGCATAGGATAATATTTATTTGTTTAGATAATTTTTACAGGAGATAAGATTTGATATTTATTTTGTACAGCTCCTGAACTCATTATAATTATTGAATTTTGTAAAGGAACCCCTAAACGGACACTATGTCTTAGGGGCCCTATTTTTCTGCATACTATTGTTTTGTAAAGATCAGCCTGGTTTTGTAGACTTGCTTATTTTTAATGTTATTTGTAATGTAATATACCAAAATATTGTGCAGAAAATAAAGATTTATTTATTTATTTAAATCCGGTAAAAGTAATTTGTAATAAACTTAATAAACCTTAGCAACTACTTTTCATTTTATTTTCAAAATATCCCTCTTTTTTACAAGGTAACAAGAGTATAGTGTACCTTAGAACAAATTTTATTTTATTTTTATTTAATGTTAAAACAATGATTTCTTAAAATCAATTTAATATTGTTATGACCACTATCCGAAAGAAAGGCTGTGTAATTTTTACATTATTAAAACAGCTATAATTAATTTTCAAAAAATTAAAATATCAAAAGTGTTTCAAGGTACAACAGTCTACCCTAAGTGAAAATATATTTTAAGTGTTGTAAGACGTCTTTTATTCATATCAAGTATTTAAAACAACACGTATCACGCTAATCAAGAAGTCATTAAAACATAAAGAGGAAGAATTTCTTCTTTAACAATTCATGCAACATACTAAACAAAGCGACAAAAAACCATCATTATCTAAATCTATAACATTGATAAATTTGAGTCGATTTAAAAATATCAAATATCAATGTTATCTAAAATATCAAAAATGCAGAAACATGCTACTCAACGAAATATGGCGATCTTAACAGTAACAAAGACAAATAAAACAGAAGAAAACTTTTGCACAGCATACATAAAGAATGAAATAGATTATGGACATAGGACATATCGTTAGCCTAATAAGCAAAGGTTGTAACTCCTCATTTTGCTGTTTTTAACATTTTTGGCCACAACCTTGGCAATAGCATTGCTCATTGGTCTCAAGTAAGGCTGAAACTAAATACAATCGATCTTGTGATGAAATGCTAATTATTAAAGAACATATCTCCAAAAACTGATAATAGTTTAGTGATCAAAAACCGTATCTGTGAAGTTACATCTTTTGCTTGTTAATAAATCATCGCTAGCAAAAGCTGCAACTCCATTATTAATTTAAGCTAAGAATTTTTATTCTTAAAACCTTTCTAATCATTACAAATAAATGTTTAATTAGTATACTTAAATAGAAATAGAAATCTCACCAAGATGTCCGAATTAATGATCAAAAGAAGAAAAAGAAAAGGACCATCCTCTTGAAAATTGAAATTTTGAGTAGAAAAGTTTATAACTTCAATAGTAGGCCTATGTGTGGTGAGCGTAAAACTCTTGCACTTTTTGATAAAGATAAAGTATGGTGAGTGTATATAAGATATCAGTAAAATTATTTTTGTCCGAATAACCAACTTTGAATTTGTGTATAGAACACCCCGTATCAGCCATTAAGATGGCTGCCATTAAATTTATAAATTGCTCCATAACTCCGGTAATAGTAGGCCTATTCCAATCTTGATAAACTTATTTTGTTTGAAAGGTATTCCTAAAATAAAACTTTTTTGTATTTAACATTTCTTTCTAAAGTTAGTAGTTTTTATATTATATTTGAAAAACCAAATTTCCCATTTAATTTCATAAGACAGCCTAATTCCTTTAAAAAAATGTGTTTTGAGGGGGTTTAAAAGCTCATAGCTAAGTGTAATATGTTCTACAGGTTGAAACCTTATACACAAAGAAATTTTACTCCAATTGATAACCTATTATCAAAATAATGGCCTCAAAAAGATATGCACAGAGGCCGTTTTTCCAGTTTGCCTAGTTTTTTCGGTATTTCTTGGAGTAAAAAAAACAAAGTTAAGGTGGAACTCAAATAAAATTAGAGGAAAATAACTAACGAACCGAAAATAATTTATTATAATGGTATAATTTTATGTTTTCATATATTTTTTAGGAGTGACCATAGACCAAGAAAATAAAGAAGAAGTAGAGATGAATGCCAGATTGTTTCTGGGGAATAAATGTTGTTGGGCCCTTAAATCACTGCTAAAAAGTAGACTCCTGTCAAGGAAAACCAAAACAAAATTCTACAAAACAGACCCAGACATAATAGCCCAAATAAAAAGTAGGAGACTGAGATGGGCTGGCCATGTGAAAAGAAGAGAAGAAGATTCAACGCTAAGAATGGTGTCTGAAAATCCTCCTTGGGGAAAACGACCACTAGGACGACCACGGCTGAGATGGCAGGACCAAGTATGAAGAGACATGGGAAAGCTGAGAGCAGAGACAGATGGTTGGAAGACAGAGAGAGATGGCGACTTGTTGTTGGTGAGGCCAAAAAAAAACTGAGGTTTGAGTGGCCACATAGGTAAGGTAAGGTATATATTTTTAAAGGTCGAAAGGTGTTTTTGGTTGCCTCATGTTAAGCATAGGCCAAAAGAGCGGTCTCTGATGTTTTCAATACGTAATAAAAACTTTATCCGTCGGTAGATTGAATAAAAAAGTCTTGAAAATGTTCAACATAATCTTATTATTGATAAAACATTTAAAAAATCTTAAATAAGTAATCGCCAAGCAGTATTTAAATTCGTTTTTCAATGATTCTTATAGTGGTAAAATTAAGCCTGGCTGCTAGCGCTCCTTCTGGAATTCGGAGTAAATCTGTAATTTTAATAATAATGCTCATAATGAATTCGGAGCAACCGTGGCCGTTGATAACTACACGTAACTGCTTCAAGTCTTTCCGATCAAACCGCTGAAAATAAATTAAAAATGCCTTCAACTATTCCATTTAATTTTTAAGTGTTTAATATAAAAATTGTATCGATTTATCATCTGAACATCTCAATAAATTTTTATCGGCGGCTTGATTGAAGAGATTAGTACACTTCTCGCAAAGTCGTGCACTTAGCATCTGCCATGTTTGCCCTGAAATCCACAAGCGGGCACTAGCAGGACTTAATTTTACCTCTAAAAATAATTTAAAAGCTAATTTAATTTAAATACTGTCTGGCGATTATTTATTTATGATTTTTTAATGTAATATCAGTAAGATGATTATGTTGATCGTTTTCAAGAATTTTTAACCAATTCTACCGACAGATAAAGATTTCATTACGGAACACATCAGAGACCCTATGCTTCTTTTGCCCTATGCTTAACATGGAGCGAACAAAAACACCTTTTGACCCTTAAAAATGTATGAAAACATAAACTTACTATTATGATCAGTTTCCCTCAGTTCGTTAGTTATTTTTCTCTTTTCTCCAATTTGATTTGGGTTTCACCTAAATCATGTTTTTTTCACTCCAAGAAACACCGAACAAACTAGACAAACTCGGAAAACGGCCTGTGCATATATCTTTTTGAGGCCATTATTTTGATAATAGTTTACCAATTGGAGTAAAATTTCTGTGCGTACAAGGTTTCAACCTGTATAACATATTACGTCTAGCTACAAGCTACTTATTAAGCCCCTTAAAACGCAATTTTTAGAGGAATTAAACTTTCTTATGGAATTAAATGGGAAAATTGATTTTTCAAGTATAATATTAAAACCACTAACTTAAGAAAGAAATATGAAATACAAAAAAGTTTTATTTTATAAATACCTCTCAAACAAAAACGAGTTTATCATAATCGGAATACTATTACCAGTGTTATAGAGCAATTTATGATTTTAATGGCGGCCATCTTTAATGGCTGATATAGGGGTGTTCAACATGATTTCAAAGTTGGTTCTTCGGACAAAAATACCTCTACTGATATCTTCTATACAATTGAGCCAAGTGGCCAAGCTGTATCAAAGAGTGCAAGGTTTTGGTGAAAATTGACGCTAACCACAAGTACTACAAACTTTAAACTTTAATTTTTTTTAAAGACATTAAACAATACTTTGTAATTTTAACAGAAGTAAAGAAGAAAAACTGTTATTAACATTTTTTGTGAAAACAGTTTTCTCACTCTCTTGTAAAATTTGTCTTTTTGGAGTTACAGCTATGCTCACTAGCTTAATAATATAGCAACAACAGTAAAAAAGCAGTAAGTTATCTTGGTTTTCTTACTCCAGACGAGGACAGAAAACACCCAGACGATTTTCATCTTCAGTTGGACTCGTGGACACTCTGGCGCTGGCGCTTACCTTCTCAACACTCAGTGGCACTAATAACCAGGTGCTCGTCAAGTATAATTACCAGGTGCTTGTCATATATTTCACGAAATTTATGGAAGTTGTCAAAACAAACCCATCAATCTGGTGTCACCGTGTAACGGATTTGCACCTTTGCACATATTAAACAGTTTTTAGTTATTCGATAATTTTTAATCACCTAAGCATAAAAAATTATCTCTAAAAAGTTCTCATTCCAAATTGCTGATCAATCTTTGTATGATTTAAAACATTCTAGCTTAAGGCAGAAGTAATAAACTACATAAAAAAAGTACAGCACTTGAAATTCTTAATAATTCTTAATACGACAGGTACCTCATGGAGGACGTTACCTTGAATATGAGTAAGGATGAGTGTGATGATAGTCAGGGCCGGACTGGCCATAAGAGCATCCGCGCAAATGCCCGGTGGGCCACTACCTCCAGGGGCTGCTGGGCCGCTTGGGGGGCCGGCCGCAGAGGCAATGCATACTTGGGTTCCTACCGCCTGCCCTCTCCAAAGCCCCCCTGAGTGGGCCAGTGTGGAAGTGCTGTGAGCCGGTACGCCGTACAATTCCCCGGGCCTAAGTTTCTTCCCAGTCCGCCCCTGATGATAGTGGCGCGATCTTGTAGCCTTGTTACTGACTAAGGTTGGCACGTTCCTTAGACAGGATTGTTAATTAATAGCCCAACAACCAATGGCAGCTGGCTCCAGAAACAACCCTTCAAAAAGCTACTAACTTTTCTCGGGATCGATCTGGCTACCTACAAGTTTGTAGGCGGGCACTATAACCACTACACCAACCAGCCAGTTTAGATACCACCACCAGAGAATTACCTAGAACTTATTGCTAAAAAAATTTAATCAAAACAGAATAATTATACATTATATTAACTAAAACAATAGTATATTTCACTACTAGTCACGAAAGAAGCTTACGCCTCGCAAATAAAACACTATCTTGCCCCGAAATAAGACTTTGGTGACGAGTTGTGAACAATACTTTTCAAGATGCATAAAAGTAACCAAACTTATAAAAAATCATCCAACATTTCATAATTCATTCATTATTTTACAAGCAAACACAATACGGCTGAACTGTGTATTTTTGTTTTTTAGAGACAGCTGGTTGAACTGTCAAAATAGGAAAACCGTTTGTTTGGGTACGGCAAAATTTTGTTTTGGTACGAAAATGTTGTGTATGGGTATGGAAATGCAATGTTTGGGTACCGAAAAAGCAGCTGATCATTATTGGTTTTGATGTAAGGAAATTGAGAGTTTTCGTAGATCTCAGCTGTACGGTAACGGGCAATTTTCGTATACAGAGTGATGAAAACAATTTTTTGTGATAATTTTGATATGAAAAGAGCACATTATGTGGGATCTGAACCCATAATTTTAATCTGAGGCATTCAAGTGAACTTAGTCTTCTTATTTATTGACTACTCTGGCTAATGAAAAATATCCTAAGTTTGGTCTAAAAATTAATTTAAGAAAATATGAAAAAACTTGATTATACATGATAGATACAACTAAATGGTAACTAAGATTTTTGAAAGACAAAAAATTTACCTAATGTCAAGAAATATACAAAATAATTTCAACATGTTTGTATTAAAATAGGCAAAATTCTGGAAAATATTTTCTTAACCATGTTAAATGTTCATTTGACAAGGCATTCAATTTATTTAAACGTGTAGAGCAGTGGTTCCCAATGGACGGAACCACGGTCCACATCCGGACCATCACCTGATTTCTTCCGGACTGCGAAACATTACAAGCCAAAATTAGACAAATTTGAAGCAGCACCATGCTGAAACGTCTCCATGAGTGATGGCCAACAGACACAAACAACACATTTTAAATACTTTGATTTGTCTAACAGCAAGTGCTTAATGCATATTTAACTTATGATCTCATAGTAAATTTATTTATAATAAATGTAGACTTCAATATTCTGGACATGAAATACTAACCTAATTTGATTGTTTTGTTTTAGAAATAATATCGCTCCTTTTTATTATATTAGAGGTTTTAAAATGATATTAAAAATATTTTGCAGGATATTTTGTTTTATTTGGTTAGAAAAGCTCATTCCTTCTATTAGCGAATTTCCTTAAAGGAATAAGCTATTACGGTAGTACTCATGGTAAGACCTAAGCCCGAGACCATGTTAACTTTTCATTTTGGGGTCCCCAGAAGCAAAAAAGACCATTCGTTCGAATTTTTATATATATATCTATATATATATATATATATATATATGTCTGTTAACACGATAGCGGCCGTAAATATGGTCCGATCTTAATGAAATTTGGTACAGACGTGTAAAGTGGTAATCAATCGGACGAGTTCGTGAACCAGCCCAATCGGACCACCGGAAGGGGGGGTAAAGGGGGATAAACCCCCCCAAAAATGGGTTTTTTGAGTTTTTTACATAGAAAAATAAAATTATCAAATTTGTGTTGGCACCATTGAATTCAGCTCAAAAAAACAAACAATTTAGTATTTTGAATTACTGCTCTATGTCCATTGGTTACCGAGATATTGAAAGTGGTAAACACAGTACGTTGTCTCAATGTTAACCTTATGGGAAATAAGAAAAATTCTATATTTCGCTTATTCCTCAACATATCTTGATAAAACTTGGTAAATGGCTTCTTCTAGTTCAGATCTACTAAATATTGAATTAAAACCAACCAGTTTGAACATACCTGTAGCAGCAAACCTGCATACTCATTCCCCATGTTATTCTTATGGAGCTTACAAAAACATGTATAATCTCGCTATGTTGGATTGAAATATGTTGTTTTGCACTTGAAATTCGCTGAGTATGCAGGTCTGCTGCAACGGGGGTATCGTTTTTCATGGGTTTTTGTGATGGTACTTCATTCTAAAACTTCTTACAATACAGCAAAAAAGTTTGATTTGTACACGAAAAAAATGTCCTACTTTTCCTACTTTTTGGCCCAGAAACTCCAAAGGGGCATTTATCCCCTACACATTGGGTTAGAGCGCTTCAATTTTTTCCCTAACGAACTTCACCTTGATATAATTTTGTAGAAATGTTCCCATAAATTTGAAGAAAATCGGACAACAATTGTGGCCGCTAGTTTCCGCTCTCCCCTCCAATTTTCAACTGATGTAATTTATAGCAGCCCCTAACAGAACTATGAAGTTTACCCTAACCATGTGTGTTTTGTCCTAGAGAGGTTTTACGGGTTTCAGTAGTGAGTGGATGTGTCAAACAGTCATTGCCATTTCTCCTACCACCCCTCATAAGAGATATTTGAGCTAAAAACCTTAATTTGAATGTAATCTCATCATTAATAGTAAGCAGTTGCCAGACATTTATAAATAGTCAAAGATATTATTTAACAAGTTAAGTAGGTATTCAAGAATAAATGGGAGGTGGAAAGAACAATTAACATTCAGAATAGGTGTGAGAATTTATTATTATTTTTCAATGTCGAAACTATACAGCTAGAGGGGTAAATCACAGCTGAACTTAAAAATAATTGTACAAAACACACAATGCACAAAACCAAACACACTCATACTAAATATAAAAATAAATAATACATGTGTATTAATTTATAATGAATACACATAGGAATGCTGCATTTGACACTGACGTAGGTTTAAGTAATTAAATTAAAATGCAGCAGCGAACATATCCAACTAAATTGTCATCAACAAGAACAGAGGAATTCAGTCTCTATGGTCAGGCAGTCAATGTTTAACTGAAAACTATACAGGGGTAACTCTAATGCCATAACACAACAATATGCTCTATGTTTGCTCTAGCTTTTGTTCGGATGCGTTTTCATATAATAATGCATGTACAAACAGATTAAATGCGGATAAAAAACATCAACTTCAAAAACAATGCACAAAATAGTCATTGTTAAAATTATGTACACTTACACCTATAATTATTTTAAAAATGTGTTTTAGTCCACGTTTTTACAAGGTGTCGTGAGTTATTAAAATTAACTACTGTTTAATTAATAAATGCAGAGTTTCAAAACAGAAGAGAATCTTATATACAATTGCCAGTTTATAGTCATGTAAAAAGCCTTTAAAAGAAAGTATTTATAACCCATATAAGTTTTATCTAAGTTATCGGTATATGAGAGACCAAATTCACAAAAATCTGCTCAATTAAAATAAATGGGTGGTAAAATTATAAAAATATTTTTTAAGAAGTTGTATGAACTTTTAAAAACTTGTAAATCAATAATTTAAGTTTAGGAACTAACATTCATAAATTAATATATACACAACTGGTATAAAAAAAGGAAAAAAATTGAATGGGGAATAATTGTGTACACAGTTTGAAACTTAAGCAAACTACTCAGATCCATATTGCTATTCGGTTTGCGTGTGGAGTGGCAGTGGAACCAGCCATCATATCGCATGACTTCAACTGATCTAACCATAACTAAGAACGAATGACTCAGTATGTGTAATGTCATGATGTAAAGGTTGAGCAGTCCCATAGCTTATATTGTTGTTCACAAGAACACTGTGACGGGTATTAAAAATAGAATATAAAACAGTTTTATCTGTAAGTAGTTAGAACATTTATATTGTTTGTTTGAAGATTTAATTCAGACAACCTTTGACACCGTTTATCAAAGAATACATTGATTTTGATAAAAAAAATGTTCCGATATTTTTTGATACTGCGGCTTACAAATATAAGTACAGGAAACATGACACAGAACGCTAGATTACACAAGTGCATTGTCCAAATCGAGTATGACAAAGTGACGTACAAAATATTGATTGTACGAGTTTCATAGTTAAGTAAACAAATATGACACATGTCCCGAATTAATCTCATTAACAAATCGGGACTCGGCTATAATACAATTAGATGATTCTCAACATAAAATTTGGTAATGACACACTTCATATAGTGTGATGTTACAAACTAAACCAGAAGTCCAGTTGTGGTGTAAAACGTAATATCAGGTAATTTGAGCAGAGTCGATGGCAATGGAGTTTGTAGTCCTTTCTCCGTCACCAGAAATTTTTATTCACTCACTCACACAGAAATAAATCGATAAAATTAATAAAGCCACTTTGTTCACTGGTAGAATAATAAACTTACTACAATAACATTCTTTGCATAGAAATAAGTGCAATGAAGTTTACAATAAATAAAATACATACTTAGGACAATGGATAAAACTTAGAGACGAATGAGAGCTTAAAACTAAGGTAAACAAAATATAATTTCACTGAGGAACATGACGAGTAACGAATTAAAACTAATTATACCGAGTAAAACTATACCGAACGAGTGGGGAAAACACTCGTAATAAAATATCTTTATGGAAAAATAGGCGAAAAAACCTACTCGACCAATCTTAGTTCAACTAGGCCTCGTAGTTCAATAAATAATAAACATCCGCCTCGAATGTACAATGGCACGACCTCAACATGAGGAAAACTCAAAGTCTCAAATTTGATTGATGCCTGGATTTAGATACGGAATGTAATTCACATTAGCATCCCCATAACTTAGCACCCAAAGGTGTCTTGAAAACTTCACACCTCTATTTACATTATCTCTACTGATAATAATAACAAAGACATTATTTCCCACAAATACAAATACAGTGGCTACACAGACTTTGTACAAACAGCTGGATACGTCTAACTAAAGGTTTCCTGTATAAATACAATACGGTAGGTGCACGGTGCCACTACAGTTATGTTGGAAGAAGAACACAATATACACGACTAAGTCCTGAGAGGGGAGTGACTAGAACTGGCGGCGCAATCTTCTTTCTCTCATTTTGATTCTTATTCTCTCTCTCGCTTATTGTTCCTCCTCCTCTTCGCTTTCTCCGTCCTGTCCGTACATGTCAGCCAGCTTGTCGAACCGAGGCCCCCACGCCCCGAGGTAATCATAGTCTTGCTGCTCGTCGTCCGTCCCTGAAACACAAGCAACTGTTACTTGCCGTCTGACACTGTGGGAATACAGTGGAACCTTGATAGAGTGTGCAGAACAGTCTTCTTATTGAGGGGCTCTTCTTAATGAGGATCCTGATATTAAGATCATTTTAGATAATAAAATCATTGTCAAGTTTACTGAAATCTCTGAAAACCCTTTATAACTAGTGTATTTCAGAGTGACCATTGCTAAATTGTTGGTTATAGGTATGATTAGTTTACAGTGTTGTTATTTTCCCAAAGGTAAGTTAGCAATTGGTATACAGTAGACGCCCTCTAGTTCGCCCACCTCGGGACCGGACCACCGGCCGGACTACGAAATGCCGGACTATCCGGATGTACCATCAAAATGTAAAATAACCCTATTAAACTCATTACCTATGTTTAAAAATCAACAAAACGTGTTATTTAAACATGTTTACAGTGTTTAATAGTCAAAGAAAATATTTCGACGTCTCTATGTTGAACTGTCATATTGCTTCACTCGTAGATAGGTACGTTTTTACCGATACCTTACTGAGGATATAAAGTGAACAGAAAAACTCATTACGTAATGTAAACACACATTAGAAATTTATTTGATCAAATTAATTTACACGGATTACTCGAATTATAACCTAAACAAATTAAAACAAATCTGTTATTTTCTTTTTTTATGCAAATTTTTTTCCTAAGTTTTTGTTTCATTATCACAAACGTGTGTTTACGTTTTCTACCCATTTGAGAAAAAAAATTTTCTTCAAGTCAATTTGTGCACGTACAACTTAAAATTACACTCGTCACGTCCACTCCCGAAAACAGTCCTAATTATAAACAGCAAAAAAAACGCTCACACGAAATCCCAGACCAATTCTTACTGTACCAGTCCTTTGGTTTAAAGGGTTACAACATAGTTTGTTAGTTGGTTGAGGTCAAGCGTGTCCATCAATTACAAGCTTGCCCGTAAACTAAATGTGACATAAAATAGTTTACTTCTACGGCCAGAAATTAAACATTCATGATAAATACTGTCGAAGGTCATTCCCGAATATAAGTCATCCTCCTAGGACCGGCCGGACTATCCGGCAGCCGATCCAACCGAAGCCGAACTAGAGGGCGTCTACTGTATAAACCAAATGACAGTATAAGGTGAGACACTTTTCCAAAATCATGTGGAATATACATGACGAAATATTAACACGTTCGCTGCTGACGACTCCGATCGGAGTCATGCCGTACTGGCACAGCGTGCGTACGACTCCGGTCGGAGTCATGGTACAGTGTTGTACAAGTTGGTCTACGTGACCTCCGCATTAATCGGGGATCAACTAAACTATGTCAGCATGTTGTGCTGGTCCTATACTTTATTTCGGTAGCGTTCTTTCGCGGTTCCCGCCACTAGCGCCCCTGGCGGACGGCTCCAGGTGCAGTTTCAGCCCCTGGAGTTTCAAGCGTTTCAGCAGTTTAGGGTCGCCTTGTTATGACTTTTCAGCAGTGAACGTGTTAAATTATGAAGCGATACAGCATGGTAATAAGAAAGACTCCTCTCACAACACATTGTTTTTAAAGTAGAATTGTTGATAACTTTTCAGATCGTTTTTAAAGGACCACTGAGCTGAGTCTGAACATCGATGTCGGACGCATCGACCATACTTTGACTTACCTGAAGCTAACGAAGACAAAGATCCCGCAGTGCTGCCGCCCCCCTCATAAGCGTAATTTCTTAAGTCATCAAATGGTGGAGCATTTGGATCACAATCTGCTCGTTTTTTGTGTTCTTCAATGAATATTCCCACGTTCGGTTCTTGCCCGAGAGGAGGAACTGCGAGAGAAATATAATTTCATTAGACACATTAGCTGGAATGTGAATTCCCTCCTTAAATAGGATTTCTCGATTTAAGGAGGGAATAGTTTCATGATTTTTCATGATTTTACTAAACTTATTTCAATAATAATTAGGAAGACATATTTTGGCATTACCGTGATCACAAGCCACTTTCAGAGTTCTAGACATCCTGACTGTTCATTAAGTTTATGTCAACACATTAGGGGTGGGCGAGTACCCGAAGGTCGGGTAATTACCCGAAATTTTACAACTACTCGAGCACGAGTCGGGTAGCTCCTACTAGCCGAAAAATCGAGTTGAGTAGTTAATTACTCCCGCCGTTTATGTGCGATCGAAATTACGTGTGATTGAAATTACGTGTGTGCGATTGAATTTTACAGCCGATCGCGAGTAACGCAAAACTAAGTAGATCTGTTTATCCACAATCGACAGATTCTTCATCGCGGCCGCTCACTAATTTCACAAAAGCAGTATTTTCTGTTCATTTGTGGTCGGCAAATACGTGCGACCGGTTTTTACGGCCGATCGCTAGTTTCGCTAAGTTTCATTTCGTTTCTTTACGATCGGAAAATACACACGGTCGTTTTTCGCAGCAATAATAGTAAGGCTACATTTGCCAATCGGCAAATACGCGCGATCGTATTTCACGGCAGATCGCGAGTTTTGAAAAGCTACATCTACCATTTATCCGCCATCGACAGATACGCGCTATCGTTTTTCGCAACCGTCCACGGGTTTTCCGTAACAATAACCTCAACAATATATCATTAACTCATAGAAATATGGATTTCAAGAGTTATCTATAAATACCATCTCTCAGAATTCAGAAATTGAAACCTTACAGCTACATTAAGCTCTGACCTTGCATTTTACAACTTCAAATTTGTTATTATTTATTATTTTTTAATCAAATTTGTATTCATAGTTTATCTTTTTAATAATACACAGCCTTCATTTCTGCTTCATTTGATTTGTAAAAATGAGAAGAAAATTGTTGAGTTAATTGGTTTACATAAAACAAATAGTTTTAATTAATTGGACTTTGAAGACTTAAAAAAAAATGAAAAAAATGAACTTAAAAAAATGAACTTTAAAAACAACTCAAAGTAAAGTTGTAAAGTTCATTTTTTTAAAGTTCAAAATGAACTTTAAAAAAATGAACTTTACATTACTTTTCACACCCTACTCGACTCGACTCGCTACTTGAGTAGTTGGCTTAATACTCGACCCGACTCGAACCGAATTCATAATCCACTACTCGCCCATCCCTACAACATATAAATGCAAAAAGAGAAATGTTCCTCAATCCAAAGACGCTTTGAATATTTATTCATATTTCATAAATGAAAAATTAATCATAAGTAAAAATTCAAGGAAATTGCCCAATATATATTTGAAAACCCCACATTTTAAAAACCTTATAGTGAAGATGGGTACTCATTTAAAAAAAAAATCAAAATACTGTAATATAAAAGACTAAAGTAAAGAATGTCCTCTAAGTTTGAAGAGGAATTGAACAAAAATTGGAAATGCAAGGGTGAGAAACATATTTGTGAAAACTTTCTAAAAGACAACATACTGTATTTGGCTAATCCACAATCTTGGGAATAACTCGGTTATAATACCAGGATTGTATGGACCCCGGTAGCAAAAAGTGACTTTTGGAGAACCCTACAGTCAGTATTTTCAAGGACCCGGCGGCATTATTCGCATGGTGTTGTTTATGAAAAATATCATAGTAAATCAATCAAAACAATACAGTAGAGTCCCACAAACCCGGACTAATGTGGACCGAACTGTGTCCGGGTTTGTGAGAATTCCGAGTTATCGGGAAATGAGTAAAAATAAGAAAAAATAAGAGTAGTTTCTGTTATTACTATAAGAAATCATTTATTTATTGCATAGTAAAAAATATAAAAACTATATTAGTTACAAAAAAACTTAAGATAAACTAAAACTGTTTTAAATGTGTCACACTGTGCTCTGGCCTTGAATCTCAATGCACTTTATTGCTCTGACAGGCTTTCCGAGTTATCCAGAATTCCGGTTTATCGAAGTCCGGGTTTGCGGGACTCTACTGTAATCTAAAGAAATTTAGTCATGATCTGAATTACTAATAAATATGTCTCAAGAATCTTTGAAATCTAGTAAAGTTAACATAATATAATGTTGCCAAAATTTGTGTTTTAAATCTGGTTTACATTGGTCAAGTAACTCGGCCGAGTTGCTAGGATCAGCTGATTCTCATAATTTAGTATTGTCAACTCGCTCGCTACTCAACTCGCCCGTTTGTCAAGGTCAGTTTACTTCGGTCGAGTATTGCCCCTCCATCCACTCACCCTCCTAATCCATTGATATAAACCGGCCTTTACAGCAGTATAATTGTAAAAACCCAAAAGTAAATTAAAACAAAATTATAATATTTTAATAAACTGGAAGAAATTGGAGTACTTCAAGATCAAATGGAGGGCTTTTGCAGAATCTTTTTTCAAAATAAGAACTTTCAGAGGATTTGAAGGACCAGTTGATATTCTTTATGAGAAAAAGGCCAAATATTTTAGCAGTTTAATTGAACTATATTATAGTTATTTATGTATTAGAAGCGCAAAGTATGTCATTGCAGCTCGAGAATTGTAGATGGCTGCACGAAGCGTTAGCTGAGTGTGGCTAAACATTTAGAGAGTGGCAATGACTATTTGTGCTCTTAATACACACAATATTTTTCCTACCACCATTATTTAAACAGTTTAACTTATTAACTAACCTGTACACAAAAGTTCATTGAGGTAATGTTTGCTTATTCTCTTGGAACAAACCAGAAGTTGAGGAAGGTACGGTGACAATGACATCAGCTGACTTAGAACAAGGCAATAAGAATTTAGAATACGGTGTCATGGGATCTCCGACCAATAGAAACTGGTCTGTGGTGTTTGACGTCATAGTTATCGCTCTTGTTCGCCACCTTAACCTATTCTACATTTCAAGTGACTCTGATTTAGCGACTGGGAATGAAATGGGGGCGGAAATAAACCATTTTGCGTCCTCTTTTTAAGTGTGGCAATGTGATTATTTCCATGCAGTGGTAGGAACTCACAGGCCAGTTTGGGAGCCATCTCCGGGAGCGGGCCGCCGATGGGTATCTGCAGCGGAGTGATGTCGAAGGCGGTCATGTCGTCCTCGCCGCCGCCCTCGTCGTCGTAGTTGATGATGTTCTCGCGCACGTCGTCGTCGGGGCCCGGGTACTTGATGTGCGCCTCGCGCCGCCGGTTGTACACCACAAACACCAGCACCAGGACTGCACACACACAATTCAATTCAATTTTGTAATCTCTTTATTCATAATAGTACAGAGTATACATGAATAGTGTCATTTCTTGTCATTAATCTTACACACATTTATTTAAACATTACAACAATTCATTTGGAGAAACTGATTAAAAACTAACATAGACAATATACCTTAACTTCCTCAGCATTATATTTTTATAGCTAATAATTCATCAAGTGAATATAATGCTTTGTTGATGAGGAATACCTTCAGCTCCCTCCTGAATTTTGCTGAGTCATTCACCAATTTAATTTCGTTTGGAATTTTATTGAAAAATTTGGAGCCGATATAAATTGGTTTTTTACAGTAAAGTTCCAATCTGCGGCTGTTGAAAGCAATATTTGATTTGTTCCTTGTATTATATCGGTGGTTTTCACCAGTTAATGCCAATTGAGGAAATCTCGTTTTGATAGAAAAAACTGTTTCATAGACGTATAGTCTGTAAACTGTCAATGCTGTGAGAGCATTGACACACAGCCAAAAAAAAGAAAAAACCGTGAGCACCGTGAAATAAATGAAAAATTAATCATAAGTAAAAATTCAAGGAAATTGCCCAATATATATTTGAAAACCTCACATTTTGAAAACCTTATAGTGAAGATGGGTACCTTGTTGTACCCAACAAGGGTACAACAAGGTACCCCCCAACCTTGTTGTTGGGGTAGTTGTTGTACCTTGAGAACCTTGTTTTGGATATATTTAATGATTTTAAATGTTCTTTTACTGAAGATTTTGAATTAAAACCCAAAATAATTCGTAATGCTCTTTTTGCAATTTTGGAATAGTATCCAAATTATTGACGGATGTGGTTCCATACAGAAAAGAAATCGCTGAATGTATGTATGAAAAATATACTTTAAACACCCACGGAGTTGTGGGTGAAAAAAATGTGGATGTAAGAAATTACAGATTAGGAACTTCTGTAATAAATGTAAGACAGAATGTAGGGGTGGACGATTACTCAACTTTCGAGTAATTGCTACTACTCAAGTTGAGTCGAGTAGTTCCGACCATTTAAAACAAATATTTTTACCATTACGTATAACTACTCGACTCGATACTCGAGTAGTTGGCTCAATACTCGACTCAACTTGAATCGGCTTCAAAAATCAATTCTCGCACAAACCTAATAGATTGTGATAGAAAATATAAATTATGAAATAAGATGGCTTTAAATTTTATCAGTTTTAAGGTAGGGAAAGACATTGCTGTGCATTTTTTAACTGCAGTAATATTGAGTCAAATATAATTGCAAACTTAGTAATGCTGCAACAACTAAAAGTACCATGAGAGGATTCAGATAAAATATTTTATTAATTAGATTACTTTACTACATATAATTTTTAAACCTGAATACGTTGAAATAAAAAAGGTTATTTGTTACATTAAAATTAATTTATGTACATAAATTGGATAGAAAAGAAACTGTTCTTGTATGCTTACATAAGAGAGAAAATGTAGTAATGAATATGTAAAGTTCGTACGTGCATCTAAAATCATCTTACAATGCAGCCTAAGCCTATTTCTTAAGGTAAGTGGTAAGAAATTTGGTTAATTGTGATTACCATTGAGAGAAGAGTATATAATATTGGATCTTTGTTGTTTTTTTATGTAAGGATAATATGGTTGGCCCAAAGATTTTGCGCACATGAGAGAGAGCTGCTACTAACCGAGGAAAAACACATGCAATTCATTCGACTGTTAATTATATGAGCAGAAATTATAAAAAAATGCTATCCTGTTGGTTATTGTTCGTGTGAAAAGCAAAAAAGTGCTGCTCTCTTCTAGCTTATTCAATTTAATGAAGCCATTTTGAAACTAATGTTTTTAGCAAGGTACCCTCTTTCTCATTAATCAGCTACATTGGTCGAACAAACAGAAACTCTGGAGCAACAGTACAAATTGGGGAATAATGAGTCAGCCAACAGGGTGGTTAAAAAATAATTTAAAACAGGCTGTAGTGAAAAGAAATAATAGAATATGAAACTAAGAACATGATAGAATGATCTTGTCTCTCTCTGCTTAAAGAAAAACTGAACAAATCATGGTATTTGAGGGTTAAATAATTGTAAAAAAGCTAGGGTAAAAGAACAAAGTAAACTATAAGAGATGGCTTTCAAACAGAACTAAAATCGAACCTTACTTTTAGTTTAAGATTAGCTGGAAGTTTTCAGTATTTCAGCCAAAGTATTTGGTTGAAATCTAACCCCATTGTAAAAAGATAATTAGGTCTTGACTGACTAAAAATTTCAACATACTTCATTATGAAAACTCAAAATCAAAAAGATAAAATTGCCTTTCTTAGGCTAAAACAAAACTTCTCTCTAAATCAGCTCTCTCAGATTTTAGCCCAGTTCATTTCATTTTGATCAAAAAGCCATCTCAAGTAAAACCAACTGAAAGTAAATTGAAAATAAATAAAAAATGAAAAAATAAAACTCACTGAGCAACAAAATCAAACAGATAATGACAGCAATGATAAAGTCCTTGGAAGGCTGTATGATGCCGGACTGCAGCAGTTCCAGCTCACAATGCAGTCCGGTGTAGCCCATCGGACATTTGCAGGCGTAGCGGCGCGAGTCCGAGTAGTCCCGGCAGACTCCGTTGTTGAGGCAGGGCTGCCACTCGCACTCGTTCTCGTTGACACAATCGATCCCTTGCATGCGGAACCCCTCGGGGCAACTGTCGCCAACATTCACATTCAACGTCTACTTTACTGTGCGACACTACATGGTCTGTCTTTTTACTATTTGGGGGGTGGTGAAGTTTACATGGGTAGAAATTCTGTTTTGGTGAGAAATTAAAAAGGGTTGTCTTTGAAAGGGATATAAATGTATGACTGGTTTAACAGGAAGCTAAGCAGACCAATTGTAATTTTCGAACCGTAGCTATAATTTAGTTTAACATAGCTACATAGAAAGGATCCCAATTCTTGTCCATGTCTTCCAAAATCATTGTCAAAAGTAAACCAAACCACCGCCCAATCAGCAAAGACAGACCAGACACAATAATAAGGGAAGTATAACACCAAAAGCAGAGGGGACACTTGGGAGTGATGGGGAAAGGACTTCCTGAGAATGGTGATCAAAAGGGGAGCGAACGGAGGACTTACTGAGAGTGGTGAGCAAACAGACGAACAGAGGGGACACTAGGGAGCGAGGGGGGAAGGGTTTATGTAGAATGGTGAGCAAAAAGCCAAGCAGCGGGGATACTGGGGGGCGAGGGGGGAAAGGGGGAAGGACTTACTGAGAATGGTGAGTAAACAGACGAGGATGGCGGCGAGTGCGCCCATCCCCAACTTGAGCGTCTGCCCCTCTTGCACCAGCTCGCAGTTCTCGCCCCAGAAGCCGTCGAGGCAGACGCAGCGGTACCTGAGGCGCGGGTCCTGGTTGATGCAGACGCCCCCGTTGCGACAGGGGCTGTCCGCAGGCACTCGTTCTTGTCCGTGCAGCCCTTCCCGTCCGGCGAGACTATCCTCCCCTCGCCACAGCTGCGTGCGTCAGTCGGCGGTGTTAGTGGGGTCGAGAATGTTGAGGGTAACAGTTGGTTACAGGTGTTTGATAATTATAGTACTAATAGAATATATTAAATTTGATTATTTACTGTCTTCTTGATCTAAAGAATCTTTTTTTCAGGCTATAATTCCATTTGAGAAATAGCAAATGAATGCAGGGACAAACCCTCTGTAGCTAACTTTCATGATGGTGGAATAGATAATAGCTTAAGCTTAATTAGCTTAATTAAGCTGGTCAAAATTAATAGATTATCACCATCTCTTAACGAAACAGTGCCACTTTAATTAGAGTTGACAGCATGCATTCACCAACCAATATTTGTTAATTTCAATCTACTTTAAATTCATTCACTTTTAATTTGAAATTCCTAACATTTAGAAATATAAAAAAGGCCTTACACTCATCTCTCTAAAGCACTTGTAAATGTAAAAGGAAAAAAAATGAATTTCAAATACAGGCTCTGACAGAAAAATGTCGTCAAGTCTGCAACATATCTGTTATATAACAGCACTGAACCAGAAAACGAAAGCAACTTACGTGCACTCGTATTCGTTCCACAGATCCACACACTCGAATGGGTCGGGACAGATGACGTTGGCGCAGGGTTTGTTCGAAGGGCAGTTCTTCTCCAGGTTACGGGCCATGGTGGCCTGTCCCCACTGCGTCCCGTTCATTGCCGGAGGCAGCGGCAGGTGCTTGCCTTCCAGTCTGATGTCGTCCAGGCAACCTGAGATATATAAAAAATATGTAATAGATTTTCTTAATTTTTTTCAGTGATAATACAAGAGCAGATTTGAGATAAAAGAATTCTGCAATATGAATAGCCTTAATTACCCAACAACATTGTATTGTAATCAGATTTTACACCCACAAAATGTTTTTAATAATTTTTTGCTTTATAAAAAATTATTGAAAGTTTAAAAAACACACAGTAAATTGATACAAACTTGAAACACAAAACTAATGGACAGACAAAAAAATGCAAACTATTCCAGTGAACTAGTTCACACAGCACGACTGAGCTGTGGTCATAGACCCAGTGGGGGTGTTCATTGGAGCCTGATGAAGAGGTTTGTCACCTCGAAACCGGTAGCACATTAATCTACTATAAACTGGACCCCAGACAGAATTAGGGTAACTTTATACCATTTGACTTAAAATAACTAGGTGACTAACCTTTTCGTCTTCAATCCATAAATTTAATCAATTGGATGACTAGTTTCGGGATTCTATCCCATTATCAAATCCTTCGTCAAATAATAAAAATTAAACAACACACATCTTTGTCAGCATTAAAATCTTGACACAACACAAACACGGACAATTCACAGTACGAAATATAAACATTTAAAATTTACACGCGTGGCCGGCCACAGACACGATTCCAGACTGCGGGGTGCGAGCGTTGGTTAGCCGATGCCGACTTGATGACGTTGACCTTGGGGGAGGGGTATCAGCTGACTATCTGGTCTATTGTTCTGGAGCTCTCCTACTCTGTCGAACAGAATGTTGGATCCAAAATTTAGTTTTTCGTTCAAAACATCACTTGGCGATTTTTTAAAGGCCTTGTAGATCTCCAAGCTTTCATAAACGTTCATGACATTGCCCTTACTACATTTATGTAATATTTCTAAATTATCATTGCAGCTTTTCACACTGTGATTTTCATTCATCAGGTGTTCTGCGAACTTGGATCGTTGAGTTCGTAATTTAGGTTTAGGCAGATGTTCATTAAACCTTTTTCGAAAGGAACGACCTGATTGTCCTACATAAATTTTAGGACAATCGCTGCATGATAATTTATACTCCCCTGTATCGTCAAAGTTGTCATTACTGTGAACAGGGCGGGAACCATTCAATTTACGTTCTACCTTGTTAGATGTTTTGCATGCCAGAGTAATGTTTTCTTTCTTTAGTTCATTTTTTAGGGTAAAATGTAAATTACTACCAAATTCTATTGACACAAATTTAGAGGTGGGCTGATCGGGATATTTTTTGTTTTTCTGTTTGTTTATAATCTTATCAATGATGCTGCTAGGATAACCATTATTTACTGCAATATATTTTAAAATCGTGTATTCATCGTTGTAATCGTCCTGAGTTAGTGGTACTTTTAAAAGTCTATTTACAAAGCTGTTATATGCAGCCATCTTATGAGATTGTGGGTGATTAGAGGTAGCATGTATGGTGTGATCGGTAGTTGTGGGTTTCCTGTAGATTTTGTAGATAAATCCATTGTTGCTTTTAATTAATGTCAAATCAAGGAAATTAAGGGATTCGTTCTGTTCGACTTCCAAAGTGAATTGTAGATTTTGGGAAATACTATTTAAATATCTATTGAATAGGTTCAGCTGTCTTACATTGCCGTTGAAAATTACTATTGTGTCGTCTACATATCTCTTGTAGAATACAATCTTACTGGCATATTTATTATTTGCGGAAAATATATGTTCGTTTTCAAAATTATTCAGGTAAATTTCAGATAGTATACTAGATAGAGGAGAGCCCATAGCTAGTCCTTCTTCCTGTAAATAGAATTTTTCATTGAAGGTAAAATAGTTTTGTTCTAAAACTATTTTAAGCAGATTAATTAGCTCATCTATGGCATCGGGGCTTAACTCAGAATTAATTAAGCCATGAATGAACATGAAGTCATGAACGTTTATGAAAGCTTGGAGATCTACAAGGCCTTTAAAAAATCGCCAAGTGATGTTTTGAACGAAAAACTAAATTTTGGATCCAACATTCTGTTCGACAGAGTAGGAGAGCTCCAGAACAATAGACCAGATAGTCAGCTGATACCCCTCCCCCAAGGTCAACGTCATCAAGTCGGCATCGGCTAACCAACGCTCGCACCCCGCAGTCTGGAATCGTGTCTGTGGCCGGCCACGCGTGTAAATTTTAAATGTTTATATTTCGTACTGTGAATTGTCCGTGTTTGTGTTGTGTCAAGATTTTAATGCTGACAAAGATGTGTGTTGTTTAATTTTTATTATTTGACGAAGGATTTGATAATGGGATAGAATCCCGAAACTAGTCATCCAATTGATTAAATTTATGGATTGAAGACGAAAAGGTTAGTCACCTAGTTATTTTAAGTCAAAAATCAATCCAGGAGGCAAATCATGAATAAATTTATACCATTACAATAGGATTCATTGGGTGATTCTGGCCAAATAATAGCAATATGAAGTTTACAAAAGTCGGTTGAATTGTTGCTATTTCTGCCTTGTGACTTACAAATATTCAAGTGAAGTAGAAGTAGAAGGTTCAGTGGCAAATGTGATAGCCCATTTTTAATTGGCCCTTTCACTCACCCCTTAATAATCACCTCTTTCAAATTTGATGCGCCACCTTCAAGTTTATAAATAAGTAAACTTAACTTTTAACCTTTTTATCCATTTCCTATTAAATGACCTTTCAGAATAAACTTGGCGAAATTTAAAAAAACAACAAACAGTACCTTTCTGGTAGTCGGCGTAGACCTCGAAGGTCCGGACGCCCGTGTACTCGGCCTTTCCCCCGGCGTAGACTCCCTCCTGCTTGTCGACGAGGAGCCACTGGTGGCCGTCGAACGTGAAGCTCTCGTTGTATCTGCGGCCCTCGCCGCCATCCAGCTCCAGCGTCGCGGACGAACCGTACCGGGACACCTAAGTGAAACATTTAATCTGTGTGTTTTATTGCAAATAAAAAAATCTAAGTGTCTTCAAGAGTCTTTTTGATTGTAATCCAACTTATGACAACACAATCTTACCAGTGACAAAACCAGTTATTAAAGTAAGTAGGGGTGGGCGAGTACTTGATTTTTGAGTAATTACAACCACTCAACTCGATTCAAGTGGTAATAACTACTAAGAAAAACAAAAAAAGTTAAGTAGTTATTCCCAACTTTTACCCAAAATTGGTACGCACGATTGAATTTCATGGCTTTTTCTAATAAAAATATCAATCTTAACAATTTTTCATTAACTGATAAGACAAAGGATATTGACAGGTATCAAGAAATCTTTTAAAATTCATAAATTGGAATCTTTCAGCTACATTTAACCTTGTAATTACACAACTTCAATTTAATTTTCATTCATGGTTTAAGTTATGTCTTGAATGCAATTTTGCACAGCCTTCATTTATGTCTCATTTGATTCTCAAAAATGAGAAGAAAATTATGAGACGTCGTTGTTTTTGAATGAGAGTTAGTTTAGGCTTTGACATTTTTGTATTAAGGGGGATAACTCCTACTTATCTGATTATGGCTGTGTCACTCGGTGCTTGCTCAAAAAGATTCCCCAGAATAAAACCCATTTAATACATAAAATTTATGACGGGTTTTAATTAATTGTAATACTGCAACTTACTTACAATAAAACAACATCAAAACTTAATTTTTACATGCCTCCAACAACTTATCGACTCAACTCAATACTCGAGTAGCTGGATTAATACTTGACTCAAATTAAAAAACCACTACTTACCCTTAAAGTAAGTAAAGGCAATAAGTACAAAAAATTACCTTTGCTACATGCCACTGTCCATCGTCGACTGTGATAGCACTCAGCCAGATGTCTTTCTCTTCTGTTCTTAAGCTGTTCAAGTTGTAGCGGAAGTGCAGCTTGCTGTCCTTGATCTGAATAAATTATGACAAAAATCAATTATTAAATTACAGAAGTTGCCATCACCTAAAAAACTTTGAGATGACAAATAATTTGATCATGCATCTATTCTTTACTGGCTAGTCCACTTCAAAAGGTTGTGAAACTAAATAAAAGCTCTCGATTTACACTCAAAGCAAATTTTCAAAAAAAAAAAAAAAATTCCTTATGAAATTCACACTCTGACCCTTTATAGGACAGAGCTCTATGGAAATTTCAGAAATACCATCTTAGTGGGTGTTGGTGCTAAAAAAAGGGTGTTGCTCAAACTAAGTGCTTCTAGGTGTAATTTATTGCATCAATCTTTTAAGTGCCCCATAACTCTGTAACTGCAAGGAACACAATAAAAAAGCCTTTTAAGATTTATAGCAAATTTAATAAGCTTTATTTTTCACTTTGGCACTTTTTATCTTACTACTAACAAGATAAAAAATCAATTTAAGTGCCCTGTTTTTGATAATTGTCACTAGGGCTTGCCTCATATTCATAAAGAATTCTGGCACACTCACCCCCAGCTAAATTTAAATTAAAGTGCAAAGTTTCAAAACAAGGGTCGCGGGTTTTGGCAGCGAGACGAGCGAGGGAGGTGGAGGGGAGTGGCAGTAGCGCAGGCGCATCGCCTTGCCCGCGTCGCGTCGGGCCACAAGGCGAAGGCGGCGCGAGGGCTTATCGGTGCTTGCCGCCGTGAGACTTAAGCCTATCTGATCTTTCTCAGGTATAATAAAATGCAATTTTTTTAGTAGGGGGGTTTAGGTATTCCACCAATCCTCCGATGTCGGAAGTTTGTCTTCGGTTAAAGTTAATTTTAAAATTTGTTAACCCCCTAATAATTTGCCGCCCCTGAAAATTTACCGCTGTGGGCTTAAGCCCCCCCCCCTAAATCTGCCACTGCCCGGAGGTCGTTGACCAACTGGAACTTGTTGCGCAAACAGTGCTGTAAATATCTCTGGCGGAGATCATAATTCTCTGAAAAATATTTTGGGTAGTTAAGGTTGTGAAAATAATTAAGCCCTAACCAAATTGTGTCTGTGGAATAAGACATGTCTTCCTTAAAAGTAATCCTCCGACTCAATAATTAATTTTGAACTCTGACGGGTACGTTATTAATGTTATTTCGATGAAATTTACTTGTTTGTGGTATGAAATACTAGCGCATTTACATACTGTTTATTATTGTGCGGTCATTAAATTGACATCAAGGAGTGGATATTTTTCATACTTTCTGGTGTATAACATATGTTAAGATTGATTAATTGGAATTGAAAAGCCAACCGAACCATTCGTCAGAATTGTCAAAGGCAGTATGGAACGTTCGACGAACATTTTAGCAATTTACTCAGGACTGAATTAGTGAAACTCACATGTTATTACAGTCATCATGTTACCAATATTCTTCTCAACCCGTTAACTAAATTTTAGATAACCAATCGATAGATTTATTTAGTATTTTGTAAAATTATCAAAAAAGTAAGACTGTATATTAGATATCGCGCATTACAATAAAATGCATTGTTCATATTACGTACTCGTCTCATGTTTTCGTGTCGCGTTCCCAGTCTGAATTTCAGTTGCGTTTCTATTTTTAACATTTGCGCAGCAGTTGCACCAACTTCCGTTGGATGTCAACTTCAAAGTCAGTATTTTCAGTTTTCACCTCGAAACTCACTTCATAAACCAGTCTCAACGGCCAGCGCTCCGTCGCGGCGTCGCTGCGTCTACACCGCCTCAGGCTCCTGATATTATTAGACTGTATCTCATCATGTGCGAAAGTAAACTGTGTCTATTTTGTCGCGTATCCAGTTATCCTTAGCGGCGCACAGACTAATCACACGTCTGATCGGGAAAGCGCAACTCACCCACTCGCCCAACTTAATTTTTTCAATTTAAAGGTGGTGTGGTGACACTTCAGTATAAACTAGATTTTTACGTTGATTGCAATGCTGGTGTCCGTTTTTGAAAACATGCATTCACTAAAAGGATATCGTCAAATAAAAATCCATCCCTGTAAATTTCTTATGTTTGTTTCGTATTTTCAATATTTTTTTGTTTATGTTTTTTTCATCTCTCATTATAATTAAGATATGTAGTTCGTTTTAGTCTTAAAATACTCAGTGAAATACCGGCTTTCATTTGAGATATTAGTTATCAACATCTGACAAGTGACAGATGAACTACAAGGCTCAATGTTTCAACTTAAAAATCAATATTTCGGAAATTTATTTTTGGTCAAGTAAGTAGGATATATCTTCGACTCAAAAAAAGGTATTTAGTTCGTTTTGGTCTTAAAATACGCAGTGTAGGCTTTTATGTAGGCAGTGTACGCAGTATGTAGGCTTTCATTTAAAATATTGAAACGTAAAGCCGGTTAAGCCGTAAACGAATTTAAAGGGTCATTACGACATAAATATTACTCATATTTTTAAATTTTATCCTTAATAGTTAATTATAACTCAACCTGAATTTTTTAGAATTAAATGATCACAGTATCAAACGAAATATTTTACTGATGTTTTACTGAGGCTTTTAAAAACATTTAGAACTCCAGACCTTTCCTGGAACTGGAGATATAGGTATTTATATAAACGAAAATATCTGAAAATTGTAATTTTATGTGGGTTTATGCGGTGATGCGGTGTGCCTCAGGCTCCAGATATTATTAGACTGTATCTCATCATGTGCGAAAGTAAGTGTCTATTTTGTCGCGTATCCAGTTATTCTTAGCGGCGTGCAAACCAACCATAGGTCTGTTCGGGGAAGCGTAAATCGCCCACTATTTTGTTGTGGGACGTTTTTAAAAAGTTCAACTAACACTGAGTGATGAAACGGCTGGACAGAAACAGTACAAAGAAATTATGTTGGACATCGTAGAATGCAATGTAGTAGTCAGTTTGGACCATGTGAATGCAATTCACATGGTCAACGACCGTAATTGTGGCATTGAAACCTTAAACTATGTTTCTCTTAGATTGACCTGGATCGGGATCAATGAGACAATAAAGCAAATCATGTAATACCTGTTGCCCTATAACAAATATGAACAGGTATTATCTCGATGGTGAAAACATTGGTCTTTACGGTTTTCATCGTAGATTTTCAGACCGTATAACAAATATATCAAACGCAAAAATAACTCCCTCTTATCAGTAATTGATAACAACAACAAATATAAAAAATAATTTTCGTATTCCTTTTAGGCCCCTATGCACTAATTAACAAGTATTTACAAAAAATAAACTAAAAAATTTCCGTGCAGGTAGGGGTCAGCATACCCCGTTTTATCCGTGCAGGAAAGAGTTAACGGAGTTATTGCAGTTTTTATGCGAAAATGTGATATAACTGCCTTAAAAAAACATGTATTCTTTTAGAAACGTTCCAATACCTTCGTCAACTGTAGTTTGATCTTAATAACCTTTGTATGGCCTTTTAGAATTAAAATATGCACCTTTGTGCAACGGTTTTATCTTTTTCACAATTTACGGTTTTTAAGATATATACAAAGTGGAAACTTGATACTCCGCACCAAAATAGGTCCTATTAGCCAACATATACGCACCTTGAAGTTTGAAGTTGATATCTTCAGTGCTTCCAAAGGTATGCAAAATCATGTTAAAAACACAAACCCGACACAACCATACCGACAGACGAATAACCGAGCATTTTAGGACCCATGTTAATAGGAACTTCTTTCTTAGTTTTGATCTACGTAACCATATCCCGAAGTCTGGAAGGGTTTTCGTAGAAACCCTGTTTATTCTACCTACATTTAGGGCCCTATTACCCTGAGCGGTCAGGGGCGCAAACGAACGCTTGACTCGTTTTGGTGCATTGTATTTAATAGGGCTCTGCGGCGGTGCCACCAACCTGCCTGAAAATGGGACAAGAAAAATTCAAACCAATACAAAGAGTGAGCCAGGGTGGTTCGGTGGCACCGGTTAGTAGAATAATCGGAGCCTACAATACACAGGGTGTGCTGGTAGAAAGCTTTATGTCCATCGGTTACAGATATATTTAAATCAGTAAAAACAGTACATTGTCTCTATGTTAACTTCATGAGAAATAAGTTTAATTCTATACTGTATCTAGCTTGGTTTTTAACATATCCTAATAAAACTTGGTTTATGCCTTCAAAAAGTTTAGATAGTTGTATATTGTCATAAAACCCCAAATTTTTTCATTTACGTTGCGGTGAACCAGCATATTCAATTCGTATAATATTATCCCCATGGGATGTAATCTAAAAAATTTAATGTGGGTTTATAGTTTGGATAAAACGACGCAGTTATATGTATGTTCTCATTTACATATATTTATTAGTTCTTAACCTATCCTGATATAACTTGATATATGGTCTCAATCAATTCACTTTTCCAGGTTATTGTTTTAAAACCAACTAAATTTTTATATGCCTGCAGCAGCAGCCTTGCATACTCAATCATCATGTTATTCTTTTAGAGAAAAACAATAATTTTTATTTATCGCTTATGTTGGGTTTAATTATGATCCTAAACATAAGAAGTTCACCGAGCATGCAGAAGTAGGTTGGGCTGCAATGGGTGTATTTGCAACTGCATTGGTACTAGTCAATGAGTGCTAGGGTAGAGTGAATTATCTCTGTGCGCTGAATGTCGAAAGACGCCAATTGGCGTAGGTTGTATTAACTGGAAACGACTAGCTTTATGTCAATTGCAATCGCATTTTTGATTCAAACATAAAATATTCAAACATAATATATTCAAACATAATATATTCAAACATAATATATTCAAACATAATATATTCAAACATAATAGATTCAAACATTAATTACATAACTCCAGTACCACAAACAATCGACCGAATAATTTGCTAATAGGATTACACAATTGGTCTACACAGATGGTAAATAAAATTTCGACATTCCAAGCTCAAACGCGCTTTTATTTCAGAGTTGAACTTTACTAGTGCGTCGTCAACAGCTGTAAGTCTTATTCTACCTTCACCTTTTGTTAATCCAAGTTACTTTTTAGATTCAACCCTCCGTGATCCACCTCAGCTTTGCTCACGCCATGGACGTCCTCCCAACGTTGATATCAATCCTGATCTCATTTCTCTTGATGGTGAGTATTTACGAATTTGTTTAAAATTTATGTTTCAAATCACTTTAATCATGCAGTAGAAACTAGATTCACCTGCCTTTGAAAAGTATAAGATGTTTCATAGGTTCAGAAAATAGTTTTCAAATGGATGTTTTAAACTTTCAAAATACGTACTATATCATGGATATAGTAGTCAGCATAATACAGTAGTCAGTTTTGTGAAGATCAACCAAATCAGCCCTTTAACCTACACGTTTTAAAAAACCTACACCTTGATTTAATATGGATTTTGCTCAAAAGTTTTCAAAATTTATTTATCTATACTCGATTTAATTATAACTTCAGGCCAACATAGGCAACATATACTAAATATTTTTCATAATTTACCGTCTGAATCTGAAGCAAAATTTCCGAACAATTTACCATCTCATATAATAAATGATAATAAATTAAAAACACCTTTCAAAAATATATTAAAAGTTTTTAATAGCTACTGCATTTTACATTGTTAATCAATTTATAGACCATTGTAAAAAACATTATAATGATGCAATAAATTAAAGGGGGAAAATTCAACAAACGTCTTATACAGAATATTAGGTTAAACTATAGGTTGTCTTAATCATAATTTTAAATGAAGATTTTTTTAGAATATATTTCAATAAAAATTATTGTAACATAGACATTGCTTCCAACTTTGTAAAATGTTGTTATAGCAATAAAATGAATTTGAATTTGAATAACAGTAAACACATCTTTTATAGATAGTGACAAAACTCGTACGCTTTAAAATTAATTGTACTTAATAAAAGCCTCAGATTGTAGTTCACTAAACATATGGTACTATTTCAACACCATATAAAATTTAAAGTAGTTTGAAAACCATACCTTTTTTAAAAAAAAGTGCAATGGCATTATTGCCATTGCACTTTTCAATGCGCTCCCTGATCGTATTATGTATGAAACAGTCTTCTTTATGTTTAAAAAAGAATTTGAGATTTTAAATAAAAAATGTTTTCACACTGTTAAAAACATATAGTCATATTGCATTTTTTCATATATTTTTTTGGTTGTGACGCAAGCCAATGCATGTTCTTATGTTTTTTGGTAATAAAGGAAATTTTACTTCGACTTTAACAAACAAAGACTATACTAATTAGGCTATGACATTATTTAATGGATATAAATAAAAGTCGTCTTACAATTATGATCTATATTTAAACTTACACTACACTCACACATAAGACGGTAAATATACATAAGATATGGAAAATGAAATAAATAATGGGAAAATTTAAACCCCAACCAGTAAATATGAGTATGTATTTTAACGCCTCAGTGCAGCGCAGTTCACCACTGGCAGTAAAGAAACGTGCTAACTCATTATAATTGCAAATGCTCATAAACAGGATACAAACGTTTTTGTACATGAAAAGTCATGATTAATAAATTTAATTGCTTTTAAATAAAAAAAATTCATTCCTTTGTGAGGGTATAGAATATTGAAGTTTTTTGATGATCCATTTAATTATTGTTGTTTACATGTTTTATTGTTAGCTTTGAAAGTGGTGAGTTATTGTATAGTGGATAGTGGATTTGTAAAATATACAATAGTCCTATTGCATTTTGTTTGTTGTTAATAATTATTCATGTGTTTTTGCATTAAATAATATATAATTAGACTTATTGAATAACATGATACACGTTGTTCTATTTTCTGGATGTAAATAGAATACGTCTTACAGCATATCGCTTGAATATTACACTTAAATATACTATTGGTCGCCGGAAGTCTTTAATGGAAGCAGGTTTCTGTAAGTTCCGCTTGAATCGAGGTTAACTTGTTCGTTCAATCATGTGACTCTTCACATTTTTTATTATGAATAAAGGCTTTCCCCCATGCATTCATAATATTCCCTTTCTTGAAATTATTGAGGATATTTAGTGATTTCTCAAATGATGAAAAGTAGAAAAATATTGAAAGATACATTCTTTATTTTAAGACACACATTCCTATTTTTCCTCAGTAGGAAAAGTAGAAGAATCACTCAACATCCTCAAGGATTGCGAGAGAAGGAATATTTTTAGTGCGCAGGGAAAATGTTTTATTGTTAACGAAAAAAAATTAATGAACGAACACAACAACAAACAAAATTTAATCGTACTATTGTATATTATACAAATTCATTACTATATATTGCCTAATCACTTTCAGAGATAACTATAAAAATATGTAACCATCAATAATTTGATTTAAATGAATAATCAAATAATTCAAATACCTCCGTTGCAGCAGAACAGCATTCTCAGCGACTTTAATGTTTAAATAAATCATTTATACAGTGTCTGAAATAAATTACAATCAACTTACATCCGAAAAGTTGCATTCAACAATTATCTCCATATCACTAACATGGGAAATGAGGATGCAGGTTTGCTGCCATGAAAATGTGAGATTGAGAGATTGTTTGCAATAATACAGCAATCTCAACGAAACGAAGAATCTGTTACAGAACAGATACCAAGTTTTAAATTCAAATTCCAATCCAAAATTCATTTTATTTCACAAAAATTAAATATTAATAATTTACATAAAATCCAAGTGCAAATCGCACGCGTGGATTTGAAACATTTTGCATTGTTTTATTAATTATATGAAGTGTTCACAGTCCATTGGTTTCCACTTTACCATCTTCGATCTGGGCTATCTTGACACAAACATTTAAATTACAACCATTACATTTATACCCTGAACAATATAATTTAAATAAATAAATACCCATAGACAAAACATAGACTTACAAAACTAAATAACAATTTTACCCTCAATAATATTAGCCTTTAATACTTTTTTTAATTTGATAAAATCTAAATTAAAGTCAATAAATGTGTTATTTATGTTATATATGGAAATAGAGTTATAATAAAACTGCTTTCTACTGGTTACTTTCATAAATTTTGGTACTTCTAATTAAATCTTAGATTAGCTTCTGGTGGTCCTCGAATTTTGTTGAATGGTAAAAGAGTTAATGTTCAGTTTTAAGTAGTTCATGCAGCAAAACGCATAAAGCTGATGAAAATCTAAAACCTGCAAAATGTTAAACAACGGTTTTGAACTATCAAATTTATTTACCCCAAAAATCGTTCTGAGTGTCATTTTTTGAGATACAACAACTGGATCCAAAAGTGTTGTAAAAGTGCCGCCCCAGTGAATTAAACCATATCGCAGTGTGGATTCAAACCAGGATAAATACAAAGTCGTTACATCGTCCCTTCTTAAATATTGGCGCATGTAATAAAGGTTTCTATTTATTGCTCTGAGTTTATTGACAAGATAAGTAATATGTTCATCCCATTTCAAACTATAATCAATAATGATGCCTAGATATTTTATTTTATTTACAATCTCTAATTCCTTACACGAACAAAGATAATTACAACTGTGTTTGTAACAAAATAGTTTGATTTCATTTTTTTTATTTTGGATTGTAGAATATTTATAAGAAAAAATAATTGATTTCGTTTTGTTTGAATTTGTAATCAGTTTATTTGATTTTACCCACTCAGATATGATCTGTAAATCTGAATTTACTGAATTTTCAAGGGCTGTAAAAGTGTCTGCAGATGAAACTAGGGAAATATCATCTGCATATGCTGTAATATCCGATCTGAGGTTTTTTTGAAGCAAATCATTTATGTAGATGACAAACATTAAAGGACCTAACACCCCACCCTGTGGAACGCCAAGGTTGTTAACCTTTACAGCACTCAATACATGATCAATTTTTACAACTTGTTCCCTGTCTGTCAAAAAAGAATTTAGCCAACTATACGCGCTGCCTGTGATCCCATAATGTTTCAATTTATTTAACAAAATCTGCCTATCAACTACATCAAACGCTTTACTAAAATCAATATAAAATGCCATAGTGGGCTTTACCCAAAGAACTATACTACTGGAACGCGCGCTGGTCCTACAGATCGAGCCGGAATCCGCGGTTGCGTCGGGGGCCTGCAGGCGCCAGGGCGGGGCAGGTACACAGGCCGCGCCAAGGCTCAGGCATTACGATAATGCTGTTGCAGCCTATTGCAGCACTTTAAATGCCTTGTAAACTCTGAAATACTGTCTTGTCATATTTCAAAATGAATGTGTTGTTAACGTTTGATAATTGTTTTAACCAATTATATTTCATATTGATTATTTTAATGCAGAATATTATGACTTATTATAAGATGTTACTGGTAAATTTTACATTTTCTTGAAAATTAGGGCTAAAATGTCTAAATATGTATTAGGTAAGATAAAACAATTTTTAAATATAAAATGTATTTTATTTTAAGACAAGTTTTACAGCTTATTTCACAAGCATCAGATGCTTAATCTACAAGTTAGAAAAAAAATTAACACTGTCAACTTTTGCCTTAACTTAGACTTGTTTGTGATTTGAAACGTTTCCTGTTTGGCAATGTGATGCGATATAATTTTTTAAAAATGAGCTACGGATTTGATCAACGATAATTTGTGGCTTCCATGGAATTCGTCATTGCTTAAGTGATTTTTAAAAATAACGCCTGTGAAATTGTTACATATTCTCAAGGTTAAACCGTTGGTAGTAGCCTTTTTTCAGTTAGCTTGAGAAAATATGCATATTAACGATTTTGAAAACACCAAAATGTGCCCTAAGTACTTTGCCTTTTGATTTAAAATCTGTAAACCTCGTGTGTGATCTAAGGTCATCATCACTTTTATGGAGCAATGTACTACATTCGCGGACGCGCTATCTTCTTGCTCCGTTTTAGTATCCGCCCGGGTACAAATAACGTAAAAAATTCCAAATAAGGCATTAAATTAAAGGTCTGAATCTCACAATTACTATGGTACCAATCATAAATGGTTTAGAGGCAGTTTACACAACGTAACAATCGGTAACCTAGAAGCTTGGCCTAATATTCCTTAGTTACTGCAACCACGGAATAAACTTGTAACGTTCCTACAATGTGAAAACTGTCTCTAAAACATATTTATATTTGGTACCATTGTATTTGTGAGATTCATACCTTTAATTTGATACTATAATTGTGTTTTTTCAGTTTACATTGTTTTTGTAAACATCAGTTTAGATTTGACTTTGTTTTTATCCTGGCGCAGCACGGATACATTCTCTCACAAAAACTAAGTTAATAACCAAACTACGGCTACTATTTTTTTTTTTTCAAAAAATATTATTTAAAAAATTCAATTCCTTAGCAATAATATCCACCGTTTTTTATTTTACCTGACCAAAAAATACAAAAAGTAGCAGCCGACTACTTTTTTCGTGTCAAGTTTTAAAGTTGAATAAAAACTTATGACTTTTTCTCATGTTTTAAATTAGACAAAAAATTATTTTTGAAATATAATTGATACTATTACCTGTCAAAACTAAAGGACTCCTCACATGCAAAATTTCAACCTTTTATCTCAGTGCTAAGTGGTATAAACTTCGAGTTAAGGCGAGAAGGCGGGAAGTCAAACCAGCATATCTACGATGGACGCGCCGACTTCGTGCCCCGCTTCAGCCCGCGCGTCCCTGGATGCAATCGAAATACACCGCTGCATGCGCCCGGAATCTACAACACGCGGCTTATGGGCAGCGCGCGTTCCAGTAGTATAGTTCTTTGGCTTTACCTGATCTAAATTTCTAACAATACTTCTAACATGGTTATCTAAAGAATTATCAGTACATTTGCCCTTCAAAAACCCGAACTGTTTTGGCGAAAAAAGGAAATTGTCATTAAAATACTTAACTAACTGAATCTGTACACATGTCTCAAATATTTTACTGATAACATTTAACAAACAGATTGGCCTATGGTTGTTCATAATTTTTTTATCATTACTTTTATATACAGGAACAATGCAAGCCATTTTTAGTTTCTGGGGAAATGTACCAGTTTTTACAGACAAATTAAAAATATAAGTAAAAGGATTGGCTAGATAATTTAAATTTGTCTTTATAGTTTCCATATTTATACCATCAACTCCAGTGCTTTTTTTGTTGGCCATACTAGAAATAATTTTTACCATTTCATGCACTATTACTTCACTTAAATTAAACTTATTATTACAAGTATTCATTCTAGGCAGAGGAATAAGATCTAGACCGAACTGACTTACAACTAATTCATTTAAGCTATCCACAAAAAAATCATTAAATGAATTGGCAATGAATTGTTCATTTCCCGGCACTTCGTATGTGGCGCCATTGCTAACAAAAGAGTCGGGCCGCTGACGCTCAGTGCGTACAACAGACCTCACGACCTGCCAGTACCGCCGGCTGTCACCGCGCCCCGCTGACGCTCAGTGCGTACAACAGACCTCACGACCTGCCAGTACCGCCGGCTGTCACCGCGCCCCGCTGACGCTCAGTGCGTACAACAGACCTCACGACCTGCCAGTACCGCCGGCTGTCACCGCGCGCCGCTGACGCTCAGTGCGTACAACAGACCTCACGACCTGCCAGTACCGCCGGCTGTCACCGCGCCCCGCTGACGCTCAGTGCGTACAACAGACCTCACGACCTGCCAGTACCGCCGGCTGTCACCGCGCCCCGCTGACGCTCAGTGCGTACAACAGACCTCACGACCTGCCAGTACCGCCGGCTGTCACCGCGCCCCGCTGACGCTCAGTGCGTACAACAGACCTCACGACCTGCCAGTACCGCCGGCTGTCACCGCGCCCCGCTGACGCTCAGTGCGTACAACAGACCTCACGACCTGCCAGTACCGCCGGCTGTCACCGCGCCCCGCTGACGCTCAGTGCGTACAACAGACCTCACGACCTGCCAGTACCGCCGGCTGTCACCGCGCCCCGCTGACGCTCAGTGCGTACAACAGACCTCACGACCTGCCAGTACCGCCGGCTGTCACCGCGCCCCGCTGACGCTCAGTGCGTACAACAGACCTCACGACCTGCCAGTACCGCCGGCTGTCACCGCGCCCCGCTGACGCTCAGTGCGTACAACAGACCTCACGACCTGCCAGTACCGCCGGCTGTCACCGCGCCCCGCTGACGCTCAGTGCGTACAACAGACCTCACGACCTGCCAGTACCGCCGGCTGTCACCGCGCCCCGCTGACGCTCAGTGCGTACAACAGACCTCACGACCTGCCAGTACCGCCGGCTGTCACCGCGCCCCGCTGACGCTCAGTGCGTACAACAGACCTCACGACCTGCCAGTACCGCCGGCTGTCACCGCGCGCCGCTGACGCTCAGTGCGTACAACAGACCTCACGACCTGCCAGTACCGCCGGCTATCACCGCGCGCCGCTGACGCTCAGCGCGTACAACAGACCTCACGACCTGCCAGTACCGCCGGTTGTCACCGCGCGCCGCCTCTATTTTGTTAGCATAATAGTTAAACTTAGCTTGCCTTAGCATACACGTAACTTCCCTGGATAAACACCTATAACGAGTTATGAGATCTAAACTATTTGGATATTTCTTCATCAGTTTGAATAGTTTATTTTTTTCATTGCCTTTTTTTACAACATTATCTGTAATCCATGGGGACCTACGTTTGTTTTTACTTCTAAGAACCATAATGTAAGTTGCTTGACTCATAGCCAAATTGTACAATTTATAAAAAGTGTCTAATGCAGCATCGACTGAATTCTGTAAATGAATAGAATCCCATTTTTGTTGAGATATTCTACGACTTAAAATATTGTAATCCACTGCACTGACAAATTTTGAAGAAACATTTGATGCAATCACATATTCAAAAGACACGATATTGGCATAGTGATCTAAAATACAAAGTTTTTCTACGACTGAATGTATTTTTACTTGTGTTTTATTTTTTACTAGCACATGGTCAATACAACTTATTGAATTTTCTATTTCTCTGGTAGGTTCATTTACGTAATTCGTAACTAGCAATCAATGACTTGTAATCTGATTCTTCGCAACTTTTTTCTAATGTGTTAATATTAAAATCCCCTATTAAAACACAGATATTACCACTATTTTTTAATATATTTTCAAGGTCATCTTTAAAATTCCTAAAGCTATATTTACTGGATTCATTGTAAATACAATACAGGTTTAGCGGGACAGGCAATTTATTACAAAACAAATTTTTGAAAATTATCTTAATTACTTCTGCATGGGAAAACTGAAAACATTCGTAACTGAACAAAATGTCATTTTGAACGTAGGCGATTACTCCGCCAGATGAGTCGGTAGGACGAGATTGGAGAATCAGCTGATAGCCGGGGATATGGAAGTGAGCCGCCTCGTCATCGGCGATCCATACCTCTGACAGTACGACCAGCTGATACGGAACGCCGCTGCCGGCGCCGGCGCTAGTAGTTGTGGATTGGAGATAGCAGAGCAGTTCATTGTAGTGTTTGCGTATGCTTCTTATATTGACGTGGAACACTTAGTCCAGGAGCTACTAAGGAGAGTGAGCATGCATAAAAGTATGACGCAATGTTTTTGCAGATTATTGTAATATGGACCTAGGTGATGCCGGAAACGCGTGTCGTCACTTTCCCAGGTGGTCGATAACTTGGGGGGAGGGGGGCAAAAATGGCGGGGGGCGCTATAAGTTAAAACGCTGATATCTCGAAAACGGTTAAAGATAGAAAGTAAGTTAAATCGTCATTTTGTTTGGAAAATTATGGACTTTAAGAAAGGTTATTAGGTCAAAGGTCGTATCTCGATTGATAAAAGAGATATTAAATAAAACATGAAAATATAGACATTTCGGTCGATTTTTTTTCACGAAATTAGGTTACGTTTGTGAGTTTTGTATACTAGTATGACTAAATATTGTCACATACCGTTGCTGTATGGAGTGTTGTGATACCGTTAACGCATGTCGTCACCCTTCCAGGTGGTCGACGACATAAGGGGAGGGGGGCAAACATGGCGGAAAGCGCTATGCAGAAAACAACTGTATCTCGATAAAGGAATGAGGTAGAATAGTAGGAAAAACGTCATTCTACTCAAAAAAATTATTGAAGTGAAAAAGGTCCTTAGGTCCGAGGTCGTATCTTTAATAATAAACGACTTATAAAAATTATACAATTAAAAAATGAGTAATACTACTGATGTTTTTTACAAAAATCTCAAAACTGTGCCAAGCTTTTTTGTTTTATTTGATAATAACATGATAAACATGTTTACAAAATAAATTTTTATATATTAACAGATTTAATTATTGCATAAACAGTGTGTTAACATGTACAACAAGTTATCTTAATTGCGCCTATGGAAGGTTGTTGCGATATAGAGAAATGGTTCGCAGTGACTGGTGAATAAGAAAGATATATAAATTTAGACAATTTCTAGTTAGTTTTTACTAGACATTTTACATTATTATAAACATTTGTATCATTATGGAAAACTTTTGTGCTCTAGGGACAATTAAAATCGAATATTTAATAGTTAAATGATGGGTTATGGAATTTGTTATTTTGTTCTTTGATATGATAAAAATAGTTTTAAAAAATTACATTAAAAATACCTTTAAAGTTGGCATGTTGAATATATTTATTAGGAACAATCTGATCTAACGGTAAATGAAAATGCCATGTCTATTAATTATGTTTGGAAATTTGCTAATCAGATTGTAACAATGTTAGATATGGATAATATTTCTACTCATGCTACCTTGTTTGAATGATGAATTGATTACTTTTTTAAGTTCTCCAAGTATTACAGATGGCACAGTCCATTTTAACAATGCCCTGTTCACTAGCACTAAAAGTATTCAAATAAAACGGTTCCGAAAAATCGCCCTAACTAAAAAAAAAAACATTCTGAAGTCTAGAAATCTTTACATGGAATTCCACCACACAAAATTCATAGTAGCACTGAGTTGAATTTGCGTTTACCGATTTATTAACCGATAATAACAGGCACTGTACTAGCTTTGTGTACTGTGCTTGTTTGTTGTGGCGAGTGACGATGGGCTCCGGAGTGAGTAAACAAACAAGACGCCACCTAACGTTTTTCCTTAGAAATCAGGCAAGCAGTGCAATGCGGATTTAAATTACATCAAATGTATAATTTGTTTTATTACCTGTTTTTCGAAAGTCTATATGTTATTTGTACAGTTCAATCAACATACATGCTACTGACAGTAATAATTTTGTTTCGAAACTACCTTTGGCGTAACAACTTAAAATCCTGCTTTAATTCATACTTATGATCTCCTATTGTTTTCATAGTAAAAACTAACTATTAATTTATATTTTATTCCTATTTACCAGACAGTGCGAACCATTTCTCTGCATCGCAACAACCTCCCACACTGTTTACGCAATAAAGCTTGGCAGAGTTTTAAGATTTTTGTAAAAAACATCAGTAGTATTACTCATTTTTTAATTGTATAATTTTTATAAGTCGTTTATTATTAAAGGTACGACCTTGGACCTAAGGACCTTTTTCACTTCGATAATTGTTGTGATTAAAATGACGTTTTTCCTACTATTCTACCTCATTCTGTTATCGGGATACAGTTGTTTTCTGCATAGCGCTTTCCGCCATGTTTGCCCCCCTCTCCTTATGTCGTCGACCACCTGGAAGGGTGACGACATGCGTTAACGGTATCACAACACTCCATACAGCAACAGTATGTGACAATATTTAGTCATACTAGTATACAAAACTCACAAACTTAACCTAATTTCGTGAAAAAATCGACCGTAATGTCTATAATTTCATGTTTTATTTAATATCTCTTTTATCAATCGAGATACGACCTTTGACCTAATAACCTTTCTTAAAGTCCATAATTTTCCAAACAAAATGACGTTTTAACTTACGTTCTATCTCTAACCGTTTTCGAGATATCAGCGTTTTAACTTATAGCGCCCCCCGCCATTTTTGCCCCCCTCCCCCCAAGTTATCGACCACCTGGGAAAGTGACGACACGCGTTTCCGGCATCACCTAGGTCCATATTACAATAATCTGCAAAAACATTGCGTCATACTTTTATTCATGCTCACTCTCCTTAGTAGCTCCTGGACTAACTCGCAACTGCTTGGAGTCGCCGTCCATGTCGAGGCTGCATGTCTCATCCCGATATATCGCCCACTGTCTTACAACTTGTCCAAGTCAGCTAGACATGAAATGCGCACAGCTTGCGCGTCCTGATTCTTTCGCATGAATATTTTGGTGTTTGATACCCACAAATAATTATACAATTTTTGTTGCTTTACGATTTTTGCTTCATAAAATTTTTTTGTAGAACGGGGTGAGATGTTCATTAACGTAAACATTCGCGGCCGGGACACCGTCAACCAGCTTATCACATGTCAACTTACGCGCTCGCGCTTTTTTTATGACAGCATCACGTTTCTGACGATTTGAAAACTGCACTACAATAGGTCTAGGCTTTTTATTGTCCTTCGCTGGTATTCTATGAGCAGCTTGAATGTCCGTGTTTATCACTATGGTTTCATCAATAGCAAGAGGAAGCTTATTAATGAGCGCAAGAACATTTTCACCCTGAATTTCCGGTACACCTTCTATTTGTATATTGTGGTTTCGACCGTACTGACTTAATTCTTCCAATTGCATCTTAACAGTTGTAAGTTCCCTCTGAAGTTCAGTATTTTTTAATTTTAACTCATTGTGATTTTTTTCAATTTCACTCATACGATTAGAATACTCAGTTAATTTTATTACAAAGTCATCAACCTTGTTAGAGCAGAATTGCACTGAATTTTCGAGATCCGCAACTTTATTTATAAGTTTATCTAGCTTTTTATCAATGGCCTGACTTACTGATCGCTCAATGATTTTTTCCAAGTTCTCCATGGAGTTCTCAGGAAGTGTAGATATATCTATTGCGTGATTTTGCGTATCTGTATTTTCTGAGTTGGAGTCTAAACTTTTCACAGAACTTGTGTCGGATCTCGAAGATCTGCACAACACGCACCGGTAACTATCGCGCTTAACCTTAGTAAAATTACCCCAGGTTTTTTCCGACAATCCCGCACAATTATAATGCAACTTGCAATTATTAGCACACAAAACGTAGTCATTATCGGCCGGGAGAGCCGCACTGCAGAGTTACACGACATCGCGGAGCGGAGACTGACCGCTGGACTGATACTCACTTTTACTGGGTTATGTTGATATAAGCGAGACATACAATTTTATTTATTTCCCATAAGTACGTTAACATTAAGACAACATACTGTGTTTACCACTGGCGTATCTCGAAAATCAGTGGATGAATGATACAAAATTATTTTTTTTTTTATAAGCTAAATTCAATTATCTATATCAAAGTTTATTAATTGTAATTTTTCTTTGTAAAAATAAAAAAGCAGTTTGTAGGGGTTTACCCCCCTTTCCGATGAACCGATGGGGGTGATTTCCAATAAGGTATTTCTTTATTGCCATAAAAATATCTTGAAATTTTCAGCATGCGTAAATTCTTATAAATGTCTTCAATTATTTCACAAATAAGGGTAACTATAATAATTAAAGAAAAAATTACCTGGTCCCTTTCGATTCATTTTATTTCTGTCACGTTTCAAACTCAGGGAATTTTATTCAGTAGGCCTTGAAAGCTTTTAAATGTTCAATAAAGGAACAATAGTGGATCCTAGAGAAGCGTTTCACGTATATACCGCCTGCAAAGACCCTCAAAATAAAACAGCCATAAACCATTACAAAATCCAATATTTGAAAGAAACAAGACTATTAGAAAGTTAATTTAAAGAACAGTTTTATACTATATTATTCATACATATACTTTCCTACAACTAATTTTAAGAGAAAATTTGTAATATTTATGTCATACAATTTTTTTAATCATGTGACTTATGTAAACACTGTATAAAGATGTTGGGTAAAACTTGTTTGAAAGTGGCCTGAGGTTGAAACATGTCGCAAAAAATTGAATTTAAAGAGAACCTAGGTAACTTTTTCCTTGAATAAATATATTTTATTTATTTATATTTTAATATAAGTCTAAGCTAGTTGTCTTTAAAAAATTATTAAAAAAGAAAAGATACTTTGTTTCAATTGAAAAATGTTGATAAATATATATATACCGGGTGTTCAAAAAGTCCCGGATCGGCTTCGTAATTTTTTTATTATTAAATATTGGCCTACGAAACTTAGAACATGTCTCTTGGACACAAAATACTATTTTAGCAAGTATTCAGTGACCCCCTAACCCCTCAGGGGGACGGCCCACGAGGAGTCAGAAGAAAATCTTAAATGTAAGCATAGGTTGATATGTACATCAAATTAAATCTCTTTTTGAGTAGAATACAATGCCGCAAATCCGATCTCAATCGGATCACCGAATCCAAAATGGCGCCAGTTTAAACTTTTCTCAACTGCAATTTTTAACACCCTTAAAAATTAGATTTCAGACATTCTAAGCGTCCTTTCGTGATGCGGTTTGCGGCATTTTGTTGAGAATTTCATGCCCTTTAAAATTATCTACAGCACTACCTTTGCCGGTCATCATCCATGCAAGACATCCTTTAAGGTACCGTCCCTCATGGAAGTGGTTTATGCCATAGGCTGTGCATAGGTCGATATGTATATCATTTTAAAGGGGTAATAAAATCCCCGTGTTGGGCCGGGACAGAATGTCCAACAGTATCCCCTGCTTGTCGTAAGAGCCGACTAAAAGGGGAGGGGGGCGCACTGGTCCTTTTTCGCGTCTCCTTTTCACAACTCCATTCTCCGTTTCATTTCAATAGCCCGGTTGTTTTTCTAAATCATTCCGGCCTACTTGCCGGGGTGACTCTGTGTTCTTCAGCCTCCATTGCGCTGGAGGTCTAGGACGAGCAGAGGGTACAGCTTAAAAACTGGGTTCTGCACCTCCCAGGCTGCCGGATAGTACAGGGGCCCGGGTCAGCTCAGCCAACTGACCTGGCTGCCCTATCAGCCGGCGAAAATCCCCTTGGCCGTGGCGGTGCCGGTTGGCGACCGGATAGGGCCCTGCTACGGTCACGGGGGGGCTCTGCCGAGGCCACTGCTCGTCTGGGGCCGCCGATGTTTTGGAGGCGGCTGAACGCAGGTATAGTTGCTCCGGTGATGGGTCGGTCTGACATTCTCATAGGGGAAAAAATTTTTGGGGGGGTCAATGCCCAGTCTCGGGGGCTAAGCCAGACACCATGGACACGGCAGAAGGAAAAACGATTCAAAAGGTGCACGAATCAAAGCGGGGTACCCTAACCCCACAAAACTCCCAGCAGCGTTCTTCTCTGAGCGGGCTCGACGAAGGGGTGGCAAGCCCCTTCGAAAGAAGATCCCGTCTCACGAGATCGCCCCCAGTCCGGGTCAAGACACCTGCATCATCGGTGGCCAGAACATCCGTGGCCGCCGAAAAGGCACCCGCTGAGAACAACGAGCCGATGGACGCCGACTCGTCTCCCTTTGACGCGGTCATCGCGCTCGCCAGGCAGCAGGAGGAGGAGCACCTTAAAAAGTGCTTCGACACCCTCGCTGTAATGAAGGCCGCGACCACCCGGCAAAAGAATATCAGCAAGGATGTGCAGGATGGCATCGTCCAATTGGAGGCCAGTCTGCACCACATCATCCAGCTGAGGAGGTCGTGGCAATCATGCGAGACGGTTGCCGCGTCAACACAGACGACGCCATCACTGCGGGTGAAGGCTCAGCCAGCCGGTGGGAAGCGGGCCGCTTCCAGCCCCGCCCATCCGGAGGCTGAGAAGAAGCCTAGGGGAGACGGTTCAGCGAAGCGGTCGGAAACCGAAACGTGGACCGAGGTTGTTAAAAGAAAGGGGAAAAAGAGAGACCCTCGTCAAAATCCTGGAAGCCAGCCCGGCGGACAGGAAAGCAAGAAGGCACCGAGGAAGAAGCCCCGCAAGCAGCGGCCGGACGCTCTTCTCATCAAGCCGTCGGAGGGGAAATCCTACGCCGACGTGCTGGGCGAGATTCGCAGCAAAGCGAAGCCCGATGAGAAGGGCGCCGTTATCAAGGGTATGAGGAAGACCCGAGCCGGCGACCTACTAGTCGAAATCAAATCAAATCAAATCAAATCAAAATCAAATTTATTTCATTAAATTACAAAATACAATTATTAAAGATTTAGGTACGAAAAATAGTACCGCATAGGCCATGAAGGGCCTGTGCGCGGTACGAGTTCTTATCCACTATAAGAAAACCTAGTCATAAATTATACTTTTATTATAAATATTTTTAAAACTCGATTAAAAAACGGAAAATTTAAGACAGCTTTAGATATTAGAGAATATAGTAAAAACATAAATATTATGGTGATAAAAATAAATACATACCACAGCACAGCATCAAGATTTGAATTTAGAAAAAGAAAATTCGCTATTAGATTTATTTTGTTCTTTTAGTTTTAATTTTAGTTTTAGTTTTAGTTTTAGGGGCCGTTGACTAAACAAATTGTAAATTATCCATGTAAAACGTAAATGTTATGTCATCGAAGAATAAGTACGTTAGTCAGTAGTAGATAGTAAGTGGGCGAGGGTCGAATGCGGATGTAAGTCAAAGGTATTCGGAGCCGATAAGAAGCTCAGAACGGTCAAGGCCGAGCCCCAACAGCCAGTTATTAATTATACGCTTGAACGCAATATGCGACACCTGCAGGTCTCTTATGTCTGGTGGAAGATTTCGAAAAAGAAAATTTGCAATATAAAATTTAGAAAAAGAAAATTCGCTATTAGATTTATTTTGTTCTTTTAGTTTTAATTTTAGTTTTAGTTTTAGTTTTAGGGGCCGTTGACTAAACAAATTGTAAATTATCCATGTAAAACGTAAATGTTATGTCATCGAAGAATAAGTACGTTAGTCAGTAGTAGATAGTAAGTGGGCGAGGGTCGAATGCGGATGTAAGTCAAAGGTATTCGGAGCCGATAAGAAGCTCAGAACGGTCAAGGCCGAGCCCCAACAGCCAGTTATTAATTATACGCTTGAACGCAATATGCGACACCTGCAGGTCTCTTATGTCTGGTGGAAGATTTCGAAAAAGAAAATTTGCAATATAAAATGCACTAGTCAAATTAACTGTTTTGAACACTCGAGGTACCTGCAGGCCAACGCTCACGGCACTCCTAGTGTGATATTGGTGACAAACGGGAGTGAGAAATAGTTCTTTGTGTGAGTTTAGGTATACTAAAACAGTTTTAATAAAAATCTGGCGGATGGATAGAATTTGAGATTGAGCAAAAAGCAGTTCAGTTGGGTAACGTCTATGTTTTTGGAAAGCTGTTTTTATTACTAGTTTTTTAATTACAAATAAGGGTTGAATGAGAGTTTTACTAGCTCCTCCCCAGACTAAGATACCATACTGTAGTAAAGGCTGTACGTAAGCAAAGTAAACAATTTTAATTTCATTTACATTCAGAATTTCCCTAACTTCTCTAAAAACAAATATTAGTTTTCTAAGTTTAGTTTTCACAGAATTTATGTGTTTTTCCCACCTCAATTTAGAATCTAAAATTACTCCTAGGTATTTATAATGATCGACCCTTTCAATCTCTTGGCAAGCACACCGGGAACCGGGCGGGTTGTTGCATTCATGCAAAATCAGTCTAAGGTCTGCAGGTGGCTCGCTCCTTGGTCGTAAAGCTATTGGCATGTATTTTGTTTTTCCAATGTTAATAGTCAAAATGTTTTGGGAAAACCAGTTCTGAATCAGACTTAACTCTGTTGCAGCGATGTTATATATTTCTTCCCATGTCTTCCCCTTAAAAATAACAGCAGTGTCGTCGGCGAACAAAAACAATTTTCCCGTTACAGGAAGCTTATCTAAATTATTGATGTATATTAAAAAAGCAACGGACCTAAGGTGCTTCCTTGAACGACGCCACAATCAATTTTAGTTACATTACTGTTTGTGCCATTAATAGTAACAATTTGGCTACGCCCTTCTAAGTAGCTTTTGAACCAACCTAAAGAAGTCCCCTTAACCCCAATGCAGTCTAATTTTGAAAGTAAAACACCTCGATCGACAGTATCAAATGCTTTCGCTAGGTCAATGAATACTATTAACACTTTTTCGTTTACATTTAAAGAATCGATAATGTATTTATTCATTAAGAAGAGGTTATCACTGGTATTCTTATTTTTCCTAAATCCAAACTGACATTGTGATAAGATATTGTTACCCTCAAGATAAGACTGCAATTGTAATTTGATGCATTTCTCAATGATCTTAGATATTACACTCAGTAAGGAAATTGGTCGGTAGTTATTCAACTCATTTTTCACCCCTGATTTAAATAAAGGAATCACTTTAGCTACTTTAAAAGCTTCAGGAAATATTCCAGAAGATATGCTGAGATTTACAATGTGCTTTAAAGGTTGAATGAAGTTAATTATATTAAACTTTAAAATGTGAGGGGGAATTTCATCAATACCAGGAGCAGAGCCACCACGCATCCCTTTAATACATGATTCAATCTGGCTGTCGGTGACCGGCTCTAGCCCGAACTCATGCCTGGCTCTGTGATCGGAGTCATTAACCAGCGGAGGTCCGCTAGGCGGTGGCAAACGCTCTGCTAAATTTTTACCTACATTCGAAAAGAAATTATTAAAAGAGTCCGCCACCGCCCTGACATTACCCCCACTGCCGTCTTGACTGAAGTATTTCATAGGAAAAGGTTCTTTTTTTGTTTGACCACCACTAACCTCTTTCACAACCTGCCAAAATATTTTCGGATCTCCAGTGGATCGCAACAACTTTTCTTTGAAAAAACTTTTTTTTGCGGATTTGATTTCTTTATTTAACCAATTTCTGTATTCACAATAATTACGTCTAAGTTCCTGATTGAATGGTTGTTTTTTTACTCGTTGACTTAATTTATCTCTTTCTCTTATTCCTCTAATAATATTAACATTGATCCAAGGCTTAAGTTTTCTATACCTGCTAGATTTTAATTTTAATTTTGTCGCTAAACACTTGATGTTATTAATTGTTTCGATGAATAAATCACAACTAGCATTCACATCTTGTAGAGCCAGGACATGATCCCATGTCTGTCGCTCTATCAGCCCGCGAAATACCTTCAAGTCTAAGTAAGTAACATTATCCGTAGCGTCAGAGTTAGTTTGGTCTCGGTTACCGTTGCAGTATTTTAGTTTAACCACAATGGCGTAGTGATCTGTAATGTCGGTTTTAAGTATCCCAGAAGTGACAGCGGTGTAATCAAAATGATTAACAAAAATGTGATCGATGCAAGTCTTAGACCGATCTGTCACTCTTGTAGGTTTGTCTATGTATTCTGTGAAACCAGCTCCGTATAAAATATTTAAGTAACTATCTTTATCGGCAGTTACATGACTTTCAGGTAAAGTATCAATATTTAGGTCACCGATAAAGAAATATGTAATATTACGTGCTGTATTCTCATAGTGGTTTTTCAAGTCTGATAAAAAAGATTGGCAATTCATCGCTGGGCTACGATAAATAGCCACAAAGTTAAAGTGTCTGTTATCAGTATTAAAGTCCAGTTGCAGTCCGGTTGCCTCGCCAAGAGTAATCTGTTGGGATGTAGCGTATAAGTCTGATTTGCAGTAAACGATGACGCCGTCATTCCTGTTCCAGTGTAATTCAGTAGAAAAAATGTCGTACTCGTCTAGAGTAACAAATCCATTTCCCACTTCAAGCCATGCTTCAGTAAAAACAATTATGTCAAATTTAACTTTAAGACTTTCCGGTAACACTAGGACGTTATCAATATTTTTATAGTAACTACGAATATTTAGATGAATAACTTTAAGACACATTTCCTGTAAATCTAAATTAAAGAAGTCATTAAGCTGGCCGTGGTTTTCAAATTCTAAACAATCAGTGTTTTTATAGCTGTCAAGTCCCAGTCTGTCCCTGTCTCCGTCCATCGTCAAGTCGGTCGCGCGTCGGGTCGTTTAGTAAAGCAAAATATCGATTGTTAGCAATTCCATTTACATTTTTCCACCAATTTAATTTCGACAGAGTTGGAGTTTGTATTAATAAGATTAAAAAAAAGTTTAAAAGTCACCAACTCATTTCCAGGATGCAGAAATTTGTTATGAGTTTCTTCTCAAGACCCAAGGGGCTTAATGTTAGTAGATTAATAAATCTAAAAGCGAATTTTTCACAACAAATGACTTTTTGACTTAAATTATTTAAATATGAAAATAATAACATTTATCAAGAACTGTATGTTTGAGATATAACTGACATGCATGAAAAAAGAGAAAGTTTCAGGTAACTAAGTTCAGACTTCGTCAGTTAACTAATGATAAATTCGGGTTGTTAAATAAACCCTTACTGTGCTATCTTGGCAGGGAAACCCCTTTTAAAATAAATATTCGCTATTCTAATATTAAATAATTTGTGTCATATAAGATGGATTTTCTATTGGCAAAAGAATAAAAAATAAAAATAATAATATATTCAGAACTGCATCTTTCAAAATAATAATAATTTGTATAAAAAAACCTTTGTAATGAAGTATCTTGTATTATTTGATCTTTGAAAATATTTAATAGGCCTTAAAATAAGTATATGCTTGGATTTCCCATCTCATTGCAATTAATCTGACATACTGAAATAAAAACTTGAAATAAAAAATATTTTTAGTTAAATTTAGGCTTGTTTAAAATGGGTCATAGCAGCAAATGGAAATCGATTGTATATGATAGTAAACAATTTTTGTCTTTTATATCATTACTTAACTATAGTTGGGAGAGCTTAAAAATAATATATTCAATAAAAAAATATAATAATAAATGAATGTTGTGTGAAATAGGAAGGCATTTTAAGTACTTAACTATTAATTTCATATTTTCAGAGAAGGACATGATAACTGGTGTGGAAAAAATGTATTATAAAAGTATAAAGTTTGCTTTATTAAACTAAAATGTATGCATAGTTAATCATGTATGAAATATGTATAATGTTTGTATAATTTATAATGTATGAAAACATAAAATTACTAACAAATTTGTAAAGAGGTGTTCAACATAACTAAATCCAGATCCTTATAATACCATAATTCATAAGAATTTGTAAATGAAAGTGTATAATCTTTTGTTTAGGAAACTCACACAAGTAATAATGTATATTTAATAGTGTACATTAACATAAAAAATGTTTTAAAATAATTTACATAGCGTTTTTCAGCATAATTAATTAAAACTCTTCAGTAAAGTAAATCATAAGAATTCACCAACGAAAATGTGTGTATAGAAAGCTCAAACAAGGAATGTTACTATTGAGTGACAATAGAAGCAAATTTAAGTAAAATATATAAATTTATCCTGCAAACTAAATATATTACTCACTCAGAGGCGCATCAAAACGTTGAGCCACACTACAAATACCATCTTTAACCTACCTACAAAAAAAATATTAATTTTTGTACATAAAGTTTCTCAAGTTTTTTTTATATGAATCTATCACTCTAAGAGTTTATCGAGGTCTTCCAAGGTGCTGAGCAGCGAAGGGCGGCACTGCGGGTCGTCGGTCTTTTTGGCGTAAACTCGGCAGTCCCTGGTCCAGGCACGTGCTAATTTCCTCTCCTTCACAAGCTTCCTGGCACGGCTGAGGATCGCTCGGTTGTGGATGGTCAGATGGTCGTTCACGTAGATGGGGTATGACGCCCAGGAGTCGCTGAGGCCCGCGCCGTTGAGACGGTTCCAGTGTTCCCGGGCTTTTGACACCCAGAGGTGTTTGTAGTCGCGGCAAACAAACCTCACAATAATTGAAGGGTTCGGACGGTCCTTGGTCACCTGCAGCCGATGTACCGTGGAAATCTCAGCGCGCTCAAAGCTAATGTCTATAAGTTTGGCGATTTTGTCGAGAAGCTCGTACAGGTTTTCCCCTGCGGAAAAAGGCACTCCAACGATTTCCACATTATTTTTGCGCGAATATTGTTCAAGGTCTCTTACACGCACATCAAGGTCACTTATTCGTTGCTCCGCTGTTGCTTGTTTTTCGCTCAAGCGTTTACATTCTAATTTATGTTTTTCATTATCAGCCATGAGAGAACTTAGGGATTGCTGCATATTTTTTATGGTCTCATTGACACCATTTATTTGACTCTTGACACTTTCTACATTATCGTTAACCTTTGAGATCTGATCACTTAACTTAGTGTCCATGTTCTGTAGCATCGTGACGAGAGCAGAGTGGTCGACGTCCGATCGAGTTGGGGTGGCACATCCATCACACTTCCAGGCCGCCTTGCGTTGCACACTAAACTTTTTAAAGTTTTCCATTGTTTCCACACGCGTGCAGGTCGGATGAAAGTTCAATTTGCACTCCGCGCACACCAAAATGTCTTTGTTACTAGAAAATGTTAATGCACACTTTGCACACGACGCCATTGTAGAACCGAATACCGTTCAGATCGAAAAGCGTAATAAATATTGTGTATTTATTAAAAAACGTGAGCCGAACACAGGTTAAGACACGGCACGACGCGCGACAGGCAGAACGGGCTACACGGAGCGGGTCAGAGGGCACACGTCCTTCCGCATCGACCGACTGATAAGAACTGAACTCGAACTCGGGGACACCTATCAGAGTAAGTCCGCCTTCAGCGAAGACCTGAAGACCATCTTGGATGCGAACGCGACAGTCCGCGTTCTCGAGCCCAAGTCTACGCTTGAGGTGAGAGACCTCGACGAGTTGACAACCGAGGAGGAGGTGACCGCTGCCGTCAAAGCTGTCCTCGGAGAAAACGTCGAGGTGAAAACCTTCGTCTCGAAGGCAAATGCTCGGGGTCAGAAGGTGGCAATCCTGACGCTGGGAGCCAGAGCTGCTGCGAAGCTCCTGGAGAAGGACCACCTTAAGGTATGGTACGTGAGCTGCCGGGTGCGTGAGAAGCTCGTGGCTTCCAGATGTTTTAAATGTCTGGGGTTCAGTCACGTCGCTAATCGCTGCTCTGGACCCGATAGAAGCAAGCTCTGCTTCAAGTGCGGCGGCCAGGACCACAGGGCCAGCGCGTGCAATGCAGCGCTGTCCTGTGTCCTGTGTACAGAAGCCGGCTTGTACACAGGTCAAGCATTCCGCTGGGTCTGGTCGTTGCGGGCAGTACAGGCGGGCCATCCAGGAGCTTCGCCAGAAACAACAAAAATGATCAGTGTTCTGCAACTTAATATGCAGAGGAGCAGGACAGCAAACGACTTGCTGTTCCAATTCGCCACGGAGCAAGGTGCTGACCTACTGCTTCTCAGTGAGCAGTACCAGAACCGACGCTCCGCGCAGTGGTTCTCGGATCCCTCCGGCACTGCGGCGATATGGATCTTGGACCTTGGGAAGGTGCCTGTTCTCGATTCCGGATCGGGCAACGGCTTCGTTTGGGTGAGGAGCAGGGGTTTCACCGTCTTCTCCTGTTACCTCACGCCAAACCAACCGATCGGAGACTACCGCCACATGGTCGATTCCATTGAGGATGAGATCATGAAAATCTCTGGCGGGGTCATAGTCGGTGGCGATTTTAACGCAAAAGCCGTGGAATGGGGTTCCCCGCGGACCGACACTCGAGGTCGTTACGTCCTCGAGTCGGCTGCCAGGTCGGGCCTCTGTATCCTTAACACGGGCGGCATTTCCACCTTTCGCCGTTCGGGGTGCAGAGAGACGATCCCTGACATATCCCTTGCCTCTGAAGGGATTGTCCAGCGGATCTCCGACTGGCGTATCTGCGAGGAGTATTCCTCTAGCGACCATCAGGGGATCCTCTTCAAGGTCCTTCCCGAGGGTGCGCGCTTGCGCGCTGAACCTGCTCCTCTGGCTCGACGCTGGAACACCAGTCGTCTGAGCAAAGACACTTTTAAAGAAGTAATCAAAGACCAGAGCATTGTGAATTTCACAGGTGCCGAAGATCTGGCAGCATCGACGATGCGTCTCATCGCGACCGCGTGTGAGCAGTCGATGCCCGGAGTTTCCCGCCGCCACAGGAAGAAGCCGGTTTACTGGTGGACGCCTGAAATCGCGGAACTCCGGAGGAGATGCCTTGGTCTCCGACGAGTTGCGCAGCGAGCCAGGAACCGCCCTGATGCAAATGCCAGATCGGCTGAGCACAGAGCGGCCCGCCGAGAGCTCCGCGGTGCCATCAACCGGAGTAAAGTCAGGTGCTGGAAGCAGCTGTGTCAGGATATCGACAACGACCCCTGGGGGATGGGCTACAAACTTGTAACCCAGAAGCAAGGGGCTCGCTCACCACCTGCGGTCATGGAACCACAAGCCATGGCCGTCGTCGTCGATACACTGTTCCCCAGCCACCCAGTTCGGCCAGTCAGGGAATTCGGAGAGGTAGGCGCCTTCCCAGTTTTCCGGGAAGAGGAACTCACCGCCGCCGTCCGATCCCTACGACCCAGAAGAGCGCCCGGTCCCGATGGCATTCCGGCGGAGGTGAATCCAAGGCTTCTGCTCGATATGTTCAACGCGTGTCTGGCGGAAGGCGTTTTCTTTTCTTCGTGGAAGGTTGCCCGCCTTGTTCTTATTCCGAAGGCGAAGAGCACACCGGGGACCCCTTCTTCTTTCCGACCCCTGTGTATGCTCGACACGGCCGGGAAAGTGCTTGAGAAGCTCCTACGTGTCAGGCTGACCGAGGCCATCGTCTCTGCGGGGGACTTGTCCCCGCAGCAGTACGGCTTCAGATCCGGTCGCTCTACCACCGACGCTATCAAGGAGGTAGTTGAGGCAGTGCGGAGGGCGGAGGACCACAACCACTGGTCGCGCCGCGTGGTCCTTCTCGTCACGCTCGACGTGAAGAACGCTTTTAACTCCGCCAGGTGGAGCGATATGCTGTGGGCGCTTGAGCATACGTTCCAAGTTCCCTCCTACCTCCTGCGTATGTTGGAAGCGTATTTGTCAGACCGCGTTCTGTTGTACGACACGACCGAAGGTCAGCGGCGCATTCCCATCACTTCCGGGGCTGCGCAGGGGTCCATTCTCGGACCAGATCTCTGGAACGTGTCTTACGACAGCTTGCTGAGGCTAGACATGCCCGATGAGACCCGCCTCGTTGGCTATGCTGACGATGTCGCTGCCTTGATCGCTGCGAGGAACGTCGAGCAGGCAAAACTGAGGCTCAGCGTAGTGATGGCCAAGGTCAACGGGTGGATGCGAGATCACGGCTTGTCCCTGGCTATCAGTAAGACGGAGATCGTCGTCCTCACCAAAAAGAGGATTAACACCGTGTTCCCGGTGCAAATAGGTGACGTCACACTCGAGACTAAGCCTGCTGCAAAGTACCTGGGAGTCATGGTCGATAGCAGACTGTCTTTCGGCGAGCAGATCCAGCGCGCCGCCGACAAAGCCGCTAAGGGTGTCGCTGCCCTTGGTAGGCTTATGCCCAATGTCGGCGGTCCTCGCTCCTGCAAGCGCCGCTTGCTCATGACTGCCGTCCAGTCAGTCTTGCTGTACGGGGCGGAGGTATGGGCTCACGCACTCGAGAAGCGAGTCTACCGAGACCGGCTTGCCCGAGTCCAGCGCCGAGGAGCTCTGCGGGTCGCTTCGGCCTACCGCACAGTCTCCGAGCCTGCTGTGATGGTGATCGCCGGAGTCATTCCCGTCCTCTTCCTCGCGAGGGAGAGGCAGGCGATTTACCGGAAGAGGCCTGAAGTGGGCCGGGAAACAGCTGCCAGGGAAGAGCGCGATCGCAGCTTCGACTCTTGGCAGCGCGACTGGGAAGCCGAGCTGAGGGGACGTTGGACCTTCCAGCTCATACCTTCCGTCCGACCATGGGTGGAACGGCAGCACGGCGAGGTCGATTACTACGTGACCCAGTTTCTTTCTGGGCACGGGTACTTCCGAGCCTATCTGCACCGGATGGGCAAAGTCGCCAGCCCGGACTGTCTGTATTGCCCCGGCATCCCAGACACGTCCGAGCACACTTTCTTTCAGTGCGACCGTTGGCACGTCCGCCGAGCCTCGCTTTCATCTGAGATCGGCGTGGTCGTCAGCCCAAACAACATCGTCGGAGCTATGCTCCAGGGAGAGGGCAACTGGAACTGTGTCCAGCACTACGTCCAGGCCATTCTTCGGGCGAAAAAGGTCGAACTCGATCGGCCTTAATCCTCAGCTTTTCCCCAAGGAGGTTGCCCTAGTGGCGTAATATCAAAGGCCTAACCCGAAGTAATGTGTGAAACAGTTCCAGGCTAGTGTCCTTGGTGCCGAGGGAGGTGGTTTAGTCGGTAGTTCACGGGACATCGAGCTCGTGGGAGTCCGACACTACTGAGGGGACAATGAGCCCCTTAGTGTGCGTAAATGCATTCCACCTCATACCCAAAAAAAAAAAAAAGGGGTAATAAAGCAAAATTTAATGCCGCAAACCGCATCTCGAACGGACGCTTAGAACGTCTGAAATCTAATTTTTAAGGGTGTTAAAAATTGCAGTTGAGAAAATTTTAAACTGCCGCCATTTTGTATTCTATGATCCGATTGAGATCGGATTTGCGGCATTGTATTCTACTCAAAAAGAGCTTTAATTTGATGTACATATCAACCTATGCTTACATTTAAGATTTTCTTCTGACTCCTCGTGGGCCGTCCCCCTGAGGAGATAGGGGGTCACTGAATACTTGCTAAAATAGTATTTTGTGTCCAATAGACATATTCTAAGTTTCGTAGGTCAATATTTAATAATAAAAAAATTACGAAGCCGATCCGGGACTTTTTGAACACCCGGTATATATACCGGGTGTCTCACCTAAAGTGAACCAATAGCTAACTTTTTTATTATAAATCTGACAAAGAACTTCTTATAGGGCACTTCCCTTAATTTTTAACGCTCTTTTTGGAGTCACTTCGAAATTTAAAAATATGGCCGCCATTTTCCAATATGGCGGACAACTTTGATTTTTCTTATGGAACACCCTATATTTTAGGGCTTTTTTGGATTTGACGCTTAATTTTAGGAACTTTTTATTCTTTCTCATTTTTTCCTAAACTCAATGGTTCAGCAGATATTAGCAGTTAAAGTTTGATTTTCCTCATTTAAAATGTGTCCATTTAACTGTGCCATCCCATGTATTCCTTAGTAAAATCATATTCAAAATAACACATTTCCAAGATTAAATCTCGACTAATAATTATTTTATGATTAACCCTCAACTAAACTAACATTTTTAGGCACTTTTAGCGAATTTCCCCTATTGGGAAGAAGCTATTACCGTAGGTGTCATGGTAAGACCTAAGCCTGAGACCATGTTAACTTTTCATTTTGGGGCCACCAGAAGCAGAAAACACCATTCGTTCGAATTTATCTATATATATATATATATATAATTTTATTTATATATATATGTATGTATATATATATACATATATATATATTTAAAATTAACATGAGTACCCTTTTGTTTTAAAAATAATTTTATTTCACTGACGCGTTTCGACTATAATAGTCATTTTCAAAGTGCGACATGTTTAAGTATAAAATATTATATTTATTTATAGTTGATAAGAGGTTATGTATGTAGTAGTACTAAAAATCAAAAATTTTAAATATCAACATATGTCTAACACAATATTATTTTAAAGGTCTTGCAAAAAACCATAACATTTCAATTTATACTTACTTCCTACCCTTAGTGCTTTTCTAGTAATAAACAAAAAACTCCATGTTCCCTTAAATAAAGAATTTTTATGTTAAATGTGCAGTACTTAAGGCATTTAAAGTTGCATCCCTTAACTTAAAATGAGAAGCGCCCCCCTTTCCGATGAACCGATGGGGTGATTTCCAATAAGGTATTTCTTTATTGCCATAAAAATATCTTGAAATTTTCAGCATGCGTAAATTCTTATAAATGTCTTCAATTATTTCATAAATAAGGGTAAATAAAATAATTAAAGAAAATTACTATTGCAATTTTTAATAATTATTAAAAATTAATTAATTTAATTTATTTAAAATAATTAAGAAATTAGTAATATTGCATATTTAACTTGGGCGATATATGGGAAAATGGGTTTTTTTTATTATTACTACACAACACACAACGATAGGAGGTAAGTATAAAGTGAAAAGTTGTAGGTTTTTGCAGCCTAAAAAAAGCGAAGGTTTGCTAACCTTATCCTAAAAGGTATCCTGTTTTATATATGTTGGCGTTTAAATGTTTGATTAACAGGGCTACCACAAATTTAAAAAATAATATTTTTTGAAAAATATATTACTATAAGTTTTGCGTGTCGCATATCAAATTATAGCAGAGTTTACAAGGATTAGGAATTTTCAAAAAGAACTAAAACATTTTCAGTGGTTCTAGGGATATAGGGTATTCCATAAACACCAATATTTTTCGCAAAACCGGCCGCCATTTTGAAATTAATAAAGATAAGTGAGTTCTGTTTCCACCAGATTGTTCGTTTTTCTTAGATCTTTAAAAGTATGTAAAATACAACATATGTTTACATTTAAAAATTCTGAGATTCGACCTCATGACCCCGGTTTTTGGAACACCTTGTATTTAAAAAATCACGTTTACAATTTTTACGTTGTTCCTTGGGTAAGATTTTAGCGGGAGAAGTTTTGTTTCGTTCTTGAATATCAAGCCGTTCTCTAAAATCTGTTGTGAACGGCTTAGAAGACTCGCCCAGTATATGTATATAAAGACTCGGTGGTGTATGTGTTGGCACTCTAGCGGTTGAAATTTTTGACCGATGGTTTTTATATTTGGAAGTAACATGTCTTTCTATGATATCTAAGTCAAGTTAGACGGAGAAAAAATCGGATCACCTTTAACCCCAGTTTTGGTGGATAAATGCCCAAAATGTGGGGGTTTTGGGCCCAAAAACCGTAATATAAACCTCAAATGAAATTTAAGGTATATATTATTAATTTAAATCAAAATATAAATTTTTTAGCCCTCTTAAAACGTCATAGTACAATAAATTACCGATTTATGAACGAAAATGTGAATTTACTAAACGTAGTACGTTATCTTATGGGAATTTTGCATTCTAGCGGCCGCAATTACCATGTGATTTAATTTAAATTTGGTAGAGATATTATTTGTTACGATCTAATTGACAAATAAACAAATCGGAAGCCCATAAACCCGGTAATTTTGGGTCTAAAATAGACAATTAAGCCCAAAAATTGAAGTTCGCTCCGTCATGTCGGAGTGCAGCGTGAGTACCCGTTTAGAACCTGAGATAGACATTTTCTACTAAAAAGCGATTCCAGAAAAAATCACCTGTTTATGATTAATTGAGCATTGTCAGATGCTTAAATGAAAGCCAAAATATTACTGAGTATTTTAAGATTAGACCGAACAACGTGCTTTGATCTAAACCGGAGGTAACAGAGAAATAAACTTTAAAAAATCTGTAAAATATTCAAAGGTCAAACGCCCATTATAGGATTATATATAGGGCTACATAGGGAACAATGTTTGTTTGGGTACATCTTGCAAACGAATCAAGATTTCCAAAAAAAAACTGCTCATAGTATTGCAATTAATATCGAAGTAGTTTGTAATGATGTGTCACACCACTGTGTTTAAAATTTTTTTAAATCGTTAAATCCAATAATATGAAGGATCCAAGATGGCGGCAAATAAGTTTTACCAAGCAAAATGAAGTTCTTACCTCCCTTCAATTATCGGCAGTAGTTTTGACACCAGCTTCACATTTACATCTCCTATGGCATTTATTTCCTAAATCTCTGCTACTGTCACCATCTACGAAGCCATCTTGAAAATGGGGCACTTCAGGTGGTCAAACTTTGGTAAACCTTTAGTACGATTTTCAGCACGTAAGATATAACAGAAAACGCACAAATCCTATACTCTTATAAGAGCAATATTATCTTGTTTGTTTGCTTGTTTGTTTGCACAATTATCTCAAAAACGGCCCCGTGGATTTCCTTCACTCTTAATATAAGTAATTCATTACTTAAAACGCGTTCTATGAAGAGAGAGAAAGTATAATAAAAGTAATAAAATTAATTTAATTAATTTAGCATCGGGTTTATGAGTTGAAATTATAGCAACGGAATAAACAAGGGAAGCGTAAACAAATAAAGTAATCATAACAGTTGTGTGCAAACTACAGCCATCTAGGAAAAATAAAACGTGTGGGATAAAGATTGGATAGAGTAATAAAAACAGTTTTTATTCATCAATTTTATGACACTACAATATTTTACCGTAATTGGATGAACTGGTAAAGGTAATACTGAGCACGGCTCGGTCCACTAGGTACTATTACTTAAAGCAATTTCTCCAGGATATAAGCCTATCTTTCCTCGACTACAAGGAATTTTTCTTTATTTTGATGATTAAGTAATGTGATTTTCTTTTTTTCTTCTTTTTGTAGATAATCATGTTTGGACAACGGGGAGCATGTGAGGATGAGGATAATGCTTATGATAAATGTAAGTAAACACTGAAACATCAAACGTTAAAGAATTGTCTGTAAATGTTGTTCCTTGTGGTTCAATAGACAGATAGCTTAGTAGTAAAAATGTAAAAACCGATACCGACCTTTTGAATTACCAATTTTTAATTGCTCTAGGAGTTAATGATCACTTATCTTGTCTTTAGATTTGGTACGGTTCTATGTTAAATTTTTTAGGAGTAAAGTGCGTTTATCAAATAAAATAAAGTGATTTTAATACGCAAACCCTCGCTCATTTAATACACCAAGACAACAAAAGACGGCCAAAGTAAGACTTCTGAGTTGGCTACTAACGGCCACCGGCGCTTATTCTTGGTGCAGTAAATTGGTGCAGTTCTTACATTTTTGGATAGGATTTTGGTAGCATGAAAAGTTTGCGTTCGAGTATATATTGATGATTAATTTTCAAAAACGGATTTCGGTATTGAAGCCTGATTTTGATGTGTCACGACAATCCCTTTTGATTTTACTAAAACTTGAATAACGAACATGGTGCTACAAATATCATATTCCTCGGGTGTATTATCTACCTAACTACCTATCTAATAATATTAGGTAATTTGGTTCAGTAGTTTAGGGTGTTAAAACGCAAAAAAGTAAAAAAAGCAAGCTAGCTAACGGCATAATTAGACCTCACAAACTTTTACACGCATATTACTTAGATGATTTCAGAGTTGTATGTATCAAGCGTCTTTACTGTTTTTTTCAGGTCTAACTTATTGTTTGGACGGTCCTCTCTGTTCCTCGATATGGAGGAAATGTGTATGTGGCTAAGGATGGAAACATTTAGGAGGTGATTTACTTTCAGTTGATTGCTATTAAGATATTACTATTAAGGTAAACCTCTCAACAATCAGCCCCTCTCTACGCAATACCAAAATACTAAATGTAAAACGCTGATAATAGGACTTGAAGCAATCATACCACGATTTTGATTAATGAAATCGACTGATGAGGCAAAGCCCCAAAATATGTCAATGCAAAACCACAAAAAAACTCATTATGATATAACAAGCTTTTGTGCCAGAGTTTTGATACTAAAATCAATGTACTGCGACATGTAGCCTTATCTACTGATATACCGAGGCATGTATATTTATACTGTGTGTCATATTGGGATCTCGTAAACTATCATTGTGGAACGACAGTAAATAAGAAGAAAGAACTGTAGACATATTTTATTTATTGTCGCTCCACCCACCATGGTAAACTGTAAGTGATACAGGAAAGGTTGTAAGGAAAGTAATTCGAAATATAGAACAAGTAAAATGATGGTGAGCAATAAAAAATACTAGCTGTTGGTGTCCCGGTTCGCTGGAAAAATTAATCAAATAATTGTAAATAAAAACTAATACATCAGCTGTTCAGCCCTTTTCTTTATATTTCTGCCCTTAGGAAAAGTTTGATCAAAAAACCAATATTTTCCTGGGATTTTCTGGTTAACACCTTTTATTCAAATACCAGTGTTGGTGTGTGTCAGACTTATGAATTTCTAAGAAGTTAAAGGTAGTTTGGGCTATATAGATTCGACTAAACCCAGTCGCTACGCTCAAAAAACCACTATTGCTCTAAAAATTAAAATTGCCATCATTTTACTACACGAATATATTTTAGGCATAAAACTCTCAGAGAGGTAAAATTAAATGAAATTTTACATGGAAGCCAAAAATTAAGTAAAAAATGCGATAACATTTTTTAAAATTATGTCCAAGTCTACGATTTTAAACGCCAACATGTAAAATTTCATTTTTCATTAGAAAAATATTTTTCTCCTGATTACAAAAAATACGACACATTTGTTAATGTCCTAACCAAATGCGTTTGCAGTTAAAAATATATTTTTTTTATAAACTATAATGGGTAATGATATAATGGATTTATCGTAAAATTGAAAAATATATAAATCAGCTGATTAGTACAAAACTGCTGATTGGCTAAAAAACAGCAAAAATTGATTAATTGGCAGCGAAAAGCTGATTTACAGGCAAAACGCATGTTTACTTAAAACAGCTGATTTGTTAGTAATTATATTTTCAATGTTTATCAGCTGTTCCCATTTTCCTTAATTGTACTATATGAGTTCAGTTTATCATAACCCATTATCATGTACATTAATTAATAATTAACATTAACATACAACTATTTTAAAATATTTAATGGATTATGATGAACTGGACTCATAATACAAACAAAGACAAGGGGAACAGCTAATTTATAGTTAACAGTTGATTAACTATAAACAGCTGATTAACAGTGGAAAACTAATATTCTCAATATATCAGCTGCTAATATATAATATATCAGCTGTTTCCACTCAATCAGCTGTTTAAAACTAATCAGCTCTTCTCCATATTTTTTTTAACTTTATGTTGGATTCAGTACGTCATAACCCATCATAATTTAATTTTAAAAAACTTTCTTTGATTTCAAACGTATTTGATGAGAAAATATCACGTGTGTAGTATTTTTTAAATCAGGATAAAATATCTAATGAAAAAATTTTTAATTGTGGATTAGGCCATTACTTCTGATAACCCATAAATTGTATTGCATTTTTGACTAAATACAGGGTGTCTAAAAAAGTACTTCAGGGTTTTGAGGCAAAATATTTTTTTGAAGTAAAAAACCTATATGAATGTTTAATACACAATTGGAAAGTTTGTATTTCCAAGTTTTTTTTTGGAATTTAATAAAGTTCAATTTTAGCTCCGTTAGTGGTGCGGTACAAGTCGTAACGGTATTCCACCTCTTCTCATGTCGTAGCCAGCACCACAGATGAAGTATACTATGATCTGATTCTTCTGTGCCAGCACTGTCTAGGGGGGCGGTTGTCACACAATTGATTATTTGTCGCCTCAGATGGTTAATATCACGAATTTTCTCAAGTTTCCTTGTACCGTAACACCATATTTAGTTTTTACTAGCCAAATAACGCATTGAACTTTTTGTTGCGGCGTCGCCATATCGCGGCAGTCAAGACAGCACGGACAGCCGCGCTACATTGTTTCAAGGTTAACGCTCCGCAGCGCTGCCCCGTCTTGATGAAAAATTCCCAATTGGTACGAGTAAAACTTGACGATCGTTTCAGATTAATCAACTGCATTTTGTTACCTTCTATAGTTATTAAGATATGCATTTTTAAAATCCCGGATTTCTTTTGTAGACACCCTGTATTTAGACTTCACGTCTCGTGCAAATCTGACCCCACTTACAGTCTTGTGTCTTAAAAATTAAGCGAGTTATGGGCAATTTCTGTTTTTGGGCAAAAATGGTTTTTTAAGTGTAACTGACGTGTTTGGTATAATACTATTAATTGTTTCCCTAATATTACGCATTACTTTGCTGATTTAACCTTCCTCAAGAGATTCCATGGAGTGTACAAAAAATGAACACATTTTATATACTTATATCTCGCTAAATTAAAAATCAAAGTCAATTCTTTATTTACAATAAACTCTATGTTAAAATGTTTATAATTATCTAGATGTATCAGGAATACATCACAAGAAAACAGTTCATTTTCAGTAACTTGACTTTCTCAATATTTCCTTCATTTTTCTTATGATCCCACTGTCCAGATATATAAAAACAATAAACCAAAACATTTGTTGGGCCCATCACTAAAGCCAGCCTCGGTTGTTTCAGGAGATGCTGCCGGTGGTCATTTCTTGAATTGACTGCATTCTCTCCAGAATCTCAAGTTAACAGCAACATGTTTTCAGCATCATCCAACAAACGGCAACATCTACTTCTAATGTTTTTATAAAAATAATTACATCCTGATTTTAAAAAAACCTGATTTTTGTTTATTTCCTTTAAAATTCTGATTATTTCACAAAGAGGTAAAAAATCGAGCAATTTAATTTTATTCGACAAAAGATTTTACCATAGTTAAAGCTTTTAGAAATGTTTCAATAGCACTTATCGCTTCAGTAGCAAACTAATTACCAAGCAAGCTAAGAATATGGTTTGGAAAGTATTTAGGTTATTGCGAAGTATTTTAATAATACCCCTACCTAATATATTAAAGTTCTGTTGTGGCTATCTCTTTAACAACAGTAATACACAATTTTACAGAAAGCCCATCAGAAAGATAGAAAACTATAAAACCAAAATCAACATGCTTAAACCTATATCCTAGTTCAAAATCTTAAATTAAAAACCTCTTCAGCTTTATGATTGATAAATCAAATTATTTTAAAAGGCTCTTGTGATTCATCGTTTGGACGGGTTCATTTGACCGAATAGTGCTGATATTACATTCAGCAATAATGAGATGCATTACTGGGTGTTTTGATGAACGTATTATATCATATATATATTAACGGGACAACAAAATCCAATCAACCAGAACCAGAGCGATCCGCAATGGCTAAGTTAAATTAATGATATTGAGACATGGTTGTTTAAGATCGCCTTTAATAGAATGAAAAAAGAAAAGCTACAAATTATCTTACACCAAACTGTTACACTATATTTTGGGAAATAACATTACATTTTTGCAAATTATTGTAGTCTAAGGTGGGGTCTACAGTAAATCGCCCTACTACTCAATGGAAAATTGTTCAAACATTTTGGTTTTTTATTTGATCAGTTTCGTTACTTAGATTTATTTTGCAATATTTAAGAATTGTTTGTTAAAATGAATTAGTCTCCTCGTTTCTAAATTCAATGCAACTAGATATACTTATATGTGGTTCATCATTGCGTTTTAGTGATATTGCAATTACGATGTTGAATCATCAAGCCGCAAACATTTAAATATCTTCAATACATGTAAATTTTTACATTTATTAGTAGCAATTTACTTCTTGAACATACCGACGAATCGATCTAATAGTCCGTTCTCTTGCAGTAACCTTTGAAATTACTGTAAATTAAACCAGGTTAATATTGCTTAAAGTATAGCCCTGTTTCGTGCGCCAACCGTTTATTTCATCCCTCGCCCCCAGTGACATCTCTGATAGTACCTTATTCCCCATGTCCATTAGCTTGCAGTGCCAATACACTCTGGCAGTTGCTGTGAGATCATGTGATTAGGATCATTACTGATCCTAGTGTATAGCCTACACTGGACTGTTTTAATAGTGTTCAGGGTTCACTCTTACCTATTGTAGTCGTAGGAAAATTAGTTAAACTAGTGTAAATTAGATAAACTAGTGGCTCGAAGGGACTAAAAGCCCCTAATGAGGGAAGATTAAAACAAAATAGTAGAAAAAATAGATAGAAAAATTATAGTACAAAATACCTTCTAGCAAAGATGATCTGTGCTATGCTTCTAGAAAACTGGATCAACTTAATATTAATATCTAGCCTACCACATGGTTTTCAATCGAGTATCACCATCACATGTTTTATATAAACAAATAAGATATTTATAGATCCCAATGCTTTTTAAATGGCACATATTTTACGTCAGTTCTCATTTTCTGGTAAATTTCAAGCAATTTCATTATTTTTCCCGCCATCGCGGAATAGAAACCTTTAATTTGAGCCCTCTCCTATCTTTGTACGACTTGCCAGACGCCCACAACTTTGACGCAAAGAATCGCCTTACGAAATTAAATATATGATGATGATACTTCCATAAAATAATAATTTCAAATAAGAAATGAAAGTAACAAATTATAATCTCGAGAAAAATTATTATTTGATTATACTTTGGATGGGAAGGTGTTACTAAAACAGGTCTAAGTTTTCGAAATATAAATACAATAAATCAGTACAATCCCATGGAATCTATGACTTTGCATCCTCAAGGCCTACTACAAAGAAACTACTGGCATTATAATGTTACTATTAATGAAGAATAATATTGATTTTTCATTACAGCCTATTCTGAAGTAAACTCATCCAATGATTGGTCGACTATCTCATTTTTACCTCACCAATCCTGTATTCAATTCAACGCTTATTAGGAAAAATTATGAAAATTGCCTTAGAAAACCTTAGAACTTAAAATGTTCAAGTAAACTATGTAATTAAAATGTATCCTCACAATTTTGTAGATTTTTTTTGAATATATTGAAATAAAAAATCACTATCTAAATCTAAATTATGATTCTCTTTATCTTTGCCTAAATCATGAGATTTGTTCTGCCAAAGGAAAAAACTGTAAAAAAGCAAACACCCTAATTCGTCGTATACAATGCATAGGCTATTATGTGTCTAAAGCAATTGAATTTTTCTATTATTTGGAAACGTTGCACTGAGTTAAAACAAAGTACGATAGGATTAACATCAAGTTACATCCATTAGACTGAACATCAACTGCTGAAGTTACCAAAACTATTTTTGCAATCTGAGAAGCGGCGAAGGAGTGTGTTTAATGCTTCGGTGTTCTTCTCATTTTTTGGTAGCAAACTTGCATACTCATCCCCATGTTATCTTAATGGGAAATAAAAATGCTATATATTCCTTATTTATTAACATATCTTGATGAAACTTGGTATATGGCTTCTTCTAGTCATAAGCGTGCCCAGGGTCCGGTCACCGTGGGTGCCGTGCACGAAAAGTGCACCCCCCATTTCCAACAATAACTTGGACAGTGAATTAAAAAGGCATGAAAACATGATAAATAATTATCGACAACACTGTGAATTTCCAAACAGTCTTATGACACCATTTGCCACGCAAAGGGGACGATTATTTTGAATTTCTCAATTGTGTCCAGGTCTGCACTTACAGCGAGTCCTTCCTGTATGGGATCATAAATGGAACCATAAGATGTTTCAATCTGTCCTGACGCATTCTTGAACGGAGCTTTGTCTTAATAATACTTAATTTCGAAAAACTCCTTTCACATGTGCAGCTCGTTACAGGGATTGCAGAAAAACTCTCCAGGACTTATTTTGTTTGGTACATCCGAATGTTGAAGGTCTTTGATATCGTGACAGCAACTGAAGCCAAGCCCTATAGGTCTGTCGCGATTTAGGTCGCACACCAACGCAAATCGTTCCGTAACAAATAAAATATAAACCACAGATATCGTCTCTGATAGGCCTATAATCTAAACAAGATAGAACAATATAGAATATTTAATCGTGTTCAATAAAAAAACAAAGACTCATTGTGACTTATCTATGGTACTATCCTTGCTGACTTCATCTTCTTTACTTTTAAGCCACGAAGCAAGTAAATTAGATCGACGATGAATTGTCCGTATCCTTTCCTTGACCTTTCTCCGAAAGCCAGAACCTTACACTTTTTTCGATATAATAAAATTAGACTATTTCCTACAGATAACTAATCACTAATAACTAAATAGTTTGAAATGAATAATATTGAACAATTGCAATCTCTATCAGCAGATAATGTAATGCGCTGGCTAAATGTACGTGGGGGTGCTCTCTAAATGTCAAAAACAGACTACAACTCAATCTAAATCATTATCTACCCCGAAAATGACAACCGAGAAATAACGATCATAATATTTATGTTTTGGAAAGAGAATGGGTACGCAATATATGTTCTTACATCTGGTCTCGCGTTTCTAAGAAATCGCGATTAGTTTGTGAAAGAGCCTGAAAGACTCGGCTGAAATGATAAGACCGGCGCCACGCCGTGTCCTCTTTAAGTCGCCTACACAAAATACTAAATCTTTCTATAGTTTGTAACCACATCATTATAAATAATATATTCTTACCAGGCCATAATTTTTATTAAATTACTGGCTAATTTTTTTATCTTACTTCTGTATTTTTTTATGAAAAATACATTTTTGCCATTTTGGCGCCCCCTTTAGGCCAGCCGTGGGTGCCAGGGCTCCCACGGTACCCACCGTGCGCACGCCTATGCTTCTAGTTCATATCTACTAAATATTGAATTAAAACCACCCAAGTTAAACATCCCTGATGCAGCAAATCCGCATACTCATCCATTTCCCATGTTATTATTCATATCTCGTTACATTATGGATTAAAATATGTTAATTTGCATTTGAAATTCGCTGAGCATGCAGGTCTGGTGCAACGGGCGTATTTTTATAGTTTAATATATTTGTTACTATTACTAAAATTGTTTTAATGCATAAAACTTAGCTAGGTTAAAATTTTTCGATTCAAATTACATAAATTTCATTGCCACTCTGTTCGCTAGGTTGAGGTAGATTATCGGCAGTATTATGCAAGATGTGTGCAGGTGAATGAGTCATGGTGCCGGCGCCGCACCGTCGCCTCAACATCCGGTTATGTTTCATGGTCCCAGTATTCAACTAGTATGGAGTATTATAATTGTTGGTGAATACTACAGTATGCTCGGTCATACATTTTGTGCCGCCTACAGCAAGTTGTTAACCTTGTATTAGGCATTACGTAACGTTACGTAATATTACGATTAAATGGTTTCTGTTCAATAACTGTAACTAGATAGGCCTAACCTATTGCTCGAAGTCGAGCAGAATAAAATCATATTATAAAATAATAAAGGATGAACTAAGAACTTACACGATTTGAAAGTTTAATCAAAGGGCTAAATTTAGTAACAAAATTATGTCTAAACTACTGAAAATTTTAAAGTTAATTTGATAACCAAAGGAATACCCGCTAAACGATATTTCTTGTGATCCCTCGCTCGGGTTATTAATTTTCCCTTGTTATTCTCTTATTCCTTAAATTTATATTATAATACCGGCAAAAGAACGCGCCTTGCTTACAGCAAGAACCGTTGAATAGTAGGGCCTACCCAAATAATTTCTGGATTGAAGTCTGGATCTGGGCCTTGTTCTCAGATTGAGAGTTTTCTGTAAGCTAATGAAAACATGGCAAAACCCGCAAATTAGTCACACTGGCCTTCCTTCCCTTTTGTAAAAAAGGATATACTTTGTGTCTCTATCAGTCTTTTCATTCTTGAAAAGCAAGCAGCCGCAACGCAAACACGTTAAGTTCATTATATGGTCCGAGATTGAAAGGAGCACCTCGACGATATATTAATGCCGCTCTGTACTCATCAAATGTTACATCGGGGGGTGGTTACGTTCGTGTTCCCTCCGAGGTCAACGTGCGCCTTGCATACAGGTCAACTGCACCAAATGCAAAAATAAATTGACTCAAGTTAACAATGAAAGTACAAAAAACACTTTGCAGAAATGTATTGATATATCGTAAATTACATTGTAAAACGGTAAGCTGGTACTAGACCAAGAGATAGACCACTTTTATTTACCCCAAATTTACCATCAAATTTGTTGTTAATTTAGGGTTAGTCATAACATATAGTCTTCAGAATTGCAATTCTTAAGGTTGGTGAGTGGTGGGTGTCCGAGTAATGACGTCATCAATATGGCTGCCGCGCAAAAGTGTAACACTTTACAAAAACGAACGTAACTTTGCAACAGAGTAACGTAGAGCAATGATCTTTTTTTTAAATTGTTGGTAATAAAATTGCCTTTATTTCATGTCATGTCAATATATATCGTAAGTCTAACGGTTTTCCTGATATTTAACCTAAACTTTACTTTTTGTGAATTTTTAGTATAAAAGTAAATGTTTAAGGCCCAATAACTCCTTAACTGTGAAGAAATAGACAAAATATATAGGAATGAAAAAGGTAGATAATATTATAAGGGTTTTGAAAATACCATTTATGTGGGCTTTTGATGGTGGCTTGTACGATAAATGTGTTAATGTTTAACATTCAACAAATTTATTTTGCCCTGCAACTTCTGTATACATTGTGCAGTAAAATTAAGTGATAAAGTAGGTAGAGGTAGAAATGATTGAAACAAAAATTATTCTTGTTGTAAATGGTAGGTAATATGCTCCTAATCGGCATACATCCGTAATGTCGCGGGAAACCCCTCAAAATCACGTTTAAAAATGGCGGCTTTTCCCGCCATAATAAAATCTTGAAAATAGTCTGTCGACTGCATTTTTTGTCAATTGTTTTCAAGATATTGACTTTGGACTTCCACCAACTATTGTTGGGGGATTGGTTCTTAATTTTGACAGGGTACTCATTTTTGGCCGCCATCTTGGATCCGCCATATTGGATATAAATTATTTTTTCTCATCTAAAGATGGTGTTGTGACACATCATTATAGACTAGATTTTTACCCTGAACTCAATGCTGATATCTGTTTAAAAAAAATCTTGATTCGTTAAAAAGGTGTGCTCAAAAAACGGCACATAATATACATATACAACCCTATTCAAAAAAAAAATCAGCCCTATACATTTCTTATGGACATTCCGTGCTTTGAATATTATTTTTGATTATTTATCTCATATCTCCAGTTCTAAATAATATATGCTGCATGTTTTGGTCTTAAAATACTCAGTGATTTAACAGCTTTTATGTGAGGTACTGATCATTAAAATTGGACGAATGTTGGATGAGCTATAAGGCAAAAAGCAGCTTGAAAATGATTTTTTTTTCAAAATTTATTTTTGGTTTAAGATTTATACTTTATCCTAATTTTATCTGATTTTCATTATTTATAGCTTAAATGAAAGCTGATAGTTCACCAGTTGTCTTAAAACCATTCTGACCTGCAGGTCCATGGTTGGGGCTGGGGATATAAATCTTTAAATAATTATGAAATTTTTGAAAATTGAATTTTTAGATTAGTTGGAGGTCCATACCTCACGTCAATCTCAACCGATTTAAATAAATAAAAGCTTAAATGAAAGCCAATAATATACTGAGTTAATTAAGACCTAAAACCTTCATGAGTCTCTGTTAGATTTCTATGTATGAGTCATTAATTATTTTCAGTTTAAGAAAGTAAACAGATTGTTTTAGGAATGAAGGTTCATAACTCAAATTAAGTAAGTCCGATTTTGATGAGTGATATCTTATATGAAAGCCTATAATTTACTGAGTAATTTGAGACCAGAACGAATGTTGTGACCCATTTAGAACCTGCACTAAAAATCTTCAACAAAAAACCAATTTTGAAAATATCAATGGTCTAGTTGCTTTAAGCATTAATATAGCTCGTCCAACACTTGTCCGATTTTATTGATCAATAACTCACATGAAAGCCATCAAATCACTGAGTATTTTAAGACTAATACATGCGGCATATATTATTTAGAACTGTAGATATGGGATTTACAACAAGAATAATTTTTACATTTACAACATACCATTTACAACAAGAATAATTTTTGTTTCAATTATTTCTACCTCTACCTACTTTATCACTTAATTTTACTGCACAATGTATACAGAAGTTGCAGGGCAAAATAAATTTGTTGAATGTTAAACATTAACACATTTATCGTACAAGCCACCATCAAAAGCCCACATAAATGGTATTTTCAAAACCCTTATAACATTATCTACCTTTTTCATTCCTATATATTTTGTCTATTTCTTCACAGTTAAGGAGTTATTGGGCCTTAAACATTTACTTTTATACTAAAAATTCACAAAAAGTAAAGTTTAGGTTAAATATCAGGAAAACCGTTAGACTTACGATATATATTGACATGACATGAAATAAAGGCAATTTTATTACCAACAATTTAAAAAAAAGATCATTGCTCTACGTTACTCTGTTGCAAAGTTACGTTCGTTTTTGTAAAGTGTTACACTTTTGCGCGGCAGCCATACTGATGACGTCATTACTCGGACACCCACCACTCACCAACCTTAAGAATTGCCTTTTTGGAGTCTCAAGATTATGGGTTTACTTAAGAACATAACAAAGATCATGGTAAACTCGGGTAAATAAAATGTGTCCTAGCTCTTGGTCTATACAGTTCGCGCATTATATCTCTGGCTATGGCAGAGTCAGCTGGGTGCAAGGAAAAGGGGGTAAAGGGGGTACTTTTCTGAAAACATTGTTCTGCAGCACAATAAACGAAAAGTATTCGTTTATTCTAATAATTATGCATGTGACAACTTTATTTCAAAAACGTAAACGCAGATTACATGATTTGTAAACTAACAAAAAACTTTCAATCCGACGTTCTCGAAACAATTACAAACACAATAGGAAGCGTGTCCTATTTAGGGTTAAGAATAGGCTATTACATCGATTTAATAAACTTTATTAAACTATAAATTCCCTTGTGCTAATAGCCAAATAGCTGATTGATGATAGGATACAGTGCAATAGATAGCTTGAAGGTGTACAAAGGTAGCCTGTTATTATCGGAGGTAGAAGGGCTCTAGTGTCCTTGCCGTCGTAATTAAATCATTTGACCCACTTCTACCCCTGACCGGGGTGTAAACGAGTGTTAGAAGCGTCGGTAACTACTTTGTTTTTTTAGGTTACAAACTCTATCGTTTTTAGGCTACAAGATCGATTTTTACCATTTTAATTTCCAAGAATGTATTTCAAAATCTTAATAGAACCTAAACTATCATGATATCCGCGTTGCAGCAGGTTTGAAATCATCAATCAATGAAATTATATTATTGTTCAATCAAATTATCAATCAATCAAATTATCAATTGTTCCTAGAAAATGAATAACCCTAAGCTTCTATCTATATAAATAAAATTAGAGTTTTGTCTGTACATTGCTTAGAATTATGAAATGTTTGGTTATTTTTGCGTTTTGAAGGTCAGAGAATCCGAATCAAGCCTTATCTCAATTTATGTCACGATGTGTGTTGGTAACGCTCAACATCACACTTTAGACCGCTTTTCACGCAAAAACTAGATTACTGTTATGGCTGAAACTTTTTGCCTGTGTAGTATGCACATATGAGAAGGTTTTAGATGACTTAAAACTATCGTACGTCTTTTTGAAATTAAATAGCAAGCTTCTAAAAACCGAGTTTTAATTGATTTCGACCAAGTTTGTTTTGAATTTTCTCATAATTCAAGGGGATGACGTTTTGTTTACATTTTCAGTGTTCCAAGCAGATGGTCGTCCTTTTAACTAGCACTAATGGATTCGTCGTTACAGATGTTTTATGGTTTCATTCAGTTTTATGTTTTGGTTTATAATATTCATTTTTAATTGACATATACTATATACAGTTAATATTTTCCCATTCATTATACATTTATCAGGATTTTCATCCTGATCTGACCCTCGGACTCCACCACAGACCAAGGTCGCGCACAGACCCTCTCAAAGATCACATATTAATATCCTTATGCCACAATTATAATGTTTATATTCATTTACATTCATTTCATAGAATGTAAAACCAGCTGTCTGTAAAAAATAAAATAAATCACTGACTAGAGATACTTAAAAGTCCTTCCTTCCTTATAACAGCTGTTAATAAAAGAGATAATGTAAACAATTTTTAAAAAATTGCGGGACGGCTCTGATATTTTGTTGTTCAAAATAGACCCTAAAAACATTAGAAAATACTTCGGTGGCATTTAATCAAGGCATTTTCTACTCTACGTATATAAAATTTCATGAAACAGGAAACTGCTTTAAGATTCACCAAGTACGCACGGTCTGCTGCGAAGAGGGTATTTCTTGCCTCAGGGTCACTCTGTACTATATAGCACAGATTCAACGTTAGGCCTACTGAGTATAAGCCTTCCCAGGCATCGACACCCTTAGGGGTTTTATCGGCGGGGGCGCTGGAATGTGCTGACATGTGTAGTATAGAGAGGCCAAATAAAAATGCCTCGTGCGGCGGGGCAGCAATATTTCTACGTACTCCCGTCGGCAGCGACACCCTTAGCGGATTCCTAAAACATTTTTCTGGCTAATGAAAGTATATCTAATTTACATTTGTCAAATACCACTGACCTATCATCGCACAGCCCAAACTACTTGAACTTGAGTTCGAACCTTGAAACTTTTCATGGAGTTGCTATAGGGCGTGAGCATCCGCTGAGAACGGGTTTTTCAAAATTTAAAGTTTTCAGGGTTTTTCGGTGGGGTCAACGGTCTAAAATCTTTCTGTATAATTTAATGGACGATCTTTCCTTGAAATTGTCAATTTTCATTTAATCACGAAGGCGGTTTACGCTTCACGTACAGATAGGTCTCTACAGCTGATTTATAGTTTGGTTCCTTTTATCATGGTTGTTTTTTCTTTATTTAGGTGATATGTACTATATTAAAGTCACCAATAGTTTTTGTACCTTATCTATTTAATCATAAACTCAGTATGTGGCACCATCTTCATTTAGGCAGCGGGTGTTAAAATTGTTATCGTGAGCGAAGCCACGGGCAACTGCTAGTTCAAGCTAAAAATCAACCATCGTGTACGTGTAGATTGTAGATTTCAATCAAAGCTCAGTCATCAATTAAAAGTCTAGCTAAATTCACTTGTTCGATTAATGAGTGAATTAAAAGATAGTCTGTGAGAAGGATTTATCTTCACAGTTTAACTTGACGAAGAGCTATAATTTCAATAAAGATAAGTTTTTAGTCAATATGAATATGTAAAAACGATCTGTTTATTCCAGTTGCAAATGATGATCCATCACAACCATATTTTAAAAATGTAGAGACACGATTGTTGAACGTTGAGAAGAACTGAGATAAAATGTAACCAAACATATAACCTTTTGATAATTGATAAATGAAAGGTTGCGGAGAAGATTGGTTATTCCTTTAAGGCTTACTTATTTTATTTTTAGACTTATTATAGTAGAATAATACAACTATGAACCGCGAGATGGAGGAAAATTTCACTTATCTTTCGCCAGCGCCAGGCATGTCCCTCAGTAAACAAACGAAAACCAACGAGTATAGTTCTCAAGGTGTAGCCAAGTATGTCATTGGCTGGAGTATTTTGGTCTTTTTGTCACGACGTCGTTTCCCTCTGGATGAATCAATTAAATGGCGTGTCATCGTTCTTATCTTGCTCTAAAATTTATTGATTTTCCGGTAGATAGAAAAAATAAGACAAATGAATTTTCGGAAATTCCGGAATTCCTCGTGTGATTCTGTCTCCCTTCATGGGGTTGGTGTGTCGCTGGAGGATGATAAGTATTTAAATTCCCCCCCTCTCTCCCTCTCTCCCGCTTCATAGTTGTATTAATTCTACTGTAGTAACTTAAAGCAGTTTTAAGTGTTTTTTTTTTCAAAATCTATAGCCTGAATTTTACTACGCTTACGTAAAATCGAAGCAAACCCTTAAATCTGCGGTTGCCAAGTCTCCAATTTTTTTCCAACGCAATTTCTTTGTCGCAGTGTTGATTATTCACTTCAACAACAACGATGTCTGCTCCAATAAACTTTTTATGCATCCATGATTTTTTTATCGGTTCGATTCAGCAAACACTTGTTTACACAACAGTAATGCGTCGTCCTACGTGGTCTAAAAAAACTCCTTAGGGAATGTTCAGCAAATAATGATCAGTTTTAGATAGTTATTTTTTCATGTTTTTGCTCCTGAATAGAAGGCGGTTGCACCCATTCCCAAAAAAATTGGGTTGAGAAATTCGATACTCGCGATTACGAAACGAAACAACATAAGCGTCTTCGTCGTCGTGGCTGGCAAACCTCTCGATCGAATCGCAAAAAAACAAATATTTCTTTAATATCACCGCTGGAAAACTCACCAGTTTAATGTAGTTTACATCGCGGCCGGGAAATCTCTCGGCTCTATTTCGGTTGGAAATCACGCTAGTTTCACGGCTGGAAAATCTCTCGTTAGCATCGCTGCCGTCAAGTCAGTCTCTCTGTCCGTGGCCGTCACATACCTCGTTCATATAGCTAAGATAACCGCTGGCTCGTTTCGCGGCTGAAGGAGAGTTGCCCGCTCATCCCGCAGCCAGAAAATGGCAAATCTCTTGATCACTCGTAGGCCGACAAGTCTCTCGCTCTTTTCGAGATAGTCATAAATATTGGCCATATTCTTGCCGGAAAATCTATTGATTATTCCGCGGTTGGCAAAACTTTCGGTCAAATTGCAGCTGGAAAACAGCTTACTCTTTTCATGGCCGTTACATGTTTTGGTCGTTTCGCGGCTGTCAAAGCGCGGTCGTTTATGACAAATCCCTCGGTCATATAGCAGCAAAAAACGCTTAGTGTTTCCACGGCCAACAAATCTATTGATCGCAATGCGGCCGTCAAATAATATTGTATTTTGCTTCAGAAACCAACATTAACAAACAGCTACAGAATTTAACAGCCATTTAAAAATATGTTTTGAAAAAATAATACAGAAAAAATCGGCAGAACTTTTAGTTATTGACCATAGTTCGTTGTCTTCGAGCTATCTTGATGTGTGCAGAGCTTGTAATGTCATATACTCCCAGTAATCATTGTATAGACAGAGTGATATTTTTCTAAACTTAAATTAATAAAAAGCTAGTTAGGATTACAATGGCACGAGACAGTTTAATTAGCCCACCTGTAATCTCTATTGAAAACGACGGAGCTCAAAAATTATTTTTAAAGTTACTGATGACTGCCTGCACGAAGGCACAAAGAAGAAAATAAATGTTTCAGTAATAAAATGATACTTTAGTAACTGTGTGTTGTAACCAATATTACCCCCGTTGCAGCAGACCTGCATACTCAGCGAATTTCAATTGCAAAGTACATATTTCAATCCAATATAGCGAGATTTGACACATTTTTTAAGCTCCATAAGAATAACATGGGGAATGAGTATGCAAGTTTGCTGCAACGGGTATTTTAAAACTGGGTGGTTTTAATTCAATGTTTAGTAGATCTGAACTAGAAGAAGCCATACACCAAGTTTTATCAATATATGTTAAGAAATAAGGAAGATATTGCATTTTTATTTCCCATAAGGATAACATGGGGAATGAGTATGCAGGTTTGCTGCCATGAAAACGGTAATATCCGGGATTTTATACTAAAATACATTAGATCTCATCTATATGAAGCCACAAACCAAGTTTCATTAAGATATGTTGAGAAATAAGCGAGATATAGAATTTTACTTATTCCCCATAAGGTTAACATTGGGACAACGTACTGTGTTTACCACGTTCAGTATCTCGGTAACCAATAGACATAGAGCAATGATTCAAAATACTTATTGTTTGTTTTTTCGAGCTGAATTCAATGGTGCTAACCTAAATTCGAAAAATTTATTCCGATCGGACCATTTTTGCGAGCGCTATCGTGCTTACACGGAAAAAACTCTATGGTTGGTTTTACAATATATTTAAGGTTAACCTTGTTTTCAACCTTACTAAAGTTATTTGTACAATAACAATGAAATATCTGTACATGTTACCATAAAGTTACGGTTATTTTTACACATTCCTTAAAGTGAATTTAATAAGGTAATAAGTACCGTAATAAGGTAATGACTACTGTAGAATGAAATTGTGGTATTGATAACCAAACACTTAAGGTTGTTTTTACAAATTCCATGATATTAATGGAAAGCAATATACTAATTACTACTTTATTATTTGTACGTTCAACTATAGACTACTTTAAGCTTGAAAAATTAATTACTAAGACTTTAAATGGTTTATAAATATCATTAATGATTATTGATTCATTAGTAGTATTCAATTCATCACTAGGAGCGAAAGTGACTCTTTTCAGTGTATGCAATCGTGTTTTATGATTCACGTCTGTAGCAACGATTTCGTTCCACACAAAGCGACGGAATTATACCATAATTATTAAATAACCAAATTTATTTTTAATGACATTTAGCCTTTTTTTCTACATCACGGTGGTCGAAGTCACGCCGCACCGGCTCACAGTGGTCATTTTTGCTTATTTAGGTGGACAAAAATGAAAATATTGAACTTTTTATTATAACCTTAAGCACCATCTGAAGTTGTTTTTAACTAGTTAGAGGTAATGAATGAGCTGGGAAAACCCACCTAAGATATCACATTTCTTGTGAGCAGGTCACATTTTCAGGAAGTTTCGGAATTCCCATAACCGTTGTATGATTTTACCAATTCAAATAGTTTCACTCTCTACCGGCAGTGATACAGCAAGGTTGATAATTAATATTGTAAGTTAAATATTGATGAATTAACTATTATTGTGATAAGTTTCAAGAGTTTTAATATATTTTATCCTGGGGAAAACACATAATTAAATTCTCATGGTATTTTTTGTTAAAACTTAATTTGTTTTAGTCTATAACTTTTGTGGCACGTCCAGGCACGTCATGAAACTTTTTTAATTGTAACTTGAGTGTAATCTTAAAACATTTGTAGGGTAGCCAAGTGCGTAAAAGTGCATAAAAATTTGCTGTAAATTTTTAAAAATGGTCTTACGCTTAGATTTAATAATTTTGTTATCAGGTTAGACGTTTTGTATAGACAATACGTCAAAACTATCATCATGAATGATGGTAATAACACTCTAAAATACATTTTTATTTTATTTACTTCAATTTTGTCGATCAAACTTTGAAAATAAACTTGTAGATTTTGTCCTTTAGAGTAAAATGATCAAGTTGTCACTACACATAGCGTTTTACTGTAATATGCAGATTATACTACATCAAAATAAATTTTTACAAAACATTATAGTTTCTTACAGTTTATTTCACTGGAAATACTCTTCTGGAACTCATAAAAAAACATCAGTACAGTCACATGGTCAAAACGGTCCATGTAAATGGGACGCCATTTTTGTCCATGTAAGGGGTAATGTAGATATGCCAGGACTTTATGTAAAATAGGAAAATGAAGCTAGAGTGGAGATATTTGTTTGACTGATGGTGCAATGAGAACTTTTCAAACAAATCGCTACCGTCATCCATAACATAAATTTTATGTTGGATACTGAAGTAGTACTAGATAAAAGCTAGAGACAAGCGTACATCAACGAAGCTGAACGTTTTTTTGAAAGTTTTACATAGGATGTTGGTCTTATTAAAGCATTCCTAAAGGAATTTGTTTACAGGGTTTCTAAATGGCTTGATTTTACATAAAGTCCTATCAAATCTACGATTATAAACTCCTCACATGGACAATAATGACGTACTATTTACAGGACGTCATTTGTGTCTTCGTGACTGTGCTGATATATTAATATGAATTTTTTTTATGAGTTTCAGCAGCGTATTTCCAGTAAAATAAACTGTAAGACACTATCATTTTTATGTATAAATTTGTTTCAGTGTTGTAAAATCTGTATATTACAATAAAACGCTATGTTTAGTGACATTTTGACCATTTTACTCTAAAGGACAAAATCTACAAGTTTATTTGCAGAGTTTGATCAACAAAAATTGAAGTAAGTAGGCTGAAAATGTATTTTAGAGTGTTATTAGCATCATTCATGATAATATTTTTGACGTATTGTCTATACAAAACGTCTAACCTGATAACAAAATTACTAAATCTAAGCGTAAGACCATTTTTTAAAATTTACAGCAACTTTTTATGCACTTTTACGCACTTGGCTACCCTACAAATGTTTTAAGATTACACTCAAGTTACAATTAAAAAAAGTTTCATGACGTGCCTGGACGTGCCACAAAAGTTATAGACTAAAACAAATTAAGTTTTAACAAAAAATACCATGAGAATTTAATTATGTGTTTTCCCCAGGATAAAATATATTAAAACTCTTGAAACTTATCACAATCTATACTTATTTAATACGCGAGCAGTTTTTTTGTTACAAAGACTCCTCCTAAACTACTGAGCCGATTTTCATGTTTTTGGTGTCATTGGAAAGAGCTTGACGTGAAGTTTTGCAGGAAATAAAATTTAAAAAGGTTTGACTAAAGGGAAGAGCCCTAGACGCCCTTAAAGTTTCATATTAGCCCATGAGATTTAAGATGGGAATAGAAATTTCAAATAAAGCAGCTGATTGGAGCAAACTAAGTTTTTCAGCAAAGCCATATGTTGTTAATGGAATTGAAACCATTGCATGTAGAGCTGGAGGCATTTCAGTTGGTGGAGGATGTGAATAAATAAACTATTATCCTAATACATACTTAAGGTCAGAATTCAGTTTTAAAAACATTTATTTTGAATCACATGTGTGATGATCTTAATATTTACATATGTTTATATTCCAAAGAATAATACTAAAAGGAGGAATAAATTCTTATGTATAAATTCTGTAAATATAAATAAAAGAAAAAAGAAACAGACTTAACATTGATTATAAGTAGGTTTATTGAACCATTTTAGTTCGGTTTGAGACTAAGACGGGTCATACGCTACTTAGGGCCGCGAAACATGGACATCTCCTTAAAGATGACCGAGTATTCACAAAAAATTTAGTTTTAAAAAGCTTTTGTAAAAAAATTCAGGATAACAGGAAGTTCAAACATATAATTAACAAAATATTTCTAGAATAGTGAACCACAATTATTTTTATTTTGAAATCAATACATAACAATTGCTCGATTTCGAGCAATAGGTTTTTTAGTATTATTATAAAAACATAATTTAATTTTAAGGTTTTTAGGATGAGTTTTAGCTTCATTAGATGGAATATCGTACATTTTGCAACTTGTTTCATTTGATCTTAAAATCACGAGAATTTAGCTATGAAATGATCATGAATGTATTTTTCATATATGTGAAATGATGGTTTTAGGGTTTAGAGACTGGTACATGTTAAAGTTGTGTTACATAGGTCAGAGCGAGTGCCGAACGTCACATTGCAAACATTAACACCTGTGTGACCTTGGTGCGATATGCTACAAACTTGGTGGAATTAGGTTGAATACTTCATTCCAAATCATACAAAATTGTCAACATAAAAATCAAGATTATGATTTTTTAATTTAAAATTTTACCCTTATAAGAACATTGAATTTTTATTTGAATAAATGAATCACTTTTACAATATTGGTCCAGTCAGTCTACTCGATGACCTTAAAAAAACTGCAAGGAGACGTTTTTTGATGAAATTATACTAAATAAAATGTATATTTTAATATATCCAAAGTTTACCAAAATCGGACCATGGGAACCTGACTAAAATCAAGTTTAAAATTGCGGCTTTTCCCACCATGTGAAAATTTTTGGAAAATATCACTCAACTTCATTTTTATCAATGTTTTTTAAGGTATTGACTTTGGACCGCCGCTAATTATTGTTTGGTGATTGGTTCTTAATTTTGACAGGGTACTCATTCTTCGCTAACATTTTGGATCCACCATATCTTCTATCTTCTATATATATATTTACTTATTTAATACACGAGGAGTTTTTTTGTTACAAAGACTCCTCCTAAACTACTGAACCGATTTTCATGTTTTTGGTGTCATTGAAAACTGCTTAGCGTGTAGTTTTGCAGGAAATAAATTTTATGAAGGTTAGACGTAAGGGAAGAGCCCTAGACGCCCTTAAAGTCTCATATTTGTCCATGAGATTTAACATGGGAATATAAATTTCAAACAAAGCAGCTGAGTGTAATAAACAAAGATTTTCAGCAAAACCATTTGTCATTAATGGAACTGAAACCAATAAATATATATAGCCTATATTGAGGCAAACTTTAAACATTTATTTATAAGGAGATTTAGAAAACCATTTCAGTTCGGCTCAAGACGAGACGTATTTAGCCATAGATACTGAATTACAGAAAGTTTTATTATAATAATATAAAACCTACGAAACAAAGTGTCATTTTTTTGAAAACATTAATTCATTATTGCCGTTACCTATCCAAAACAACCTATTTAAAATCATGTGTGTTTTATAAACACATTTACAGTCGATTTTCAAATAACTATTTGTTTTAGTTTATTTATTTCATTATCATCCCAAGAATAATTATTTTAACTAATATTATGTAGGACAAAGACACCTTGTGGAACTCGATAGAATACACAATTTACTTGGAAGTGATAGTGAATGTTGATGTGAAGTGTTTGTGGGTAATTATTTAAAAATTAAGACATAAATTGTTCATAAAACTATTTTAATGTTGTTCAACTGTGAAGTGCTGACCATGAATGATGTAAACAATGAACAATATTTTACCAGTTCTTTTTGAATTTAGTGATGTTCTGTGGTTGTAGTAATGATGTCCCATAAACTCAATTTATCCATAACTTAATCTAAATCACATTTTTTGTATGTAATGTTAAAGTTCTTTTAACTTATTTTTAACAACAATGTAATGCCACGAATTTGAAGAGGGTATTTTCGTAGAACTCATGAGTACCAACGAAACGCCAATGAAACGGTGCGCGAACAAAATCGTGTTGATATGAACATTGACTCTTATAAGAGGTTTAGCCCTTAACTTTCATGCCCCTGGGTAAACTAATGTGTTTCTTGCGAAGCTAAAAATCTTAGGACTGAAGCAAATTGAAACAATAACACTTCATATAAATTGAGCCGTCACAAATGGAAGGTAATTGTGCAAAATGACACGATTTACTCATTATTGAGAAACACGCTTTCACTCAATAGACCAAACAAAACATCTCAAACTACTTGGAAAATTTAAAATAATTCGATTCCGCATTTGTTATGGTAAGCTCAGTCCAATAGACCTCGATGAGTCTATTGGGTGGTCTTTATAATGTTCATATTTGTATATATATGAATGTTATGAATGTAACAATTTTCGGTATTTCATGTTTATATATATGTATATATAAACATTTTCATCATAGAATAGTTACCTTATTACTGGAAGAAAGCACTATTCCAAAGGAAGCATAAATGTACAGTTCAACGTAAAGACGACAACCAAACATAGACGGATGGAGATATGCAACAAAAACTATGAAATACATTTAATGCTGGAAACTGAACTTTATTTACATCCGTTCGTTTAAAACTGCTGAACAATTGCAGACATATGCCACCATGAGAGAATAATGTTTGTATTAATATCTTAGCAAAAAACGTTTTTTACGAAAGTCGAAAAAATAATGCAATTACCACAGACGTTGCTGCTATTTTCCGTGCAAGAGGTGGACACCTTCAGAAAAAAGGAGTTTGATTGGTTTGCTCGATTTCGAGCAACAGGTTTACTAGTAATAGTTAATTCATCAATATTTAACTTCCAATATTAATTATTAACCTTGCTGTATCACTGCCGGTAGAGAGTGAAACTATTTGAACGGGTAAAATCATACAACGGTTATGGGAATTCCGAAACTTCCTGAAAAGGTGACCTGCCCACAAGAAATGTGATATTTTAGGTGGGTTTTCCCAGCTCATTCATTATCTCTAACTAGTTAAAAACAACTTCAAATGGTGCTTAAGGTTATAATAAAATGTTCAATATTTTCATTTTTGTCCACCTAAATAAGCAAAAATGACCACTGTGCGGCTCCAAAAGATGCGCCGGCACGGCCTCACGGGTAACATAACCACTGAGCTTCATGTTACGTCTGGAAACACTACTCTCTGACCAAATATTTGTGAAAAGCTATCCGTCAAAGATCGCCGCTTTTTGCTGTATTGTTTGTTGGTCACATTTGCTCGTTCGTGGGACGCTGTCAAAAATTCAGAGTCAAGAGATGGCCATCTGACATTGACTTATGGATTTTCAAATTAACTATTTACTATTAATTTTAATAATAGTTATTAGTAAAATAATAATAAAATGAATAAACTCTCCCAGTGCTTGCTCTTCGGTACCGTTTATTTCTATACACCGTTCTATTTCTATTGTGCCTCCAAACCAGGAAACAGGACTTTTCTCTTCTTTTCTAAATAATTACTTAACTTAAAAAATAGTTACGTTTCATAAAAACGTCACCCAAGATTTAAAAGTTACATTTGACACCTGGTTTTAACTTGTAATGTACTTTAAAACAATGATAATAGAACTGAAAAGAAAATCTCTTTAAATTAACATTGACTTTAATTATGAATATTATCACTGTCCCACCAACAAAAGAGTTAAAACACAGCGGAGTCAGCGGCACGTTTTTTCAACACAGATTGGCGACTCCAGATTACGAGCTAAGTGAATATAACTACTTTATTTATTTCTAAGTTACAGTATTGATCTGAAATGAAATGAAAAGTCTTTATTTCCCAGAGTTAATTTACAAACATAAAAATCTTACATTAAGCAATTGAAAATGAAAATTAATACAATATGTTAACATTAAAATATTTAAACATAAACATAACAGGAAATAAACATAGTGTATTTCTTTTTTGCCAAGGGAAATGGCCTGCATGGGCGGAAACCTGTGCGCAGACCAGAGTTACTAAACGGCTTCCGATGGCTAACATTTAATTTTTATTTTTGAAAAGCTTGAGATTTTATTGGAACATTTTTAACACATATATTGCATATATTTTAAGATTTCAACACAAACAGATTATTAAATAAAAACAATGATAAATAAATCACAATGACGCTCTCAATGTCGACGTGTGAAGTATAGAAGTTTAATTTTTAGAAACTGGTAAAAAAAGCTTTTAAAGAACGCTAATCCTGATCTAGCCATGAGGAGAGGAGGGGGAGTGGTGAGGGGGCGATCGGTGCAAGGGTCAGGTCAGGTCCGCCGGTAGCCGGTTCTGATAAGCCTCTCCGCCTCCTCAATTCCAATTCTCAGTAAAAACTCCGTGATTTGTTTCTTAAAAATATTTATGGAATTGCAATTGAAAATATTTAGTTCGTTAACAAAGCGGCAAATGTTACTGTACAAAACATGAGCAATATAAAATGAATTTGTCATTTCAACCGATTTTACTAACTGTTGAGAAACAATACCAATATTTTGAGAGTAACGTGTGTTATGTGAATGTGTAACAGGGACATACACCCCCCCCCCCCGCGGCTTTTGTTTTGTTTTTCCGTTTGGTTGGTTTTAGCTCGGATGAAAAAATTGTATTGGCCCGCTTATAAATATGAAGTGAAAGAAATTTTACGTATGATTGTCTGACTGTCAATATCCTGCTGTCCTGGAAAAGAGCAACAGTCGGATACCTCCTGCTTTTTTTAAACCCAATTTTTAAAATAGTTTTTTGTAAAATATTTAATGGCTGAAGCGACGTTTGTAGTGCTCCACCCCAAGCAACAATACCAAATGACAGAATAGACTGTATGTATGCAAAATAAGCTAGTGTAATATATTTTTCATCAAGAACTTCACTTAATTGTTTAAAAGCAAAAATGTACTTCCGTAGCTTACTTTTTAAAAATCTATATGTTCTGTCCACTTTAATTTAGAATCAAAAATAACACCAAGATATTTATAATACAAAACTTTATCTATTGACTCACAAAAACAGTTGTTATTTAGATGAAAACCACAGGTGTGAATTTTTAAATTTTGTAAATGATAATCAGAATGACTTGAAAAGGAAATGGGCAAAAATTTAGTTTTTGAAACACTTAGCGACAAAGTATTGTTATCCAACCACTTTTTCAACTGCATAAGGTCCCAAGACGCGTTTGCCTGTACTTCTTCCCACGTTTTTCCTTTAGATAAAATTAAGATGTCATCTGCAAACAAAAACAACTTGCTATTTAGGTTTAATTTAGATAAATTATTTATGTAAATTAGGAACGAAATTGGGCCAAGGGTGCTACCTTGGCCCACCCCAAAATCAATTGGTGATCGAACGCTATTAACATTACAAATATTAACTACTTGAGACCTCTCTAACAGATAACTTTTAAACCACGCATGAGCATTCCCCCTAACTCCAATAGCTTCTAGCTTAAATAACAATTTGTCTCTATCTATTGAGTCAAAGGCTTTTTTAAGATCCAAAAAAATTAGCATTGCGTGTAAATTGTTAGTAATTGAATTTTTAAGTTCTCTGCAAACATCAAAAAGAGCATCTGAGATATTTATATCCTGTCTGAATCCATATTGATTTTCACATAAAATGTTGATCACTTTACACTTGTAATAATGAAACACGTTTAACACTCTAAGTTCAATTTCAGGTTTGATTATGAATTCCATAGTTAATGATTATTTTTTTCTAGTACCCGTGGGTTTTATTATTGACTGAACAGTATAACCACTAATATCATTGATTAAGAGTAACAGCGTTCCCAATCAGTTTTACATCCTAAGTTACGCCACGTCACCCACAAGTCGAATTGGCCGAGTGGTTGTAGGTGTAGGGTCGGAAGAGTGAAAGATCCTGGGTTCGAATTTCAGCGGAGTCGCCATATTTTTTGTTCATGAAAATCAAATGTAAGGCTAATGTTATATATTTATTTATCAATTTATTAATTTTTTTGAAGAGTTTTAACAATTAAATAATCTCTTTTATGGTTAAACATAGCACAATATGTGATAGTGTGTAAGGTAATTGATACAATAACTTAACCTCGAAATAGGTAAAATCAACATTAAAGGTAACCTTAAGTAATAATTGCCTTAGGGGACTGATATGGTAAACGAAAGTAACCATACTAAGGTAACAGGTACTTTATTACAGTTATTACTACCATAAAAAATTCAACCTTAAGTTATGGTAAAAACAACAGTAGTTTGGTTGGTCAAATAGTGACTGTAGTGTTTGGTTGATTTTACCTATCTTACATATTCCTATTGCCATAGAGTTTTTTCAGTGTACAGACACACACGCACACACACACACACACACACACACACACACACACACACACACACACACACACACACACACACACACACACACACACATATATATATATATATATATCTAGAAATTTTAACGAATGGTGTTTTTTGCTTCTGGGGGCCCCAAAACGAAAAGTTATTATGGTCTTGGGCTTAGGTCTTACCATGAGACCTACGGTAGTAGCTTCTTCCCTATAGAGGAAATTCGCTAAAAAGATAGTAAACATTTTCAATTATTTTATATTACTATCAGTTAACTCCCTGAACTATTTAGTTTTTATCGATTATTATTTGTAAATTAGAGTTATTACTTATATAAAAAAAAACTGAATACTATATGGCCTGTAAAAATGTTAAAGGTAACAAAATTTGGTTTTATGATTTTTGACCCTCGCACGCTCACGCCTGAGTAAGATATGGGCCCGCCAGCTAGTCTTGCCCCGGGGCCCCCAAGTTTAACGTAACGGCCCTGCAGCTCACGCCTGAGTAAGATATGGGCCCGCCAGCTAGTCCTGCCCCGGGGCCCCCAAGTTTAACGTAACGGCCCTGCAGCTCACGCCTGAGTAAGATATGGGCCCGCCAGCTAGTCTTGCCCCGGGGCCCCCAAGTTTAACGTAACGGCCCTGCAGCTCACGCCTGAGTAAGATATGGGCCCGCCAGCTAGTCCTGCCCCGGGGCCCCCAAGTTTAACGTAACGGCCCTGCAGCTCACGCCTGAGTAAGATATGGGCCCGCCAGCTAGTCTTGCCCCGGGGCCCCCAAGTTTAACGTAACGGCCCTGCAGCTCACGCCTGAGTAAGATATGGGCCCGCCAGCTAGTCCTGCCCCGGGGCCCCCAAGTTTAACGTAACGGCCCTGCAGCTCACATATAAATGCTACCCGAAAACCGAGCGTTGCCGCTTGCCACTCGTCGCTCGTATCGTTCCCGAGGCCTAACACGAATATAAAATAAACGAAAGGCCTCAATATAGTACAAAGTAATTACATGTCCACTGCCTAAAACAGGTAAAATTTCTGTGATTTATGTTTAATAGGCTGAAATTTGGACGTTCAAGCTGATAAGATGCGTGCTGCTGTGGTTTAGTTTGTTTTATTTACACTACTGAAACATGCTCTGTTTGTGGTTTTCGACCAAAACCACCATTCCGGAACAACATGGGATAGACCAATGTGTATAAAGAGGACACATGTACAGAAATTTTCCGAGACTGTAAGATCTTGAATATCTTTCAAATTTCAAGTTTCTCTCCCCAGGGGTAGAGAAAAGAAATGAATGAGCATTAAAATGAACGTCTTACAGCAGTCGAGCAACTCAAGTCCAACCTGCGTCAAAGCTTTCTTTTGTGAGGAGTTTTTCCGAACGTCCAAAAAATTAAGTTAACTAAAGTTATTAAATTTGGTATAGAGAATAATTTTGCAAAGAAACTATAACTAGTTATTTTAATATTTTTTTGTATTTGAGGATTAATTATTTTTAATTTTGCTATCTACATTTTTTAGATGAATTTTTTTCCGAACGCCCAGAGAAAAGCTGCTGTAAAATTTGATTAAACAAACTAAAATTTAGTTTCAATGTCGATTCTGTAGAATGTTGTCGATATAAATGTCATTGTCGGTTGCAATGTTGCCATCGATGGTCGTTGACATTGAACAAGCGTCACCGACAGTTACCAACACATGTGACCTTGAACGATGTGCAGCCAACAGTTTAGAACCTGATAAATACAACTTCTCAACCTCACATTCTGTTGTAATAAGGTCCTTTTCTTAGTAAAAGGTTTTTTAATTCAAATTTGAAATATAAAAATAAAACTGACGATATTGTGTTCAATTGCAATACAGCGTAATCAAATCTTCTTAAACCTGCTACATAAAAACGTTAAATCAATAAACTTTAAACAAAATGCTAATTTATATTTTTTAAAACTCTTTTTAGAGCGTGCCTGTAACTCTGTTGGTTATTTCCCAAAAATACTAATTACTCACAAGAAAATCTCTGGTATTGAACTACACTGAGAAAAATCCTTTTTTCCTTTTATCGGAGACAGACATATTGTATCTAAGAAGATATAGGTAATATATCCAAGTTACCAACACGTATAGTTGGTTTAGATGAATATATCCGTTACAGGTGGAAGCTTTATCAAGGATCGCTTTTGATTTTAGATATAAGCCTAAATTTTTGAATAGATATGTGTTGTACCTTCAGTGCTTGTAACAATCACTGCCACGGAATCATAACTTATATCAACAGGAATGACGTCACACATTTAGATATATTGAGTCTATTAAGATATAGGTTTGTCTTTATTAGATTAAACCTAAGCTTAATACAGATGTAATTGAACGACACAGTCGTATATCTACTACACTGATACTGTACTGTTCATTTGACTCGTAATGTATCTCTCACGAACATTTCGCACTTGGACTACGTTCATACAACCTTAGTAGTTCATATGAAATTAAAATATAGGTAGATTTAAATACTTCCTGATGCAATTTGATGTTTTATCATTAACACATATTGCTTTTAGTCCAGGCAATGAATGCTCAACAAAAGGTATAGAGGGAATTGCATGGATCACAATTCAAATTAAAAAAAAATAAAATTAAAGATTCCAACACAATGGAGGACTTTTTTACTTTTCTTCCTCGTTTTATCATTAGATATATTATACAGAATAATTAAAATAGATTTTATACATATATATAAAGATATTTTATTTATCGTCTTATCATCAAAATGATTTGCTTATTAACAAAGAATACTAAAGTGCATAAATTTTGATTAATTGAAACTAGTTATTTTTGTATAGATGACTTCTGATAATACTAACAGAATACTTAACTGCTGTGAGTGAAATTAAATTTAGTGAATGATTTTCTAACTTAAAGTTTGTCCAGAATTCTTGAGTAAGTTTGGGTATTGTACCCCTGGCACCGATCATGACGCCGTATACTTGAAATTTAGAAATTTTGTATGTTTCCGAATAGTAATTTATAGTTTTTTTCGTAGATGGCTCTCTTTTCTTCGTGTACTTCTTTAGGCTGTGTTTCATTTACTTCAAAACTGACGGTTGGATCAACAATTAGACCCCAATCTTCTTTTCTGTCGATGACTATTATGTCACTTCGTCTAATGGATCCCCGGTCTTCAATTCCCATCACTTCTTCATATACCTCATATTGTTTCCTTTTAAATTGTTCGGCAAACATTTTTCTGATGGTGTGGTGACGAGCATTCCGTAGAAGACTGTTGTATGGGCATTGTTCAAGGACGTGAGCTAGTGTCTCAAGGGTGAAGTTCTCAGTTACAGAGCAATGTCTGCACTGGTTTCCGTCCCTGGACCTGCCATACAGACTTCTTACAGGTATGACGTCACCGATCATTTTTTAAATAGAACTCAAATTCAGATTCGGTCAGTCCTCTACCTTTTGAAAGTGATTTGTTTATTTTTGGGCAATCGCCGAATAAAGTAATTTCTTTACCTTTCTGAGGTAGCTTACACCAACATTGAAATTCTATATTTCGTAACATTTCCCTTAATTTCTGGGATTTTGCTTCATAGTAATCTTTGTTTAGGTTTAAAGTCTTTAGGCAAAATAATATTTCGTTTTTGTAATTTCTAAGTTTTTCAAGGTAGGGGTCCTTTGCATTTTCTAAAACACGACAAATGTTAATGTGTTGGAGTGATGCTTCCCACATTGACTTACTGAGACCTAGACCTTTTTTATTTGTACTTGAGTAGAATAAAGGGGTTGGGGTGTCATTTGGCAGATCTAATATTTCTTTCGTTGCTGATCTAACTATTTTATCAATGTCGCCAAAGAATTGTAATTTTATTTTTTTTAGCGGTGCTGTTTGGAATGGGTATATTAGTGAGGGCCAGATAAAATTAGTTAAAACGAACATCTTCTGCTCATATTTTAGGAAAGGGGTGTTTGTTAGTTTATCGATTTTATTTACCAATGATTTTTTAGCTTTTTCAGAATTAAATACTATTTCCTCGGAGAAATTTACTCCCAAGTGTTTTATTTTCTCGTTGGGGGCTATACATCTAACTTCTTTGGAAAATAACTCGAAGTTTTCCTGTTATAATTTGCCTTTTTCAATATTAATGATTTTAGTTTTTGATATATTTATTGTTAAGCCTATCTCTTTGAACAACTCATTGATGGAATTGTATAATAGTAACGTACTTTCTTTGTTCTTGCCGATTAAAACTGTATCGTCAGCGAATCCTAAAATACTGAGAGGAGGCATGTCATTGCATAACTTATATCCCAATTCTTCGATAATGGACTGTTGTGATATTTCAGAAAGAATATGGTCTATACAAAGGTTGTACAGAGTTGGTGATAATGGAGATCCCTGCATAACGCCCCGTTTTATTAAGATGTCTTTTGTTTTTCCTTTGCTTGTTTCTATTTTTGTAATATTTCCAATTTGAAGCTGAATTAGTATTTCAGTCAGTTTTTTGGGGATTGGCAGAGATTTTAAAACTGAGGTTAAGTGTGAATGGCCAATATTATCGTAGGCTTTCTCAATATCTAAAAACATTACGCAACAGTCATTTTTCTTTATTTTGGCAGATTTTAATACCTCGTTTAGAATGCTTGTGTTTATATGTGAACCCGGAGTATTGGCGAAACCTCCTTGAAACTGGTTGAAATGACTGAATTCTTTTAGTCTTTTATCTAATATTTTCTCAAAAATTCTTCTTAAATCGGAACATATTGTAATGGGTCGCCAATTACTAATTTCTCTGTTATCTCCTCCTTTATCAATCAATATTGTTCTAGCCTTTTTAATGATGTTGGTATTTGATTTTTTAGGTGAATCGTACTAAAAATGAAAGCGAGGATCTTTGCTACTTTCTTGTGTTTAACAATTCGCATCAATATTCTGTCGGGCCCTGGAGATGTGTCGATTTTTATTTTATTTATGGCCCTTATAATTTCATCTTCAGATATTGTTTGATTGTAATTTGAATCCAAGTCTGTCATTACAATCTCGTCTATATTACTGTATATTATTCTTTTATTTTCGTTTGGGTAGGAAAATCTATTCTTAAAACCTTCGTATAATGTATTGAGTTCTATTTCACATCCCTTGTTCCCGTCTCCGATTATTTTCCGTACAGCTTTTCTACGCCTATTATAAACTGTATCAATTTATATTCATACTTTTCTTTTCTCCTTTTTCTTTCGTTTTTAGTTTTCCTTTCTGGGTTAGACGATTTCTTATAATTGCTGTTTTGGGGGTAATTTCGGTTGTTTCTTCTTAATTTGTAAAACTTGTGGGCAGGATGTTTGGGCCCGGGTAGGTCGTGTAGAGATTATGCTAAAAACTCGGAGAACTTATCGAAATTGTCAGAAAATTCTTTGAATTCTTTTTCTTCGTCGAAGACCTTCCTCCAAGTTTCAAGATCTTTGTCTAACTGATTGTATTCGTTATTAATAGGTCTAATGATTTCCTCGAAGTAACTTTTATCGTCATTAGAGGTCTCAGTGTGCACTGAACAGTATTTCTGTGAGAGTTTTCCGCGATGTGTGCTGTGGTGGGTTTTAGAAATATGTATTATTAATCCTTTTTTATTTTTTTCCACATTCGTTACAAGGTATATCTTCATTATATTTGTTATCTAATATATTAGTTTTATAAAGCTCATATTCAGAACTATTATCCACTAGATTTTCCCCACATTCACTTTGATGTTCAAAGTCCTGGCGTTTATTTCTACTGCACTTTTTCAGGATTTTTTCCCTTGATATTTCTGGGTGTGATTTTGAATCATGAATCTTAAGACATCTAAAACTTGAAAAGTGTTTACCACATGTTTCACACTTAATATTTAATTTAATTTCATTTGGGGTTTCTTCATTAACTTGTACTTCAAATGGATTATGTAAATTTTCATTTGAGGGATTAAAATCACTTATACTTTCTTGTAAAATAATTCCTTCGTTTTCTTTTTTTATTAGTTCAATTTGATGATATATATCATCAATAGAAACGTCTTCTGAGAATTGCTTATTATTAAATTCAGTATTATTCTTGACGCATAAAGAAGAAATGTGTGCATTGTGTAGTACATGCATTCCACATTCCTGATCAGTTTTTTGCCTTCTACATTTTATTCCAACCATTTCATATTGCTTGTTTACTAAGAGACATTTACAAATTTTTGCAGCAATTTTTGAGGCATGTGAGTTATTCATTGGATTCATTGAATCCAAGTGGTAAAAATCGACTTATTTTTATTAAATATCAATAGTGACCAGTGATAATTGCCTGAGAGCAAGTTTTGAGATGAATTAATGTTTACCCTATTATTAAGTGGTATAAAGGTAAAATCATAAGGCTTAAACTGTTTTACTATTTCATCAATAGTTTTTGTGTCATTTTCATTTAACATCACATTAGCAACTGCTGCATTCATAAAGAATATTTCATCTTTTAGGCATAAATATTTATTTACCCATAGTTTAATTTCTTCATCATCTAATTTGTGCCATTTCTTTGTACTTATGTTTTGATTTTTTTATATTATCATATATTTGTTTTTGATTGTTTTTTTTTTGTTCTTTTAAGCAACTTAATATCAATTGGTGAACTTTTTTCGTCGCTAACCGAATCATACTTGTGTGTAGCTTTGATATGTGAATCGAGTCTCTTGAAAAACCTTTTATACATAATGGACATTCTTTTAGTAAGGTTTCTTCGGCAACATTAGAATCAGGACATGAATAGGGCCCTGGGTTTAGTTCAATATCACCACTTAAATATATAAATGAAATAAGGATGACATACGAATAAAATTTCATTGTAATATTTGAGGATTTGAAAAGTGCGCGCCAATATTTCTTTTTATTCCTGAAACTTATATTTTGAAGTGTGTTGTGATATTTAAATATGAAACGAACAACTTGGAAGTAAGCATATTTTGTCTTGATATCTCCTCTGAAAGAATTTTTACTAATACACATAATTTTCCTCTCGCTGGACATGAGCATTAAGTTTGTTATGATATGCAAAAGTATTGCTGTTTTCAAATAAACACAGATGAATGACCTTTTTGACATTCTAACCTAAATTGTCCTTGAAAAATACAATTTCAAATTTACCTTTAAATTTTACAAATTGGTCCAGAATTTTACCCACAGTATATAAAATACACCTTGAAAATCTTCATTTTTCACAAATACTACTTACAATCACAATTAAATTGATAAAATATAACTTTTTAGTGGATTAAAATAATTTTGGTTGTTTCTGTTTACGTTGTTCACAGATGTTTATGTATGTTTGTCAGACTACCACGGTTTCGGAAAGTGAATTTCCATCTTTCAGGTCTGATTTCATGAACACAAACGGTTTACTGTCAAAAAGTTGAAACTGTCACATCACATAACAAGCGACGAATAACTTTATATTAAAACAAATACCGATTGGTCGGCGTTCACCTTCCCGCAGGTACGCGTTGCAGTGCACTGTAGCTCTGCCGCCTACGGTAATAGCTACTTCCCTATTGGAGAAAATTCGCTAAAAATTGGATTTTTTGGAAAAATGCCTATGAAAAAACGTAGGAAATGTAAATGTTTGAGGAAACAGGAAAACTAAAGAGAGAAAGAGGAGAATTACCTGAGAAGGAAGGGAATGAAATGCAAGAAAGGTGTCTCTAAATAAAATCTAGGATAAAAGATCCAGGTAAGATCAGAGACGATCGCGGCCAGGCCCCCCAGATCGTCGGGGCCGATCAGTGATCTAAAGTGATCGGTGATCAGTGGTTTAGTCGTTCATCTGTGATCTAAATTTGCATTGAATTATGATCAGAATACATTGACTGCAATGAGACCGTCTATTTATCATTCTTTGGATAACAATAGTGCTTTCGACCACGCACTTCTTTATTTTACGTAAACAAAATTTAAACAATCGAATACTAGTTTTGTAGATGAATCTAGGCAAACTAAACTAATCTTGTCTATTTGTCTATTGTCAGCTGTTAACGTTAGGCTATAATTTGATTGCGTTATTCTTAACCAACATTAACCCATAAGTATCTAGCCTATATAGCAAATTCTAATTTTAAAATTAATTTATTAGAACGATTGCGTTGCAGCAAATTTAACTTGGTGAACCTAAACCCTTCATGTAGAGGTATCATTTCATCAAAAGCCCTAGAGCCGTTTCCAAGATAGAAAAAGTACATGGAGATATATGGCTACGAAGATTGTCCCTCATTTATCGGATCAATCGATCAATCGTAAATGAAGAAGCACGATGAAGCTCAGAACCTGAAAAACTGAAAATATTTAATCGCAATGTTTAATCGGTAGATATATCGAACGAATTTGTTACCTACCTGGTGGGAATGACGAGGTCACTCGCCCTGTCCAATCGATATGCGACCTGGACTCGATTCGACCCTCGAACCCTGGTCACACCCGGCTGCAGTGTCGGTGTATCCAGTCGAAACTTTCGGATCAAGTCGTAGGCCGTCAGGTCGTCCTCGCACAGCTTTAAGTCCGCGCAAGGACCGGATGAGGCGTAGTCTGGAATGGTATATCGATATTTCGCTTAGAACTATCGGATTAATCGATGGTTTTCGATAGGTGCAGGCCCTAAAGCAACAAAATCTAATGATTCTGGGACGGATGAGGCCCCAGATAGATAAATCGATATTTCGTATAGGACTATCGGATTATCGATGGGTGTCAGGGGATGTGAAGGTGTGAAATTGATTTATTGAATCAATCAGTCGAAGGCTGGAATAATAAATCGATATTTCGATTAGAACTATCGGATTAATTGATGGGTTACAATGGATGTGAAGTAATTGAGTTATCGAAATCAATAAATTGGTACACAGAAATTGATATATACCGATAAATAAATCGATAAATAGGGAGATGTATGGAAATCGACATATCGATTCGTTGTCAGTAATCCTTCTAAAGCAAAAATTACGGTAGGCCCTGTCGTAAATCAATAAAAACCCCCGTTGCAGCAGACCTGCATACTCAGCGAATTTCAAATTCAAAAGAGCATATTCAATTCAACATAGCAAGATTTGACATGTTTTTTTAAGCTCCATAAGAATAACAAGGGGAATGAGTATGCAGGTTTGCTGCTACAGGTATATTAAAACTGGATGGTTTTAATTCAATATTTAGTAGATCTGAACTAAAAGAAGTCATATACCGAGTTTTACCAAGTTTTTTTAAGTTTTTTTATATGTAAAAAAATAAGGAAGATATAGCATTTATTTTATTTCCCATAAGGATAACATGGGGTATGAGTATGCAGGTTTTCTGCCACAAAATGGAAATATCAGGGATTTTAGACTAAAATACAATAGATCTCATCTAGATGAAGCCACAAACCAAGTTTTATTAAGATATGTTGAGAAATAAGCGAGATTTAGAAGGTTGACATTGGGACATTTTGTTTACCACTTTCAATATCTCAGTAACCAATGGACATAGAGCAATGATTCAAAATACCAAATTGTTTGTTTTTTTCGAGCTGAATTCAATGGTGCTGGCCAAAATTTGATTATTTTTTCTATGTGAAAAACTAAAAAAACTCATTTTTGGGGGGGTTTATCCCCCTTTACCCCCCCTCCCAGTGATCCGATCGGACTGGTCTACGAACTCGTCGAATTGATTATTACTTTACATGTCTGTACCAAATTTCATTAAGATCGGACCATATTTACGGCTGCTATCGTGCTGACAGACACATATATATATATACTAGCTGATATACCCGCAGCTTCGCCCGCTGAAAGGATAGCTCATTTTAATTAAATTATATTATGCCTTGTGTAATTTTTAGGAATAAGTAACAAATGGACTGATTTATTTGGGTCATCTGCGTGCAATTAAACCCTTAAGATGCAGCTTATAATTCCACTCTAGATGAAAATGAGAAAGTGTAACGCTTCCTCTAAACATGTTCCCATCATGATTAGCAAATGGTATAAACTAACTTCCTCCAATTTCCCAATACAGAGAATGAGGATAACCCGGAATATAAAACAGAGAAGACACTAAGGATGGATTTTCGACTTGACATCAATCTGAATTTAGCACGTTTTTGAAAATAAACCGAAAACTGTTAGAAAAAGTAGGAGGTAAATATCTTGGCCAAAAACCTATTTCCCCAAAAAGTTTCTCATTAAATTTTTAAATGCTATTCTTTCAGTAGATTGGTTCTCGTACCTTTTCTGTTCCCTGAAAATATTCTACAGGACTCCCATCCATAGTTAGAAAAAACTAAAATGGCCGCCATTTTGAATTTTTTCAAGTAATCTATTTTCGCCGTCTGAGAAAGAATATTTTTAAAACCTTTATTTTTTTCGCATCTAAAGCCTATAAAGAATAATTGTGCCAAGTTTCATGGCCCAAAGTCTTGTGTTTTTGAGAAATTAAACTTTGAAAGCTAAAAGTGGTCGCCATATTGTATTTTCTAATATATTTTGGCCTTTAGAGACAAGACGTCCCTGCTTTGGACCAAAATGGTCTTGGTCCTGCAGTATATGGACACCTCCAAGATGTACAGAGAGGCCAGTGTCAGCAAGTTGAGCTCCCGAAAGGAATTTCCACACGACTCTCGATAGTCTAATTTTGCAATTATTATCACGGCTTTCTTTTGTAACCTGAAAACTCTCTCAAATCTCTGATTTGAGCAGCCACCCCAGAGCCGTATGCCGTAGGCTAGGTGTGGGTATATTAGGCCAAAATACGCCATTTTTAGTACCTCTTGCGAGCAGAAATTTGCAAGGTTACGAAGGACATAAATGCCTGAAGTAACCTTTGAGCAGAGGCTTTCAATGTGCTCGTCCCAAGTCAGTCCTCGATCTAGGATCATCCCTAGGAACTTTGTGGATTCAGCTTCCTCTAAGAGGCATCATCTATTAAGACCATCGGTCTCAATTCGTCGTTTTAATTGCGTAAACAAAAATTTATGAAATTTGTTTTTGAGCAGTTTGATTTCAAATTGATTTCAGAAAACATTTGAATGCTCGAGCTCAGGTCTATAAAGGCCTTTATTTCCAATTAGGAAATGCTTCTAGCTCGAAAACAGAGAGTCGTGTCGTCAGCAAATTGGACCGTCTCCCCATTCTGGATCGACTGGCTTAAATGGTTGACGTAAATCAGAAATAAAATCGGCCCAAGGATGGATCCCTGCGGGAATGGGGCACTGTCTCTTTCTGAGACAGTACATCAGCGATTTGGACGCTCTGAACTCGATTTTTGAGGTAGGACGAAAGCCACTTATGCGGCAGTCCCCGAACCCCATATGCCTCTAACTGGAGCAGCAGTGTCTCATGATGCACACAGTCAAAGGCTTTGGAAAGGTCGAGAAATATGCTGAGCACATGTTCTCGCCTCTCCAGGCCATCGACGATGGTTTCGATAAACTTTGTCACAGCGTCAACGGTTGACCTGTTTTTACGGAAGCCGTATTGTTCAGATGGTTTCGAATCGATCTAAAAAACCCATCAGTTGCTCGAGAAAAATTTTTCGAAAATTTTCCAACCAATTTTCGTTGTTGAGAATGTTGTTTAAGTGTTTGACATTTTGCGGCTTAGTCAACCTTCTAAAATTTACTATTGGGGGTTCTTTTGAAGGCTTACATCCACTGATTACCGTCTCCTGCGCGAAATGATCAGATATGGCCGTATTAACAACAGAGACGCTGGCATTCGGCAAGTTCGTAATCACGTTGTCGATGGCTGTTTTTGAAGTGGCAGTTACTCGTGTTGGCGTGTCTACGGACCAAACTAAACCAAATGATTTAAGAGAATCACGCAGCCGCTGGGTCAGAGGGTGGGTGGAGTCTAAAACATGATATTGAAATCGCCTGTTATTAAAAAATGTGATTTCCTTGAATTTAACAATTGAAGCAATCGCTCAAAGTTTGTGAAAAAAGTTTCTCGACAACCATTTGGCGATCTATAAAGTCCCAGTATGTCAAATTTTCCCAGAGAGTCTACATTGATTGTAACTCTTTGTACTTCAAAATGCAAATCAGAATTGAAGTTAATTTGGAAAGGTTGAAATTTTAGAGATTGTTTTGTGAAAACTGCCACCCCACCCCCTTTGAAACTATCACGATCAAAATGATTAGCCAAATTGTTAATTGTTAATTTTGAAAAGCCCAATTGAATCAGATGAAAATCCGTGTTCTGAGACGACAAAAACATCAGGACTAATCTCGTCGCATAGAAGTGCAAGCTCATCTGCTTTGTTGGTTGCATATTGGGCGTTCAGGTGGATCACCGACAAATTCCCCAAATTTTTTTCCTGAATTTTGAAAAGTTTGGGTTTCCCTAATTTTGACTGTGTCATCGATGTTTTTAGATAGGAAATTAATTGTATTTGTAACTGTTTGACTAGTTAATAAATAGTAGTTAGTTTATGAAATCGCCAGTGTTTTTATTTTAGAACCCGTAGGCCCGTAACAATTGGTGTCAGAAGTGTAGATATTTGGCAATTTCATTGAAAAATAATTGTAGAGATAGGTTTAAATTAATTTTTGCGGCATTAGTTAATTTACTATATTGTGTTGTAGTGTTATTGAAGCAATTTGGTATTTTATTGGTTTTGTTTACGAGAGATTAATAAATAAAGGTAGACTTAGTACATTTTAAATCAATTATATTAGGTTCTGAGATTATTTTGTTGATTGTTTTATATTGTATTGAATAAAATGGCTTGTAGAAAACTAAAACTTTGTGAGTTAAATGTAGCTGATCTAAAAAAAGAATTAGAAGAACGGGATCTTGATACTTGCGGTACAAAAACTGTACTTCAACAATGTCTTAGACAGGCTTTGTTAGATGCATGCGAAGATCCTGATAATTTTTTGTTTGAAACTACCGATTTAAATAAGATAATGTTAACATTGGAAAATAAGATCGATGAGTCAAATAAAACTCTTGAAACTAATTTAAAGGTTGAAATTAAAAGCATTGAAAACAGTCTAGAAGATTATTCTAATGAAGTCGCTAGTTTGGAAAATGATCTCTCAGTGTTACAAGAGAAAATGAGCGAAATAGACAATAGGTTGGATGGGAAAATTAGTGAAATTGATAATAAAGTAGATTCTATTGAGAAAAACTTAGAGGATAAGTTAGTTAGTAAGCTTAGGTTGAGTATGGACACATCGGGAAGCCTCGTGTCCACGTCATCGACCAGCCCTATCCATACTGCTGAATCTCGGCAGGCAGGCACCGGTGAAGACTTCAAGACGCCGTACACTGTTGCAAACATGAACCCACACAACGTCGTTCCTGTCTTTGATGGTAAAACCCCTTGGGAGGACTACATGACCCTCTTCGAGACAACGGCTATGTTTCATCAGTGGTCCGAGGTGACTATGGCTTCTGTTCGATGCTTGTCTCTACGGGGCGATGCGTTAGCCCCGTAGATGGCAAGGCTGCAGGCCTTGCCATTGTCGGAGCAGCACAGTTAGAAAGAGCTTGTTAGCAAACTGGAAATGCGGTTCGGGCATCGGCATATGGACCAGCTCTGCCGGTCACAGCTAAGGAACAGGGGTCAGAGGCCAAGTGAGTCGCTTCAAGAATTAAAGGCTGATATTGCCCGCCTGGTGAGAAAAGTTAATAAGCATCTCGCACTTGCACATTATTTTGATATAATCTAAATATTATTTAGATGGATGTACATATCGCTGTGAGAAAGTTGAGAGTATTGAAATTTGATTTAACTGTAGATTTTACTTCGAATGGAAACAATTGCTGCTAAGAAAGCTCAATTTTTACTTTCTCCCCCCGATACATAGTATATGGAGAAAGTATTGTTTTAGTCAAAATTTTCGAATTTGAGTTGTTAGTGGATATATTCGTTTTAGTGCTCCCTGAATCCAAAAAAGTGGTTTTTGGCGTGGTGTCTGTCTGTCTGTCAGTGTGTGTGTGTGTGTGTGTGTGTGTGTGTGTGTGTGTGTGTGTGTGTGTGTGTGTGTGTGTGTGTGTGTGTGTGTGTGTGTGTGTGTGTGTGTGTGTGTGTGTGTGTGTGTGTGTGTGTGTGTGTGTGTGTGTGTGTGTGTGTGTGTGTGTGTGTGTGTGTGTGTGTGTGTGTGTGTGTGTGTGTGTGTGTGTGTGTGTGTGTGTGTGTGTGTGTGTGTGTGTGTGTGTGTGTGTGTGGATGTGTGTGTGTTTGTGTGGATGAAAACAAAGCTAGAGACGACACCAGTGGTCCGATTTTCATGAAATTTGGCATGTAGGTATAAAGCCGTGGTATCTCCAGGTGTATTTTTAATTTTTTTGAATTTATGATTTTTCAGGACTCCATAAAAACCCATAAAAAATTACAAAAAGCCAAATTTCTCAGAAACGGCTCTAACGATTTTGATAAAAATTTCATGGTTTTTAGTGCTTACGTTGACAAACAAAATGACACCTCCCGCATGTCTTTAAAAATTACGCTTCGGAAGTTATGAGGGTTTAAGTGTTAAAAAATTCATATTTTTTAAATTTCACAAAATCTGTAACCTCCAAAGTAAATATACTTGCAACCATTAAATTTGGCTTGAAAAACTAAATAATCCAGTATTTTGCATCATTAGTCTATGTCAACTGGTTGCGAAGATAGTTGATATTTTAGTCCGGCGGTAAACACAGTACGTTGCCCAATGTTATTCTTATGGCAAATACTTAAAAACCGATATCTCCGTTATTTACTAACCAATTTTTATAAAATTTGGTAAATATTTGTGTGATAATTAATTGTTAATTTGTTTTATTTCACTATGTATGTTTTCTGGTTTTAAATGACTTTAAGGGAGAAAGTATGTGTCAGTTTCCTGATACCGTTTATTTTAATAAGGCAACAAAAAATCTTTTTTATTAATGAACCTACTATTCAAATAAAAAAAGCAGAATTATTGCCTGTAAGGGGGAAAATGTTAAGGCACGACGTTTTCAGAGTGAGTTCCTCACAATTGCCTCATACCCATCGATGTATAAACAAACCATAGATGGTTATACCAGAATCTTAGTTTTAAACTTTAAACTTCCAACTCTTCTACAGCTACCCCCCCCCCCCCCCGTGGGAAATCCAAAATGCCACTGTTAACAAATGACGGGTTTTCGCTGTTTATTTCATGTTACTAGAGATCGCCAGTGGTCGAATTCGACCAATTTTCAAAGTGACAAATAGGGATGGCTAATTTTATAAATAATCCCCGCATAAACCAATGCGTTTCTAAATACATTTCATATAGTACATATTTTCCACGTAAACACATAATCTAACCAAACTGGGGGGCCCAAAAACAAAAGAGAAAGATTCAGTCCTTGACTAATTATTTTACTTCATTTCTGGCTTATGGCATGGTTTTCAGGAATTAGTATTTTATTAAGATAATGACTATTTTATTAAGATTTCATGTTTATTTTTTTAAGAATAATTATTGAATCTGAGGAAAGTAAAACTTCAGTCATCAAATCAGTTTATCCTGTACACCCTTTACCACAGTTCTCTCCCTCCCTCCATTAATTCCTCACTCTCTACTTCCGACCTTCTTTCCACTTTTCCCTCCTTTTCTCCTTCATTCTCTTCTTACCATCTCTCCTCCCTTCTTTCCCACCATTTGGAACTTTTTCCCTCATTCCCTCTCTTCCTATTATTATCACTAAAATGTAATATATATTTTACCCATTATCCACCAATAAAAACAAAATTTGAATATAATTTGTCCATTTATACTCCGGTTGCCAAGCCCGGTGGCAGGATTTTCGGGCCCCTGTGCAATTGAGAAACCCGCCTTATTTACTCATCTCGATTCTGGGCCCCATTTTTACTAATCTCGCGTGGATCCGTGCCCACTGTGAGTCCAGGCCCCTGTGCATTTGCCCCCCCCCCCCCGTCGCCGGCCCTGCAGGTTGCATGTCTGTTAGTACATTGGATGGTAGAAACTTAACTTAATGTACTTTTTTCTTAATCTTATTTAAGCAAGTAAACTTTATTTTTCCATATATAATATGTAAAACGGAACACATTTGAGAATGATATCCCTAATCTTCTCTAAGTAGTCCTGATTTCAATCAAATTCTATATTTTCACTCCATGCCACAATTAACTGTGGCTTAATGTTTCTACATCAAATCTTTACTCTACAAAAAATAGCATGTGATAACAGTTACATATGATGCTAACTTTGTTTACATTTGGTTGTTATAATATCACCAAAACAGCAACTCATAAGGCTAATGTTAATTTTTTTGAAATTTTAAATTGAATTTTCTACATTTCTAAAAGACTAATATAAATTTCAATGGGATTCTGCACATCTACAGGAAAATACAATTCTATCGGTGTGCTTAGATTTTTGCTACTTTGCAAACAGGCTGAGAAAAAAGGAGCACAAAAACCTTATGGAAAAATGCTTGTCTATTAATATAAAGACATATATATATATATATATATATACATATATATATACATATATATATATATATATATATATCTTTATATATATGTATACATAAAGATATGTATATATCTTTATATACATATATATATATATACATATATATTATACATTACATTATATACATTATATACCCCAAAACGAAAAGTTATCATGGTCTCGGGCTTAGTCTTACCATGAGACCTACGGCAATAGCTTCTTCCCTATAGGGGAAATTCGCTAAAACCAAAACGATCTCCGGAAGCTGGAGCAAATGATTGAAACGAAAGTTTCATTCAAATCGCTTCATCCTAACATAAAACAGAATGTGAAGAGTTGCACTGTAGGCTACACTGTAAAACGTTGGAGTGCATGATCGTTGCATAATATCGTTGCGTACAAACATCGCTTCGATATTGTCATCGATTTCGGTGCAATCGAACCGTACAAAATAGCTATGCGTCTGCACGGATTCTTCTATAACTTGTTTTTTGATTAAAATTAAATGAAATGAAATGAAAATGAAATGAAAATTCTTTATTTCACCATGCAAAGTTAGGTAACATGGATTAATTAAATATATACAAAATAATAAACAGAAGGATGAGCTACTGAATAACAAATATTTACATAAAAATATAACTTAAAAATAAACTTGTCTGATATTTACAGAAAATATATACAAAATCAGCAAATAAAAAAAACAATATTTTCCAATCACACACTCAAGCACACATGCATCAGCAATCGCGCAAACGCGGAAGTACGCCTACAAAACAAAAAAATAATTAATAGAATAAGAATTTTGCTTTGAAAGTGTAAGCAATAACCGATTAAATAACGTTTAATTCTTTGATACAAAAGCTCATAACTAGCTAATCGCAATTTGTTAAATCAGGAAGCCCCAACGTACAGACTATCGTTCCATCGACTTCCGAATCATATTAAATATCCCCTCCCTGTAGCAATCGCACATATTATATAAAAATTATTGACAGATAGCTATTGGAAATAGGACGAGATCAAAGTAATACTTTTAGCGAATTTCCCCTATAGGGAAGAAGCTATTACCGTAGGTCTCATGGTAAGACTTAAGCCCAAGACCATGATAACTTTTCATTTTGGGGCCCCCAGAAGCAAAAAACACCATTCGTTCAAATTTCTAGATATATATATATATATATATATATGTGTGTGTGTGTCTGTAAGCACGATAGCGCTTACAGACAATGGTCCGATCGGAATGAAATTTGGCATGTATGTGTAAAGTAGTAATTATTGGGATGAGTTCGAAAACCAGTCCGATCGGACCACTAGAAGGGGGGTAAAGGGGGATAAACCCCCCCAAAAATGGGATTTTTGGGTTTTTTACATATAAAAATTAAAAAAATCAAATTTTGGTAAGCACCATTGAATTCAGCTCGAAAAAACAAACAATTTGGTATTTTGTATCATTTCTCTATGTCTATTGGTTACCGAGATATTGAAAGTGGTAAACACAGTACGTTGTCCCAATGTTAACCTTATGGGAAATAAGTAAAATTCTATATCTCACTTATTTTTCAATATATCTTAATAAAACTTGGTTTGTGGCTTCATCTATATGAGATTTAATGTATTACAGTCTAAAATCACCGAAATTTCCATTTTTGTGGCAGCAAACCTGCATACTCATTCCCCATGTTATCCTTATGGGCAGTAAAAAAATTCCATGTCTCCATTATTTCTAAACATATCTTGATAAAACTTGGTAAATGGCTTCTTTTAGATAAGATCTACTAAATATTGAAATAAAAACACCCAGTTTTAACATGCCTGTGGCAGCAAACCTGCATGCTCATTCCCCATGTTATTCTTATGGGGATTACGAAAACATGTCATATCTCACTACATTGGATGTAAGTATTTTTTTAAATTTGAAATTCGCTGAGTATGCAGGTCTGCTGCAACGGGGGTATTTTTACTTCCCCGTATACATAGGGTCAAGGACACAGAGCGATTGCAAACTGCGTATGGGTCCGTCCGTCCGTCGGGCGCGTTATCTCTGTGAGTGTGAGCATGACTGGGCCGAGATTCTCGGTTATTTCAGTGGCGTTTTTATACTTTTATATTACTTTTATATTATTACTCCTTAACTTCCGTCCTTAATGTAAACTATTGTCCCCATTGTAATTGCGTGCATATTTTGTTTTTGATTAGATTTATCTTTGTACTCTTCTGTTTGATTAAAATTTGCTATTCTTTTTTTAACTAAAAATTCGTCCACATTGGCTGGTTCTTGACTCGTTCCCCACCCATGCGGGGAACTAATTCCTATCGATAAATTGTATTGTGCATAATTTTTTTTGGACTGTGGTTGAAGGAATAAACACATTTCAAGTTTCATTTCATATTTTTTTCTGTTAGATCGGAGTGAAACCGATTTGCTAGATTGTTATTAGTATCACACCATTCAGATTTACAAGTGGAACCAAATGAAATGGCTTAGACCGTCCTTAAGAATAACGTTAATTTTTGCATTGGGTAATGTTATTTGACTCACGCTGTATCCACATATCTTTGTCTCTGATATTAGGTGGCAGCTTAACAGAAAACCTGTGTATAATAGCAGTGTTCATAGGAGCGAAAGTGGCTCTTTTTAGTACGAAATCGTAATTTACAGGCGAGGCGCAGCCGAGCTTGGAAATGCGATCGAGTACCAAGGAGACACTTTTGCTCCGTGTGATGAACAACTATTTTCATTATTATGTATAAATAACCTTGTCTGCTCATCCCCGGCGATCTTAGATTGCCTAGATCATCCATGCTAGAAATTCTCACTGCTTCAGAGTCATTATCTTTTTTAATAAATAACTAGACTAATCCCATGCAGCGCAAAGCGCCGAAAAATTATACGTGTACTATCATTTTCAATTATATAGACATTGGCATAATACAACCTCTAAAAAATTAAACAAATTTTATGCTATTTTTGTTGTGTAATCAGAAACACAATTCTACACAATTAATCACCACTGAACTACTTCATTGAAGTAATTTACAACATGAACTGAGGAAGTTAGCAGGCGCGAACCCAGGGGAGCTCGAGCTGCTCTCAAACATGGAAATTTTGCAAGCATTCGGAAAACACAATTTGTTTTATTTGAGGCCGGAAAATCTCTCAGTTGTGTATTCTTCGGTAGATTTCATGATTATTTCTTAGAGATTCGGCCATCAAATCTCTTTATCACCGCCGGTCAATCTCAGTAGTATAGTAAGGCCGATTCACCAACGATGAGGGGTGCGAGGGGTGCGACCCGTGACGTCATCAGTGACGTATGAGTGCAAAGTCCAAGGTCATCGCTGACGTATGAGTGCAAAGTCCAAGGTCATCGCTGACGTATGAGTGCAAAGTCCAAGGTCATCGCTGACGTATGAGTGCAAAGTCCAAGGTCATCGCTACGTCATTATTTCTCGCGCGCGCCATGAGTGCAAAGTCCAAGGTCATCGCTACGTCATTATTTCTCGCGCGCGCCACGAGCGCAAAGTCCAAGGTCATCGCTACGTCATTATTTCTCGCGCGCGCCACCACCGTTGCGCCGTTCGCTCGGCTCGAGCGCGCCGGTTCCTACTAGATTCTGCCGCCCTGATACTTCGGAAGAATAAAAAACGGAATAATTCGACCAAATCTGAGCGATTTTGGTGGGACCAAACCTTAAAGCGCCCTATTTAAACCCAACAACCCTAACTTTAAGCACCCTATTTAAACTCACATAGGGCCCTTTAGCAAGCATTTTTATCCTAACAGACCTTGACAAAAAAAAATAAAATCAATTTATAACGCTTTAAAACATAATTAACATTTCTTACGGGTAATTTTATCTCCCTCAAACGTCCAACAATCCTCTAGATTAACTTTAATTCCTATAGTATCACCGATATTATCCAAAACATCCAACTCACCAATGTCCATTAAAGCATCAAACACAAACTCGTCACTCCCTAAAATTCTAACTGACTTCGGATCATTGGGGTCAAATTTAGTTCCATCAGCTGTAATAACCTCCCCGATCGACTTGGAAATAGCAGCCTCGTGAATCGCATGCAATTCTTTTAAATACTCTTCATCCACAAGGTTCTTTTTACCCACTTCTTCCGGACGCCTTCTTATTAACTTACGTTCAAAACATGTTGTTGGATTCGTCCGCAAGTACAAGGTAATATCTTTAACACCGCCCTCATCAAATGCAGTCTTACGCGGATCGATATACGAATTACTAAGGTCAGTTAAAATTTGTATCTCGGCGGGCGTCATATACTTTTTATAATGCTCATTAAAAACATGTTTCACAGTGAACGCTGATCTTTCTTTAATAACGATATAACCTTTCTTCGCATATTCAACGGCTCTCTTATCGCACTCCGTCATATAAATTAACGCGTTGGCTTGAAACGTGAATGCCCATCTCTCGATATCTTTATACAAGAGGTCTAATAAATTCGTACCGTGAAAATCCCGCCATGCGCCGACTGGCTCTTGTATGTGTACGGTTTTAAACCCTAGGTTTTTAAACCGATCAAACAAGCCTGTGGCAAAAGTAGTTTTACCCGCACCGATATTTCCTTCCAGAGTAATAATCATGTTATGAGACTCCATTTTATTCATCTATATAGTATATCAATTAAATTCCAACCGAGTTTTTTATTAAACCGATTTGCAGAAATATATTTCAGACGTAAAAAAAAATAAAAAAATAAAAAATAAATTAAATAATTAAAATCATCGTATGTAATTAAAAATTCATTACACACCGGTCGAACCGAATCCATTACTTCCGCGTTCCGTATTCCGCATATCGATTCCACCGTCTACCGGCACATCGTTTCTATAAACCTCCAATATCAACTGAGCGATTCGATCACCTCTTTTAACGATGAAATCATCATCCGAATGGTTAAACAACAACACACGCAAATCGCCTGTATAATCAAAGTCTATCACGCCGGCGCCCACGTCGATGAAATGCTTAGCAGCTAAGCCACTTCGAGGTGCTACTCTACCATAACATCCGCGGGGAAATTGAAAAGACAAGTCCGTCTTTATCAACTGTTTACCGCGACCGGGTACTACATAGTCATAAGCGCTTTTCAAATCGCAACCGGCCGCGTCCGGTGAACCTCTGACGGGTGGTGAGGCGAACTCTGACAATTTGAAATATTTAAAAGTGACAGACTCCATTTTTGTTACCTATATATTACATTCGCTTGTATTCGCACTACATAAATTATTAAGCTGTTGTGCAAAAATACATTTCAGGAACGAGAAAAAAAATTAAATCATAAATAAAATAACAAGTATAATCAAATAATAATAACGAATATTCAATCTCTCACAAACTTGATATCGTGTTTAAACTTATCATTCAACAATGGGATCTTTCCATGGTACACCACATACAACGGTTGGTCCGATTTCAATAGCGCGTTTATATTTTTCGTAGTCATTCTCTCGTTCCAACTCTCGGGTAGTTGAAACCGCACATCATCACATGTAACCAAAACTCTAAGACCATAAGCATAATGAATTCTTTCTATGCTATTGACCAAATATTTTTTATCGATTTCTAAATCACTTATCTTCGCGAAAGAATTACCATTCACTTCGTCGAGGATATCTTTAAAATAATCCTTTTCCATTTCCATTTTTCTTCGTCTATATATAAAAATATATTTTCACGGTCGAATAAAAAATTGAGAGCGTTTCAAAAGATGTAATAAATCATAGCTTTTGACGAAAACTAATTCATATTTAATTCCGACTCATCGACTAGTTTTAAATAAATGATATAATCGGGCAGAGCGTTTTGCAGGGGAACGTAGTTTTCATCCGTCAGATAAATGTTGATTTCTCTTATCGTCTGCGTGTTAGGTTTGAGCGGTATGTAATTTAAAACGGACGGTTTCTCGTAAATTTTATCTCTGTGTTCTCGCGGACTCGAGTGATACAACAACGAGGAGAAATCGTGTCTGTGCCGATGCTCCGCGTGATTGACATACGAATGTTCGACTAAATCGCAATGCACTTCGATCATGTGGAACGGTCTGATTTGTAATTTACTTTCCTCCTCATATATTGATAAAATCTTGTTCGCTGTAAACTGTAATTCGAATAAGGTTTCATCTTTTTTCAATTCATCGAATCCGAGAAACCGTCGCAGCTCGTTGTTTATATGGAACTTGACTGGAGATTTTATACATATCTTAGACTGTGGGTCTCGAAAAATCTTAAACTTTTCCACATCTATCGCCGGTGTAAACTTATTAATCCTCATGAATTCCCTGATTTCTCTCTGCATGGTTTTCAAATCCCAAAACTCCGCTTTAAAAGTTAGTGTAGGACGACTTATCTCCCCCATATAAAAAGTAATTGAAGCCTCCTCGTTCAAGTTATAAAAATAGTTATGAAATGAAAACCCCGTGAGCGCTAGATAATAACGCACGTCCTCTTTCAAGTGTATGGGGTTTTCGAGCTTCAATTGCAAATGCGGACTCTGACCCGTCAATCTGAAATACCATTTCTCTATATATACTTTTTTAAATTGCGGTTAAGATTATTTATTAAGAGCGAGGGAGAAAAAAAATAAAATTATTCGAACCATCTCAAAAATGTGTATTTATCGTTTTGTAAAGCACGTTCTATCGTATTGAAATCCTGTCCTCTGGAAAAACGTCGCAATACCTCCAAACATAAATGACCGCATATAGGTGGATCGTCATAATTTTGATATCTCATATGATTATAAAAAATACCTTTAGTCATGTTTAGATATTTCTCCAATTCTAAAGGTGGAGGCGCCTCACCGAACGAATCGAAATATATGACATAATTACCTTTTTTCGTATAACAAGTCCAATGCGTGCCGCCCGACTCCAGATCACCTAGATTAATAATAGCACACTCGTTTTTGCGCGGCTTGTCGGGTAAACACTCTCGCATAAAAACACCACGGAAATTGTTGATTTTCACCTTGTTAGCCCATGTCTCCAGTTCGGACATGGACAGCGGAACTAGTTTTTTTTATCCTCTCTAATATCTTTAAGAGTCTTATGCAATTTTCTGCTTACACGTTTCTCCAGACCGGCTCCGGTTTTATCTTTATTAATCAATTCGTCCAGTTCATTGTCTATTAAATTTTTCAACCACGGCACGAAATCATTCTTCAACACAGGCGCCACTTTATTTTTTATCAGAGGTGAGGCGAATTTCTTAAAATACGGAATATTGTTTTCGGCCAGTTCTAAAACTTCCTTCAGAAGACCTCCATCGATCATTTCCTTCAACTGTGAATAATCAAAAATCAACCGTGTCCCTCTATTGTTTTTCAACGCTTTTTCCACTTGTTTGTTTTGATCACCATCGAGTGACACTTCGGTATTACCATTTTTTAATTGATCTTTTGTTAAAGTAAGCACTGCGCGTTTAAGCTTCTTATGAGCTATCCGCAGCTTATTCAGTTGACCTTTGGTCAAATTTATTTTCCTCTTGTGATTCCCCATTATCTATGTATAAAAATTAATATTTTGAATTCATATAAAAAATTAAAACTTGCCAAATGATTGATATTTTTTTCTATCGAACGAAAATTTAATTTCATTAATATAAGAGATGAATTCTTACTGTCGCACGTGTAAAACACAGACCGCGTCAGAGAACATGAAAATTGTGAAAACGAAAAATAAAAGATGGTTGGCGAGTTCCGATTGCGCGGTCTGCGGCGGCGTTAAAAACTCGTTTATCAAAGAGCCGCCCGAAGTGGTGGAGGCGAAAGAACTGCACAAACCGGTAGTGAAAAAATTTATAAAACGCAGGATAATCATGAAAGGTCTGGATAATCTGTGGGCCGCGGATCTGCTCATCATGAAACAATTCGCCAGAGAGAACAACTGGTACAAATACATCTTAAACGTGATAGACTGTTTTAGCAAATTCGTCTGGTCCGAACCGTTGAAGAAAAAAGACGGCGCAGTAGTGACGGCCGCTTTTGAGAGGATAATAGAGAGAGCGAAAAAGGACGGTCACACTACGCCCGAACTGCTGCACACGGATAAGGGGACAGAGTTTAAAAATAAACCTTTTAACGACATGCTCAAAAAACACGGCATAAAAATGTACCATACGGAGAGCGAGGAAAAGTCGGCGATAATCGAGAGATACCACAGGACGTTAAACGATAAATTCAGAGTCAAATTCCAAGTGAGAAACTCGCACAAATGGTACGACGTCTTACAAGAGCTCACCGACGAATACAACAAACACGATTACCACAGCACGATAAAAATGCGTCCGGCCGATGTCAATAAGAGCAACGAGTCCGATCTGTTGAAAATGTATCAGGAGCTCGAAAGTGAAGTGCCGCGTAAAAAACCGAAATTCGACGTCGGAGACAGAGTCCGTATAACAGCGAGTAAAGTCGTATTTAGAAATAAATATAAACAAAACTGGACTAGCGAAATTTTTGTGATCGCGCAAGTTTTAAACACCAAACCCGTCACGTACAAAATCGAGGCTCTAGACGGTGAAGAAGTGATCGGTGGTTTTTACGAGAGGGAACTGCAAAAGACGGAGTTTTGATTGTTTAAAAAAAAACACTTAAAAATATAGACCCCTTAAAACTACAGGTAATTGTTTATTTTTAGACCCGTGGTTTTGTAATATAAGCCTTACTAAGCTTTTATCGCTCGAAAACGGTTGGGACACAAATCGTGTCCCACCCTGTTTTAGGAGGTCCCACCCCCTAAAATGGGGTGGGACCCAAATCGGGTCCCACCTAAATCAGTCCAAAAATGTTGATTTTTCATTAGCTTTCAAACCCGTCTGCTGTAGATGGTTTAATTTTTCATTACCACCTAACCCCACCTGCACGTCCTAATTTGGGGCTGTTATTCAAAATATCAACTTATCCTAGTTTAGGACTTAACACATCCTAATTTAGGACCGTTATTTATAATATCAACTTATCCTAATTTAGGACTTAACCGTAAAAGCAAATGTATAAAAATTCACGATGACGATTTCGACCTGATTAACCTCGTTAAAAAAACATTGTCGGAAGTGATGTTGTGGTGAAATAAATACGTTTCCGATCGTACGAACTATATAATTTATTTTTTTTATTTTTTCGATCGTAATAAAACATTAACGTTCGATCGGCTGTTTTTTCTATAGTAGGTACGAAATGAATAACAATAATAATATGGATATTGCGAGTGATGAGATTTCCGACGAAAGTTCTTCATCGTCTTATAATTCTGATGTGTCCAACACAGATGAGGATTACATGGACGATATCGCGAGTAAATTCATTTTTAAAAATCAAAAGGTTACAGTGATTTTCGATGATGACGATAACTCGTGGTTTAAGGGTAAAGATGTGGCCGAAATATTAGGATATTCCAATCTGAAGAAGGTCTTACAAACGCATGTTAATGATCGTTATAAGAGAAATCTGGCCGATTTAGTTGGGCCCCAATTTGGGTCCCACCCCTTATCACATAATAAAAGCTTAGAAGTATACATATCCGAGCCCGGATTATACGAATTAATATTTTCATCGAGGTTACCATCGGCGAATGACTTTAAACGTTGGGTCTTCGAAGACGTTTTGCCTTCCATCCGTAAATACGGTAAGTACAAACTCAAAAATAAAATTGTAACGCTCATGGAATCGATCGATCATATGGAAAATGAAAATCGTCGTTTAAACAATACGATACAAAACATGAAACCTAAAGTAGCTTGTATGCCTCAAAAATCGAACCTAAGACACGTCTTTGCCGTCTTTAAACGATATTCTTATGCGGACGGTATTTATACATACTACTGTGTAAGAACTGAAGATCGGTATTTTTCTACGGTTTATAAAAAGAAAATCGATGAAGGTTATTTACTTTTGTTTTACAAAGATGAAGTGCCGAACAGTATAAACGTTTTGAACTGTGTAAAAGATATCATGAGATACCGCAATATATCCTATAAATCACGCAATAATGTTGTAATCACGCCGTATAATTTCATAGAATTAGTAGAAGAATTCTTCAAAGATTTGAGAAAATAAATAGTAAACATTTTCCCATCCTAATAAATTCTTATTTCTCGTAATTTATTTTATTTCTTTTCTTAACCGGTGCATTATTTTTTTTCTCATAGAGAGTGATGGATATCGTCCCGTATTACGAAGAGAAGATCGAAGATAACCTTCTACCTCAACCATTACGTTGTCTGATAGTAGGCTCTTCGGGTTGTGGAAAAACAAATTTGTTGTTGAATTTTATTTATAATCCGCGCGGTCTCGTGTTTAGAAATTTATATGTGTTCAGTAAGTCTATAGAGCAGCCGGCTTATGTAGAATTACGCGAAAAGTACATAGATGCTGAAAACAAGTTGAATAAGAAGATAGCATACTTTTTTAGCAATTGCGAAGATTTACCCCCACTGGACGAGTGCAAGAAAAACTCCCTCATGGTGTTCGACGACTGTTTGATGGAAAAACAAGAAGCGATAAAAGACTATTTCATCAGAGGTAGACATAAAAAACTGTCCTGCGTCTACCTCAGTCAGAGCTACGGTAAAGTCGACATGCAAGTGATACGGAACAACGTCAACCTGCTATGCGTCTTCAAACAAAACAAACACTACACGAAACGTATTTATGACGATTTCGTAGGATCGGACATGACGATTGATGAATTCGAAAAGATGTGTCAAAAGTGTTGGAGCGAACCGTTCGGATTTTTGACAATAAACACCGCTAAGAAAGCGCACAACGGAAAATACATGTTCATATAGGTAAGAAACCCACCCCACTATGCTTTCAACTACTAAGTTTAAACTACCTGGATTAAATTGGAAATTACCTTGTATCGTATGCAATTTGCACTTTTCTTGCGTTATGTAAAAAAAAATAAAAAACATTAAACACAAAACACCATTCGCTCCATATTTTTGTTGGGTGTTGTTCTAAGTTTATCTACTTTTATCTTGATTTTATAATTTAAGTCGACATTTCCACTTTGTAACTCTTTTTCCAGCCAATAGTTCGAGACATATGCGCCTTGTATATTTTCGAACGCAAACACGAATCTTGCTTTATTCCTATGTTTAATTTCCTTAATGGCAACGATAAGTAATTCTGTTCCTTCCTCTACCTCTTCTAATCTTTTACAAGACGTAACCTTAAAATCCCCTAAAATTTCTTGCATTATTGCGTGGTTAACATCCTCAACTTCTTTCTCATTGTATTGCAGAGAATCCTTGTCTTGCCATACATCCACCAAGAATTTTAGTTCTTCTATTTTCGGGAACGTGTGTCCATTAAAACTAGCGATTCCATTTGTCTTTAACATTGCAAAAGGTGAATTTGTCGGCAAATATATAATGTCTATAACAGCTCCTCTCTTGGTTTTGTAAGAAACAGTTAAACAACCGGCATTTTTTAAGTACTCGCGTTTTTTGTTTAGTTCTATAAATACATTCTTCTTCGGACCTTTAACATAATAAACATGTGTTGACCCTTCCAAGGCTGCCAGCACTCCAACATATATAAATGCCTCTTTGTCATTAACAGTAAAAGCTAATAAATCGTATGTTCCCCTAACATCGAGATTTTTCCAAGGTTGTGTAAAGTAATATTTTAATTTGTTAGTTGTTTCTCGAATTTCCTGTTCTTTTTCTAGCGAAGACTTAAATTCTTCCTTAATTGCAGAGGTTTTTTCTATGTACTCAATTTTCCGTCGCTTTGCTTCTATATCTTCCAATTCCAATTTTCGTTTTTTTGCCGATAATATATAAGGAGTGGTTATTGGATTTATTTCTTTAATTTCGTAGGGTAAAAGTTTATTGGTAATATTCGCACGTTTCCTTAAAACTTGTGGGATAACATTCGTTGTTTCCACTAATCCCGATTCTGGAATGTCAATTTCTTCCGAAACAGTAGAATAAGGTGTTGACGACTTTGTAAAGTAAGTTTGACCAGATTTAATATAACAGCTATGTTTAATACTAACGTTATCTGCATCATCTTCGCTTTCGACAACCTCTACCTTGTTTACTGGCAAGCAATTAAAACTAAAAGCAGAGAGTGCATATTTGATCAATTTGTCTCTTTCGTTTGGATTCGGTGGTAGTTTTATCTGCACTCCTGTGAGTTTTTTCGTATTTTTATTCCCCCAATAAACATATAGCAAAATACTGTTAAACACAATGCAACAACTGTTCTGGAGAGTGTCTGTTAATTTCGTCCACATTTTCCACAATGGAACAGCATAGAACGGTGCATTTTCGAAGTACTGTTTGTTTTTATCTATTAACGTTTTACAATCTTCTAAGGGGTTATAAATTTTTTCATTGTTGTATATGTTATAGTTATAAATCGTAGCTTCTAACCGTGTAATTCCATTTTCTTTAGCAAGTTTCGATGTAAACGTTTCCTTGAGCCTTTTGTCTGGACAGTTTAAAAAGTCAACTATATGGTTTCCAATCGTTTTATTAACACCAGGACTAGAAATCTGGCATACAAACTTGTTGTATATTTTTATTCGGCAATTATTCGTAAGCCATGTAAGACAGTCGATGCCTACTGTGTGGTCATTATCCACTATCTTGTTGTAGTTTTCCTTTACTTCGCCGTTAGGACAAAAATTATGGTTGTTTATTAAATAATCCATCATTTCTCTTTTATTAAAAATGCCTGCAAAATCCTGTGTTATATCCAAGTCTGTTAAATAATAGTGTTCTTTTTCCAAGCGTTGCATTATTTCTGGTAGGTCAGCCAACAGTGTTTCCAGCTTTACATCTGCAAGTTCGATTTTATAAGGAATAGCTACGGGGTTGTCGTATTTCTCTCTTATAGCGTGTATTTCTTGACATAGTACTTGTCTTACACCGCGTGCAGTCATGGTTTTTCCGTCTAGAGAAAGAGGGAGTTTGGCTTTTACACCGTGCCTTCCCAGGTCAAACCTTTTAAATGCTCCACGTAAATAGCTATTAAATGAGCCACAAACTTCGCTTTTAACTTTAAATTGTTTCTTTAAATCTCCTTCGCAATCCGCAAAATCAGTTATTTTAACCACCATTATATTATCGCAAAACAAATCTGTAATTGGCGAAAATGTCTCTGTTCGTTGTTCTCCTTCGATGTAATTAATATTCCCAACATCTGTCATTAGATTGTTATCGTCAAGATTTTCCGTTAAAAACCACAAACAGAATCTTTCGTTTGTTGGTTTAATTTTGTTTCCCACTAAGTCTTTAATGGAATACATTTTTTCAACTACTTATAGTTTTTTAATATTCTGATTCTAATAATTTGTTAGAGGCCAACTGTAAAGTTTATTTTTAAATTGCATTACAAAGTTATGGTAGTAACTATTTAAAGACTCATAAATAATAATTACAAATAAAAAATTTAGATCGCATCAACAAACGGGGCTATTTAATTCCGACACACATTCACAAAAAAAACATAATATGGACGTATATTCCCAATTACAATCGTCTGACCTTTAGCCCGCGACGATGGTCATTGGGAACGTGCGTCCAGACGATGGTCATTGGGGACATTCGTCCACACGATAGTACTTGGGAATGCACGTTCCCATAAACCATAGTCTAGACATAAATGCCTCGAACTATTGGCTGGAAAAAGAGTTACAAAGTGGAAATGTCGACTTAAATTATAAAATCAAGATAAAAGTAGATAAACTTAGAACAACACCCAACAAAAATATGGAGCGAATGGTGTTTTGTGTTTAATGTTTTTTATTTTTTTTTTACATAACGCAAGAAAAGTGCAAATTGCATACGATACAAGGTAATTTCCAATTTAATCCAGGTAGTTGAAACTTAGTAGTTGAAAGCATAGTGGGGTGGGTTTCTTACCTATATGAATATTTTATTTATCCGACAATTTTAAAAGTATATTTTTTATTAAGTTTAAATCGTGTTTTTATTTTTTTTTATTCGAAACTGAAAACTTAAAATCTAAATATAGATATGGAAAAGTATTACGAGGAAGCGTCTGATAAGATAGAGCGGTGCGAATTCAATACCATCCAACCGGTGACCGATTTAAATTTAAATTCACCGAATAAGTTTACGACATTCTATTTTGACCATGGAGACGCGTTTTATGACAGGAGGATATTTTATCACATACAGGGGGAAGTAGTGAAAAAAGCGGATGATACGAAGTACGACGCGGCGGATCCTATCAAGTTGATCGATAATTTCCCGGCATTTTTGTTTAAGAGAATCGAATTAAAAAAACACAATCAATTGATAGACTGTGTTGATGAAGTCGGTATCACAAGTACAATTAAAGCTCTAACAACTTATAGTAAATCGGGTGAGAGCACTCATTATACGATGGGATTCAAATCTAAATTCGAAAAAGGGGTGGGTGGGTTCGAAGCTTATGGCCCGTTGTCACATCTAGGTCTTGGGTTTTTCGACGCTCTGAGATATCCGATATTCAAAGGAGGTTTTGAAATAATTTTTACAAGAAACGAAGATGATGACGCGATATACCGTTGGAAGGAGGGTACTGGCGCTAACGAAAAAACGGCGGCCGAGGCGAAGATAAAAATCACGAGTTTCGTGTTAAAAGTACCCTTAGTCGATTATGAAGGAATAAAAAAATTACCACTCATACAAGGACTAAAACGATTGAGTGATAAGGGCGATTTGACATACAGGTATTACCAGTGGCAGTGCATAGAAAAAAGCTTTGTGTCGGGGTCTTCATATAGTTTCGACATATCCAACATGTACCGGAATATATCCAACCCGCTGTTTATAATCATAGGTTTACAGACCAGCCGTAAAAACAATCAAGAGAAGGATCCGAGCCGATTCAACGCTGTAAACATAAAAAACTACCACGTTATAATCAACGGACAACGGTATCCGAAGGAGGAGCAAAATTTAGCGATAAATAATAAACATTATAGTATTTTATACGGGAGTTATTGCTCAATCAGGCAGGTGTTATTCGGAGATGAAGATGTTTATTTAAACGATGTCGATTTTGTAGACAAGTATCCATTGTTGGTAGTCGACACGCATCACTACCCGTTCTCCACTGATAATAAAAGAAAAGATATTCAAATAAAATTGGACTTTACTAACGCCGTCGCCAGTCCGGTGGCGGATCAGGGGACCACAGCGTACGTGGTAGTTGTATCGGAGACCGGCTTCACTTACGATTTGGAAAGGAATTTAATTAGAATGTTTTGAGATGTATATATATTTTTGAAAAAATAAACTCTACGATATAAAGGGTTAGAAAATCATTAAATATTTTTTTAATTAACATATATCTTACCTTAGAATTTGAAGATGAATTTTTTTCTTTTAGCGAATTTCCCCTATAGGGAAGAAGCTATTACCGTAGGTCTCATGGTAAGACCTAAGCTCGGGACCACTATAACTTTTCGTTTTGGGGCCCCCAGAAGCAAAAAACACTATTCGTTCGAATTTTTATATATATATATATATATATATATCTATATATATATATATCTATGTGTCTGTTAGCACGATAGCGGCCGCAAAAATGGTCCGATCTTTATGAAATTTGGTACGGACATGTAAAGTGGTAATCAATTGGACGAGTTCGTGAACCAGCCCGATCGGACCACCGGAAGGGGGGGTAAAGGGGGATAAACCCCCCCAAAAATGGGTTTTTTGAGTTTTTTACATAGAAAAATAAAATTTATCAAATTTTTGTGGGCACCATTGAATTCAGCTCAAAAAAACAAATAATTTAGTATTTTGAATCACTGCTCTATGCCCATTGGTTACCGAGATATTGAAAGTGGTAAACACAGTACGTTGTCCCAATGTTAACCTTATGGGAAATAAGTAAAATTCTATATCTCGCTTATTTCTCAACATATCTTGATAAAACTTGGTAAATGGCTTCTTCTACTTCAGATCTACTAAATATTGAATTAAAACCATCCAGTTTTAATATACCTGTAGCAGCAAACCTGCATACTCATTTCCCATGTTATTCTTATGGAGCTTAACAAAACATGTCAAATCTTGCTATGTTTGCTTGAAATACGTTGTTTTGCATTTGAAATTCGCTGAGTATGCAGGTCTGCTGCAACGGGGGTATTTTAAGTGTCGGTGGGTATTAGTGGAAAGCCCTATCACTACGGCAAAGTTCCCACCTTCGACAGGGAACTTCTTTTTTACTGGAGAAGTCTCCTTTAGAAATAGACACTAATAGTCCTAAAGGAGCGAACAACCAGAGCTGAAACATGTGAAATATCAAATGTATTAACAAAATATTGTGTTATTAAATAAAAAAAATTAGTTGATATTGAATGAAATTTAAGTTTCAGAAAAGACTCGAATCTTAGTTTTATTAAAAAAAATTGAACTTGTGTAAAAAACATTTATGTTAGTAAGTATATCAAATTAAAAAATAAATTCGATTTAATATTTAATATTTTGAAATTCAAAAAGGTCATTTGATTGGGAAAACAGAAATTATACCTCATCAATTCATTTACAATAACGAGCCGATTTCATATCACCGCCGACACCATGGAAATATTCAATCATCGACATCTTCGATATTTAAATTTCAACATCTTCATGCGGTAATCTGTTGGGGAGTAACATCTTCATGTGACGGTCTGTCGGAGAGTTCTTTCTGCATCGATAGCAAAATGTTATCTTACAAACATAATTATCATCATACGTTATGAGAGAAACATGGTAATCCTAAAATAGGACCCCTTCTGTTGGATAGGGGTCCTAAAATGGGGTGGGACCCATATTGGGGCCCAACTAAAAACTATTCAAAAATGAGTCATTTTAAAGGTTTTTAGAGAAAAAAACTCATATTTTCTAGTCAAAGTCTAGTACTGAATTTATATCTTTGTTTTTAATAAATATTTTTTTTATCAATTATAAAATTTACAATTCGAAGAGGAAAAAATAGTTTATCCATGATAAAATCGATAATTCAAAGGGGGTAACGATTCGTTACCCCTTTATAAGGAGGAAAAAAATAAAATAATATTTTTAGTAATGATCGAAATATGTCATGTATAAGTATTTAAAATATAAACAAACTCGTACCTTCTAATCCATGTCCAGTGCGGCATTCGCTTCGATATTAATCAGATGCTCGATAGGGATATTGTAGTGGCCCCAGGGAAGAGTCTCCACGCCGTCTTCACAGATAAATCTCTTATCATCAGAGGGGGAGAGGGCTATCTTGCGCTGTTTGATCGAATATAAATCATGGTGTTTGCTTCTAATGGTGTTCATTGTCTCATATTTCACTTCTTTATCAAACAAACAGTTTTTATAGTCTTTTATCGACAGAAAGTCAACGACATTCTTTTTTATCCCCTTAGCTTTTTTAATCCCCTCACCTTTTTCTTTTTTATCCCCCTTCTTCTTATTCTTCTTCTTCTCCTCCTCCCTCTTCTTCCTCTCCCCCTCAGAGTCGTAGGCGTACATTTTCGAACGTAACCCGACGAACTCATTCATAACATCACCGGCCAGTTCGTCTTTCCATTTGCCAATTACTTTTTTATTCACACGCGGCATGTTATAGGGGTTATCCGCTTTGTAATCGCTGGTATCGAAGTGGTCGATCATACTTTTTATATCCTCATAAATATCTTTTGTTTTGACGCTATAAGTCAGGCTGTCCGTGTCAGTGTACTGAACTCTGGCTTTATCACCGTATTTCGCTCTCATGACATTGTAATGAAAGTCATAAACGGCTATCTTCGAAATATCTAATATTGACATGCCTACGTAGATCGGTTTATTAAAGTATAATCTGGTTTTGCCCATATGCACGGCCGCAAATGTCTCTGTGAAAACAGTAACGGATTTAAAGTTCGGTCTGGCCACTAGTTTGTCAATTTGCCTGTCGTGCGTGGCCAGACGTACGTCTACGTGCTTACGTATGTTCTCCATCGTTTTACCAAACACCGCGTTATTCATCAGTTTATAAAAATCTTTCTCAAACTCGTTGGTCGCTTTTGTCCTCATATCGGTGTTCATATCGATATATTCTTTCAACCATGCCGATTGGCGGAATTTAATGCCCCTGTGGATCTTTTTTAACTCCATGCCCAATGACAGGTAGAGCTGTAGGTTTTGGTAGTGCACCACGTATTTATCCTTATCGTATAAAGTCGTTAAAAGCTTTCTCTGATTAAAACCGGGAGGGCATCTGTTTTCTGGTGCTAACGGGAGGTCTTTGTGGGAGTCGTGTAATTTCCTGGGGTATTTCAAATCTACTTCCAATATAAAACCATATGCAGATTCGTTGTCGATCCAATTTCCATCCTGCAGATCACTTTCGATATCTCGTAATTCATCTTCACCCACCCAATTAAAATCGCTCTGAGGTAAATACTTCGACATGGCCCATCCATACAAATTATTTACATCCAAATAAATGAGATACTCTTCGGGCTTTTCAGGATCGTAATCTGGTAAATATCTGTTATTGGCTCTAGTATATCTGTGGGAGCACTGAGAAATTCCGCCGCGAATGCCCTTGGTGATCATAAGTTCCATGTCGGGATCAGTCAATAACTCGAGAGCAACACCGGTCTTTTTTAACATGGCGTCCCAAGCCAGACCGGGACTCGTAAAATACCAAGCGGGATCGAGTTTGTAAGTGTCCATGCACACTTCACGGAAGTTTTCAACTATGTCGGCCAATAGCAGTGTGTCGGTTTTGTTGTACAAAAGCGTGTATTCCTTCATATTTTTAATCTCAAATTCATTCCACACTTTACGCGCGTGCTCGTAATCTTCATCTTCGACAGTTGTCTTATTCAATTCGTTATCAAAATTTTTTTGGGAAGGCAGAGACGGGTAGTCGAATTTTTCCATACTATCCATAAAATCGTAGGGAAAGATGCCTTTTCTCAAAACTAAATCTAACTTGTCGTTTTCGAAAAACTTTGCTACGTGTTTGAATTTATCTCTGGTCAGGTTCTTCGCGAGACTTTCTAAGCTGTAGTTCATAAATCTAAATGAGTCTAAAAATCTCAAGTTTACTCCACCCTCTACTTTGAGTTCAAAAGATATATATCGTTCTTCAGTCGTGGCTAAGACCGCTATCTTGTTCTGTTCGAATCCCAATAACTTGACGAACAGATGAGCATCGTAATTACTCAAGTTGTGGACAAAGATGGGTAAAAAGTGCGGTTTTCTAAAATTCAAATTGCACGAGTTGTGCGCCACCCCTCTGAATTTACCAGTCAAATGGTCATGGTCAAAAACACGTTTGTCAGTCTTCTTAGGGTCTTTTTTATTTACTTCAAACACTTTTTCACATATATGGCAAATATTAACACCATTAATCTTCGTTTCATAATCTTCTTTGGTTATATTCATGGGTTTTGCGGCCTCTCTACTATATAAATTTTCCAAGTCTCGCGATATCTGAGTTATGGTTTCTACAAAAGTTTTTGCTGTGTCGGGACCGAAGCTCTCATGATATAAATCAAACGGGATATCATAATCATCGTCAGCGGTGGTTATATATAAAGAAAAACTGGCGGCTTCGTGCGATTGATACTTTTTCGTATACGACTCTTTTTCATCGGTTGGAGTGGGCTCATTTTCATCGGTTGGAGTGGGCTTATTTTCATCGGTTTCATCTGAGACCGGTTTCAATATACATTCAAAATCAACATAGCCGACAAAAGGAACTTTCATTTTTCTATATTTATTTTTAAAATTAATAAAAGGAGGGGACCCGTTTTTATCTACTTCAGGCATCACAATTTTCACAGGGTCTTGGCCGACACAAAATTCTTTATGTTTATCTAGCTTGGATTCTTCTTTGAATTCCGCCAGACAGCGATTACAAATATGCGATTCAACAGTGTTTGGCTCTCTACAGACCGCCTTGTGATCGTTTAATAATTTCTTTTTGCTGAAGGAAATTAAGCAACGGTCACAAATATATTTTTTATGTTGGTGTTTTGAAAACTGTCTGCTAACCAATCTACTCATATTTTTTATCCAACAATAGTGGGTGTTTTTGTTCTCGTCTTTCAAATAAAAAAGATTAACATGCCGGTTGGGGATTTCATTTTTAGTTACGTACAGGGGATAAATATCATAAGTGTCGTCATCACCTCTTTTCTTCGGTTCAACGGGGAAATCTTCAAAATCATCTCTATCCCTAATCGTTTTCATTATCTCGCATGTATAAATATTAACAGATAATCCGGCTCGTCTCTCAAACTTTGATATAATACTCGCTTTTAGTGGGACGGGAAATGGAATATCTTTTAAAGCCTCATCAAATTCATGTTCGTATTGTCTGTAATGGTGAATTCTATGGGGTTGATTGGCGGAATCAACAGGGTGTAGTGCAGAAAGAATTGACCAGAGGAAACATTTTTGATCATCATTTTTAACATTTAAAATTGCTCTCTTTAACACAATTTCTTTCGGTAGAGGGATATAACTTGACCCCCCACGGAACGGGTTATAACGGTTAATATGAAGCTCTAATTCATCGATGCTATATAATGACCAGCCCGAACCGCGGTTTTGAAAATCTTCCATTTCTTTAATAAGTTTTTCTTTAGCGTCATCAAAATACCCCGACACATCTGTACTCGAGAGTATAACTGCGTTTTTAGTTTTAAAATTAAATTCAGCAATCTCTTCTGCTTTCGAATAATCCATATACAACACCATTCTTGTTTTAAGATCCGCCTCATTACGATGCTCATTAATTTTATTTATGATAACATCTTTCAAACTACTCAAAAACAGTATCGGATCTTTCATAGCATTTTTATTCTTAACGGTATAAACATTTAAACGTCCGTTGAAAGCTGTTCGGGACAGTTCAATTTCCGGTTCATGAGGGGGAGAAGAACCTTTTACATAACCGGCAATTTTACTCACGGTTTTACTAAGAATATTTAAAATAGGTGTATCAAGCCGCGGTCGTTTAGCGGGAGGGGGGCTTACATCATCATCATCAACAACACCTCCACGGTTCGAAATTAATTCAGGTTGTTCAGGCTTTTCGTGGGTTTTCAAGTGGTAGCTCAAATTACTTTTTCTTATCAATTTACTACATCGGGGGCATTTAGTTTTATAATCAATACTTGCTTTTTTCTTAATGGGGGATTTTTGGTTTCGAACTGACACTTCGCATCTACTAGTACTAGGTTCCGATATATCTTGAACCAATATTCCGTCCCTACTCCTCTTATTGACGTTAGATTCCAACGACTTTGAAGGTTGATCCAGAACCCCCATTTCTCCACTACTACTACATATTTTCAGATGACGACTGAAGTGTTGACTTTTAATTTTCTTGTTGCATTTATCACACGTCTTAACTGAATAACGTGCGCTAGCATCTTTATTAGGATTCTTCGAGCATATTTTTATATGATGAGAAATATGGGACTTAGCGATAGCTTTATCGCAGAATTCGCAGTTAACTCTCAACGATTCCATTTTTATAAAACCTACAATAGAAAATAATAATTATAATACAAATAAATAATTTAAAAACTCTCAGGAAATTTGAATAATTAAATATTTGGTGTTGTTAAATCCAAAAAAGATAAATGGTTTAAAAAGAACCATATTTATTTTTTAACTATAAACGTGAAATCCTAGTTTGGGATGGAAGTAGTCCCGGAATAAGACGTCTTAGAGTGGGATGGAAGACGTCCTAGAATAGGATAACACAACCGTCCTGGAATAGAATCGAAGGTGTCCTGGAATGGGACGTCCTGAAATGGGATAGAAGTAGTCCTGGAATAAGACGTCCTAGAGTGGGATGGAAGGCGTCCTGGAATAGGATAACACAACCATCCTGGAATAGAGTAGCGATGACCTTGGACTTTGCGCTCGTGGCGTGCGCGAGAAATAATGACGTAGCGACGACCTTGGACTTTGCGCTCGTGGCGCGCGCGAGAAATAATGACGTAGCGATGACCTTGGACTTTGCACTCGTGGCGCGCGCGAGAAATAATGACGTAGCGATGACCTTGGACTTTGCGCTCATACGTCAGCGATGACCTTGGACTTTGCACTCATACGTCAGCGATGACCTTGGACTTTGCACTCATACGTCAGCGATGACCTTGGACTTTGCACTCATACGTCACTGATGACGTCATGGATCGCACCCCTCGCACCCCTCATCGTTGGTGAATCGGCCTTACTATACTACTAATCTCAGTGATTTTCTCAGTGATAACGATTTTCTCAGTGTTTGTCCATATAAACAATAGGAAACACTTCTAAATAGACAGTTTCCATCTCCAATAATTGGAGTTACGTCGAAATGTTTATAAGTTGTCATAATCGTAGTTAGTTGTAATCGAGTCATGCTAATTAAGTAAAAATTTAACTTAATGATAATCTCAATCAAGTGTTAGTTAAATGACTATTTTTCACTATACCGGGTTTCCAGCCTTAGTTTTCGAATAGCGAACGTTTTAATTAAAGTATGAGATTCAACCTCTTATGGGAAATCTTTTATTTTTTGCTGCTTCAAGGTATGTATTAAAATTTCTTAAATTTCCTGTAATTTTTCAATTTGCGGAAAACTTTATTTCTTTAATGTATTTTTTTCCAATTTTTTTATTTACACATGTAAAACTACAATTTGAACAATATAAAACTTTTTTATTCCATTTGAAGGATAATATATGATAATGAATGCATTTTTATGTACTGACCATGATAAACCATATGCTTCTTGAGCGTTTGCTCTTTTCTTGTCGTTAGACAAAGTACCTCGTGTCTTCACGATCAGCTGAATGAATGACTGTCAAATTATATCATTGTAAAGGTTTGGAAATGTAGATTTTTAAAATTAAAAAAAGTAATATAACGTAAAAGTAAATAAAACCTGCAAATATAGAAAATTTGAGCTTTCATTTGATACAAACTGCAAGAAAATGGGTCCACTGGAAGTCTCAGACGAACTGTCCAAAGGATTGGAAAAGTTGATTTTTCCCCCATGTTAAATCTCCATAAGAAAAGTTTATTTTTCATTTTTTACACATTTCAATTAAATATTTTCAAAATTCAAATAAAACCTGCACATATAGGGCCAATAAGCTTTGTTTTGGTACAACCCGCAAGAAGTACGGCCAGGCTCGCTGTCATAAGCTTCAAATTTCCTCCCCATGTTAATAAATCTCCATAAGAAAAGTTTATTTTCTATTTTTGACCCATTTCAATCAAATATTTTCAAAATTCAAATAAAACCTGCACATATAGGGCCGATAACCTTCGTTTTGGTGCAACCCGCAAGTAAATCGGTCCAGTAGAACGGCCAGGCTCGCTGTCATAAGCTTCAAATTTCTTCCCCATGTTAAATCTCCATAAGATAAGTTTATTTTCCATATTTGACCCATTTCAATTAAATATTTTCAAAATTCAAATAAAACCTGCACATATATGGGGCTGATAACCTTCGTTTTGGTGTAAACCACATGTAAATCGGTCCAGTAGAACGGCCAGGCTCGCTGTCATAAGCTTCAAATTTCTTTCCCCATGTTAAATCTCCATAAGAAAAGTTTATTTTCCATTTTTGACCCAGTTAACATAAACATTTTCAAAATTCAAATAAAACCTGCACATTTAGGGCCAATAACCTTCGTTTTGGCACAAACCGCAGGTAAATCGGTCCAGTATAACAGCCAGGGTCGCTGTCATTAGTTTTACAAAAGTTTTTTAATAAATAAGATTTGGAGTTAGATAGCCACATATATTGATAGCCTTTTTTCACTTTAACACATTCGCTGCTGGCCGCTAGATGGCGCGACTGTGCCAGGAGCTGAACTAGTGTGTGTGTCGCTACGGCTTAAATGACCTGGTGGTAATTTTTGGAAATAATGTTTTTTATTGTGGGAAAAGTATGTCCCCAAGAGCTGCAAGGAAATATAGAACGCTCATGAGGAGCTGGCTAATCCATGACAACGTTAAACAACAATAAACAGTGCCGTTCCGGAACGTTCCTAGCTCCTGGCGCCATGTTCCCAGTGACGTTCCGAAACGTCCGCAGCAGCGAACGTGTTAATTTGTTTTGTTTCAAAAACATTTTGTTGTGGTATGGGGTTGAGTGTTCATTTACATAAACATTTGAAGGGGTCCCCGTAAAACGTTCTAAGCGACAAAACCTAGTTTCGAGTTATTGAGCGTTGAAAATTGAATTCTGAAATTTACGGGTTTTTCAAGGTTAGAACTTGAAATCATGTATAATTTTTTAATACCCAATTTATAACATCATAATGTAGCCTTATGCTAAATTTTTACTTGCCATTACGCCTTTTAAAACATTTTTCGTGTTTTTTGTGGAGGCTTTAACATTCAAAATTACTGACGTTTGAAACGTTTTCTGACGGACTGCCCCTTCTACTTTGGTAGAAGGGAGTGTAGGAATACCAACATAAACAAAAATCAAACTGAATATAAAACCATTTTATTGGTATAAAAGTACAAATACGTAACGTTGTTACATAACGTAATACGTCATTTTACTAAGTGTTATCCAAAGGTGGCTCGTAAAACGTTTTTCTACTAACCTCTTTTGTGCTAATTTTCCAGGCCTTAGCTACTTAGTTTTTGTAATATAGGGTAATCCAGCTTTTCTATATTCCTTCCTGGTTTTATCCTTCCACTTTCTAATATTTATTTCACTTGTTTTATTTTTATTACTTTCTCCCCCCTATACCAAAGTATATGGAGAAAGTATTGTTTTCGTAAAAATTTTGGAATTTGAGTTGTTAGTGGATGTATTCGTTTTAGTGCTCCCTGAATCCAAAAAGTGGTTTTTGCGTGGTGTCTGTCTGTCTGTCTGTCTGTCTGTGTGTGTGTGTGTGTGTGTGTGTGTGTGTGTGTGTGTGTGTGTGTGTGTGTGTGTGTGTGTGTATGTGTGTGTGTGTATGTATGTGTGTCTGTGTGGATGTAAACAAAGCTAGAGACGACACCAGTGGTCAGATTTTCATGAAATTTGGCATGTAGGTATAAAGCTGTGGTATCTCCAGGCGTGTTTTTAATTTTTTTGAATTTTTGATTTTTAAGGGTATTTACCCTATAAAAACCCATAAAAAATGACAAAAATCCAAATTTCTCAAAAACGGCTCTAACGATTTTGATAAAAATTTCATGGTTTTTAGTGCTCAAGATGACAAACAAAAGGGCACCACCCGCATGTCTCTAAAAATTCAGGTTCAGAAGTTATGGGGGTTTAAGTGTTAAAAAATTCATATTTTTCAAATTTCACAAAATCTGTAACCTCCAAAGTAAATATACTTGCAACCATTAAATTTGGCTTGAAAAACTAAGTAATCCAGTATTTTGAATCATTAGTCTATGTCAACTGGTTGCAAAGATAATTGATATTTTAGTTTGGCGGTAAACGCAGTACGTTGTCAAATGTTATTCTTATGGCAAATATTAAAAAACCGATATCTCCGTTATTTACTAACCAATTTTGATAAAATTTGGTATATATTTGAGTGATTATTAATTGTTAATTTGTTTTATTTCACTATATATGTTTTCTGGTTTTAAATGACTTGAAGGAAGAAAGTATGTGTCAGTTTCCTGATACCGTTTATTTACGCGATTTTGGTCAAGAGGCGACAACGCAACGACCAGCGGAGAGTTCATATTCCCCAGAAAGTCCGTGCAGTCCTGCGAAGCACACCAACTTTGACAGACAAAATCAGGGCTGCCAACTCAAATATCTTCAAAACAAAATATACCACAGTGTAGCTCGTGTTCTAGAGAACCTTTTTCACTGAATATCTCCGATTTTTAAATTTTGTCGCTTAGAACGTTTTACGGGGGACCCCTTCAATTATAATGTAATGTTGCGATTTCGTCCTTACTGATTAAAAGCCTCCACCTCAATTTGGACTGCTAAAGTTGTTTCTTTAGATCATTGTTTTCATTTTTTAAGGTTGCATGCTCTTTTTCAACTGATTTTAATTTATTAGAGAACTCATTCAACTGCTTAACAAAATTATCTATTTTATTCCTGCAGAATTCAACAGATTGTTCCAGGCTGATAACTTGCTCCATTAAACCTTGAAGTTTATTTCCAATCGCTGCATTTACAGCGCGCTCAACGCTTTTTCAATTGCTTCCAAAAATCCTCTGATAACAATGTTAATCTTGACATATTTAAATTACTTTCCTCCGAAATGTCCTGTTGCGAGTCGACACTCTTTACGCTATTGTTGTCATTGGCGCTGTCCCTGCATAATATAGTCAATAGTCAATAGTCAATACAGCGTTAGCTTGGCGCTTCACCCACACCCGCTGTCTCCATGTTATTTCGCTAGTCCCGCACAAGTGTAATGCAGAGAGCACGAAGTAACACACTTCACATAATCCTCATCGGGAGGTAACAAATTACCACAAGATTTACACAGTGACATGTTGCAAACTTCAAACAAGGGAAACGTGAACAACGAGGAAATCGCGTCCGCTCGCCACGACTGCCGACTGCCGACTGGAGCTACCAAGCGTTAGTTAACGACAAATCTCAAAAGAAAATTAAAATGTAATGCAATCTGTCCACCTTGCGCTTGCTTGAAACTTGTCCAATTTCTGTAATTAATGGCTCAAATGAAAGCCCCTACTTCACTGAAGGTTCTTAGACCAAAACATTTTGAGTACGGTAAGACAATTCTTATTGGAGATATAGATCTTAAACTAAAGTCCAACTTCAGAAAAATTCTCATTTATTTTGTTTGGAGGTCCATGATTACTCGATTTGAATAATCTATCTCTCATATGAAAGCCTGTAATTCACCGAGTATTTCAAGACAAAAATAATTATGTATCTCTGTTCAATCCAGAGGTATATGTAAAACAGTAATGACAATAATGCAGGATATACAAGATGATTACAAAGAGATTACAAAGATGACTACTATTGGGGAATAGTTAACAACAGAAAATGTCTGCAAAAAATAAAAATGGCATTTGAGGTTTCATAAACAAAAAAGTATTTATGTAAAATTGTTTTATTTTTTATACACTGGTGAAACTAATTTAACTTTGGCAGATACAATCATATACAATATATATATAAACATATGTTACAAACTATACAAATCACATTACACTATATTTACACAATCAGGTATTCAAGTCATGTATTGAGTTTGATTGATAACAAAAATTATTTTATTTTACTAAGGATTTGGAAGACTTGAAGAAAAGGTTGTAATCATAAAAAATTATGCCTCAATTATTACAATTATATGCTATACAAAGCAATTTCTTGTACTTATTCTTAAATAAAAAGTCATTGTTTGACTTGGAATCTACTTAATTTTATACATCTTTAATGAGATTTTTAGTCACATTAAAAAAACACTATTAGCAAATATTTTTTAATCTTTTAATAAAATCTAACTCAAAGTCCTGCGATGAAACAACAAAAAATGACAGCTAAGGGAAACTTATGTTGTACAATGTAAAATCAAAAATATCACTTATATTAAGTTTTTTTTATGTTAAAACTTGAAAGTAAAAAAGTTGATCTGTTTCCATCTATTTTAATCACAGCTTGATAATCAAATTTTCTCAAAATCAAAACACATTTAAAAACTTTTAACATTTATCACAACATCTTTAATTTCAAAACACAGTTTTCCAAAGTGCAAACTAAAAAAGTAACTTCAATTACATAGTTTCTTAAACAATAACGGAATATAAATATATTCAATAAATACAATAAAACCAACAAAACATATGATACATGCTTAGTACAAAATCGACCACGGGAAGAGGATTATGAAAAGACTAGCTAAATAACATATATACATGGATCAAGTGCTAGGCTTAAAATGAACACCCCTACATAAATATTTTCAGAAATCAGCTCGTCAAAAACATAAAAATTGTCTGTAATTAAATGCTTTAAATTATAGTTGGCATTATCTGACAATCTCAAAAATTAGGTTCTTATTACACACACTAAATTATTATTATAAATTTAGTTTCCCCATTTAATTATCTAATTGATATCATCTCTTCAAAAAATATTCAATGTTACATTGTGTGACACATAAAAGCTAGCAATTCAGGAGTAAAATAAGAAATTTATACCTCGGGTAAAACCAAAAGTAACCAGCCTATTAGTCATCACTTAATATTTTTCATATAATGAAATTTAGGATTACATACCTTTAGTCAACAGATTTTGTTAATCTCTATCCTAGTAAAGCTTCATCTTCCAAGGATTACAAAATGTCTTCATATAAACATTACACAACTCTGTTAAATTAAATAAACTAATTGTTATAAATTATTTGACAGAATTGTGTTTACAACGTATGCATGAAGACATTATGATGTAATCCTCTGATGATGATGATGATGTTTTGAAGCTTTAAGCTTCAAAACAGATGTAGAACCTACATTTGCAAACACTGTTGACAGAAGGAATGTAAAAACTTAATTTTATAGCCAAATCAAAATTTTGGAGGCAAACAACCATGAATAATTTTGTATCCATCTTTTTTTACACACTTTTCTAAATTTATTTACAAGTGTTGTTTAGATTGCTTTCATAACTTCTGAAATATAAGAAACATCGATGGACCAACAATGCAACCCTGAGGGACACCGCAAAGTGAGCAATTTCAAAAACCTTCCACCTACTTAAATCAAATTGTAATCCATCATAGTTTAAAGTTATTGATTATAATCCATTGCATTGTACTGCTGTTAAGATGGCTTTCATAACTTCCAAAATACAAAAAACATCGATGGACCAACAATGAAAACCTGAGGGAAACGCAAACATCGATGGACCAACAATGAAACCCTGAGGGAAACGCAAACATCGATGGATCAACAATGAAACCCTGAGGGACACCGCAAACATCGATGGATCAACAATGAAACCCTGAGGGAAACGCAAACATCGATGGATCAACAATGAAACCCTGAGGGAAACGCAAACATCGATGGATCAACAACGAAACCCTGAGGGACACCGCAAACATCGATGGACCAACAATGAGACACTGAGAACACCGCAAAGTAAGATTTCAAAAAACTCTCAGCTAGTTCAATCAAATTGTAATCCATCATACTTTAAACTCATCAATTATATCTGTTGCATTGTCTTGTTCTGAAATAAGGAAACGAGTGTTCTTGAAAAACCTCTTTAGTTTTCTATTCTTTTCGGAGAATTGTTGGCCGTTCCTTCTGAGCCTAGCACCGAGCCGTTTGTGCTGGAATGTGGACGGGACTAGAAGCAAGGCACATCGCTCTCCGGTGGGATCGCCGGGGCCGGGGGGTCCTAGCTCTTGTGGTGGTGGTTCGAGCTGTTCTTCTGTGCTTTCTTCTTCCGAGCAGCCAGCATGTCGTAAAACGGGTTGTGGCTGATGCTCTGCCTGCGGAAAACACAAGTTGTTACTAATCATGTTATTTCTCAGATTTCATGAGTTTGTTTTCTCTTTTTTTGTAGGCGGGAATTGGTAGTCTAGATTGCCCCACCGCATAGGAAAATCCTGTGAGAGCACTTCAGCCATTATTTTGTCTTTTTATACGGCTACCGGAAAGAAAAGGAAGCTTCCCTTAGATTATCCTTTAAGCTCACAGCCTTTAGAAGATTAATACAAGGGAAGCAAAAGGAAAAAGGAATAGGTAGATAGAATAGGTTCGGCCAAGCTTAGACTGGGTGGGCAAAGGTATACCTTTATCCAATGGATGTTGGAACAGGGCCTCAAGGGATCAGATGGCCCTCATCTTGGTCGCCAGTACTCCCCCGCCCACTCTGCTGTAAAGCCCAGCCTCCCAGAGTGGGGAAATGAAGTTGTTCAGTGAAAGACAGCTTCAACACTGCCTCCAATTGTGACAACTTTCGTTACCATACCCAGTATTGGTACCTGAACTAGCAAAAGCCAGTTAGGATGCCACTGGGGATGTTTTCTCTTAAAAAGATTAAAGTTTTGTGTGTCCGGCGATATGCTAAAGACTGCCCATCACAGTTTTTTCCACTCTCACCTTCTCTATGGAGACATCTTATAGGAAAACAGGAGCCAAAAAGGTCTTCATTTGGCAGAAGAAAGCCCTAAGAATAATGTTTTTGACATTCCTAGCAGAGGTACTTTTAAGTTTTTTTCATGTAATATAGAATTATGACTTTGCCCAGTATTTTAATTTTTTACAATATCATGTTTGTTAAAGAAAATGAAGCCACTTTTATTAACGTAATTCAGTCCATAGTCTTACCAGAACTAGTAATCACTTAGAAATTCCATCAATCAGACTAACCAAATCAACTAAAAGCCATAATTTCTCTAAATCAAATTGTATAATAAATTGCCTGAAGATATTCGAGAGCAGAATTTGACTGAACTTAAGAACAGACTGTTTGAATGGTTTCTAGACCAAAGTTTTTATTTCATAGATTAATTTTTAGAGTTAGACATGATTAGCATCTAAGTTTGCATTGCATATACAGGCTTGTTGTGTAATTTGACGTTGTCTATAATACTTTATATGTTCAACGACAATAAAGATATTCTTAATCTTATTCTTACAGGTTCAAGTAACGTCGTAAACTTAGACTACAAGTACGTCCTTTCATTGCGTAACTGGATGCACAAACTGCTTTGATTAAACCATTGAATAAAAAAAATGTAATTTAGAATAGAAACACACTAATGATTAAATATGTGTCAATAAAATACCATTCGATAAAACACCATTTGGTTACAATTAGTTTGAAAACGTTTAATAACCATTCAATGCAGAACGGCAAACCACGACTCAGGTTGGACTTTGGGAGGCTTATTTAATGTTCGCTTGTTTGTCGTGAGTGTTTTGTATAATTTTTGTGTGTTTTCAATCAATTTGACAAGTCCCAATCAATCAATCCCAATCAATCAAAGCCCAATCAATCAAAGCCCAATCAATCAAAGCCCAATCAATCATACTAAGGTGATTGAAGCCCAATAATAGGAACGTACTCAGTTAATCTGAAGAAGGTTCAGTGCCAGTTAGTTCGGATAAACGAGGTACTACTGTATCTTTGTTTAAAAACTGAAAAATAGTTTCACGATCCCTCTCTTGTTGACATTATACATACATAGATACATTATAGTAGAGGTGTGCGGATAGTGAATTTTTGGATCGGATCGGATTCGGATATTTACGGCACGGCGTAATGAGCAGAATTACGTTTTCTCATAAGCCTAAGGTAATTGCAAGGAACTACCATATTATCCTAATGTGTAAGGTAAGGTTTGCCTTGATAGCCCTGAGTTGTTGATTGTTCAGATATATATTGTTTTCAATGCAGGCCAAATGTCAATTAAGTATGCAAAGGTACAACTAATTATCTGTTAATAATTTTGAAACGTATTGATTCCCTTTAAGCATAGTTAGTATTTAATTCAACAAGGTTATTATTCCTAAATAAATTTCAGAATTAGGTTACTTAAAAATTCATTTTTCAATGCAATCTAAATTTGTTCATTTTTATGCCTCACTATTTTTTGTTCTTTTCCTTTTCATAAATCAATAAATTATTTGATCAGTGACTAGGCCTAAGTGATAAGACAAAAGAATTAAATATAAAACTTGATTCACCAATCTCTTCACATTTGAAGAAAGCTCTACATTTTTATTCATGCATTAAGCATTAATGCCTGACAACCAAGATTTTGATTCACTACAAAATAATACTATAAAATAATAAGTCTGAGAAGTAAACTCAACCTAAATTTCAAGATGAGTTTCAAATGTTGTAGGTTTCAGTATTAAAGCTTGGTCATTTAATTAGAACAAATAAAAGTCTATTTGATTTAGAAAATAAACAACAAACAAACTCACTAATTATTATCACAGGCGTAGGTTGTCAATTCAGCAATTTACTGTTATCTAAGAATGTCCATTTTATCACGTATTGGAAATACGGCTCGGCTTAATTCGTCAAAGATTAATATTTCAACAAAATAAAAACTTAATTTTGATCATTCAACTTTGTATTTCTAGGTAGGTAATTGCTTAGTTGATAAATAAATTAACACAATTGAAAGAAAGACATTCTTGAGTTAATTCAGCTTTTAAGCAGACGACGACATCCGTCTTTGGCGACGACGACATCGCCAAAACTTTGGTAGCCCAAAATTAATTATTGTAGGCTTTTTATTTTATCGTATCAACAGGCCACTTAAGATATTTACGGCCTGAAATAGTCGTATGAAACATCAACACCACTATTTATTTATGGGGTATTTACGGGATATTTCGTTTTGGCAATTGAAGACGACTGTGGGGACACTGTCGGCCATTGACGAACTCTGATTTGTCTTGATTGCGATTCTCTCTCGTACCAATCGATGTTTTGTCGGTAATGGATACTGATCGAGATCACGACAGTGACAGAACTAATAAAGGATGTACTATTATTTGTTAACTGATTTAATGCTACGATACAAGAATTTATCTTAGGATGTTCGTTATCGCGTCGGATATTGCGCAATACTCTGATCGTATACAATGATCTCGATCTTATCACCAGTCGCAATATCAACAACCGAAATACATCGCTTGATGCATACCACTGCATAATTGCATCGTGTTGAGGCGTTGTTCAAGCCGCAATCGCGAATCGTCGCATTTCAAAGTGTCATTTTTGGTCTACGATGTTTTCTCTCACCACTGAACTCTCGTTGGCAGTGACTAGTTTTGTTTGGAAGACTTTCCAACCTTTAAAATTTGATCCTTCTTAAAAATTTACCCCAAAATATGCAGTCTATCTGATAGAGTCGGATATCTAGTCAGTCTTACCGGATAGTTATAAAACCCTCGGATCGGATTCGGATATCAGCACACCTCTACATTATAGATACATTCTGGTCACCGAGAAGGTATCTCACCTGACACACTTGATCCACTCGTCTCTCTCCTCGGCGGTGGCGGCCGACATCCTGTACACCGTGTGTTTGCCTGCGGAAACAACCAAATATTTAGTTTATTCACCGACTGATTTCACACATTTCCAAAAAAACCAGTAAGGATAAAAACAGCATCAGAAATAAAAATAGTAAAACGTGGTGTTCCGCAAGGAAAAGTTCAAGGAAAAGCTGTGCATGTGGTGTAAACCGAGCAGTGAATTGTCCTTATATGCCGACGACTCCAACTTAATAATATCTACTACAACTCATGAGCAAACAGAACTGACCGATTTTTTAGAACTTGGTGCTTTAAGCGATTATTTATCGAATCATAATTTGACATAAAAATCACAGGAAAAGCAATTTTATTAGATTAAAAACAGCACAAAGTAAAAACATATAGAACCAATAATCATGTATGATTCAGAACTAATTGAACAGAAAGCTAGCACAAATTTTCTATGCCGAACAATTGATCAGCATTTTAATTGGAACGAATATGTAGGAAAAATATTAGAAACATTAGTTCTGGAACTTATACCTTTTCAAAATTGTCATTTTACTGCAACGTAACGACAATAAAAAATATTTATTTTGCATAATATATCCATTCTCACATTTCTTTTGGCATATGCTTATTTGGCGCAACAAACAAAAATAATTTAGATAGTACATTAAAACAGCAGAAAAGATCAATTAGAATAATACTAAAATTACAATATGATGATTCGGCCACAGAGTATTTCAAACAGTTAAATATTTTAACCGTATATGGCCAATATATATATGATACAATTTTAGTTATCAAAAATAAAATAGACAGTAACTTTTCAAATCAAGCAATCCATCCTTATAATACAAGGTTTAGAAATGCAAAAGGAAATAATCATCATCGATTAAAATTCTATGAAAAAAACCCTCATTCGCTGGGGAAAACTTTTTAAAAACTATTCCAGATCAGATAAAAAAAGAACAAAATTATTAAAAATTTAAAAATTAGCTAAAAGAATATCTTATAGACAAAGCACTTTACTCATTTGAGGAATTTTTCCACCTTCCTCCAGTATGATTCTTTTGTCTTATTTAGTTATAAGTGTTGCAATGTGCTCATTTTCATCAAGACTGATAAATGTAATTATTTTGACTCTGTTCAAATGTTGTACTCTGTACTTCTGCATGAATAAAGATATTTGTCTCTTGTCCATTGATGTACCAGAGCAATGTAGATTAACACGTTAAGCGTGCGGGGCGGGAAATCTCGCCCTGCGGAAGAATTTCCATTTGGTCTCGTGCTGGCAGCTCTAAAGAGAGGACAGGTATTTTTGGTCAGTGTTTAGGTAGGAATACCAGCTTTATTCTAGTGCCGATTAGTACTGAATTTTCCCACAAAATCCCTGTCTGCCAATGCTTAGAAAACCACTTCTCGTCTTGTTTTTCTCCCTCCAATCGGGAATACAAGGAGAATAGCTCGACGACCCAGGCAGTGCTGCTACCTGTGGGTGTTTCAGCGAACTATGTTCACTCTCGTGGTAACGCAGTATAACACCGCACAATGTTTTGTGATTCGACAAACCGAAATATTTGATTTCGTTTGTGCCAATTGTGTTCGCTGCTGCTATTCGCGAATGCCCGCCTCCCACCCCGCGCACTTAACGTGTTAATATTATAAAATTGATTTTCTACTCGGCATCATATAATTTCAAGCTTCGACGATACTTGCAGATTATTTCTGCTCATAATAAAGGGAACTGACCAGCTGATTGAGAAATGTTGAAGCATGGTGTCGGGCAATGATATGGTGCCGTATATAGCAAAACTTTACAACTAAATAATTTTTAAGGTCTAATAATTTTTGGAGGTTGCGTTATTGAATAAGTTAGCTATAAAATTGTCATCCTCTAGCTTTGAATTATGAGGAAACTAATTTTAATTTTAATTAAAAACTACTGGATAGTTTTGATTTGAGTTTATGTGGACATTTGCCAATGCTGATTTGCAAAAACAAGTTTCCCTCTGAGAACATGAGAAACTTGATTTTACCAACAAAATGATGACAAAAATGTTCGAAAAAATAAACATAACCTCACCAATTACCAACAATGAATGCAAAAGCAAAGAAGATATAAGAAGATTTATCATTTAAAAACCATTACATTTCCCATGAAATCCCTAGGATTTCCTTTAAATCCACCAACATACCAAGAAAACACCAAGTCTCTAAAACACGCCAAATCCCTTCCCCCATTCATTCCGTTCCCAATCCTATCAATTACCCTGGGACCACCAGGGCCGCCGAGAGGCCATGTCAGCCAAGTCTGAAACTTGGGGCCCGGGCTCCGAAGGGGCCCGGGATGAGCTGATCTTTTTTTAGATTGAGGAAATATTGCTAAATACAAATTTGGAAATAAAATTTGGCCTAAATGTTAAAAAATAAAACGTCTAACTTTATCAGACAAATTACTTTGATAATACAATATTTAGTTAAGGCAAAAGCGATTGTTTTGTCTGTCTGTCTGTTTTTTATATTTGCGGCTGACTGTACTTTTCACTAGATACGGCGGTGGCGGCCAGCAAGTTGTGAGCGTGAGCGACTGTACCTCCGTCTCCATCCCTCTGAATTAAAAAAATATATTAACAACGACTTAAATACGTTAGGTAATTATCCACGGTGGTAGTAAACAAGAGCACAACATGTTGCAATAAATGAAGATGGCCGGAAAAAACAATCGTGCGCATTGATCGCGAAAAAACGGAAGAGTGACTTTGTGAGTGGAACGAACGCGGAAGTTATGGGAAAGAGACGAATGATTGGAAAATGCAAAAGCGCGGGATCGCTGATAATTTTTAAGTTTTTGATTTTTAATCAGAGTAGACTATTTTCTAAGTTTGACCGACCATTCAGCCTCAGTTGGTTCGGATTATTGGGTTTTTTGGAGGTTCGGATTTGTATGATGTTCCACCTCTAAACTGCCTAAAAACGCGAGTTTAGAGACCTAATACTCAAAAAATTTCCCCGGACCCCCCTTTCGCTGGGGGGTATTCCATACCCCCCCTACCCCTGGAGGGCCCGTGCTGTGAGCAGACTTGGGGCCCGACATGGCTCTTGGCGGTCCTGGGGACCACCCTTAAAATTTCCCTCCACTCATCGCCTTTCCCTCGCTGGTGGTCCTGCACCCGCCTCCCTTAAACCCATTACAGTCCTCTGGAACTGTTGAATCCCCTCTGTGCCACCCAAAATTCCTCTCAGGTCATCCAAAATCCCCCTCGGTTCATCTAAAATCACCATCAAACCTCCAAACGTTCCTCGTGAGCCATCAAAAATCCTTGTCACCCAAATTCCCCTCGAGCCATCCAAAATTTCCCTCAGACCATCTAAAATCTCCCTAAGGACTATCCAAAAACCTCCTTAGGGCACCCGAAAATTCTCCTTGTGCCATGCAGAAATTCCCAAGTACCTATAGAAATTCCCCTCCGCCATCCTAAATTTACCCCAGACCATCTAATACTTACCAAAATTTCCACAACCCATCTCAAATTTCCCTTGCATTTTCCAAAATCCCCCTCAAGCGAAAATTTCCCTCCGGCCTTTAAAAATTCTCTTCCGCCTGCGGACCATCTGAAACACCCCTCAAACGATCTGAAATCCCCCCCGGACCTACTACGATTCCCCTCCTCAATTCCGTTTCACCTGCCGCTTTACCCACCTTCCACCACCTTGCCCTCGCTGTCGGTCTTGCAGGCCTTGATGAACTCAGAGCCGCTGGCGTACAGCTCCAGGCAGTGCGGCTTGTGTCGGTCCGTCGCCTCGCGCACCAGTATGTTCTCCAGCGGGATGATCCCGCGCGGCTCCTTGTCCGTCGTGTACTCGAAGTAGTAGAGGCAGTTGTCGTTGAGGATGAACCACCGCCGCTTCCAGCTCTTGTACCGGCCGCCTGCGGGGAAACATTTAGATGCATTATATGAAATTGCGACCCACCCAGGTGGGTATTTAAGCCAAGTATGAATGACAGATGAGTGAAGGATGATTGTGGCGCGATCTTGTAGTCTTGTTTCTGACCAAGGCCGACATGATCCTTACACAGGACTGTTAATTAATAGCCCAACAGCCAATGGCAACTAAGGGACCTACATTTTAACGTGGAATCCAAACCACAATTTCCTCGGTTAACAGTTTTACGAACTGGTCTAATTATGAGGACGGTCTTATGAATTGTACTCAATAGTGTGGACGTTAATCCCCACTAAGGAAACCGCGTCCACAAGCTATCGCTCATAACTATCCACAATTCGTGACCTCCAAGTGGCTATCAGCCACTTCCCAAAATACAGGACTCGCCACAGCCCCAGTCCAGACTACGTTAGGTTATGGTTCGGTGTTGTGTTTGAAGTAGTAGAGGCAGGATGAACCACCGCTGCTTCTAGCTCATGTACCGGCCGCCTGGGGGGAAACATTATTTTTTAATGAATTATGTTTCCGATCAATAATAGACACTAGAAAGGTTAAAATACCGTACCTTGTAGTCTGCCGATGATCCTGGTTACGTCCTCTAAGGATTATGCACATTTCAGCATATTATCTTATGCCATCATCGGATCCTCAGAATGAGAAATTGGGAATTGTCAAAAGTTAAAAACTCACAACAAACAAAACACAAAACGTATGGTAGGAATAAAACATTGTAGGCCTACTAACAAACGCGAACAGGTTAAAAAATGGCGCACCAGTCGTGTGCCGAGACTCGACTTCTCGCCAATATTTCAACCTGTTTTTTATTGAAAGTGACATTTTGTTTATTTTAAAAATCAATTTTACGTTACTGCGGATTGCCATACAACTCGCACCACAAACTTACCTTCGGTTCTCCATACTGGTACTTCTTCTTGGTGCCAAGAATGTTCGAGTCTCAGCATATGACCTGTGCGGCTCCTTTTTAACCTGTTCGCATTTGTTTTTAGGCTTACAATGTTTAATTTGTACAGTCCATTTTGTGTTTTTGCGTTTTGTTTGTTTTTATGTCTGTTTTTAGACTTATAACAATTCCCAATTTCTTATACTGAGGATCTGATGATGGCATAAGATAATATGCCGAAATGTGCATAATCCTTAAAGGAAGTAACCGGGATCATCGGCAGACTACCAGGTATTTTAACATAGGGGAAACATTATGTTAGGTTGTGGTTCGGTGTTGTGTTTGTAGTAGTAGAGGCAGTTGTCGTTGGGTATGAACCATTGCCGCTTCCAGCTCGTACCGGCCGCCTGGAAGGAAATAGTATATTACCTTAATAGGCAGGGAAGTATTGTTTTGCCGGACGAGCATGATAGTTCTAGCACTTCGCTCACTCGGGATTTTCATGCAAGTACGGCAAAACTTCACGGCCGTGTAACCTACAATGTTTTTCATCATACTATGCAGAAAAAACATACTTTCAATCATAACATAGTACTTGCATAAACATACGTTTCTCAAACCTTCAAACCAGGGTTTAAGCTGGGGAAAAATTTCTTCGAGCAAAAATGCTACAAGCTCTTTGAAACTTGTAGCAAAATTATTTTCCTTTTAGCAATTGTATCGCATGTCATTAAATTATGGCACATGTCATCAAACCAACTTAATCGAACAACATAACCTGAAAACAAACTATATTTCGCATCTCGTATCACCGTTTTCGAGGTTTCGTGACGTCTGTTTTCGCCTGTGTTGCCAGACTGGCCATGAGATTTTACCTACGGTGAGTTTTAAAAATTCCCGGTTTTACACGGCAGTATCTTTCAAAATCCCCGCATAATCCACAGCAACGTTTCTTGCCCCTTAAATAGGGTATTCATGACTTCAAACTAGAATTATCAAATTACTATATTGATCATTCGACTCCATATCATTCCAATTGGTGGCGAACTAGCCCTCCACATTCTCGCATTCGCCACCGCTCGGATAGACTCGGCGACTCGGCCACTACAGAGTGCGCGCCAACTGTTCTTTAGCACAGGCACAGATGAAGTTCTTCATCTGTGGCACAGAGAACGTATAGACGTGCTATACGTTCTCTATGTGCTACGTGTCTATGTGTCTACCTATTCTTCTTTTTAACTGTGGATCTTATTGACGCGGCATCTGATCGAGGGTTACGTTGCAGACTACATTCCATAGTTAACTCTTATTTTATTTTAAAGTAGGCCTAGTGCAAAGTAATTTGTGGAAGTAAATGGACTTTTCTTGAGATTTGTATCGGTTAAACCAGATTTTCTGCAATAAAGTTAAATAATTTCCACTCTTTACTTTGTAGCAAAAAGGCGACAGCCTGTCCGAATATTGTCGCATTTGCGTGGTGCATTTCGCATTTTGCGACAAATGCGACCGCAGCTTAAACCCTGCTTCAAACCTAACCTATAACAAACAGAACAAACATTTGCTACAGATGCAGTGCTCCTTGCTGGAGGTCCTTGCCTGGGGATGCTCAGGAGGTCTCGGGTTAGAGGGTGAGTCATCCCCGGAAGAGCCTGGAGGACGGGTTGGAAACATGTCTCTCTTCCTTCAGGGGCGAGGCTGACTGACCAAATCATACCTTTCCCATCTTGGCAATCCCTTCTTACAGTGAGCTGCATAATATCCCAAGGGGAATGTGCCTAGCTGGCAATTCTGGGGCTTTCATTCCTCCAAAGTCTAACAGTCTAACAGTCTACCTACAATTGAGTAAACTTATGGATCCATATAAAAAGTTATCTTCAATGTTACTGAACGACACATTAGAATTTTCAAACCATTTACCTACATCCATGTTGGTTACACCATACATTACAAAATATATCCATTACTTCTTATCACGTTTTGTTCCTAGAATCATTGTAATACCACATGAAACTGAAATAGGGAACAAAGCAAATTTTTGCAATCCATGACTGACTGCCTGACTCAGTTTTGTTCATCAATTTCTCTAATTGTAATAGGATAGTAAAAGATATAACTGAAACTGACAATTTAATTAACGGTTAAAACTGTAAACTAAACTGTTTATGTCAAACAAGTTTCACATTACAGTGGAACCTCTGTTAACCGTCACCCTTGGGACCGAGAGTAAGACAGTTAAGAGAATAGACAGATAACAGAAATTTCATTATAAACCTGCACAGAAAGTGTAGATTGCAAAGGTTTTGGAAGAAATTATACCCTATATAAGTGGATAATACACATTTCTTATTAAACTGCACACAAACAATAGTAAAGCAGAACTGCTATGCTATAAGTTGTACTTGTTCATTGTTTTTATGGCGTCTATTACGGCATATTAAAAGTACAATAGCGGTGACAGATAACAGAGAGTGGCGGTTAAAAGAGTGACGGTTGATCGAGGTTCTACTGTAATAACAATAAAACATATGTTTTTAAAGAAAATCAATTATTTATATCAAATCAACAAATATCGATTTTTAACTTCGATTTTAACGGTGGAGACGGATTCTAAAGCTTGGCCAAATGATATAATTATTTAATTACTTAGGAATTACGAGGTACAGTCAAAAAGTTCCCAGAATGAATTTTTGTAGACATTTAGCATGATCACCAGCGGGAAATTCGTCTTGCATTAGTTGTAACGATTCCTGGGGAGGGCATATCAGAAGTGGAGGTATAGCTAACTTGCCTTATTCAGCATTGGAAAGCGCTTTTCGTGCTCCTATAAGTCTACATTGTCGATTTTTGAAAAATAGCTTTTATGATCAGCGTGCGAACATTACGTTCTGTGTTTTACTTAAAAATCATCTAGTGAGACAACTGAGCTGTTAATTGAAAACTACGGAGAAGAGGCGATGAAGTTTATGAGTGTCACAAACAGTTCCGAGAAGGCCGTGAAAGCATTGAGGATGACCCTTGTAGTAGACGACCTTCAACATCAGTCAATGACGAAAATATTGAGCGAGTACGAGCGAATTGTGCAAGAAAATCAGAAATTAACGATTGATGAAATTGAATTTCAGGTAAATTTATCACATGGAAGTTTTCACACCATTCTTAATGATCTTAAACTATCTAACAACCAGCTGACAATCAGCTGTTTCTTGAGCGAACATGCATCGAATTTGTTCGCTCAAGAAACAAAATCGACAACAAAGACTTGCAGGCAGACAAAAAGCACTTTCCAATGCTGCACTTCGGCAAGTAAGCTATACCCCCATTACCTCCCCAGAAATCGTAACAACTACAGCAAGGCGAATTTCTTGCTGGCGATCACGCTAAATCTCCACAAAAATTTATTCTGGCAACTTTTTGACTGTACCTCGTATTAATCAATCAAGAAGTTACTTAATTACTTCACCTTGTTTCCACAGCCACCCCTCCTTGTCAGGGTTGAAGAAAGTGTGCATGAGATCGTTCCCGTCGTCTTCTGGTATTTTGAACGGTTCCGTCTTTATACTCTCGTACAGGCTCTGCAATGACAAAAATAATAATTCTCCGGTTTAAATAAAAAATCTCGCAATCACTTAAATCTTGCAAAATCTCATATTACCTAGAATCTAATTTATTAGATCTGTTTTCACAAAAAAATGAAAGATTTGACAAATTGGATCACAGATTTTTGTCAGAAATAGCTAAGGATGAACATATTGTGCTGGGTAAATAATCAATATCAGTATGGATTTTTCAACAGTTGAGAGGAGCATCCAAGATTTAGTGACAAGTTACAACAGGTTTACACACAGGCGTCACCCTTGGGAACGAGAGTACGACAGTTAAGAGAATAGACAGATAACAGAAATTTCATTATATACCTGCACAGGAAGGGTAGATTTAAATGGTTTTAGAAGAAATTATACCATGTATAAGTGGATAGTACACATTTCTCATTGAACTTCTTATATACTATCCAAAATATTAAAATGAGAATGTTCCTAAACAAAAAGAGATTAAACATTGTGGTAAAAGATACAACAATACAAAGATTTGCACAGAGATTTATTGGCACCAACAGTTTACTGAGGTTAAACACATACACCTACAGTAGAGTGCACTAAATAGGGCGGGCAGCAAAAACTGGAAACTCATAAAATTGTCTGCTAAATCTCAACTGAAATGACTAAATGAAGTGTTTTTGATGAACTGTCAAAACTTTCTTTACGTTTTTCGGGGCCTTTAACGTGTAAATTTGTGTTTACACTAACATATTGTCATATAGTTGATTAACTTCCCAAACAAATATTAAACAACAATTTTGCCAGCAGAGCACTCACATACCCGCCCTATTTGGTGCCCACGATTACAGACCAGGTGCAATGTAACCAACACTGCAACTTTAAACAAATAGTGGTACATCACTTAACCCTTGGTAGGTGACTTTGATTTTAAAACACAAATAGTGACTCAAGGAGTTTTTTTCCGGGTATTGAAATAATAGACAAACAGTGTAGTTTTATGCATATATTGTAAAAAGGTTACATGTAACCATTTTATAATCAATATTAAGCAAGAAAAAACTTACTTGACATATTTTTGAAATCCTATAGGTATATAAAACGTGTTACTTGTCACTTGTATTCGAAATCTATATTTTCGAATCCAAATATAGTAACTGGTACAAATAGTGGGTACAGAGAGTTTACACATCATTATTGTCACTGATCTCCATGTTATCATCCTAATTTGCACATTTTACACAAAAAGCAGGTGCAGCATGCTCCCTACAAATGAAGAACTTGGCGTCCACGTTACAGGACTCTTGGGCTTCAACTGAATAGAAGGGGTAGGAAGGGGGGGGTTGGGAGTGTGAAAAAAGGTTGAACCAATTCCTAGAAAGAGGCGTGTGAGGTACAGTTACCCCTGCGACTGCCGACCGGTAAGAACGCATATTTTTTTACAAAAATAAAAGCACCTGGAGGAAAACTCCGTGTGTCACTGACGGAGGGTTAAGGTGTACACCATTCAACTTTTTCGCAGTGGTGTAAGTTGAAAAACTCAATGACTTGTTTTCAATTACAAGTCAGTGGAAGTGACACAACTGCTACAAGCATTGTGCCCCTAGCTTAAACTAACTCCCTACATCAACTATCATGCTATGTTAGTCAAGGCAGCTGCTTTAGGTAAATCCATTGGCCTTCTTGGACGGGTTACCATGTATACAACCCTCTAAGTAACATGCAATATTAATTTTTTTAGTTCCGCCGCCGTAAAGCAGAGGAGAAATTAGCGCTGATCCATGGAATAGTTCAAGCTGGCTCTGTCGTCAGCGCTTCTACTCACTATCCAAAATATCAAAATGAGGATGTCGGTAAACAAAAAGAGATTAAACATTATGGTAAAAGATACAAAAAAAAACTATAACCTACAACTGTCAAAATATTACAACCACCTGCTTGACTTTGGAAAGTCAGCTTGATCCATAAACTGCTATAACAGTTCCAATCAGACTGAGCTACTCATTTTTCCATAAGGTGTCCCTACTTAGGGGAATATACATCTACTCTTTGTACATTGCGGTATATTTCCGTCATGCCCAAGTGCTAGAATTAGAATTTTTTCCACTAGATTGCAGTACCTCGTGGGCAGGCTTTGATTAAAAGATATTCTGCAAATATTGATCAACAGTTTTATTGCGCTTATGTTGGCTATATGTCTGCCAAGCGAAAATATCTTTTCATTACTCTACAAAGTACACTTTCTTAACGTAAAATGAGCTAAGAAAATAGGTTGTTCCCGCTGCTGCACGGCAAAATTACATAATGTTAACTTTCTGTGTGTATGTGGTGGACGGAAAGTAACCGTTATGGGATTTTGCTGTGCAGACCGATCAGCTGTTGCATTACTGTACCTCGACATAAGCACGGAAACTCAGCGTTATGAGTTCGGTTTTTTTTCTTGATACTAAGTTGAATATACAAAAATATTCATGTTGTTTACAAGTTTTTCGATATCGTAATAAAAAATAATGTTCATTACTCGTCTCAAAAGTGCTATTGCGGGGCTCGATAGCTTTTTCCATGCTCGGCTCGCCTCGCGAGTAAATGCAATCTTGCCCCGCAATAGGTCACTTTCGAGACTAGTAATGAGAACTACTATAGTAAACGAATAACACATGGTTTTCAGTTTGTATTTTCCTGAAGATGGCCCAGAAGTGTTTACGTTTTAGTGAAATATAATGCTATATCAATAATTATTGTGAACTTGATTTGAGTAAATATGCATTATCAGTGACATTTTTTGTACTTTCAAGACTATATGATGATAAATTGAGCTAGAGTACTTATTATAAGTCTGTAAAGTGCCGAAATAATAGGTTTTTCTGAAAGCCAACAGGTACTAAAAACTGGTAGGCTAATGGGTTATGTATCCTGTAGCGATAACGTAAATTAAAATAAATACAGTGGGACCCCTCATATCGGGCCTCGGTTTTACCGGTCCTCGGTTTATCCGGCCACTTCTGGGAGGCCGATATCAAAATGTAATTCCCTTGGCTACTGGACGCGAAGTAGCCGCAACTCGAGCGTTTCTCACGGTACACCTACCTCCTTGGAAGTGATTGTTTTATTTGATTTTGAGAGTATTTACGCCAGTTGCACTTTTTATTTACTCAGTTAACCTCTCTCAAGGCAGATGATTTCTTAACTAGTGTGATTATCCAAGTCAGTGCGGGTTTTTTTGCCTATTCTTGGGAGCACTGAATAAGGCGGGTGAGTAAGTGCGCTATTGGCGTTTTTGGTAGATCATAAATCATCAAAGCCAAAGCAGACTAAGACAAGGGCTGGTTTAGGCAGGCGATTTTGAGAGTTTACAGTTTTTGTTGCCCACCTAATTTTGTGCTCCCAATAATAGAGTACTATACTGTTTTACTGACGTGTGGTTTTTTCCAAACTAAATAAATAGAAAAATTAACTTTAGCTCTTTGTTGATAGTTATTTATCAACTGAGAAAGGTCAATTGAGGTTAGTTTGCTTAAAATTATCGATCTTGTAATAAGTTGGATTATCCGGCCAAATTGTTATCCAGCCTGAGCTCAATACTGAGGTGGCTGGATATGCGGGCGCCGGCATTAGATCGAAAGTCATAAGATCGAATGGCACTGGATCGACACTTTTGTCGGTCCAGTGCCGTTCGATCTACTGCCTGTTGGAGCAGTGCCTTTCGATCTAGTGACTGTCGATGCAGTGCCTTTTGAAGATACATCTGTATTAAGTTTGGGAAGTCGTGATTATTTTAAAATTATTGTAAGCAAATTTTCGTCTTTTGAAAGTTTTATCGTCTAACGGCACTGGACCGACAGGCATTGGATCGAACGGCACTGCACCGACAGGCAGTAGATCGAAAGGCACTGCATCGACAGTCACTAGATCGAAAGGCATTGCATCGACAGTCACTAGATCGAAAGGCACTGCTCCGACAGGCATTGGATCGAACGGCACTGCACCGACAGGCAGTAGATCGAAAGGCACTGCATCGACAGTCACTAGATCGAAAGGCATTGCATCGACAGTTACACAGTACACCTCGGATTATCCGGACCCTACATTATCCGGATCCCGGATGATCCGGACCGGTCCATCCGAGAAATGAAAAAATAAATATCACGGCAAAAACATGATTTTAGCGAGTTTACGGGTGAAATGCACCTGCTAAAATGAAATGCAAATGCAATACATTACTGTACGCATTTGGAATCACATTAATTGAAGGAACCGCATTGCCTAAACAGTACATTACAGCATTTTCGTGAACGTAGTTTTCTGGATTGCTACTTGGTGCTCTAGCAGTAATCAACAAAGGCGTAGCCTATGGCTATTTTCGAGTTTTGGCAATTAATTGCTGTCATTTGAGGTGTTATGTTATTTCTTAAGAAGAGTTACTGAAATAAATTTTGAGTTACGTTTCATAGGCTTGATACGCAGTTTGCAGCATCAATTTAACAGGGGCTAAGGTATGCGATCGCTATTTAGGCGATATTGTAATGACCTCGGATTATCCTGATTTTTTGTTATCCGGCTCGGTGTTCCGCCACATTAATCCGGATAATCCGAGGTGTACTGTACTTCTAAATTCAGTGTTCCGTCAATACTGTCCCCACAAGTTTCGCAACTGAGAAAACATCAAATTGAATCGTTAAATTCAAAATACCCTTGATAAAAAAATGGGAAAAACTATTGAGTTAAATAATAGTTTATTACCTTTGGGATATTCACATTCCAGTGCAAACGTAACATGAACATGTTTACTGCGAGGAAAAATAACAGGGGTATTATTAGACTGGTTTTTTTAAGTATTAAAATATTGGTGACATTTAGATCACACTGAATTATTTTACTCCGAATAAAAAAATAATATCACGAATGGCATTGTTTTGACGTACGTATTCAAACGACACTGGATCGACAGGCATTAGATCGAAAGGCAATGCACCGACAGTCACTAGATCGAACGTCACTAGATCGAACGGCACTGGATCGACAGGCATAAGATCGAAAGGCACTGGACCGACAGGCATTAGATCGAAATGCACTGTTCCGACAGTGTCGGAGCTATGCCTGTCGGTGCAGTGCCTTTCGATCTAATGCCTGTCGGTCCAGTGCCTTTCGATCCAGTGACTGTCGGTGCAGTGCCTTTCGATCTAATGACTTTATTTTGTGTCGGTCCAGTGCCTTTCGATCTTATGACTTTCGATGCAATGACCGGATCTCCTGGATATGAGGAGTTCTACAGTGAAGTAAACAACCACCGACCACCAGCATTTCCCTCGGCAGATCGCCGCCGTTATTGTAGATCGGGTGCGGCCAAACATTTTGAGAGCGGCAATGACTATTTGAGCTCGTAATACACACAATATTTTCTTACCACCAATATTTAAACAGTTTAGCTAATTAACTAACCTGAACACAAAATTTCATTGAGGTTATGTTTGCTTATTCTACTAGAACGAACCGGAAGTTGAGATAGAAACGTTGGCAATGAAATCAGCTGATTTAGAACAAGGCAACTAGAATTTAGAATACAGTGAGTGGCATAGGATTTCTGACCGATAGTAACTGGTCTTGGGTGTTTGATGTCATAGTTATCTCTCTTGTGTGCGACCTTAACAATACTACATTTCAAGTAACCGTGATTTAGCGAGTGAAAATAAAATGTGAAGGGAAATGAACTGTTTTGCGTACTGTTTACGGGTGTGGCTATGTGATTATATCCACGCAAAGGTAGGAAATAGTATGTTACGTTACTAGGCCGGGAAGTACTGTTTTGCCGGATGAGCATGATAGTTCTCGAGCAAGCAAAAAGCGAGTGCAGGATTTCCAAGCGAGTACGGGAAAACTTCCAGGCCATGTAACGTACGATATTTTTCATCATACTACACAGAAAAAAAAACATACTTTCAATCATAACGTAGTCCTTGAATAAACATACTTCTCAAACCTTCAAACCTAACCTATAACAAACAGAACAAACTTTTGCTACAGATGCAGTGCTGCCACTACATTCCTCTAAAATAAACCAATAAACCACCAATAAACAAGCATTAAATGTTAGTTTGCTCAGATCAGCTGATTGTTAACTTCTGTTTTATCTGGCCTAGGCCCGAAAAAGTTTATCCGGCCTAGGCTGGCAATAGGTAACTTTCGAGCCAACAAAAAGGAACTGAAAACAGATCTTTCTGTGTTAGTACGATGAAAATAAATAATTAGAGTAAACAACCACTGACCACCAGCAGTTCCCGGGGCAGATCGCCGCCGTTGTTGATGCCTCGGTTCATGCTGATGAACTGCTCGACGGTCGGCTTCTCCTTGACACTCGGGTTGTGCAGACTCGTGTTGAGCATGATGATGGCGAACGAGAGCACGTAGCACGTGTCTGCAACACGCAAAGCACCGTCAGGCGACTGTACTAATGGGAGTAACATTTAGAGATTTGTGATAAATTTGGTATATTTCCTGCACAATAGTGATGTGCGATTCGCGAACGAATCGTTCAATTTGAACGACTCATCGAGTGAATCAAATGAATCATGATTCATTTTTCAAAAGAATCGATTCGTGGCACGAATCAGTTGCAGAAAAACATGCTACAGACGACGCGCCGGTTTTGTTCATAATTCTGCGCGTCAGACAATTGAGTTTTGAGTCTAATTTCCTGTAGGACAAAGGAATGGGCATTGATTTGTTTGGAGAGGGGTGAGGGGTAGGAAACAAACGAAACTACAACAATGTAATAGAATCAGTTTGACTTAAAGGAAAAAAATTATAAAATTAGTTTTCTATTAATTACAAACTTTTATTAACTTTATATATAGTTACAAAAATAGCAACAGAAAAAACAGGCTACAGAAAAAATAACAATTGCCATTCTTTCGTTCTTAATAACTTAATAATAATAAAGACATTATTGGCATTATTGGATACAGATTACAAAAGTAAACGGAAGTAGTCAGGGCGAGGAACGAAGGAGGGGAGGAAGGGGCAAAAGGGTGAGGGGGTGGTTAGGGAAGGAGAGAGGAGAAGCACGTGACAGGGGGAGAAATTTAAAGAAGACAGGAAACTAATCATTGACTTTATACCTAGCAATATAGTTTAATGTTTAAAAATGCAGCTAAACCAATCAATTTTAGGTTGGAAATAGTTTTAATAAACCAAAAAAATTAATTAATTGCAACATTTTTAAAACCACTTTATATTCCATAAAAACCGATTAAAGTCGACGTCTTAGTAAGCAGTGGATAGTGAGTCAAATGAATCAAAAGAATCGATTCTATTTTCAATTCTTTGGAACTGAGTGATTCAAATGAATCGATTCACCGAAAAGAATCAAACTGCGCATCACTACTGCACAAAAAGAAGTTTTTATGTCTAAAAACAAGCTATTTCATCCTGCAATCTCAAGCCCTCTCTCTAAGAAAATATCAAGCATAAAGGAACCACCGATTCAAGAAAAGGACTAGACTTGATGAACAGGCATGGTATTGAGGCTTGGTATACAGGTTGTCTAGCCGAAATACCAAGGAATAAAGGGGCAAAAGATGCTTTACGCAAGAAATCTAAAGGACTCACCAATAATGAGGAAGCGTCTTTTTTCAGTAACCAATGGCATAGTGTTTATTAGTAACACAATGTGTTAAAATTATGAAGGGGCCTTTATTGGTACTGTCGACTCTCACTAAATCTTTAAATTGAATTTTTATACCTGTACCAAAATTAACTAAAATTTAATCAAGGATTAACTTGATCACTTGAACTATACTCACGAGCAACTGTACATAACTCGAAAAAAAAGGTGGTCTGGTACAATTTTGAGTTAGGGAGAATCAACTGTACTAGTGTACCTGTGTTACCGTACCTGTGTTGGTAAATATGTTGGAGTTCAGTTGGCAGTACCGTACCTTTGATGGTAAATATGTTGGGGTTCAGTGGGCAGTACCGTACCTGTGTTGGTAAATATGTTGGAGTTCAGTTGGCAGTACCGTACCTGTGTTGGTAAATATGTTGGGAATCAGTTGGCAGTACTGTACCTGTGTTGGTAAATATGTTGGAGTTCAGTTGGCAGTACCGTACCTGTGTTGGTAAATATGTTGGGAATCAGTTGGCAGTACTGTACCTGTGTTGGTAAATATGTTGGAGTTCAGTTGGCAGTACCGTACCTGTGTTGGTAAATATGTTGGGGATCAGTTGGCAGTACCGTACCTGTATTGGTAAATATGTTGGGGATCAGTTGGCAGTACCGTACCTGTATTGGTAAATATGTTGGGGTTCAGTTGGCAGTGCCATACCTGTCAGTATAGATGTTGTAGTTAAGTTGATAGCGTACCTGTGTTGGTAAATGTATTGGGGTTCAGTTGGCAGTGCCATACCTGTGTCAGTATATATGTTGTAGTTAAGTTGATAGCGTACCTATGTTGGTAAATATATTGGGGTTCAGTTGGCAGTGCCATACCTGTGTCAGTATATATGTTGTAGTTAAGTTGATAGCGTACCTGTGTTGGTAAATATATTGGGGTTCAGTTGGCAGTGCCATACCTGTGTCAGTATAGATGTTGTAGTTAAGTTGATAGCGTACCTGTGTTGGTAAATATATTGGGGTTCAGTTGGCAGTGCCATACCTGTGTCAGTATAGATGTTTTAGTTAAGTTGATAGCGTACCTGTGTTGGTAAATATATTGGGGTTCAGTTGGCAGTGTCATACCTGTGTATGTTGTAGTTAAGTTGATAGCATACCTGTGTTGGTAAATATATTGGGGTTCAGTTGGCAGTGCCATACCTGTGTATGTTGTAGTTCAGTTAATAGCGTACCTGTGTTGGTAAATATGTTGGGGTTCAGTTGGCAGTGCCATACCTGTGTCAGTATAGATGTTGTAGTTCAGTTGATAGCGTACCTGTGTTGGTAAATATATTGGGGTTCAGTTGGCAGTGCCATACCTGTGTCAGTATAGATGTTGTAGTTCAGTTGATAGCGTACCTGTGTTGGTAAATATATTGGGGTTCAGTTGGCAGTAGCGCTGGGCGAAGCACTCCATCATTCTGTCAATCTTCTGAGCTTCTCCTGGTAACCTAAAGCTCCACAGGAACTGTCTGTAAAAATTGATAAAGGTAACTTTACTTGGTTAAACGAGTAAAGCCAAACAACAATTTACAAGTTTTACAACAAACAACAATTTTAGGATTCCACATAAAACAGACAGAAAAAAATTAAGAAAAAAAATTGCGACAGTAGTTACGTACATCACACATATCAAATATATCTCTCATATTTCACACTAAACATGACAAAAACATTACGCAATAAAGTAATAACAAATATTATAACTAACTCAGTCTCAAAACACTTGTAAATATCAGTAAAATCACACTTTGTTGGACACCGACACAAAGGTAAACAAAGTCAGCCTTTACTGCAGACAACAAAGTGTCGTCAGCAGGTGACGCAAAAAAAAAGGATCAGCTGCAAACATTTGGATTTATTTTTCTGCTGCTAAACAGATGACTTTTTTCGAGACTTTTGGATACTATAATCAATACCAGATGATCAAGGAAGAGTTACCTAGCAACGATTAGCGAATAAACGTCTAATATACGTTGCTATGGAATTTAATTTCGCGGCCTGACCTATACTCGGGCTTCATTCACGGCGACATACGCTATGCCCCGAGCTATACTCGGGCTTAGGGTTGAAAGTGTTAACTACAAACCATCACTGCCAGATTTTATTTTAACTTAAACAGCCTATGAAACTTATCCTGAAAACTCAAGTGCACATGAAGCTAATTAAGCTTAATGGTTCCCTTATCACGTTAGCTGCCATGCATATTTTGCGCTGATTACCGTAGTGCCACGCACATTTTTTGTTGAAATTCTAGTTATGTGATGTTTTTGGTACTTTCTGAGATTAGTTATGATGACTTAAACGAAAAAAATAAAAATACATGTAAAAAAATTTGTTGACCGATCGGGTCAGCATTAATTTTTTTAAAGAAATATTCAATGCTATTTTGACGTGCCGACTCGATCGGACCGACACAGCAAAATTAGAAACTATGAAAACAATGTTATATACCAGTAAAATGCTTTGTAAACAATTTTTGGACACACAAAAAATAAGATCAACTCAAGAACAATGATATATTAGGTGTATTCAACGATATTAAATAGTTTTTAATAATGAGAAATGTTGCTAGGAAACGCTGGTGACCCGATCGGATCGGCGAAATTGACACGAATGCTTGAGTCACTTCCAGTAGGTTTAGAAAACTGCTGCAGCGCTATCTCGAAAGCTTGGGATGTACTACACCGTATTAGTTCCCCAGAGTGCCACTAGGTGAATACCAGAGACATCTAACGGCGATTCGGTCAAATGCTGCACTACTCCGGTGCTCTGCCGGACCTACCTATGCCGACCCGATCGGGTCGGCATGGCAGTTAACATTTTATACCATTGAAAATCCATGAAAATTAAAATACCATGATGCGACATTGAGTTTATTCAAAACAAGGATGGTTTTCCTAAACCGCCTCAAACGTATTGCACCAGACCATAGCAAAATAACATCAACAAAATCGGTCTTAAGCGTCCAAAGTGGACAACTAGAGGCAAATGTCACAGGCACGCACAACATGCTACTGATCTGATGCGAAGCATTCGACGTTTGACGCTGTCAAGGCAAACTGGCCTTTAGCGCGATGCAACGAAGAGTTTGTGTTTACCGCAGACGCGAGGACGAGTTGGCTACTGCGAAGCAACAACGATTTAATTCACCAAGATGTGACAAAATAATACCATAAAGAAAAGAACCAAGTTCATACAGTGACACTTTTCAATCCTCCTTTTTAGGCTGTGCCGAACGAAGCTGTGGCAGAGCGCCGCTCTGGATTGTTCCGGCCCCACTACACCATTGACAATTTAGTATCTACAGTCAACGCTATCTAACTATAACCTATCAGGAATAGCAATTTAGTGTCTGAAATCAACGCTATGAGGCAACATTCACGCACCTGAGCGCCTGCACCAGGATGAGGTCGGTGAAGTCGTGCAGGTCGACGAAAGCCTTCAACACCTTCTCGTTGAAGTCGTTGCGTTCCCCCAGGTAGTCCCCGATGGCCGTCTTGTTTAGGCCCTCGCCCTAGTGGAACAGTGACAAATATATTAGTTATATACTTATTAGGGGTGTGGGAGTAGTGATTTTTGAAGTCGAGTTGAGTTTTGAAAAATACCCGCGAGTTTCGAGCATTTTTCGAGTCGAGAATTTCGAGCATTTTTCGAGTCGAGAATTTTTAAAGTTTATAATATAATAGTCATCATGTTTCTACATAATGTAAAACATTATTATCATTACTCAAATACGATAAATTACAATTTTGAGGTAATTAAACTTACAAGAATTATTGAACTAAGAGCAGATATACAAATAAATGATACCAAAGAAAGAAAGAAAACTTTTTACTTATACTCACAATAATTCTTGATTTGATATATTTTTCAAGCCTAACTTGTGTTCCTGGGTTTTGAAATGAAATTAAAACACTGACTATAAGCCATGTCCAATTATCTGACTCAATACCTGACTCAATTCATGATTAAAATATTTCCTTTGAGTTGTTCACACAGGTAAATTTTTATTGATGTAAGTGTCAACAAAAAAAACTACTAAGTTTTTATTTATTTGGAATGGCTTCTAAAATTTAACAAAAATAATTTTTTTAATAAATGTAATAATAAATAACCTCAAACTATAGAAAAGATAGAGTGATATAAAAATTTATTTATCTTTAATAACTAAAAAGAACTTTTAACTTAAAGTATAACAAACGAGGTTTCAGTTATATTTGTTAAAGATGGATTGACACTGTGAAAAATGGCCGTAATATTCTTTTGCACGTACCGATTTTCGATAAACGGCGGGAGTAACTACTTGACTCGAACTTTCGAGTATTTTGCAATAAGTCTAGTCGAGTCGAGTAGTGTATACTCAGCTCTAAAAAAGCTCGATTCTCGAGTTCTCACACACCCCTACATATTAGTAATATATCAGTAAAATATATTAAATTTTTTTTCTCTCCCCTGTACATAGTATATGGAGAAAGTATTGTTTTGGTCCAAATTTTCGAATTTGGGTTGTAAGTGGAAATTTTGTTTCAGTGCTCTCTCAATCCAAAAAAAGTGGTTTTAGGAGTGGTGTCCGTCCATCCTTCTGTCTACTGTACAGATATTCGATTTTTTCAATTGATACTTCTCTGTAACTAGTATGGAGGTAACTAGTACCACAACGTATCTGTTACCTTGTACAGGAACGCAGCAACATCCTCACACGTGCCGGTCAGCAGTCCATGCTCCACGAGGAACTCGATCCCCTTCTTCGGGTCCATGTTGAACTTCTTACGGCCGATGGACATCTGCTTCGTCCGCGTGTGGTTTTTGCTGCGACAAAACAACACATCAATTAACCGTTTGGCATATTTTGACGGAACAGTTCCGTCAGAAGATTTCTATGACCTCCGGGTGCTGATTTCTATTCAATTCAAAATCTCATTATTCAGAACGTACACAGATACAATAGTGTCAATAAGATATAGAAAATTATAACCAAACTAAAAATAAATTAGTCTAACAGTGATAGTTTTTTTACATTCCCTCCATAATTAACTGTACTGGAGTATAGTCAATTTTTACAAAATTCCTTATATTAATATAGTACTTTATTCAAGAGAAAGTTCTTTAATTTTTTCTTCAATTTAGACAAAGACCCTTCTGTTCTAATATCATCTGGGAGGCAGTTGATAAACTTAATTCCTTTGTTTAATGTTTTCTTTTTGTACTTTTATTTATTTGTTTTGGAATTACAAAGTTCTGCCTACCTCTGGTGTTGTACGCATGTATGTTTAATTGTTTTAAAATGTCGTTTTGGCGGGATTTTACATTAAGAACAGTTTTAAAAACAAATGCACTGTCATAATCTTAAGATTTTTAAAGTGTTCCTGGCATGGAACGTCTGGAGCAATTTTAAGAATAGATCTGATAGCAATTTTTTGAAGATGTATAATTTGTTATGAATTATCATCTGTTGTCGCGCCATATAGGTGACCGGCTTGGGTGGAAGCTGACGGCATTTGTACATTTAATAGGGATTGCAGTCGACACCTGTTTTGCTTCTTTTTACCCTTATACAGAGGAGGACACGTTTTTTTAATTTTAACTAATTAATTATTCAGCATAAATTATTGTTAATACACACAGACAATCAAAAAGGACATAACCAAAAGATTAGACCAAATGCAGGCAAAATTAACATATTAAAACTAAAACTCAAGGAATAAAAAAATGGTTAAGAGGTAGGATAGCTTAAATTTGGTTTATACAAAAGAATGGAGGCAGACAGTTGATTAAACTGTTTTCGGGACTTGGGATTTATACCATACACATCCTCTTGGAAGCTAAATTAATATTATTAAATGTTATGTTATATTACTCAATATGTAATACCTAGGTATTTGCACTATTCTGTCATACTGTGTTACGTTATAGTAATGTTTCAACAGTAAATAATGATTTTTACTGCTTAACACCTAAGGGATTCTGCCCTTAATGTAGTTATATTTCAACCATAAAGGTATTCGTAACAGTCTTGAACCCTTGGATGGTGTAGCTAATTTACACAAAATGTCACACTATCGCTGATTTTTTAGGATAACGTGCCAAAATTAGCTTCACAATAGAAACTTACAGGATTTACGAGTAACTTAGATATTATTCGGATTGATTTGTCAATCCAAGAGGCAAATATCATGAATGAAGTATCGCTGACACAAAGCTACGTTTTAATCAATACTGCATCTAACCACATTGCCTGAACAAGAACATGAGACGGTTTCCCCACCCGTTCAACAGCAAGAAGGAAGCCAAGCCAAGATTCGGTCCTATCACATGCACCAGTGTTGGTGACAACTTGATTTACACAGACAAACTTCGCTCCCCAAACACTGAACCGAGCTCCATTCACAGAGTTCCTTTGAATCGACTCAAGGTAGAGCCAAAGTCATTTGAGTTAATTTAATTTAGATGACCTTGTAATAAACAACAATCGACTATTTATTATGAGTCAAAATTAATTTAAAAAAGGTTAGAAGAAGAATGACATAAGAGTTAGAAACAGCACACCTTTTTAGGTTTCTAAACAGGCAGAATGGTAGGTGAGGGGGGAGGAGGAGGTGCTTTCATAAAGATATTCACTACAAAACAAACATCGACAAAAATAATCAACTATCGGAGGGTGGCTTTACTTTACTTTTGACACACAACAACCGATTATCAGCCCTGATAATTATTACTTATACAATTAGCACTCATTAACAGTAAGTTTCTCATGCTTTTCTTTGGTTAGCAACAACTCTCTCTCAAGCGCGCAATCACTTCAAGCCAACTGTACTCTACTAGTGTCTATTGCTAAAAATTTGAGTAAGTTAAGTAAGTACAGATTTAAACATATTTTTTTTTATTTTAATGAATAGCTGATGAACGAACTAAAGTGAATCCATGAATTAGCCGAGTCAAAGATTTGTTGTCCGTCACTGTGTGTGTAACGCAATTACTCGAAAATGGTTCCACTGATTATTTTCAAATTGAGAGCAGCAACAGCTGATTCCCACCTGGTAGGGATCAGCTGCTGCTCTCTGGCGAGTTTCTTGTGTACAATTTAGTAAAAGACATTGGGAGAATGTTTCTTCAGGATTTATCGGGTGTCAATTTTGGGTTTTCCACTAGTTATAATCATGACAAATTTTTCAAAGTAACTGAAGAATCGTTAACCACACATCATGTGATCTACCTTTTATGGAAATACGTTTCAGGCATATTTAATCACTGGTTTCTTTTGTATTTGATAGTATCTTTATTTGTATTCCATGATTTAATAAACACAATTTTTCGCCAGTGTTAGTTTTCAGGCAATGGATTTCGTTTGTTATTGTTTGTCAGTTCATCCAATTATGCAATAAAAGAGCATTCATATTGATAATTTATGTCTTAACTAGCTGATATACCCGCAGCTTTGCCCGCTGAAAGGATAGCTCATTTTAATTCGATAATATTATGTCTTGTGCAATTTCAGGAATAATTAACAAATGGACTGATTTATTTGGGTCATGAGCGTGCAATTAAACCCTTAAGATGCAGCTTATAATTCCACTCTAGATGAAAATGAGAAAGTGTAACGCTTCCTCTAAACATGTTCCCCCCCTCATGATTGGCAAATGGTAAAAATTAACTTCCTCCAATTTCCCAATACAGAGAATGAGGATAACCCGGAATATAAAATAAAGAAGACACTAAGGATGGATTTTCGACTTGTCATCAATCTGAATTTAGCACATTTTTGAAAATAAACCGAAAACTGTAAGAAAAAGTAGGAGGTAAATATCTTGGCCAAAAACCTATTTCCCCAAAAAGTTACTCATTAAATTTTTAAATGTTATTCTTTCAGTAGATTGGTTCTCCTACCTTTTCTGTTCCCTGAAAATATTCTACAGGACTCCCATCCATAGTTAGGAAAAACTAAAATGGCTGCCATTTTGAATTTTTTAAGTAATCTATTTTAGCCGTCTGAGAAAGAATATTTTTAAAACCTTTATTTTTTTCGCATCTAAAGCCTATAAAGAATAATTGTGCCAAGTTTCATGGCCCAAAGTCTTGTGTTTTTGAGAAATTAAGCTTTGAAAGCTAAAAGTGGTCGCCATATTGTATTTTTAATATACTATATTTTGGCCTTTAGAGACAAAATATTGCAAAATCCTTTCTTAGTACGCATCTAGAGCCTGTAAGGAGTACGCATGCCGAGTTTCATGGCTCTAAGCCTTATACGTAGTTTTTGAGAAACTGTGATCAGTCAGTAAGTCAGTCAATGGGTTTTGGCTTTTATCTACACAGATTAGGTATTTAGGTCCTTTATAATAAAGTGCCACTAAATATTAGTTGTCTTGGCATAATGAAGAGATCAACTCATTAAGCCAATAAAAAAAATATAAAAAATAGGAAAAAACAGGAATTGTGTCTTGAATTACAATCATAAAGATAAATTAACTTTCTTCTGAATTATTGAAGAGCTTTTATCCTATTGGTTAAATGGCCGATAGGCTTGAAAACTTCGAGCATGCTTCAAACTTTTGACATTTCCTGAGATTACATTTTGAAAAGAAAACTTTTACTAAACAATGAATTATTGATTGAGCGGGAGAAGAATACTTTTTAGAATATGATTTGTATTAAATGCATTTCCTTTTTCATATAAAAGTCAATCATTTCATGAGTGGTTTGTTTACCTACATATATAAATCAAGTGCAACCACAGAATCCATTACAAATGCTAATTATAGTTATTGGTAATTAAAGTTACCAATTATACAGAAATGGAAATTTTTTTTGAACTTGAAAATTGAAGTTTGTATTCACTAAACAATAAGCTAACCTTCTTTTCCCACCCTGAAGGAAAAAGTTGTTTCTCAATTCCAAACGAAAGAGTAATTTCAGCTTAAAAACTTGTATCGAGTAGAGGGAGAACGGGAGAGCTACAATAATGTTCAACTTGGCTCTGCAGCACTAGTGATGTGTTAGAAGCTTCACAACTCGGTAAAAAGTATTCAAAACTTCTGAGTTACGTCGCTCGACTTGAAACAATTCCTTTCCGAAGACATTCTCTGAACACTTTCTCACCAAATGTGAGAGCACCTTGGAGATGATTTCAAATTTGATGAGGTCTACCTAAGTATGGGATCAAGGATTACATGTATTTAAATCCCGAGTTGGAGAAAAATTTTTAGCTGCTAGATACCCTAAAATAATGATTGACTAACATCGGACACACTGAATTTATTTTGTATTCCGACAAAACAACAAGATTATGGCGTTCAAACTGGCAATGCTATTTTGCAGGAGCTGTTTCCACAATAAAAACCCTTACAAAGCCCACTGATTTTAATTAGTTACAATAAGGAAACTGTAAGGATTTCAAATCAGCTGAATGTGCAACAATATACATGCTGAAGTGTGATGTTGCCATTTTTATCGCAAAAAACCTTGACGCAGTTCTATCAAATAAGAGGGGGTTATAATATAATTTATTTTTACTGGGTTCAAATATACACATGGGTGCATCAAAGCTTCTAAGTATTTAGAAATTGATAATTCGCATTGAAATAATTAATTAATTTAGTTGAATTAATCCACTGATTCGTACTCATTTCATTAAAAACATTGGCAAAAAGTAACTGACTAATATTTTTTGCATGAAGCTATATGGTTGTAAGATTTTGTCTTCTGAATTTTAGCTCACAGAGTATATAAGAAAAGGAAGTTAATCAATATTATTAAAATTCAATAGAGCCTTTTTTTCTTCTAAGCGACCATTTAACTACCTAACTTGACTACAGATTTTAATTTTATTAACTAAATAATTTGCGCAAAAACGTACTTTTAGCCTAAAATATACAATTAAACAGTGCAAAAACCAACAAGGCTACATTAGTGGAATGTGAAAACAAAAACCAAAGCTATTTTGCCACTCGTTGTGGCTTTGGTACCGAGACAATTGGGTGTAATTGACCGCATCACTGCGAATTACCTCTCTCGGTTCGATCGATTCTATGTGAACAACAGATACTACAGAAACACACCCCGACAACAGTTTTGTCAGCATTACAGTTTACAAAAACTTTGTTGTATGGAAAATAAAAGTGTGCTCAAAAGCAAATTTTGTTTCCCCCTTCCACATCCTTAAAACTTTAATTAATAACAGCTGAGCAGTGTATACAAAAATACAGGGGCAGGCCCGGTGACAGGATTTTCGGCACCTGTGCAATCTTCAGCCCCAGGCCCTGAGACCTGACCACCTTTTTTTTACTAGTCCCGTGTCCTTTTGACCCCTTTTCAGCCGTTTCGGGCTCTTTTTTGGTGTTTCCGGGCCCCTGCGAGCCCAGGCCCCTATGCATTTGCCCCCCCTGCCCCCCCTGTCGCCGGCCCTATACAGGGGGGAGGTTAGGGGGCCCTTATAATTTACATCTGTATGGGTTTTAATGGTGAATTTTGTAAGCTGCCAAAAAAATTGAATAAGTAAGAAAATTGGCACTATTTAAATTACATGATGGGTTAGCCTCTGGATCAAGTATTGCAATATAAAAAAGGTTTAAAATACCTGTTGCGTCAATTTGATCCTTTGTAGTTTAACACTACAGCTGTTTCGTACTTCAGGAGTACATCATCAGGTGGCAAATGTTGGTGTTAAAATTGCATCTCATCGGCGGATGAGCTGGTCAGAAGATAAAAACTTTTCACAAAACACATAGACACGGAACACGTACGAACACACGGTACTCCAGAAGTACAAAACAGCTGTAGTGTTAAACTACAAAGGATCAAATTGACTTAACAGGATTTAAATTAACTAACAGATGACCCACTTTGCTAAGAAAAAGTAAAAAAAATTGTAAATAAAAGCAAATAATGCATCAGATATCCAGCCATTTTATTCATATTTATGCCATAGAGAATATTTTTCCTCGGATTTTCTCATCGAGACCTATAATTCAAGTGATGATTCAATGCTAATGGATATCAGACTTGTGATTTCGCAAAAGTTACGGGTACCACAGTTTGGGTTTTGTATACATACAAGCCAACAGACACACACACTCACGCACACATACACACACACATATAAAACCAGCTTGTGTAAACAAACAACATATATCTATTAAAATTATATGGACAAGAAAGTAAGACAGTATAAAATTACTATAGTTACTTTAAATACTACTGCATCTGACTACTCCGATAAAAGGCAACAAGAAGTGCCAAGTTTCAAAACGTCAGACATTATTGTATTTCTTTAGTTTGACTCTTGTTCAGTGAACAACATTTAAAAGTTGGAGAATAATTTTGTTTCGAAGTAAGAGACAACTTTCTTTGTTTCTATTTACATTTCAGTTCGTTCTAGAATTGTGATTGAATTGCTATCCCACTTCAAACTGCTTTCAGTAATTAAATCATTTGCTGAGGCGATCACTATCCAAACTACGCGGATGAATAGAAGTAACTTTTGGTCAGTTCTAATTATTCTAAAATAAACTTATATTCTAAATACAGAATCAGCCTGACAATCATAAGACACAGCTGGTTAAAAGTTATCATTGGTTAACTAAAAGTTATCCTTGGTTAATAAAAGTAGCCTATAAAGAATTATTAAAAAATTCATACCATAAAGACACAGCTGGTCAACAATTATCCTTGGTTAAAGTAAAAGTAGCCAATACAGAGTTATTTAAAAATTCATACAATAAAGACAAAGTGCTTGAAACTTTCTCAATTGACTTAACAGCTTTGGCCACTCTCAAAGAAAGGGTCAAACTTTTACCTCTTATGGTTTGTGGTTTACAGAGTAGGGTCGACATACAAGGATTACAACTGCTTTAACTGAACTGGAGTAAAGTTTCTCCACAATCTCGCTCCAAAAAATATCCAATGTTGTCAAAACTATGAAATAAAATCAGTTAGTAAAAAGAAAGCAAGTCACTGCCAGAATATAAAAGCAACCATAGATTGTTACTGCAGATTGAAGATTGTTACTGCAGTGTTAGACAAAATTGAAATCATTTAAAAGAGCTTGCTGAGGTGTGTTATGTTTTATTGAATTCGTAATGATCGTTTTTATTTAAATTGGCAAGTGTTGCAGATCTACTGCAAAGGGGCGTTTCAATTATTTCACTAACAATATGATTGAGTTTAATTTTCTCATTTGATTATTTTGTTTTTACTAATTTGAATTCATGGATTATATGTTTACTGACATTTATACATTTATGATATAACAAGATTACATTTAATTAAAATTATTAGATTAAGCATTATGTAAAATACGAAAAGAGTATATTACTGTAATAAAAATCAATATGATCCCCTTATTAAATTTCCTTATTTTTAAAGCTCATGAATGATAAGATATACTTTTTTAGTGTGTTAGTGTGTTACCGTACACAAAATATCCAAAACAACATTTCCCTTGTATATGTTGATTTGCTCACAAATAATAAATAAATCCTTTGGAAATTCGCTGAGTACGCAGGTCTGCTGCGAGGGGGTATTGTTACCTTCTTATAGCTAAGCCAAGGATAAATAATGCTTTGTTTGTTGTATGGTAAAAATGTTGGCTTTATCTTGGCTAGGTTGAAGCATGATGTAAACACAAGTGTAATTAAACTATTTAGTGCTTGTATTTATGCTCTTATTTAATATTTATTTTGATCTTTTAAGTTTATTTAATGTTATATTTTGTTGTTAATTTATTGAATTATTCTATTTATATCACTTGAAAATCTTTGATTTATTATTATTTAAGGGTATATAACTATAGCAAGTCTAGTATAATTTGCCAATTGTTGCACGTTTGTTGAGCATGATTGCTGATAATTTTTTTAAATTTTAGTGCTTGTTTTTTCTTTTTTCGTTGCTAGCCTAGTTTCAGCTCGATATTAATTTAATGATTTCTCTAGGCCAGTAGAATAATTTTAATTTCTTATTTGTTGAAATTTGTTGTTGTTGCATTTATAAATGGTGTTTACCGTGTATGTAAATAAATAAATAAATAAAAAGCCCGGCCCCCACAGATAACGGCTATTCACCTGTCGTCCGCCGTGTCCATGTTCTCCATTTCCGCCACCACCTCCGCCAGCTCATCTTTGAGTTGCTGCAACAAACCAAGACAAACGTTACTTTTTTTAATGAGTTTGTCAAAAGAAGTTCAGGGGGGAATTTGAACAGTTAAGAGTCCTCTACCCACGGCAGTTTTCGTTTTTCTGTGACACTAGCGGCGACTTTTGGAACTTGACTATTTTGAATTGATTATAGAAAAGAAAAGCTATTTAAGTTATCGAAATTCCAAAAAGCAATTCTAGTAGTTTGGACATTTCCCGTTATAACTATATTGCATTTAAAATTTTCCCTTCATCATGGGGCGTCTATATGGGTCCACGTGAGAGCTGTTTTCGAACATTTTTGGCTGGGTAGGGAGGACTCTTAAAGCCATTCAGTGCAACTGTCTTGGGATTCTATTTATGTACCTAACTAAGTGAATATCGTAAACACAACAAATTAATCAATGTGGATCAATGATCAATGTGTGTTGTGTTGATCAATGTGGGGGAGCTGCAGCTCATTTTTGATATGCAATGTGGGCAAGAAGTAAAAATTGCCTTGATTTTAAGACTGGTTACAAAATTGTACATGAGAGCCAGATCATAACTTAAAAACCGTCAACCACTCCGTGGGTTTTTCTTCTGCAGAAAACAGTAACACACCAGTCAAACAATTTAGAGGATCCTTAGAGTACTCAAGAGGAGAAAAAAGTTAGTCCAAGTTTTGCAGTGGACAATTTTCCCTCCAAAGGTACTTGAACACTTGTGTTCATACAAAATTGTCAGTAATAATAATTTTACATAAAACAGAATGCAATCCTTCACTAATTTTAGTATGCCATGTTAAAAAATCAACTTCTCCATACTTCTTTACATATGAGCTAGGAATTCATTTGTATTCTTAGACCATTTCTTACACTTACTGCATTAGACTGCATAATATAACCTCTGGACGATAACACGCTACATTAAATTACTGCACTGTGTTCATTAGAGCATTCACAGTCATAATCCTATCTGAACTAATATTTTACAATATACATAATCAAAGTACTATCATCTTCAAATGTACCGAGTGACCTGGAAAAGTCTCCCTCTTTTTTCAAAATGTCTAAAATATCAACTAGGGACACCCGGCATAGTCTAACATAACATTGAAATAGAGTTACAAGTGAAAATTAAACATCGTAGATTCAAATGTTCATCCCTCGCTCACGACTCACCGCGCCACAGCCTCTTAAGAGGATTCGACTGACTCTAATGAACGACCGAGAGACATACGTAATTAAATCCACCCTCTCGACTCTTGCCTTGGCTCAGGTTTAACTCTTAAGAGACACTGTTTTACAGCGAATAATGAGGGATGAGGAAACCAGATAATACATGGGCCTTGTGTAAATGTCTTTGAAAGATAATGACGTGATTGTGTATAGGGAAATGCCGTTAGACATATGATGTGAGTTTTTTATTGGAATTACTGGTTTTTTTATACGGAGTTTTTTTTATACGGCTGTTCATTATTCGTTATGAGTTAAATAGAGGGCTAATTGTGTTTAGAATGGATTAATTTATAATACATTTATTTAAAAATAACTGTAGGAGCTTTCCAGACAAAAACTTAAATAACTTCTTAATCATACTAATGTACTGGAGGTGTTTCTTTAAAAATAATCTCATCTTTTATTTACGAGCGTATTTCCTATGAACAAAAATTACATTTTTAAATTCATAAATCTGAACTGTATTTGTAAATGGGTGTAATTCAAAATTATTATGAGTCGGACCAAATAACTTTGACTATAATCATAATTCCTCAGTAAATTTCAAAAAAGACTTTAATTGTATAATTTAAAAAAGAAGCAACTGTTGCCTTTCCGTGATTCATGCTTTAAGTGTAAGTGTTTAAGTTTATTTATTGATAGAAAAATTACAACTTTAAAGGAAACAACAATTTCAAATTACAATACTCCCACACAAATCTGACTTGAATTAGTACATCAAAACACACCGACCTGTTTGTAAGTGCCGGTTGAATCCTCGCATTTTCTCTTCCTCTCTCCCACATTGTAACTTTTACCGGTCAACAAAAGTGCAACACAAGCGACATACACGTCTCCCAGGGTCTCCTCCATTCCAAATTTTAAAAATCACAGAAAAAATCACAAAAACTTAAAATTAAACATCAGTTCAGGGGAAAGATTGAGCGGTAACTGAGCAAATGAAATATAAACAACCGAAGTGATTGCGGGCCGAGTGGGGGTTCCATTTATTATGACTAAGAGAGTATTGTCCGACTTGCCAATGTATCAGAATAGCCCGATTCCTGGACCGCCGTGAGTAGAGGGTAATTGAAGGTTCTGCGACAGTGTGATTAGTGGGTTATTTATATTATACCACGGTGACTAAGTTTACTGATTTTTAAATTCCAGTACTGTATTTCCAGTACTACTTTGTTCAAAATTTCAGCATCACGCTAACCATTTACCTAAGGAGTACCATTAATAATTTTTTTAACATGAACAACATTTGTTATTAAAATTAAATAACTGATTTACAACGCTAACAAATATTATTCCCAACTCCCGTTATAGCCCTACGATTCTCCAACTTTACTATCCAAATAATATATACACAATTACAGGCACAAATTGATAGTAACAGTTTACAGAAAAATAGTAGTAAACAATAATACAATGAAATACAAAACTGATAATTTTTAAACACAGTGAGCTTTAAATTTCTTCTCCTGACTTCCCATATTTACAAGAAATATAGTTTACAATAAATACGAAAATAAATGGAAACTGAAAGTTCTAATTTACTATGAGTGTCTTTCGACAGTCTCCCACTTTTATATCACATAATTTGTTTTATGAAAAATAACATAAAATGTGACTATGAATGTAGAAACTGTTGAGAACATCTTCAATATTACAAAAAAACTACAACAGATACAATTTTAAATCTGATTATGGTTGTTTAGTAACTGAATTAAAGTGGTTTAATTTTGGTTTGCGCAAACACACATAGCTAAAAAACAGATGTAAAACTTTCTACATTTGAATATATTGGACTAAACTATTCTTAAGAGGATTTTATCATTTGTTTTCAGTACCAAGGTTGAAATTCCAGTATAATTACAATATTTCCAGCATTTCCAGTACCAGTAGACACCTGTATACTATAGCCTACAGAGAAATACGCCAATGACCGTGAAAAATAAAAATAAAAATGCAAGTTAAACTATGGTGTGAGAATTGACTCTAGGGCGCCACTTAATGGAAATTTGATGGGATGAAGGCTTATATTCAAATTCACAATTTTAATTACATTCGTCCACGAACTTTTGTTGTTACAGTCAACTCTCGCTAACTCGAAACTCCACGGGACTGGGATTTTTCTTCGTGTTACGTATAGTTCGTCGTAGGAATAGTTCGAGTTATAGAGGTAAACCAAATGAAAATTCGTGATATAGAGGTAAAGAAAAATTTAGTTTGTTCCCTACATCTTCAACAAATCTAAGCGTTTAACTTATTTAAATACTATATATCAATGAAAAATACAGTATTTATAATATAATAACCTGTAAAACACAAAAACAGATAAGATCATATTAATTCTGATTAAAAAGTCTGTAATCTTCCTCTGCTTAACATGTAAAAACAATTATTACAGTATCGATCATAATTTTTATTAAAACAATAATATAAAGAAACTTAAACTTTACTTTATCCCCTACAGCTACAAAAATAAACTTATAACTTTGAATATTACTGTACTAAAAAGTAATACTTACAGTACGGTATACAAAATAAAAAACGTGTGAAATAAAATAGAGTTAACAGTTCCGAACACCGGGATTTCGTATTACAGAGGTCCATTCTGAAAATGTTGAGGTATGGAGGTAAACTTCGAGTTATGAAGGTAAACTTCGAGTTATGGAAGTAAAACGTGAATCGAATTCGTCTTATCTACTGAAATTCGTGTTATAGAGGGAATTTTTTGTCCCTTCGAGTTATAGAGGTAAAATATACCCGGAAAATTAGTTCGTTTTATGAAAATTAGTTCGTGTTATGTATAGTAATTTCTTCGAGTTAGACAGGTTTTTCCAAGGGGATTAAAAATAATTCGTGATATCGGGGATTTCGTGATATCAAGGTTCTTGTTAGCGAGAGTCGACTGTAGTAACGTCTGGTTTTTGTGTCCGTAAAAACTACACTTTCATTATACTGTATGAAAAAATATATTTTTCGTTCTCTAAATCGTCTCCCTTCTTGGTACTAGTGTTAAAAACTCTGCTGTAATTTATTTCAGTACACTGACCTCAACGAAATTATTTTTTCATTCATTTGTATGTGCTGAAAGCATGGTTTGCAATCTCTAAAGTTTTAATTGTAAACAACTTAAATGTAATCACTGTAAATGACGTTTTACCACTCAACCTAAAATAAGCAATTTTGGGAAGAATATAAAAGACTAAAATCTTACTTCCACAGTATGGTTAAATGGGTTGTTAATGACACGGAGCAAAAAAAGTCTTTTTGCAGCTTAATCTTTTTTGCAAGCTTGTCTTGCCTCACGTGTAAAACACCACTGAGTAGTATTACTTTTGCTCTTTGTGATGAAAGGTACGATTTTATTCCTCCGAATTTTGCAGAACGGAGAAATACACTATCAGTTAAGCAGTCTTTTCAAAGATGATTACAGTGTGAAAAATTAATTCCGCATTATTTCCACAAACGGGGTTTTCACTAATCAAACAACGTAACAAAAATTTTTTTTACAAATTAACAAAATCCACTTGAGCACAGTACAAATAAGTTAAACGAGTAAACTAAAACGCATTCCTCTGCGTTCCTTCGCCTGCGCGTTGTTAGACAACATAACAACGCGCCTCACACACATCCGGTGTTCTTTCGCGACCAATTAAAAATAAATCGCTCACGCCATTCTCAACGCAGTAATTGTAATTGAACAGTTAATACCGTAATGGACTAAAACATCGAAACTCCACGTTCAAAGTCACGTGACGTCAGGTTCATTGCCCCCGATGCACATTACCCCCCCCCCACACCCCCGCACGTCGCAGCGGCCGTCAGGGGGTGGGGGAACATGTTTACTTTCCCTTCCCTCCAGGAACGTTTCGCTTTTTTAGACTTGTTGACCCTAACTTAATTAGCAGAAGACTACTTCCGAGTCCGACGGTTGCAGGGGTAAAAATTAAATGTGAGGGATTTTAATTTATCCTTTAATTAAAGCACAATTATTGAGGAGATTGTTTTTTACTTTCTCCCCCCTATACATAGTATATCGAGAAAGTATCGTTTTCCTCAAAATTTTCGAATTTGAGTTGTTAGTGGTTATATTCGTTTCAGTGGTCCCTGAACCCAAAAAAGTGGTTTTCGGAGGGGTTCTGTCTGTCCGTGTTTGTGGATGTCAACGAAGTTAGAGACTACACCAGTACTCCGATTTTCATTAAATCTGGCATGTAGATATGAAACCATGATATCTCTAGGTGTTTTTCATTTTATTTGATTTTTTATTGTAAGGGTATTTGCCCAATAAAAACGACAAAAATCCAAATTTGTCTGAAACGGCTCATTTATTTTATCATTGTTCAAATTTTATCATTAGATTTTGATAAAAATTAATTTAGTGCTTGACACCACAAATAAAATGACTCTACTCGCATGTCTGTAAAACTTCAGGTTCAGAAGTTTTGGGAATTTCAGTGTTAAAAAATTCATACTTTTCAAATTTCACAAAATCTGTAACTTTTAAACAAAATATAGGCTACTTGCAACCATGAAATCTGGCTTGAAAAATTATATAATCCAGTAATTTTATAGTCTACGTCAACTAGTTGCGGAGATGATTGATATTTTCGTTTCGCGGTAAACGCATTACGTTGTCCAATGTTATTTTTAAGGCTAATATTTAAAAATCGATATCTCCATTATTTACTGACCGATTTAAAAAAAAATGACATGTATTTGTGTGATGATAAATTGTTAATTTGTTTAATTTCATTACATAAGTTTTCTAATTTTAAATCACTTTCAGGGAGAATAAAGTATGTGTCCGTTTCCTGTTACCGTTTATTTCAGTATTGGGCTTGAGGACGCCGCGCCGTGGGCTACGTGCCTTGACTCAAACTGTAAGCGCTTCGCTCTAACCCGAATTGCATTTTTTTCCTAATGGGCTAGCTAGACCAAGTATAGCCTGGTAAACATCATTATTCAATAAACAAGTAAATTTGCCACAGAATGTGCATGTAAACCGTAACCAGGAAGCGGAAGTAACAGACATGCGACCATCCGATATTGTATGTGTGGGGTCAACAGCCCTCTTCCCGCCAAAACATCCCCCGGGAGGAGACGGCGGGAACCCCCCACCCCCCACCCCCCACCCCCTCCCATGCCATATCGCACGACACGCCGCTTAATGGACATGTACTGTGTAAACGGGTGGTCAATTTAAAGGGGGAGAGGCAATGCATGGTCGCCACGTAGTTCGCGTGTGCCTATTTTACGAGGATGGTTCAACTTGAAAATTATGTCTTTATGACACCTTTTTTATAGTCCTAATTACAGGGCTTGTAACAGTTCTTGAGGTTGAAAAAAAATAAAAAAATAACTATAGTAAGAAAAAAATAACCAAAAAATAACTTTTAGTAAACAAAAAATGTTGCTAAAAGTTAGGAAACCGGAAATTAGGAAATGTTGCTAAAAATTAGAAATTAGGCATATTGGAGATAATACATTCTTAACCTTGGTTCCAGTCTACATTTTACATCCCGACTTAAAAAAATAATCGTAGAATAACACATACGCTTTCCTCATCATGCGAATGTGCATAGCTAAGATAAGGCAAGAAAAATATCTGATATTCTTTATATTAGGAGCAAACTATTAAAGAAACATCCATGATTGATATAAACCATGCGTGTTTCTCTTTTGCTCCACGGTTAAGGGTCATTTTGGAAACATCGCTTTTGCTCCACGGATCAGCAGGTAGATTTCAGAGCCGCGTAAAACATCGCTTTTGCTCCACGAGAAAGGGGCCTGCGCTTCCTCTCCCCCCAAATTCTCTCTTTCGCTCATCTCCAAGCTCCGAGTTATTTATAAAATAAATACTGCCATCTAAACGTAAAATGCAACCTTTATTTTTTACCTAAACGAATATAAGAAAATGTTTTTTAGTTGAAAAAATGTTAAACTACTTCAATTTTTAACAGTAACGAAAAGTAAACATTATTGTTTAAAAGTAATAACTTACAAAATAAAATGGTATTACCGTGTCTTATTCATCTTTCATCTTCATACCTAAAATCTTCTATCTTGTGCCAGAAGACTTCTCTGCTCTTAGTAATGAATTGTTGTAGAAAATAAATTAAATGTGGATAAGTATTAAGTATTAAATAGTCATTTATGTTACACAATATCGTTTACTTGCGCTTACTCTTACAATTGAAGTAGTTTAACATTCTTTTAAAAATAAATATTTTTGATTATACAAAAAAAAGTAAAGTTGTAGTATTACGTTTAAATTACAGTTTTCAAGTAACCTGGAGGTGAGCGAAATAAAGAATATGGGGGACAGGGAGCGCAGGCCCCTCTCTCGTGGAGCAAAAACGATGTTTCCAAAATGACCCTTAACCGTGGAGGAAAAATATCTTGATTCTTGCAATAGCGATGCAGCCGTTAGTTCCAATACAGTATTGTGTCACGGGATACAATGTTTGACGTGCTTCATTTTCCCGTCATTGTTGGGATGCAATGTAATACAGTTCATAAATACTGTATAATACACGATTTGAACACAACTTTTATGCTTTGGTTTTTTCTTTTTGGGGGAAAATCCAATAACGTTTAATAACAAAACATTTTTAAGTTATAATTGAAAAAAAATCCTTGTACATAATAGTACTTTCTGTAGCTTGAGAGAGGTTTTTTTTTATTTGAAGCCCAAATTCACGTTTGCCCCCTTCTAACCTGGACCAAACGAAATACCAACGACTTAAATATCCAAGTAAGTGAGTAAGGAATAAATAACAGAATAATCCGGCGAAACAGGATAGGCATAACATTAATATTTTATTAATATACACCTGACTTGGAAAATATTGATCAGTTAAAAACCACTACATAAACAAACAACGATTTTTAACTTAAAGTACAATAATAGGTATGAACAGCGATTGAGGTTAAACTTTCAATTTAAAGACAGTAGGCAACAAATTTATAAGTATACTAGGTACGGCTGTTTACAGTAAATGAAACCGAAATTCCTAATTTATTCCCGGCTGCAACGATATCTAGATAACAAACAATCAAACACACGTAGAGGATGAGTAAAATAACAAAACTGAACGACGAGCAAAGAGAAAATGTGAATGTTCAAAACATAAAATTCTTATTCTTGACCACATAAATAGGATCTGACTTCATAAACACGAAAACAAAATGAAAAAAATATGTACTTTCAGCAAAGATCACAAAACATATTCATTACCGCAGCCCGGTCTCTGCCACCCTTCAATATTAACAAACCCACCCTACGAACGCATCGAAATCACGTACGGATGGGTTTGAAAGGAACCCTTAACCATATGAGCGTGCGCTACGCTCTAGTAATGAGCGATACGTATCGTATCGTATCGGAATATCGCGTTACACTGGGGACGATACGATAATTCGATACGATATTTTGAGAAATATACGTTTCGTATCACCAAAAACTATAATCGATCCCTTATCGCCACATACAGATTGGTGATATTTACGATATTTTAAGATAGTTTATGATATTTTCGATATTTTCGAAATTTTCGAATTTTTATGGGAAATCCGCTTATTTCTCAACATATCTTAATAAGACTTGGTACAGTAGACTCCCTCTTAACCGACCTCGTTTTAACCGACGATCGGATTATCCGCCCTTGCTGATCAAAGATTAAAGATCGTTTTAACCGACCCTGTTTTAAGAACAGTTTGGTTTAACCGCCCTTTTCTAAGAATAGCGGCATTTCCGTTTCCATATTTGGCGATGGGAACGTCACGCTCAACTCTACTGGTCGTTAAGAGTTTGAAAAATTTTGAATACAGCATTTATTAATTTATGAAAACGTACAGCAGATGCATTGACATCCATTCCGCATTACAAAAGTTTTTTAACAAGTGTTTGAACACGTTATTAAAGATGCCAACAAAAGAACCTTTATTTAAACACGTCTAATATTTAGTTTATAAAAAGGTTTTGTTTTGGCCGTCATTTGAGGTTATTTGTAACATTTCTACAGTAATTAATTTAGTAAATAGGTTGATAATCATAGTTTATTTTCTAAATAACCAACTAACGGCTTTAGAATGATGCTACTAAAACCCTAAATCAATAAAGCTTTCATTTTTAGGTGTTTAGAGGATTACCCGTTTTAACCGACCTTTTAAGTTATCCGACCTAGGTCCGGTCCCGTGTGGGTCGGTTAAGAGGGGGTCTACTGTAAGTGGCTTCATCTAGTTGAGATCTACTTGAATACGGTCTAAAATCCCCCATTTTTTCATTTCAATGGCAGCTCCTCGGCACCTGCATACTCATAATATCCCATGTTATTCTTATGGAGGATAATCTGCATGCTTATTTATGAACATAGGTACGTTGAAACATCTTGTTGTGAGGCACCATTCTAATTATCTATTGAAGCATTTGAAATTTACTGAGTATGCAACGAGGGTATTGCAATTTATTTTAAACTGTTTTAGACTATACGATTCGATAAGTATCGTTTTTGATATTTAGGGGCGATACGATACTGAGCTTCGATACGATACGGACGATACGACACACACCGCCGTATCTCGATACTCGGCCGTATCGCACATCACTACAGTATTAGAAATATATCCCTGTGTGGCAGCTACCAGCGGGTGGGGGTGAGGTGGCTATGGGAGCTGGACCGGCAGCGGTGCGGCGGGATACTTGGGGACGAGATGGGACTGGGCAAGACCATCCAGGTCATCGCCTTCCTTGCTGGCCTGCGGTGCAGCGGGCTGCGGGACCGGGACACTGGGTAAGATAATATACAGCGAGACAATTAAGAGTTAGGATGGCTTTATAACATTTAAATGTAATGTATAATAAATTTTGTTGAGGATTTCACGCCTTTTAAAATCATGCACAGCACGATTTATGCTGGTCATCATCCATGCAAGACATCCTTTAAGGTACATCCCTCATGGAAGTGGTTTATGCTACAGGCTGTGTTTAGGTCTATAAGAATATCATTTTAAAGAGGTAATAAAGCATAATTTTATGCTGCAAACTGTGTCTCAAAAGGACACTTAGAACGTCTGAAATTGAATTTTTGAAGAGGTTAAAGTTGAGAAAAGTTTAAATGGCCGCCATTTTGGATTAGATGATCCAAATGAAATCAAATTCGCGGCATTGTATTCTATTAATTACGACCTTTCATTTGATGTACATTTCAACCTATGCTTACATTTAAGATTTTCTTCTTACTCCCAACGTGCCAACCCCCAAAGGTGACATCTGATCACCATGTACACAGAAAAGTAGCTTACTATTAACAGTAACAGTATGCCGAATTTGGTTGTGATATCTCTGTTGGATTGAATGTTATAAAGTCGTCCTAAGACTTAATTGCCACCCTGTATGTTATAAATTCTGCTACTAACACATTGACTGTGAGCCACGTATCTTAATACAGTGGACCCCCTCTTAACCGACCCTGACGGGACCGGGCCCCGGTCGGATAACTTAAAAGGTCGGTTAAAACGGGTAATCCTCTAAACACCTAAAAATATAAATTATATTGCTTTAGGGTTCCATTAGCATCATTCTAAAGCCGTTTGTGGATTATTTAGAAAATGAATTATAATTATCACCTATTTTTCAAATATTTACTGTATAAATGTCACATTTTATAGACTAAATATTAGATTTGGCGAACAAATTTTTATGTTAACACCATAACATGACCATAACATGTTCATATATTTTTAACATATTTCAAAAATGCAGTACCTATTGATTGTCAAAATTAGTGATAATTAAGAAAAAGCGATCATTGCATTATTACGGTTCAGACAGTTGATATTTATAGCTTGTTACTGGAGACTTGAGTCACAAAAGTTTTAACTTCGAGTTGTCTACCCCCTCTTCCCCACCCACACAAACACACAACGTGCGTGTTTTTTACTCTACTGATGAATGATATGACGGTTTCCGGGTACGAAAACGAAAACTCACAGACGTATATCGTACTATGTGCACTGAAAAGTACCTACTGTAAGTTTTGATAAATTAATGAATGCTTTATTCAAATTATTTAACCTGTAACAAACAACCTGTGAAGTTGAACGTTACGTTTTCATCGTCGGTTATGGGAACGGAAATGCCACAATTCCTAGAAAAGGGAGGTTAAACCGAACTGTTGTCAAAACAGGGTCGGTTAAAACGATCTTTAATATCTGACCAGCAAGGGCGGATAATCCGATCGTCGCGGCGTCGGTTAAAACGAGGTTGGTTAAGAGGGGGTCTACTGTACACGCTACACGGGCTGTGGTATCGAGTGTATTCCTCCCCTACTGAACGCACGCGTGCCACCACGACCACATCATCACACGCACCCCAGCCCTTCTACCATTAGTAAATGGATTTTTTACATACGTCTTCTACAAAACAGTTCAATACTCGATTTTCGAGGCTGAGATCTTAAACCCGAAACTGTCAACGAGGACGGTAGGGAGTATTGTAGGCCAGCCATTCTACGAAAAATAACAAAGGGAACCTTAAAAACATTGCGAAAAGACGTTTTATTATGGAATTTTACATAGAAAAATCTGTGTTTTAACTTATCCAAAGTTTACCAAAATCGGACCACAGGAATCTCTCTAAAATCACGTTTAAAAATGACAACTTCTCCCACCATACAAAAATGTTTAAAAAAAGTCTCTTAACTGCATTTTTTATCAATGTCTTTCAATGTACATTAGACGCCCTCTAGTTCGGCCACCTCGGGACCGGACCCCTAGCCGGACTACAAAATGGCCGGACCACCCGGATGTACTATCAAAATGTAAAATAACCGTATTAAATCCCAAAACCTATGTTTAAAAATCAACAAAACACGCTATTTAAACATATTTACAATGTTTAATTGCCAAAGAAAATATTTTGACGTCTCTTATGTTGAACTGTCATATTGCGTCACTGGTTTTACCGATACCGTACTGAGGATATAAAGTGAGCAGAAAAACTCTTTATTTACTGTAAAAACACACTAGAAATGTATTTGCCGAATTAAGTTTCACGTATTACTTGAATCATAACCGTTAAGAAACATGTTATTTTCTTTTGTTGTATACAAGTGAAATCCAAGATCAAATCTCACTGTAAAGTCCTCATATTGAAAGAATAACATCTTTTGTTAGTTGAGGTCAAGTGTGTCCATCAATTACAAGCTTGTCCGTAATCTAAACTGACATAAATAGTTTACTTCTTCGGCCGGAAACTAAAGATTCAGGATAAATACTGTCGAAGGTCATTCGGTGCGGCGTGGTGATATAACGGATATGATTCACCATCCTAGGACCGGCCGGACCATCCGGCGGCCGATCCAACCGAAGCCGAACTAGAGGGCGCCTACTGTACTGACTTTGGACCACTACCAATTATTGTTGGGTTGTTCGTTCTTAATTTTGACTGAGTAATCATTTTTGGCCGCCATCTTGGATCCGCCATATTGGATATAAATTTGTTTTCGAAATGTAAAGATGATGTTGGGACACATCACTATTGACTAGATTTTTACCCTGAACTCAATGCTGAAATCCTTATTTTAAAATCTGGATTCGTAAAAAAGTTATGCTCAAATAAAAATTCAGCCCTATACATTTCTCCTTATAGACATACACTACTTTACATACAAATTTGGATTATTTATCTTATACCTCCTGTTATAAATAAGCTAAGGGCGAATTATCTGCACGGTTTTTTTTAACAGGACGAAAATTGTAACAAAAAGTAGATGGCAAGTGTATTGCCGCAAACCCTATTTCCCAAAACGTCCTCATTCAGAAGGACAGATCAATGTTAAGTTTTATTAGTCGAAGTTTTATGGAAAAATCAATGTTCAGCGATATTTTTAACACTGCAATCTACACTTCACGAATTAACGAGATAACACACAACACGGGTTTACATGTGATGTAATAACTGAGAAAAACTCAATATTTACACACGTGGCTTCAACAGTTTAATAAAGCCCTCCCGTCGACACCGCGCGGGCGTGGTTATTTACAAAACTAAACGATTCACAATAATACATAACAGTGTTATTTGCAAGTTAAACAATATCGTTCTGATGATTCCTATCTGCGCATTTGGCTTCACTCGATGTTTTCACTGGTGTTTTTCATTTAATTTCAGTTCAATATTAAATTCCAGCAAGTCAATATGTTTGCACACCTGAAAAACAGAACCCGAAACCAGTAACCGTAAACTGTAATACGTCACAAATTACAGTTTAGGCGGTTGGCTTCGGATTCCACAATGGAACTGAGTGCTTGTTCATCCATAAAGACAATAGTAAGTCTTTAATTAAGCAAAACGATTGTCCGCCCGGACAATGGGGATGACAAATAATATCGATACATCGAAAGTGTAAATGTTTCGATTCCGATATATCGCAAAATACTATCGATTTGTTTGAAACGATATATCGAAGGTAACGATGACAGTAATTTCCAATAACGACATTTCGGTAACTGAATTGACATTCCAACCCGAGGGAAGGCAAAAAATCGATTCATCGGATCGCTGTGTTTGAAACGATATATCGAAGGCACCGATGACAGTAATTTCCAATAACGACATTTCGGTAACTGAATTGACATTCCAACCCGAGGGAAGGCAAAAAATCGATTCATCGGATCGCTGTGTTTGAAACGATATATCGAAGGCACCGATGACAGTAATTTCCAATAACTACGACATTCGGTAACTGAAAATACATTCCAACCCGAAGGAAGGCAAAAAAATAAAGAATTATCGGAAGAGGCGATGTTAAAGTAGTGCCGACATAATCGCAAAACCATATCGAGAATGAGTTTCCGATACTTCCATGACAGGTTCCGATAAATCGAAATTGCTATGTCAATACGTGTTAGCTCCAGGAAGTCAGCAGTCTTGTGAGTCAACGGCTTTCAAGGTCACCGAACGACCTTGACCTCTCGACCGAGCCGACAACCACCTGATGACTCGACCGCTTCCACCAGGTGTTTGTTGTTCGTCTCCCATGGTGTCTACTGACATCTGATTTTAAAATTCCAGTATATTTCCAGTATTTGAAGTACAATGTTTTTCAAAATTCCAGTATCACTCGCCAATTATTTATCTAACTAAGGAGCACCAGTAAAAACTTTGTTATCGATATTAATGTTTGTTGATAAAATTAAGTAGTTGATTGACAGCACTGACTAATTAAATAGATGATATAATAAAAAATTCGTTAAAAAAAACATATTTGTTTCATTTTTATCAGCGTCCCAAGTTCCCTTGTAGTCCTACGTTCCTCCCACTTTATTATCCAAATAATCAATAAAAAATGACAATCAAAATTAAAATTCTTCCGAGTTTCTTTCGACACAGTCTCTCGCTTTTATATCACATCATTTGTTTTATGAAATATAATATAAAAACGGGAAATATGAATATCTCCAATTTTAAAAATTGCAACATATAAGAATGTAAATGTGATTAAGGATGTTTAGCAATTGAACTGAATTTCAAGAGGTATAATTTCCGTTTGCAAACACACATTGCTAAAAAAGTGTTGTCGAGCTTTTTATATCTGAATGTATTGGACAAAACTATTTTTAATGGATTTCGTCGCTTGTATATCAACAAAATTCCAGTACAAAATTGAAATTTCCAGTATATTCCCAGTATTTTCAATATCAAAATAAAATTCCAGAATAATTCCAGTGTTTCCAGGATTTCCAGAATTAGTAGACATCCTGATCTCCACAGATAAAATGAATTAATGTCTTCTTTTATTGAAGATTCGGCCTAGTCAGCTCTTTAAATAACACGTGTGCACAAGATTACAGGAATATTTAATTTTAAGCAATCTGTCAATCTTAACAATTGCCAGACCGGACTGACTACATTCCGAGGCTCTATGCCAAAATTGGGTAGCGGAGCCCCGCGCACGATGCGAATAATCACATTGTATAAGAAAAATACCCCCGTTGCAGCATGCCTGCATACTCAGCGAATTTCAAATGCAAAACAACATATTTCAATCCAACATAGAGAGATTTGACATGTTTTGGTGAGCTCCATAAGAATAACATGGGAAAAGAGTACGCAGGTTTGCTGCTACAGGTGTATTCAATTCATTATTTATTAGATCTGAACTAGAATAAGCTATTTACCAAGTTTTATCTATATATGTTGAGAAATAACCGAGATAGAATTTTACTTATTTCCCATAAGGTTAACTTTGGGACAACGTACTGTGTTTACCACTTTCAATATCTCGGTAACCAATGGACATAGAGCAGTGATTCAAAATACTAAATTGTTTGTTTTTTTGAGCTGAATTCAATGGTGCCAACAAAAATTCGGTAAATTTTATTTTTCTATGTAAAAAACTCAAAAAACCCATTTTTGGAGGGGTTTATCCCCCTTTACCCCCCCCTTCCGGTGGTCCAATCGGGCTGGTTTACGAACTCGTCCGAGGGATTACCACTTTACATGTCTGTACCAAATTTCATTAAGATCGGACCATTTTTACGGCCGCTATCGTGCTCACAGACACACACACACATATATACATATATATATATATATATATATATATATATATAAATTCGAACGAATGGTGTTTTTTGCTTCTGGGGGCCCTAAAACGAAAAGTTATCATGGTCTGGGGCTTAGGTCTTACCATGAGACCTACGGTAATAGCTTCTTCCCTATAGGGGAAATTCGCTAAAAAATATACAGGATATTGATAAAACCCCTACAGACTTCGGAATTTTGTTACTTACATCAAAACTAAGAAAAATGTTCCATAAACATGGGTCCTAAAATGCTCGATTATCCGTCTGTCGGTCTGTATGTGTTTTAACATGATTTTGCATAACTTTGGAACTAATACAGATATCAACTTCAAACTTGGTACGTATATGCTGACTATTACGACCTATTTTGTGCGGAGTATCAAGTTTCTACTTTTTACCATTTCAAAATGGCGACCATTTTTTAATTTTAAAACTTAATATCTTAAAAACCGTAAATTTTACAAAAATCTTACAAGAAACAAGAAAGCTGCGCGATTTTATTTCCTACACAACCACATAAAGATTATTAAGATCGAACTACAATTAATGGAGTTATAGAAATTTCTTCAACAGAATACATGCTTGTTTATGGTAGTTAGGCCTATAGCAAATTTGCTTGGATTCTGATGCAAAAAATTTCAATAACTCCGTTTAAGTGGTTCGATCTTAATAATCTATATATGGCTTTGTAGGAAATAAAATTGTGAAACTTTTTTGTTTCTTGTAGGATTTTTGTAAAATTTACTGTTTTTAAGATATTAAGTTTTAAAATATAAATACGGTCGCCATTTTGAAATGGTACAAAGTAGAAACGTAATACTCCGCACCAAAATAGGTCGTAATAGTCAGCATATACGTACCAAGTTTGAAGTTGATATCTTCAGTAGTTCCAAAGTTATACAAAATCATGTTAAAACACATACAGACCGACAGACGGATAACCGAGCATTTTAGGACCCATGTTTACGGGAACTTTTAACTTAGTTTTGATGTAAGTAACCATATCCCGAAATCTGTAAGGGTTTTTGATCAACACCCTGTATATACAATACCAATATGTCCAGCAAAGCGTTTTGTTTATGATACATTAGATTAATTTTAGATACATTACTTGAAATGGCGATCTACCCAGGTAGGTATTTTAAGCCAAATATGAATGACAATGACAGTTAAGTGTAGGATGATTGTGGCGCGATCTTGTAGTCTTGTTACTATGTTATCCGACATGTTCCTTAGACAGGACTGTTAATTAATAGCCCAACAGCCAATGGCAACTAAGGGACCTACATTTTAACACGGGATCCGAACCAAAATTTCGCCTGGTTTACAATTTACGAACTGGTTTAATTATGAGAACGGTCTTATGATCGTAGTATTCAATAGTGCGGACGTTAATGCCCACTAGGGAATACTGCGTCCACAAGCCATCGCTGAAACGCTCATAACTATCCACAATTCGTGACCTCCAAGTAACTGGATTACAGGACACGCCACCGTCCCAGTCTATGGAATAACTTTACAGACTTAGGTGTCAAAATTAAAGGGAGTTTTTCTCTACGAACTTTCAGTTTGCATACTATCAATAAGCTGAAAAATTATATGATAACTGCTACTGCCAATACTTTATTCATGCGCTCTTAAAGCTCACTCCTTGCTAACAATTCCATTGAATTATAGTAAATCCCTAAGTTTAACTTATAACAGAGCAGGTCGTACTTCCAATTCGAAAAGCGTTTGTTCGGCTGACAACACAACCGTAGAGCAGTGAAGTGGCAGACTAACAACGGGCAAACACCGCCCAGTTGAGTCAACACACAACACACAACACACAACACACAACACACACAGCGTCGCTGCATTCCTCCAGCTGCGTTTACGTTTACACTATACAACTTGTTTCATGAACCTTCGATGTACATCCAATCAAAAATTACTCCGCGATAATAATCGGAAAAATAGTGTGACGTAGTAAATAATCAGTTATTCTAAGATTATGATCTATAAAGTTCTTACTAGCATATAAAGTTCTTTTTTCCACTTTTTTGGTCCAAAATATAGCTACAAAGGCTGATATAATGTCACCGCTCATTTATTTTATGTGTTGAAACAGTAATGAATGTAGTAAATATTCCTCCGCGGGGTCGGCGATCAGCGCGTGTTAACGTTCACGCGTCGCATTTCCCGGCGACATATTTTAATATAGAGAAAATAATTTTATTGCACCTTGAAAACAAATAAATTCAACACTAGGTTCGTGAAGTACATTTATCATTTTCTTTTTACAAACTGAACTCTAACGCCAATTACTCTTGTATTTGTTTATATCGGAAAAATAAAAAACGCATATTGAAAGGAATTTATTTCTTTTCATTTTGGTACCATGGATAATTTAGAGATGCTCATCTAAAAAGCATTGTTCAATAAAAAATGCATTGCTTGAATTGCGAAACGGTTTATAACGATGAAATTATGTTTCAGTTTTTTAAATCATAACACATTTTTCATGAGGCACAAAGTTTCTTAACTCCTTTTACCTAACCTATGCAAGGCAAACATCAAACGAGGTTATTATTGCAATCAGCTACTGTATTTATTTAAATGTGTTTCTATGATAAAGTGCATGCTAACTAAACCGAGCAGTTATCGATAAAAAATGCCTTTCTGCTAATTAAGGCATAGAAAGCAGCTGTTTCTGTTTCTACGTAGTATGATGTATACTCGAAATGCCTTTCTGCCAATTAAGGCATAGAAAGCAGCTGTTTCTGTTTCTACGTAGTATGATGTATACTCGAAATGCCTTTCTGCCAATTAAGGCATAGAAAGCAGCTGTTTCTGTTTCTACGTAGTATGATGAATACTCGAAATGCCTTTCTGCCAATTAAGGCATAGAAAGCAGCTGTTTCTGTTTCTACGTAGTATGATGTATACTCGAAATGCCTTTCTGCCAATTAAGGCATAGAAAGCAGCTGTTTCTGTTTCTACGTAGTATGATGTATACTCGAAATGCCTTTCTGCCAATTAAGGCATAGAAAGCAGCTGTTTCTGTTTCTACGTAGTATGATGTATACTCGAAATGCCTTTCTGCCAATTAAGGCATCCTTTCACAATGCATACAGATCCCTCTAAGTAGGGACGCCTTATGGAAAAATGTAGTTCCCGCCGCCGAAAAAGAGATGGCGCCTCTTACAGTAGTCCGATTGGAATTGTTGTAGGAGTTTACGGATCAAGCTGACTTTCCAAAGTCAAGCAGCTGGTTGTAATATTTTGACAGTTGTATGTTATTGTTTTGTATTGCTGTGTCTTATACCATATTGTTTAACTGCTTTTGTTAACAAACATTCTCATTTAGACATTTTGGATAGTGATTAGAAGCGAAGCCTATACGGGGCCAGCTTGAACTATTTCATGCATCAGCGCTAATTTCTACTCTGCTTTTCGGCGGCGGAACTAAAGAAATTAACATTGGATGTCCCTATTTTAGTGGGTTCTGTATACATTGTCTTTCAGTACAGTTCATATGGAAGATAGCTAGCTACTCTATTATCTTTGCTGGGTAAATTTGTTTGCAAATATCCATATCAACATGTTGTAAAATCATCAGCTGATTATGACATTATTTGGCTAATACAACTTAAAATGCCATATGCAATACACAGCTTATGGAAATCCCATACTGAAAGGTGAACGTGGAACTGAGTATAGAGTAGTCTGGAGCTGCAGGGACCGTTTACACCTGAAGCAATTGGAGTGGAGTGAAAAACACTTTTAATATGTAGCTTCTAAAACAAGATGATGGAAGACCTATGCTTCACACGTACACTTCATAAATTTGTTGCGATCCATCTTCCACGTATCATAACAAAGAGATATTCTTTAATCAGCATTACGACTTCTTTTAATAATAAATGGTATTTAAAATAGCCTACCAAATCCTCTACTATATGTTTGTCAAATACCACTCACCTATAATCTTACAGCCCATACCTACTTGATCTAAAACCTTGAAAATTTCAGTGGACTTTCCTCGTAGGGCGTAGACCAAGAAAGGATTTTCTAAAATTTGCTCAGGGCTTCACCCGAAGGTGTCCCAAAGTTTCAATGTTAAAACTGTAGGGCAACGTTAACCTTATAACGTTGTCAGCGCAACATAATGAAACATTACTAGAGGCTTGAAGGGGCTAATAGCCCCTAAGCATAATCCGTCTTTACTCTAGTACAAAATACCTTCTTAGAAAATAGGCTTTTGGATCCACAAAATTATGATTATTTCTAGCATTTGGTTTTAATTAAACAAAACAGACCTTTTGATATCCCAATGGTTTTTAAATAACAGCTATTTTACGTTATTTCTCATTTTATAGTAAGCTTTAAGCAATTTCAGTATTTTCCCCGAGTCCCTGAGATGGAGACCTTCAGTTTCAGTCCCCCCCATCATCCTACGACCTTCCACCCACAATTTCTTCGCAAGAATGTCGCTTACGTAATTATATATATATATATATATAGCTGCATTTTGAAACAAATCCCACATGTCAACATCTACCATATGGCTTTGAATCAAGCATTAGCACCACATGTTTAACGTAAACAAAGCAGACGTTTTTCAATCTTTTCGACCCCAATGCATTTTAAATGGAAAATATTTTTCGTTACTTCTAATTTTCTGGTATATTTGGACATAATCTGCTATTTTTCCCGACCCCCTGGGACCAAGACCTTTAATTTGACCCCTCTCCCGTCGTCCTGCGAGCTGTCAAACTCTCACAATTTTGATTGAAAAAAATCGCTTACAGAATTAATAATATAGATAAATTATTAAATGAAACATTAAATCAAGAATCCAAAGAAATTGTTATGATTTTCCACGGGTGAAAGCGGGTTGATCAGCTGGTACTAAATAAGTTTTTTAAAAACGCCCGCCATTTTGAAAATTTACAAAGTAAAAACTATTATTTTTCTGCTTAAAAAAACAAGCAATGTAGTATATAGTTTGTATAATCGTGCCAACCTTTTGGACCCAAAATAGCCAAGTTAAAGACAGCGTATGTTGGATCGAATGACTTGGCCCCATAATACCAACGTTAATTTTACCATTAAGCTTACGGGCGACCTGAGCCAATTCATGTGACTCAGCCTATAATGTCTGAACACCCTGTGGTGTGATATGTGATATGAGGAATGAGGATTCAGGCGAGTGAGACCGGGTTTTTAATGAGCGACGAGACCCTTGATTTAATATACGCAGCCCCGAGAGCGAAAGACAGCGCTAATTGGTGTGGAACAACAAGCGCGTATGAAGACTGTGCTTATGACTCGGGGAGTTAAAACACCTCGTCAATTGGAAATCGAGAGATTGTTCCGGAGAAAATTTAGAATCCGTCTTCACCGTTGAAATCGAAATTAAAAATCGATATTTCTCGATAGTTACAATCGCGTTTATGTTAACCAAAACAACATTTCGATATTATCGTCGAAACGATTATTACTTTAGTTGCACCTTCTAAACAATGAGAAAATATACTTTGCACGACACAAGTAAAAGCAGATACCTTTAGCGAATTCCCTTAAAGGAATAAGCTATTACGGTAGTACTCATGGTAAGACCCAAGTCCGAGACCATGTTAACTTTTCATTTTGGGGTCCCCAGAAGCAAAAAACACCATTCGTTTGAATTTTTATATGAATATATATCTATGTGTCTGTTAGCACGATAGCGGCCGCAAAAATGGTCCGATCTTTATAAAATTTGGTACGGACATGTAAAGTGGTAATCAATTGGACGAGTTCGTGAACCAGCCCGATCGGACCACCAGAAGGGGGGGTAAAGGGGAATAAACCCCCCCAAAAATGGGGTTTTCGAATTTTTTACATAGAAAAATAAAATTTATCGTATTTTTGTGGGCACCATTGAATTCAGCTCAAAAAAACAAACAATTTAGTATTTGAATCACTGCTCTATGTCCATTGGTTACCGAGATATTGAAAGTGGTAAACACAGTACGTTGTCCCAATGTTAACCTTATGGGAAATAAGTAAAATTCTATATCTCGGTTATTTCTCAACATATCTTGTTAAAACTTGGTAAATAGCTTCTTGTAGTTCAGATCTACTAAATATTGAATTAAAACCACCCAGTTTTAATATACCTGTAGCAGCAAACCTGCATACTCATTCCCTATGTTATTCTTATGGAGCTTACCAAAACATGTCAAATCTTGCTATGTTTGATTGAAATATGTTGTTTTGCATTTGAAATTCGCTGAGTATGCAGGTCTGCTGCAACGGGGGTATTTTACTTAAAATGGCGACCTACCCAGGTGTAAAAACAAAATACAAAGTGAAAAGCAGTTAAAAGAACAAGCAAAAACGAAATATAAGCTAAATACAGTAGGCTACTAGATTAAAATATTACTTTACTTTGGGCTTTACCCTTTTTATTTTCAGTCTATAGCAGTAGCTTATGTTTTGGTTCTCTTTTATACCAATTTAAATTCAATAGCTCATATTGTACCCGAAAGTTTTAAAACAATTCCTATTTCAAAAGTTATCATAATTCGTATTAAAAAAAAAAAATTAACCAAAGAGTCGTGATGGGTTTTAAGCGAATTTCCCCTATAGGGAAGAAGCTATTACCGTAGGTCTCATGGTAAGACCTAAGCCCGAGACCATGATAACTTTTCGTTTTAGGGCCACCAGAAGCAAAAAACACCATTCGTTCGAATTTTTATATATCTATCTATCTATCTATATATATATATATATATATATATATATATATATATATATATATATATATACATATATGTGTGTGTGTCTGTCAGCACGATAGCGGCCGTAAATATGGTCCGATCTTAATGAAATTTGGAACACACATGTAAAGTGGTAATCGATTGGACAAGTTCGTGAACCAGCCCGATCGGACCACCGGAAGGGGGGGTAGAGGGGGATAAACCCCCCAAAAAAGGGTTTTTTGAGTTTTTTACATAGAAAAATAAAATTTATCAATCTTTGTTGGCACCATTGAATTCAGCTTAAAAAAAACAAACAATTTAGTGTTTTGAATCATTGCTCTATGTCCATTGATTACCGAGATATTGAGAGTGGTAAACACAGTACGTTGTCCCAATGTTAACCTTATGGGGAATAAGTAAAATTCTATACCTCGCTTATTTCTCAACGTCTCTGGATAAAACTTGGTTTGTGGCTTCATCTAGATGAGATCTAATGTATTTTAGTCTAAAATCCCCGAAATTTCAATTTTTGTGGCAGCAAACCTGCATAATCATTCCCCATGTTATCCTTATGGGAAATAAAAAAATTCTATATCTTACTTATCTTTTTACATTTCTTGACAAAACTTGGTATATGGCTTCTTCAAGTTAAGATCTACTAATTAATGAATTAAAACCAACCAGTTTTAACATACCTGTTGCGGCAAACCTGCATACTCATTCCCCATGTTATTCTTATGGAGGTTACAAAACATGTCAAATCTTGCTAAGTTGGATTGAAATATGTTGTTTTGCATTTCAAATTCGCTGAGTATGCAGGTCTGCTGCAACGGGGGTATTTCCATTTCAACACGTTAATGCTGTAAAGCTAATTTGTGTTCATGTTTAAACAGTCCTTTTTCAAGTACAACTTACAATAACACTAAATGAAATTAATCCCGAGACATTGGTTACCAATAAGGATATAACACTATAATATTATCATAATCAAAAATTCGTTTAATCTTTGCTATGTCTCTCGGGATCCTAAGTATTAGTTCAATTTGCAAACGCTCGTTTTTCAATCCGCCAAAACGAAATTACATTTACCCAGAGAAAATAAGCTGAGGCCTAACTTCCGGGGAAACATTCATAATACAGAGCCAAAGTGCCTCCATTCCCGCCTTTTTCTCCGCCCTGCGTCAAAGATAGCGCAAACGGAAGTCAACAAAACCGTGAATGTCTGTTTGCTGCACAAACACAGTGAAGCTCTAACGTTTCTGGATAGACATTCCGGGAATTAGCGAACTGTTTTACAAATCTACGTCTCACAGGGCCGAGCCCTAGAATATTCTCTATCTATACAATGTTAGCGTATTATTATGCTGAACTACTCATTTGTCTGTGGCTGAATGTAACAGCCGGTTGGCTATCGCGCCGGCACAAAATGCTACAAACTAAGATTTTTTTAAGTTACGTATAATTCGACTCAAGCATAGTTCGAGTTTCAGTTGGTAATTCTCATTCAAATTTAAATTCCTTTTACATAGGTTAACCGAGCTGAATCCGAGTTATACAGGTAAACAAAATGAAAATTCGAGCTACGCAGGTACGGTAAAGGTGCTGCTATACATACACGTCATGTCACGTCACGTCACGTCACGTCGCGTCCATTGTCGATGTGAATGAACCCTGTATAATCAAATGGAACCGGCTGTACATACACGTCACGTCACGGCACGGCCCGACTAGAATGCTCTGAAGAGCATACACGGCCGAATCGGCCGAATTGGGACGCGACGCGACGTGACGTGTATGTAGTATGTATAGCTTACACCGACGTCCACTCGGCCATTCGGCTCTTAGAAACTAGAAAATGCGAATGTATAGCAGCCCCTCCGGCATCGCCGAATTGGCCGTAAGTGGACGCGACGTGACGTGTATGTATAGCAGCACCTTAAAGAAATATGACGCTGAACCGAAGAGTTGTTGCCACATTGCGACCCATACGGCGGGGTTTCGACTTAGAGGTCCAATGTGTTAACTTCGAAATAGACGTAAACATCAACTTAAAGAGGTAGAGTGCAAATTAAATTCGACTTACCTACTGAAATTCTAGATATGGAGGTAATTGTTCCATTGCTTCGTCTTACCGAGGTAAAAATGTAAACACAAAATTATTTCGAGTTCGCATGGTTTTTGTTAGGGTTTTCCAAAGGAGGAGAGAAAATTCGAGTCATTGAAGAACTTGAGCTATTGAGGTATATGTTTCTCATATTTCTCTGTGCTCATGACACATGAGTTACGAATTACAGCCAAAGTTGGCGCCCGTTTCAAACTTCCGTAGCTCGAGCGACGCTTCGTGTACGCCCCTTTAAGTTTCATATTTGTCAATAAGAATTAACATAGGAAAAAGTCCGCTGAGCAGGACGTAGAATACTATCCACTTCTTTGTACATCAAATAGCAAATTACTAGTGCGGCTCTCTTTCTGAATATCAACGATTGTTCAATTCCTGGATATTCGAGAGAATGATGAAACACGACGTCGCATTATCGGTTCCAAGTACCGATATCAGCGTTTCCCCTGATAACGACGATAGCAGTAGATAACACATGACAATCCCGCGGAACTGTGATAACAGCAACAGCGAGTGAGCGACTGGGAAACGCAGAGAAATAATAATGTTTCCTCTGTGCAAGCTGGAAAACTGTGCAAAATAAGGAAACTCGCCAAAGAGATGGTCTAGAAGTACAACAGTTGATGAAACAAAAATACTTATAGTTAGTTATACAATAGTTTCAAAAGACATTAGATGATAAAAAATCGAGTGCCTTTACAGCATACGTTATATCAGGGAATTGATTATGAATGACAAAGGCTGTGGTATAAAACAGTTCGAAGTAATAATGTGATAAATATGTAATAAACTTTCTTCATTAAACTAGACGGACAAGTAGGGAGACAAAAAAGGGGAATCGGCATTGGAATTTTTACCTGTGAAAATGTTCGTACTCGGAAATGCGACAAGCACTTTTAAAGTCGATGTCACTCCGAAAAACAACGAACAAATTAATACCAAAGCTGAGTTCGGTATTTGTTAATACCCAAGTTTGGTATTTGTTAATAAATGTAAGGCTCCTGTGAAATGTCGCAACGAAACCCTACAGCAACGAAGACGTGTTCAAAACACTCGTCTTTCACTTCAATCAGTGGATATATGAGAAGGCGGATTTGACACAATCCAAAAACAGCAATTCTACTGAATTATATCGACTTTACATATACTGTACAAAATAGACAAGGTTATATATTAAATTAAATCTAGAATGACAAAACCCTAACTTATAAGGGAATCAAGGATCCAATTATTATTCCATTTTTTTGTACGACTATTGTATAAATGCCCCATACTGAGAGCTTAATTTAGTCCTGTCAAATAAGCGACCACATAGTACAAATAATTTACATTTTATACTATTTTATTTTAAATTTGTACTATTAGGTAACTGAATTAAGCCGACATCGACAGTCCGCAAAAAACAATCCTTTTTTGAGTCTCTCCTTTTTTGAGATGCGAGAGCGTCGGTGTAAAATCCTGTAATTTTCTTAAATTTTCCTACTACTAATACTAAAAGTTCATTGTTTTCAAGACATTTTGCAAAAAAATGGTACCTTCAGACCCCCTTCCCTCCCCCTGCTCAAGGGTAACGGACGGGGACTTTTTGATATGTTCACTTCCTAACTAGTCCAAACAAAGCTACAAAGTCAAAAATTGTGTTCCAAAAATTTCCCTCTATATCTTTTTGTTAAAGTCAGTGCCTCGACGTTCGTACGAGTAAAACTGACTAATTTCACTGTTTTTTCGCTTCTGACATCACAGCTATCGTAACACAGTAGTGAACCCAAATCCCAATTCACCAATTCGACACTAGAGGACGCTGCAGTAGCGGACGGGCGTGGCCCTCTTGATACATTGTGGCCGGTATTGTGCATTGTGTATTGTGCATTGAGCATTGAGCCCGATATTGTGTCATTGTGTCGTCCCAGTCGATTCGTCACCCTGCAGTGAAACCATCTGTTTTAGCGAATTTCCACTATAGGGAAAAAGCTATTACCGCAGATCTCATGATAAGACCTACGCCGAAAACCACGATAATTTTCGTTTTGGGGTTCCCAGAAGCAAAAAACACCATTCGTTATATGTTAGCACCATTGAATTCAGCTCTAAAAACAAACAATTTAGTAGTTTGAATCATTGTTCCAATCTATGTCCATTGGTTACCGAGATATTGAAAGTGGTAAACAAAGTACGTTGCCGCCGCCAATAAAACTTTGGATTGTGGCTTCATCTAGATGTGATCTAATTTATTTTCGTCTACAATCTCCAAATTTCCATTTTTGTGTCAGCAAACCTGCATACCCATTCCCCATGTTATTCTTATGGGAAATAAAAATTGCAATATCTTCATTATTTTTTAAATTATCTCGATTAAAATTGGTATATATGGCTTCTTCTAGTTAAGATCGAATAACAATTTGATTAAAACCATATAGTTTTAGCATACTTGTTGCAGCACACCTGCATACTCATTCCCCTAGTTGTTCTTATGGATATTACAAAACCATGTCAAATCTCGCTATGTTGGATGCAAACATGTTTGCATTTAAAATTTGCTGAGTATGCAGGTCTGCTGTGACGGGGGTATTAATACTGATTTATGGGCCTATTAAACCTCGAGAATGATTACAAAACTGGTCCTTGAAGTCAAGAAATTTTTAATTTTTATTGGATCTAAATTAAATGTACGGGTGTGCGAGTAGTGATTTTTGAAGTCGAGTCGCGTTTTAAAAAATAGTCGCGAGTTTCGAGTTTTTTCGAGTCGAGTATTTTGAGTAGTAGAAGTTAATATTTTCATACTTATTGTTGAACACATACTATGTAATATATTTAGTCATTAAACTGAGAAGTGTTCCTATGAGTTAAAACTAAACCTGTTTTCAAATTAAATGAAACGACAATTAAGGTCACTCTTAACATAATTTTATATTAATTATTATACAATATTTGATTAAACTTTCAGCCCGAGGAGGTAAAAACCAAGCAACATCTGCACCTGTTTGCTTTAAAAAAGAGTAGGCCTACTTGTAACTTTAGGTTTAAAAATTAAAGTTAAATCTGTCTAATTGAACAGAGAAGATCTGAAAAGATCGGGTAAGAAAATATCTCACATTGAAGAAAGGAAAACAAACTAAACTAGATTTATTGATGTTAATAACTCAAAAACCACTTCAATTTCAAGTACAGTAAAATAACAAAAGTTTTATGGTGGCTGTTCATGACAGTGTGAAAACCATCGACCACATAGTACTATGTGGTCGCTGGTGAAAACGGCCGTAAAATGCGAACACACTTAATAATTCGGGGTAAACGGCGGGGGTAACTACTCAACTCGAACTTCCGAGTATTTTTCAAAACTTCGAGTCGAGTCGAGTAGTCTAAACTCGGCTCGGAAAAAGCTCGATAATCGAGTACTCGCACACCCCTAATTAAATGTTAATGTACAGGTAGCGTGGAACGACGTGACCCGGGCCAGGTCAGTTTATTCTGACTACAGCTACTGTGTATACTCACAGCCCCTCCGACCACCAGTGATTGAAATCCTTACCTGAAAAACAACATAAATATTAAAACACAGCACACCCAGAGTATTAAAGTTATTGAACTACATTAACCTATCTAAACAAATATTGATTTAATTCTTATCTTAACCTCGTCTTAACTTATACTAATTCATTTAACTATCGCCTAAACATTTTTAACTTTGCCCTTTGCACCAAGAAACCTCAAATTAAATGTGTGCGTCATAAATTGAAGAAGCAAATAACCTTTAATTAAATTTTTACTTTATTATTTTATTCTATAGTTTTTACTTTTTTATAAAGGGAATCTCTATAATCCTTCGTTATTACTAAAAGGAAATTTCACACCATCTGTATAAGTTGGTGCCACAAGAGAGCATTATTGGTACGTTATCGGATTCAACTGATAATAGTAGACGTCATCCGTGTCGGTCTGTCCGTCCTGATATCATTTATCGATTTATCACAATCAATTCCCGCCCGTTGTGGCGCCACGTGAGGTCGTACATGTGAAGTTGACACCTGATATTCAATTATCACGTTGGAAACGTCCGTTCTGATGCCACCAGTGTTGCCAGACAGAATTTCGCATTTTACCTATCATATCAATTAAAAATCCCCGCTTTTACCCGGTTTTCCGACAATATTCCCCGCAAAATCCCCGCAAGTACCAAAAACCGGGTTACGGAATTTATGAAATTCTAGTTTAAACCAATAAATTCAGCTTAAAAAATAATAATTTAGCATTTTGAATTATTACTCTACGCCCACTGGCTGCCGAGATAAACTTGTGGTAAACAAAGTACGTTGCCCCAATGTTAACCTTGAGGGAAATAAAAAAATCTCCATCTCGCTTATTTCTATATTTTTATTTAAAGTAAAATTTGTTGAGAATATGGTATATGGCTTCATCTAGTTAATATCTAATGGACTGTTGCAAAAAAAATCTCTCACTTTCACATTTCCATGGGAGCAAACCTGCATACTCATTCCCCATGTTATTCTCATGGGGAAAATATTTGTGCGCTCAATTAAGGATTTTATGTTGATTTTAGTTGATCTAAGACTCAATCTAAACTGTCAATGTGGGCATTTGAAATGCCTGAGTATGCAGGTCTGCTGCAAAGGGGTATTTTAGGAAGTCAGAAAAATTGTTAGCCACTCCACGATCTCCACGAACCAGCCTCACGTGTTCATGCCTTATCGTTGCGTCCCTCCTCCCCGCCTGTTGTTATCACTCCCCCCCTTCCCCTCCACCCCCCCCCCATCACACCCTCCACATCGAGAATGAGATTACAACAAGGTTAATTCGGTTCTGTATTCTTCTCCTTCACTACACTCTGTTGTTGCGTTAACCGATCGCCCTAACTGGATTATATTTTAATCGCAGAATTTTATGTTTGGTATTTTCTAAAATTTTTGAACCGTTTTTTTCTTATCATAACAAAATTAAAATGCCTGTAGACGAAAATGTATCATTGTTTGATAGGCCTACATTATATATGCCTGATTTAATTTTACCTTGAAGGTTTTTGGTCAACGATTTTTTCCCAACGTTTTTCCTCGTCATTTTGATAATTGTGTTACACTGTAAGGGAATTTTGATGCTTTTTTGTATGTAAAGTATGTGAACGAACTGCAGGGATCCGAAAAGTCGAAAACCGACTAAAAATGTCAGTGTTTAAGTTTTATAACTCCAGAGGAAAATAGTATCGTCTTTAGAGCCTATACTCGGGATCTTTTATGATTTGTTTCGAAATTGTACTAGCAGCAGAAGATTATGAAAGTGAGTCGGTTAGGAAAAACTGTTGTGTGGGAATGCCGATTTGTACCCCGTACTGCTGCATTCGTAATGCAGCAGGGAAAATTTCAAAGGAACTTAGAAAATTCTTAGATGTCACCTGAAAACCCCAAACTACAATTGTATAATAACGCTAAGATAACATGAACTAATAAGATTTAACCCTATCAATTTTTTTACAAGCCATAATAAAAGCTGCTCAAAGTTGACATTTTCTCTCATCGTTTAAATAGTTAATTTCATTAACTGCGGAAAGACTAGTATTGCTTAAGTCCGACCCCGGAATTGTACCCCCGGATTTGCACCCCCGGGGGAGGACCCCTCAACTAATTTTTATTGGCAAATAAACATGCAAATTAACCACCATCAGAGAAAAAATAAAAATTATTTCTGTATTAGACAATGAAAATTTGGTTTGGTATATGATTTAACTTTTTCGTAACTTCCGTGTGATAGTGGCATCCGCTTAGTTATTTTCCTAGCAAACATAAGCCAGAAAGTTCATGTCGGCATATTCACCGTCATGTCTTCAACTGCGTACCGATGAAAAGGCCTACCAATAAACGCTGCAGATTTGAGAAATCTCACAAAAACAAAGGATAGGCAGAAAGTAGCGAGCCTGTGTCGACACCGTCTGCCCAAGTTGAACTGGCTGAACCCGCCTCAAGGTGAGAAGGTGACCGACATCGCGAGGCCATCAAAGTACGCGAATGAACAATCATCACCTGTTTGCTGTTTGTTTACATTACACAATGCCCATCTGGCTTTCCAGATTTGAATTTCAAATGCAACAACGCGAGGAAGTTTATCCTAAAAAAATACTTCATTTCGCCTCTCGCAAACTAATTGACATTCTCAAAATTCTGAGTTCAATATCCAATGACTCTCCCACATTTGTATAAATAGGGACACAGAAAAAATACATTTGCTGAAACAACAAAAACATTGGTGGGCCTATTGGTATTGCAATAAGTTACCGAGCAGTCGAGCAATAACTATTTGCAGATATACAACCTTCAAATGTTTTTGTTCGGTTTACCAATGTCATTTGGTTAAAACACATTGGTTGGGACAGCAAATTTAATTTGTAGGAACAAACAACCATAATACTGGTGATTACAGGAAACAAAATTAGTGTTAAAACTTAAAACTACCAATGTGTTTTTGTTATAAATACAATGCACATTGGTATTAATAGCAGATGTGTTTTTAACAAAGTACTATTAGTAAATCCAACAAAATACTTTGGTGATACCAGGGAGAGCACAGAATAGAAAATGTCCTATTTCTATTCTGTCCTCGCTGGGTGATACCGACAAAACCGTTTGTTGTATAAGCAAATAAATTGGTAAAAATCGCTCGACAAATGTGGTTTTGTTGATTTCACCAATGTATTTTTCCTGGGCAAAATAAAGTTATTTTACCATCAACGTACGATAAACTACATCAACTTTGATTGACACTCTTCAATATGCCGAACAATTAATCACGGATGGCAAAATAATAGCGTTTATCGCAAACGACCTATCGACATTTCGGTTCTAGCATTAAAGGTATAACAACATTTTTGTCCGATATATCGCCTTCAGAAAAAAATGTGAGAGAAAATGTTTACGATCCAAATTTAAAAATAAACAAATTTAAAAAAGGGAGTGTCACTGTATATGATTTTGTGGCATTAAAACATGCATAACACAAGATTCTGCGTTTTTCAAGTGGACAAATCTACAGACTAATAGAGCTTAGGGAAAATATCACGTTCCGTGGTAGCAACCTTCTTACCACATTACAATCGATATACAGTATCGCATCTATTGATATCGCAGGTTCCGATAGTACATCGAACCAGCGATTATTGATTAAAAAAACCTTGCCATCTCTGATTATTTTCTGGCCAACATCAACATTTTTCGGTTCATATACAACGAAACTCCCGATGTAACGGTATATTACACCGAAAGCTTATACTGTATAATAATTATCTACGACCATTGCAATAAGCACCAATTATGGTATTACAATAAATATTATAATGATATACATTAAAACACCAAAAACCAAGCAGTACTCTAATGACGACTTTAGAGTACTGGAGTCACTTTAGAGTACTGGTTCTAGACCAATGAGAGCTCGGCATTTGACGGACGTAGTGTCATAATAACAATTACGCAATTCGCACATCAGCTGATTGTTGCATTACGATTCATGTTTGAGTTTACTTATCCCATCAGCTGATTGTTCCACAACGATTCATGGTTCAGTCTGCTTATTTGCCTAACCTCAAATTTTAGTTGACCTATTCCATCATTAGTAAAAGTCATGAGTTTTGTTTAACTTCGGGGGAAATTTTGTCGTATATTGTTGGTCGTAGATAAAATAGTGTATGCAACGATTTTATTATGCCTTTAAGCCACTCGTGAGATATTTAGAACTCGTGGCTTAAAGGCATTCATTATACAATCGTTGCATAAACTACTATTAAACATCGAACATAACATTGAAACTAATCGAGATATCGAGCGATATTCCTACCGTAGGTCTCGATACATCGAAACGTTAGTTTTTCGTAAACATCGACAATTTCAATCAACACCCTTTAGTCCATATACAACGAAGCTGCCGATACATCGGTATTTTACAACTATAGTCAGGCCCGTGCTGGGTACGTCGAAAGGGCGAGGGGCAAGTATGACGAGGGCGCCAGGCAGGGGCCTGCCTAGATATTTTCCTTGGAGGACACCAACCACTGGGGGGTCTGGGGGTTCTCCCCCAGGGAAAATTTAGAAAATAAGGCCTACAAACTAACGTTTTTAGGCAATTAAGAGTCATGAACACGAACTGTGCAACTCCATGAATTCGAACAAAGCAAGGCTGACCCCTGGTCGCATTCTGGAAAATTCGTATTTCCTAGGGTTTTTAGTAAAAATCTCTTGAATAACAAAATAAGTAGGATATTAATTTTCGCTAAGTTTTTCTTTTTTTACCCGCTATGAGTCAATCCGACGTAAAAAAAACAAAATTAAGGTAGGAAATTAAACTATTCAACATAGATCTACAATATTTTTTTTGTTTTTAAAGTTATATTTCGATGTTAAACTACAAATATCCAATTTCAATCAGGGTAAAATTTTCACTAACCTTCATTAGGCCTATATAAAACTGCCTAAACAAAAAGAAATCCATATAAAAATCACAAGAAATTCTATAAGAGGGCCTGATCAAATCATGGATACAAGTATTGATAGCAGACGACATACGCTAGTGATTGGTAATAGACCCACCACTAATTGTCATTTGTTGACAAAACTTACAAAAATACAATGCAATTCTTATCGAAAAATCCCCAAACAGCCAAAAATATATCTGGAAACCGGATAAATACCCGGTTTTTTCAACACTGATGGTGCGTAATTCAGACAAGTGCCCCAACTTTAACAGCCAATAGTTTGTTTAGTAGCAAGGGTATGGAAACATAGTTTCTTTTGACAAAATTACTAAGTAATACTTGAATATGCAGGCATTGTAAATAAAAAAATCTGAAATTTTTGAGTTTTTATCATAAAAAAATTCAAAAATTAAATTATTGTTGGTGTCAAGAGGGCGCCGATTATACCTTTAAGGGGAGGGCGCAGGGGGACACGTCCCCCTGTCCCCCCGGGCCAGCACGGGCCTGACTACAGTCTACACTTGACGTAGACCATAAACACTCTGTTCGATATATAGAACGACACACCTACCGTATGAGCGATATCCCACGCAGACCGGCTGAGCCGCGGCGGCGGCGGCAGTTGACTGTTCTTCCGTCTCAGCGGCCGCTTCAGCGAGCTGAACCATCCCTGACTGCTAGAGCTCTGTCTGGAGCTCAGGCTGCTAGAGCTCAGTCTGCTGCCCAGCGAGCTAGAGCCGAACCATCCTTTGCTCTTCGGGGCCGCCTTACCGCCCCTGGGGTCGTCGAGCATCACTGCCACCTCACCATCTCGGCGGTAACTGATACTGGGGAACTGTTACTGAGTCACTGTTGCAAGGTTGTAACTGTTACTTGAGTAACTGTTACTGGAGAATCACTGTTGCAAGGTTGTAACTGTTACTTCAGTAACAGTTACTGGAGAATCACTGTTGCAAGGCGGTAACTGTTACTATTAAATGTTACTTGAGTAACTGTTACTGAAGAGTCACAGTTTCTGAGGAACTGATTCTGAACAGTCACTGTTGCAAGGTTGTAAGTGTTACTTGAGTAACTGTTACAGAATCACAGTTGCAAGGTGGTAACCGTTACTCGGAGGAAAGAAGAATCACTGTTACAGGATATTAACTGTTACTTGAGTAACTGATACTGGAGAATCACTGTTAAAAAGTCACTGATGTTGAGTACTGACTGGTACCACGTCACTGTATGCTTCACGCACTCACCGAGTCTGCTGTAATGGAATAATGGATTAGAGCTTTTGTTCGACACTGGTTTTACGCTAAAATGTATAGCACTGAATGATTAAATAATAGGAATACATAGGAATGGAAGTACAGGAGTTTCATAATTTGAAAGCAGATAATAATGAAATAAATAGACATGAGGCTCGCGGGGAACATGAACTGTTCAATCAAACCCAACGGACCAAATTTTATATCCGGCTCAGAAGGACCAAATTTTTACTCCGTCCCAAATTTCCTAAAAGAAATTCTGTACGGACAGTAAAGAACTACTTATTTTTTAATAAATGAACGAATAAATGAAATAAATAAATGATTAAGTAATTTTCATCGACTTATGCCTTCTATCAATTTCAATCTAATTTCTAGTTACCATCAGCCATCCGTACGCCAGAGTGGTGATAACGAAAACTACGTCAAGTACAATGAAAAGTCGACGTATCAGAGCCGACGAGATACATTACATATTCATCCGAAACTTTTAAAATTAATGACTACGAATTGCCTATTTTAAATATCACAGATTTTAAATCATTCCCTCCCATCTAGTGGCATCACGATATACAGGGTGTCTCGCAACCCTATGAACAACCATACATTGTTCCTCGGGTCAAGACAAACACATTTCACCACAGGAACATGGGTCTCTGGTGCCTAGTCTTCCGTCTGTCTGTCTGGATGTGTTTTTTACAAACAAATCCATAACTCCTAAACGGTTTGAGGTACAGCGTTGAGATTTTCCACAAATGTTTATCTTATTAAGATCTATCATCGCTTAAAATTATACCAAAATATCATTAACCGTTTCAAAATGGCGACCATTTAAATTATTTGACGAAATTTTAAAAAAACTTCCAAATTATTAAATTTTAAATTATTTGCCAGATTCCACGAAAACCGTTAATTTTAACAAAAAATTAAAAGAGACATAAAAGTAAGTTCATTTTGTGCAGTTTTCAATTATACCTTATTTGTTGGGATTGGATAAATATTTACTGAGAAACTAAATCTTTTCGTTGTGCTTGACCACTTTCCTCCATTTAAACAATGTTAAAATTACGGGGTGTCCAACTTAACTGTGCCACCATTGGTATCTCAGAAACTATTGGATTTAGAGAGATAACTTTAAAGGGGGGACTTCACCTACTTTTCTAAGACATTTAAAAATATGAATTCCATTTTCTTGTAAATGGCCGCCATTTTCCAATATGGCGGACAACTATGATTTTTCTTATGGAACACCCTGTATTTTATGGCGTATTTGCATTCTATGCTAAATTTTAAGAACTTATTAATCTTTGACATTTTTTACCTATACTCAATAGGTAATGGATATAAGCCGTTAAAGTTTGATTTTAAACACCCCGTATTTTAACACTGTTTATATGGGGAAAAGTGATCATGCATTATGAAAAAAACTAATTTCTCAGTAAATCTTTATCCAATCTTAACAAATAAGATATCACTGAAAACTACATAAAATTGACTCACTTTTATGTTTCATTTAATTTTTTGTTTAAATTAACGGTTTTCGTAGAATTTGACATCAAATAATTTAAATGGCCGCCATTTTGAAACGGTAAATGATATTTTGGTATAATTTTAAACGATGATACATCCTAATAAGATAAACATTTGTGCAGAAGCTCAACGCTGTACCTCAAACTGTTTAGGAGTTGTGAATTTGTTTTAAAAAAACACATACATACAGACAGACGGAAAACTAGGCACCAGAGACCCATGTTCCTATGGTGAAATGTGTTTGTCTTGACCCAAGGAATAATGCTATGTATGTTTGTTCATAGGATTGTTAGACACCCTGTTTTTCCATTAATGTCTATAATCGCCAATTTCGAAGCGTCTCCGAAGCACTATAAGAATAATCTTACTGTTTACTCTTTTAAATTACATCCTAATGAATTTGAGATCAAAAAGTAAAGCTAAGTGGAAAACATATTAATTAAAATGGTACAGTATATTATTTAAGGATATTGACAAAGCTTGTGCTTCTTAAATGCTTTATACAGCTAAAATAATATTTATGAATACATAACTTGTTAGACGAATAATGTTGAACGAGTCAAATCTCAAATCGCGCTCATATTAAACAGCAGATCCGCCGATCCAATAACACAACGGATGATTGACGATGTCACTCAAATAAAACACGCTCTTTAATCTATATTGCAAGCGGTACTTCGATGGTACAAAGGCTTTAACTCTACAACGATGACGCTCTACAACGCTGCAATCCATACTGTATTTTTAACTCCATACTGTAATTTTTATTAAAACTCACCCTGTATGTATATATATATATATATATATATATATATATATATATATTCGAACGAATGGTGTTTTTTGCTTCTGGGGACCCCAAAATGAAAAGTTAACATGGCCTTGCCTTGGACTTAGGTCATGAGTACTACCGTAATAGCTTATTCCTTTAAGGAAATTCGCTCAAATGGAGCATTAACAACCCCATCAATCAAATGCTGAACTAACACCATTAAGACCAACGCCGTTAACACCCCCCCCCCACACCTTTAGTGATGGGGGAGTCTCCAGTCGACTGGTGGTTTAATCGAATAGGTCATTTAGTCGACTATTCGATTATTTTAGCTATTCGATAGTTTTTCTTCTATCTAGTCGATGTTTTATCATTTTAAAGGTGAGGCTATACATACACGTCACGTCACATCCATTTTCGAGGTGAATGAAACCTGTGTAATCAACCGGCTATACATACACGTCACGTCACGGCACGGCACGGTCCGACTCGAATGCTCTGAAGAGCATACACGGCCGAATCGGCCGAACTGGGACGCGACGCGACGTGACGCGACGTGACGTGACGTGTATGTATAGCTTACACCGACGTCCAATCGGTAATTCGGCTCTTAGAAACTAGAAAATGCGAATCGATGCGAATATGTACAGCACCCCCTCCGGAATCGCCGAATTGGACGTAAGTGGACGCGACGTGACGTGACGTGACGTGACGTGGCGTGACGTGTATGTATAGCTTACACCGACGTCCAATCGGTAATTCGGCTCTTAGAAACTAGAAAATGCGAATCGATGCGAATATGTACAGCACCCCCTCCGGAATCGCCGAATTGGACGTAAGTGGACGCGACGTGACGTAACGTGACGTGACGTGACGTGTATGTATAGCTTACACCGACGTCCAATCGGTAATTCGGCTCTTAGAAACTAGAAAATGCGAATCGATGCGAATATGTACAGCACCCCCTCCGGAATCGCCGAGTAAGTGGACGCGACGTGACGTGACGTGACGTGGCGTGACGTGTATGTATAGCTTACACCGACGTCCAATCGGTAATTCGGCTCTTAGAAACTAGAAAATGCGAATCGATGCGAATATGTACAGCACCCCCTCCGGAATCGCCGAGTAAGTGGACGCGACGTGTATGTATAGCAGCACCTTAACCAACTATACTCAGCAACTTAACCGGTTACAGAGATAGGGATTTTTAATGGTTTTTGCTCGTTCGACTAGTTTAAACATTCGATGCGGGGACTAATCGACTACTAACAAGTACGTTCGATGTTCGACTATATTCATAAAAGAATATTCATGTACTATATACTTGAACCACTAAACGTTATTCAAAAATCAATACTCAAAGCTGCTTTAGGTAAGGGACGAAGATATCCAACTCAAAATTTATTTGATGATTTTCATGTTTTAAATTTAAGGCAATTGTATATTAAATCCTTATTAACTTACATATTTAACCATGTCGATGAAATTTTTCAAAATTTTGACCACAGTTATTTTACCCGAAGTTCTCAAACCACAAAAATCAGAGTAAATAGGTTGAACAGAACTTTTTCAGTCACTAACTCGCACTACATATCTCAAATTCTGTTCAGAAATCTTCCTGCTCACCTTCAAAATTTCAACAGTGTTCAAATAGCAACCTATAAGAAACATGTATCGAATTGGTTAATGGAAATTGGAAGGGAGGCATCTGAGGCGGTTATCACATCTGGGTACAGATAAGACTAGACTAGACTTGACTTGGACTAGACTTGACTTAATACTAAGTTGCCAAACGAGTAGCAGTTCGTCGCAGTGGTCATTCTCCAATAGTTCCCCGATCAAATTAAAATCACGCTTCGTCATTTACTTTTCTTGCTCCAAAACTTTTTATAGAAATTTGCATATTACTTTTTTATTTACGCATATTTCCAAGCTAATTAATTAATTTCTGACCAAGACTGAGTTTTTAGCGGCTCGTGCCTACGCACAGGAATTTACTCCTATGTAGGCACTAAATTCCAATATTAATTTTTGTCAGGTGTTACTTTAAACTAATATTATGTTTTATCTTATTGTTCCTGGGTCATTTCTAAGTGTAACATTTTTTTGGAATAAATGAATTTGATTTGATTTGATTTGATTTATATTCGACAATAATATTCACTGGTCGACTGGGATGGTGGCGTGTCCTGTACTCCAGCTACTTGGAAGTCTGCGACTCGTGGATAGTTGTGTGCGATGGCTTGTGGTCACGGTGTTCCTTAGGGGGGATTAACGTCCGCACTATTGAATACTACGTTCATAGGACCGTCCTCATAATTAGACCAGTTCGTGATTTGTAAACCAGGCAAAACTGTGGTTCGGATCCCACGTTAAAATGTATGTCCCTTAGTTGCCATTGGCTGTTGGGCTAAACAGTCCTTTGTAAGGAACATTTCGGCTAGTCAGTAACAAGACCACAAGATCGCGCCACAATCATCCTTCACTCATCTGTCATTCACACGTGGCTTAAGAGTCCTCCAATCCACGCCAGTTTTCGTTTTTCTGCGACACTAGCGGCGACTTTTGGAACTTCGGCTCCATAAGAGCCCATGTTAAATAAATGCACATTTCGCGATGTAAGGTTTCGCGCGGATCCGTTTAGCGCCCATATTTTTAACATATATCCATACTTTGCCATATTATTGAAATAACTCGAAACTACTGGAATTGCTTTTTTATTTTTTGAAAAAGGTCATAAAACACGTTATATTAACGTCCAAACTTGACTATTTTAAATTGATATTAGAAAATAAAACTATTTCAGTTATCGGAATTCCAAATAGCAATTCTAGTAGTTTGAACATTTCCGGTTGCAACTATATTGAATTTTAAAATTTTCCCTTACTTCATGGGGCGTCTATATGGGTCCGCGTGAGAGCTGTTTTGGAACATTTTTGGCTGGGTTGGGAGGACTCTTAAAATACCTACCTGGGTAGGTTGCCATTTCAAGAAAAGTAAGTATGAAGTATTCGATGTTCGACTAGCCGGTCGATATTGAAAAGTGGTCGATTCCCCCACCACCAGCCCCTGACCAGAGGGCGTGGCTCGCCCCCTCGGTTGTTCCCTACTTCAGAAGGCCTTCGATAAACGTTCCGGTCACGATATGTCCAACCGGAGGGTCTATCCTATTATCGGGTTACCGGCTTCTATTTTTAGGTGTTCACTTCCATTCAATTAATTTATTCACGGAAAAAAGTTACAATAGTGGCCTTGTAAGTCGAAAACTGACTTATCACCAGGGAAAAGTTGACTAGAAAAAATTCAATACATATAATAAATTCTACAAGTGGCTTGAAGGGACTAAAAGCCTCTAATGAGGGGAAGTTCAAACAATCCTTATTTATTATAGTGTAAAATACCTTCATAGCAAACTGAATCTACCTTATAGATATCTAGCCTACCACACGTTTTCAATCAAGTATCAGCATCGCATGTTGTATGTAAACAAAGCAGACGTTTTTAGATCCCAATGCTTTTTAAATGGCAGATATTTTACGTTATTTATCGTTTTCTGGTGAATTTCAAGCAATTTCATTATTTTTCCCGCCATCACGGAATAGAGATCTTTAATTTGAGCCCTCCCCCATCTTTCTACGATTTGCCAGACGCCTACAATTTTGACGCAAAGCATCACCTTACGGAATTAAACATATGATGATGTTTTATGGCACAACCTGGGTATGAAACCATCAAATAACATACAATGTTCTGTATACAGTTTACATTCACAATTATGTGTATGAAGAGCAGCCCCAGATGGTGGGATATTTGTCTTTCTGTCTAGGTTATGGTAATCCTGCGACTACAGAGTTATTGACACTTCAACTACATGACATGACATAGACAAGATGGCGAAAAAGAGAAAGTTGTGTGGGAATCTTATCAATAATATCAATAAAAAATTCTCAGTTCAGTCTTCTTTTTTTCAATATAACAATTTAGAGCAAATGAATATTAGTTTAATTCATCCAATATATCCCCGTGTCAGTATAACAGCAGGAGTACATGCTGTGTTAATTCACTAGTATAACAAGATATTGTATTTTTTCACTTCCAGACTACGTGGTTAGAATCATCACACTACATGGTAATCATCTGAAGGCTTTTATTCAAGAATTTGAGAACAGTTAATTTACTTAATTTACATGCGAACTTTGATGTTTATAGTACTTCTGTACAGGATACAGTAATGTCGACAATTATTTACAAACCCTATTCGAGCCTAATCCTATACACTTATATGAACAATGTTACCGTCCGTACGTGTTTGTTTGCTTGCTTGCTTTCTTGCTTGCTTGTTTGTTTGCACAATTATCTCGAAAACGGCACCCAGGATTTCCTTTAAAGTCTTGAAATCAGTAATTTAAGACTCAAAAACGTTTTATATGTAGACTCCTTGGCTAGATAAAATCTAATAAAGTAATAAAATGAATTAATAAGTAATGAAAATTTAACATTGGCCTTATGAGTTGTCATCATAGCAAACATATAAACATGGAAAGTGTAAACAAATCAAAGTAATCATAACAGCTGTTTGCTAACAGCCATCTAGGGAAAATACAGCGTGTGGAAAAAAAGGTTGCATAGAGTAGTAAAAATATGTTTTTATTTATAAATGTTATGACACTGAAATATTTGATAGTAATTGGATGAACTGGTAAACATGAAAAATACCGAGCAATACTCGGTCCAACAGGTACTTTGAATGACAACAACAAATTTGATTCTTTATCTTCGTAAACTTCGGTACAACATTTAGCACGACGAATCGGTCAATTTTGACAGTCTTCTGATAACCGCGCGGTAACTTTGTCATAAACTATTTTACGGGGGGGAAAGTGATGCATTTGACACTTTACGACACTTTTTTACGACATTTTACAGCTTGTTTTACTGCCCTCCAGGTACAACACGAGGGACAAGGTCATTTGTAACCGCTGTAAAACGTAAAAGGCGGATATGGAATAGCCTGAGATTGCGGAACGCCCTGTGTATGGAGTTTGACCTACAATAGAAAATGTTGAAAAGTTGCAAGAACTAGGTATAGTACTTTACGCAATTGCATTAACCTATTTCTGTAACACTTGACCTGTAGTCTAGCCTACAGTAAAGTTTTCTTGGAGCTTAAAATCAAAATGCCTGATGTAGGTTTCAAAACTGTTGAAATGATCGTATTTGTTCTTTAATACATGGAAGATCAAAGATATTACATTCTTAGAACGAATTTATTGTTTCGTAAGTTCTCAATCAACGAGTATTTTTTTTAATTAAAATTATGAAGAACTTAATTAAAATTACGAAGCCCGTGTTATGTGTTCAAGGGATAACATTGCAGCTTGTAGATGGGGCTTTCTGCCTTATAAACCAAAGGGAAGCCAAGAAGAAGCTTCCCACCTACAACGGTTTTCGTCTTTGTTTTGCGGGACTTGCGGCGACTTAAATTCGCGCATTATATCTCCGGTCTCCGGCTGTGGCAGAGTCAGCTGGTTGCAAGGCGCGGGGGGGAGAGGAGTACTTTCCTGAAAACATTGTTCTTCAGTCCCGCTGTTTGTCAAACGCTGTTTTTACCATCTTTTTACCAACATCATATGTTTAAAATACAGTATCATATGATACGGTTAGTAGCGTAGCATAGCCGGATAATGCGCGAACAAACTAAGGTTTCATGCTTCATAAGAGCCCGTGTTTATAATATGTGCACTTTTCGCTTTGTTAAGGGGATCCGCCACTATCTCCGACTGATTTTTAAAATTTTTTGACATTTTTCAAAAGTGTTCTTAGATTCAGCATTTAATAGAGAACATGTGTGTGCAATTTTATGCCAATCGGAATATTTTTTCATGATAAAATTTATATAAATGTAAAACAATGCGAGAATCGCCCAGGCGAATTACAGAGCGAAAGAAAATACTTATAAAACTTTGAGAGCCGTTTTATCGGAATTGGGTTTTCCATGTTTTGTCCAACAAAAGTTTGAATAACTATGTAAGTACTAGGCCTATTGTAATAAAATTTTTACCACATCATCTTCATACTATTTGAAAGATTCTGGTGTATAGGAATCACAATGCAAGCAGATTTAATATAAAATTTAATAATATTTATTAAAAAAACCTGTTTTTTCCCGTTGCAAAATGTGATATTGAAAATATGCTCACCACATTATTGTTTTTTTTTAGTTACCATGGTTTCTATACACCAGTTTTTTCCTTTTTATGTAAGGAATAAAAAAATGGTAGCTTGGTTTTTGCAATTAGTTGAGTAATAAAAAAGGTTAGTTATTCAAAGAAATAAAATATACGAAAATTTTGTAAAAAACTTAAAAAAGGACCTAAATTATGAAATTTTACTAAAATTTATCCTATATTTCACATCAAATCTTCTAATTAGCTAAGTACTCATAAGAAAAAATACCTAAGTCAAAAAAAGTCAAAAGTAAAAAAAGTTGGAGATAGTGGCGGATCCCCTTGGCGACGCATGGGCAATTTGGCGTCATTTACCGTCTCAATTTCCCACTATACCATTCTGTTTATGAACCAATGTAAATATTTAGAGTTGCAGAGTGTTTATTGCGATTCCAAAATCGTTTATATTCACTGATTTATAAGGCACATAAGTTAACGTTGGATGACCTAGTGACGTAGAACCTTAAGTGTTATGTAGATGTTGCGGTGCACCGGAATTGCGCACTTGGCCCGGCAGGTACCTGAGTCCTCAGCGGCCGCCGCGGTCGTAATAGCTCTGGAATGTTTGACTCATGTCACTATTATACGTGGCAATGATCTGGGACTTCCAAAATTTGTACTTTGCGCCCTTCCATACCACCGACCCCCTTGGACCAGTAACCGGGGAATATGCGGGAGAGCATTCTTTACTGTTCAGTTTTAGATGAGAAGGCTACGGTATACCTTCTGTCACGAGTCTCTTTAGTTGAGTGATTAGTTTTTAGGATTGTTAAGTGGTAGTTTTCACTCTCTATTCATCAAGGAGTGCCCTTCGCCACATACAAATACATACATATTTAAAAAAAAAACCCTTAAATGTATGCAGACAGACACTTATGTCCGGCTCAACACCTGCGATGCCCTCAAGAGCAGAAAGAAAACGTGTAAGGGAAGAGCCTTTCTCATAAACAAAATTTATAAGCTGAGTCAAAATGAAACTAACCTACTAAATTTTATAAAATTAGTTGGATATAAAAATGCACCCACTATTTACGTTTAATACTTGTTGATGAACTTGTTATTATTAATTTTCACACTTGCTTAATTAACCGAGAGATTTCTCGGAATAATAAGTGCGCAATACCGGTGTGTGTCCAGGGGCTGTGTCTCGACCAAGTGCGCTATTCCGGTGACTACCTGAATTTTAGTGCGCAATTCCGGTGCGCCCAGATGTTGTATCCCACAAATTGCTATCGATTCCCAGTAACAGCAACCCCTAGGGTTGTTATTCAGGGTGTACAACATGATGCGAAACCGTCCTGATCTTACTAATTGGTCCTAAGAGCTTTGACAGCTCAGCCTGAAACTGATTCTGTCTTACTATCTTGAGCCCCACGATTATTGGAAACCTCGAGTGTTTGGTGCAGGTAATAAAAGGTTGAATTACTTAGAAAACGCAAACTAAATCCTATTATTTGCCATTTATCAATTGATTTATCATTTTCTCCAATAAAATGTGCACAAAGAGGAGCGTACGCTAGTTAATACAATGAATACAATGAGTGAAGTAGACGAGTAGAAAATAAAGTACGTTTGAGGAATTATTTTTCCTTTATTTCTAAATTACAGTTTCCATAAAATCTGCGATTAGTCTATGATAAACGATGCAAAATTATGATGGATGGTGCAAAGTGTTCACCCCGCCATCGAAAACTGTTGTAAATATACAACTCGCTATGTTCATGAAAAACATAAACATAAACATAATATAATATGAACTTGCGTGTTGATTTACTGCAATATTGGTTGTTTATTAAGTACTATATTACTATTGCCGCTTCGCTAGCAACGTCTAAATCCAATCAGCAGGTTTATTATTTGTATTATTCTGATAGATTTGTATTGGCTCAACCTTTGAAACTTAAAATTCTGAGGTGCTCCGGAAAACCTACGCAATATTATCCCCTTTAATCTTGAAATCTTGAAGATCGGTTCAGGTTTTTTGTTTATTTTCTGCCAAAACCAAGACCGAAAATGCATTCTAAAAGTATTCCAAATTGTAACTGTTATGGAACCCATTTCACAATCAATAAACAATAACTTAATATCTGATCACTAAACATCACAAATATCACAATCACAATCACTAAACATCGTAAATTTAGCCTTACATACACATACAGTACGTTAAGGAGCAGGAATAGAAGCTGCAGTAGAAATACAATACAGTATAAAAGCAAAAATCACATCGTGGAAGTTAACTTAAATTTTTATTAATTTTCCACAGATTATCTTATCATTATTTTTCCTCACCTGACGCATTTAATATTTTACATACGATTCGATACTTTTAATCCGATGCTCACAAACTTTCTTTCGATACAGTAGAGTCCCGCAAACTCGGACTTCGATAACCCGGAATTCTGGATAACTCGGAAAGCCTGCCAGAGCAATAAAGTGCACTGAGATTCAAGTGTAACACATATTTAAAACAGTTTTGGTTTTTCTTTAAGTTTTTTTTTATAAATGATAATGTAGTTTTTGCATTTTCAGGGCTTGTAATAGTTCTTGAGGTTGAAAAAAATAAAAAAATAACTAAAATAAGAAAAAAATAACCAAAAAATAACCTTTTGTAAACAAAAAATGTTGCTAAAAATTAGAAAACCGGCGTTATATTGGGGATAACACATGCTTAACCCTGGTAAAAAAGAAAATCTCGACAGACTAATCACAAATCAGCCTAGATTTGACGGCGAGACTTGGTTTTCACGCAACAAGACTTGGTTTTCACACAATGTAGGATGACGAGATTCGTCTGCTGCGATACTGCTACGAGATCGTCTGACAGACGAATAGTGTGAACAGAGCTTGAGGTTGAAAAAAATAAAAAAATAACCAAGATTCCCAAAAAAATAACAAAAATAACCAAATTCCAAAAAAAATAACAAAAAATAACCAAGAGCGAAAAAAATAACAAAAAAATAAAAAAATAACCTGTTACAAGCCCTGCATTTCTTACTATGCAATAAATAAATGATTTTTTATAGAAATAACAGAAACTATTCTTATTTTTTCTCATTTTTACTCAATTCCCGATAGCTCGGAATTTTCACAAACCCGGACACCGTTCGGACCACATTAGTCCGGGTTTGTGGGACTCTACTTTTACCGCGATAATATCGAATGATACGATACCATACCGATTCCGTGAATATCGAAAGAAAAGTATCGATACGAAGTAGTATCGCAATATCGGGACGTCCCCACTCGCAAGTTGTAGACCGACACCGACGACACGACCTTCTAATCGTAGAAAATGCCGAGGAGCAGTTAGCAATATTTGTGACGTAACCGTTCCACCGACTAGGCGGAACTGTAGTAGTCCTTGCCGAATGCCGATGCCGTTCCGTTCCGGTTCCATGCAAAGCTAACTTTGTAGACTGAAGTATAATGATTGAAGGTGAAGGGAAGAACCTATCTCATCCCTCCCTACCCTGATTCCTGTATAAGGAGAAAGAATTTTACCATCGGAAGTTTTGTATTGAACTATGTTAATATTCAAACTCTGGATTATTAGTTATCTTTTTTTTAAATCATGTTTAATAATTCATTATTACGGAAATTTTTTTAAAGGAATGGAAACTTCTACAAATATTTAATAGTTGCTTATACAAACTAACTCAGTGTAAAGCCAGTTGGCCTAGGCCTCATACAGTAATCCAATTAGGGACTGTGTTGAAATACAATGTTAGTTTAATCTAAAGGTAAACCAAGATTACTATCAAAATAATCAAACACAATTCACACACTAGTAATAATAATAATAATAATAATGTGTTGAGTTCCTCTGGCTAATCAAAAGACTGCACCATTTCGATAGAATACCATAACAAAACAACAACGATATAAACTTAACAATTAATTAATTTAACAAAACAAAATTTTATAGCAAATCGTTCTAACTTGTCATAAGATGGGTAGGCAAGAGATAAGGAAAGGAAAGAAAGAAATTGCGGCACTCTAATCGAAATAATCAGAATCGCGGCGTCAGTCAACTGTGACCTATTACAAGCAAGTAACTGGAACTTCGGATCAATTTAACTGCTCCTTTGGATGTAACAGATACATGACAATGACGCTACTGAGCATGCGCAACCGTTGCGGCATTTTCTACGATTAGCAGGTCGTTCGACGACGACCTCCGCGGTGACGTCACCGGCCATCTCGACCTTGACCGGAAGCGCTCGCGGCGCGGTCGACTTCCGGATCCGCGCGCGCGACATCGGCGGGAACGGCCTTGCCGATATTGCCGCCAAGACCGTCTCGGACGCGACGTCGGCGTCAACACGGCTAGATTGAAGACTGTCAATACGGCAATACGTCGATGCGGTTCGCCTTAGTTCTAGCGTGTAAATAATCAAATCCCAACATCAATGCCGCGCTGTAGGGTGGCATAGTTGAGTAAAGTATTGACGATTCCTTTATACTTAAGGTGACCAGATTTTGGAACAGCCAAAACGGGACACCGAATTCCGGGGGGTGTGGGGAGTATAGAATACCCCCAACAAATAAGGGGGGGGGGGGGTCCAGGGGACCTCCCGCGGAAAATGTTGAAAAATTAGGAGCATTTTGGTGGGTTTTTAGACACTTTCAGATTGAAAATATGTGCAATACTCTGGTTCATATTTACAATTAATTTTAAGTTAATAAGAAACTACAAAAGCACCCAAAAAATTTATTTAAGAATTTTTTTACATTGAAACTATTTTTATACCCTCAAGAGGGAAGGGGGCCCGGGGGCCCTCCCTCGGAAAATTTTGAAAAATTAGGAGGATTTTGGTGGGTTTTTAGCAGGACTACAGAATAGAATTCTATTCTGTAGTCCTGGGTTTTTACACACTTTCAGATTGAAAATATATGTAATACTCTAGTTTATATTAACCATTAATTTTAAGTTAAAAAGGCAGAAGAACCGGAAAAATTTTAGAGTTTTTTACAGTAAAACGTGTTTTAAGTATTTTTCTTACCAACAGCATCAAAACGGGACAAATGGGCGTCCCAAGAGAGTTCGTCGGGACAACGGGACACGTCGCTAAAAAACGGGACTGTCCCGTTCAAAACGGGACGTCTGGTCACATTATTTATACTTTGTGTTCGCGTAACCACTTGCCACTGTAGTAATCAGTGTAACCAGACAGGATTTGGCATTTTACCCCCCCCCCCCCCAACTTTATTTAAAATCCCCGCTTTTACCCGGGTTTTCGCAATAATCTCCTTAAAATCCTCACAAGTAACAAATACCCCCGTTGCAGCAGACCTGCATACTCAGCGAATTTCAAATGCAAAACAACGTATTTCAAGCAAACATAGCAAGATTTGACATGTTTTGTTAAGCTCCATAAGAATAACATGGGAAATGAGTATGCAGGTTTGCTGCTACAGGTATATTAAAACTGGATGGTTTTAATTCAATATTTAGTAGATCTGAGCTAGAAGAAGCCATTTACCAAGTTTTATCAAGATATGTTGAGAAATAAGCGAGATATAGAATTTTACTTATTTCCCATAAGGTTAACATTGGGACAACGTACTGTGTTTACCACTTTCAATATCTCGGTAACCAATGGGCATAGAGCAGTGATTCAGAATACTAAATTATTTGTTTTTTTTAACTGAATTCAATGGTGCCCACAATCATTTGATAAATTTTATTTTTCTATGTAAAAAACTCAAAAAACCCATTTTGGGGGGGTTTATCCCCCTTTACCCCCCCTTCCGGTGGTCCGATCGGGCTGGTTCACGAACTCGTCCAATCGATTACCACTTTACATGTCCGTACCAAATTTCATAAAGATCGGACCATTTTTGCGGCCGCTATCGTGCTAACAGACACATATATATATATATATATATATATATATATATATATATATATATATACTTCGAAATAATTAAAACATTTTTACCAATATTTATATATAAAAATTCGAACGAATAGTGTTTTTTGCTTCTGGGGGCCCCAAAACGAAAAGTTATAGTGGTCCCGAGCTTAGGTCTTACCATGAGACCTACGGTAATAGCTTCTTCCCTATAGGGGAAATTCGCTAAAACCGGGTAATAGTTGTAGTTAAACCACCTCGTGACCTTCAAAACACCTAAAACCGGGTAATTTCCTAAGACTATTAGGTAAAGAAGGAAATCTTACATCAATAAACTACACACTGCGTAACAAAATATGTATATTTACTTAGAGTATTGGCTCTGAACACCATGAAAACAATTATTTTTCTCATCTTATATGAACGTTGGATATTTGCAAAGCGAATCATAATTAAAATATCCCCGGCTTTACCAGTTTTCATGTATTTAGGATGCCGGGTAAATCCCCGGTTTCACCAGATTTTTCTTAATCTTCTCAAAATCCCCGAATGGCCTTAAAATACCCGAAAACCGGGTAAATACCCGGTTTCTGGCAACACTGCAACCAATAATACCAAAACGAATACATTATTGTCGACTAAAAAATGTATGGAGTTTAAAAATCTTTGTAGGTTGTCCAAAATACCCGGTTTTATCCGTACTTTTGAATATCCAGACTGTCGGGTAAATTCCCGCCTTTCAAGTCTAAAATCCTTGGTATTACCCTTTTTAGCGAATTTCCTTAAAGGAATAAGCTATTACGGTAGTACTCATGGTAAGACCTAAGTCCGAGACCATGTTAACTTTTCATTTTGGGCCCCCCAGAAGCAAAAAACACAATTCGTTTGAATTTATATATATATATATATATATATATATATATGTCTGTTAACACGATAGCGGCCGTAAATATGGTCCGATCTTAATGAAATTTGGTACAGACGTGTAAAGTGGTAATCGCTCGGACGAGTTCGTGAACCAGCCCGATCGGACCACCGGAAGGGGGGGTAAAGGGGGATAAACCCCCCCAAAAATGGTTTTTTTGAGTTTTTCACATAGAAAAATAAAGTTTGTCAAATTTTTGTTGGCACCATTAAATTCAGCTCAAAAAAACAAACAATTTAGTATTTTGAATCACTGCTCTATGTCCATTGGTTACCGAGATATTGAAAGTGGTAAACACAGTCCGTTGTCCCAATGTTAACCTTATGGGAAATAAGTAAAATTCTATATCTCGGTTATTACTCAACATATCTTGATAAAATTTGGTAAGTAGCTTATTCTAGTTCAGATCTACTAAATAATGAATTAAAACCACCCAGTTTTAGTATACCTGTAGCAGCAAACCTGCATACTCATTCCCCATGTTATTCTTATGGAGCTTACCAAAACATGTCAAATCTCGCTATGTTAGATTGAAATATGTTGTTTTGCATTTGAAATTTGCTGAGTATGCAGGTCTGCTGCAACGGGGGGTATTTTATTACCCGTCAAATCCCCGCGGGCGCACGGCCTCCAAAATGAATACAAATACAGAGTGTTGTAAACACCCGGTTTTTGGCAAAACTGGTAGTAATCAGTCCAGTTGACTTATTAGATGTACAGGACGGTTTAAATGAGGGGGCCAGTCCGCCCATAATATTACAGTTCGCGCATTATATCTCCGGCTTTGACCGAGTCAGCTGATTGTAAGGTGCGGGGGGGAGAGAGGGTGCTTTTCTGAAAACATTTTCTAAGACACCGCTGCTTGTCAAATGCTATGTTTACCGGTATCATATGTTAAAAATATCATATGACACGGTTAGTAGCGTAGTGGTCATTGCAGGAGACATAATGCGCGAACTGTAATTACGGAATCCAATCCCGGACTATATTTTTAATCCCGGGATTTCGGGATTGAAAAACTTTAATACCGGGATCCCGAGACTGATCCCGGGATTGACCTACATAGTATTTGCCGATACAAAAATAAATATTTGGTTAGTATTGATTCGCATGTATATATGGTATCGTAAAATAATGCGATATAAAGCAGTTTTACGTTTAGTTTTGTGTTGTTAACATGATTTTATATATAAAAACTTAAGAGCGTAAAAAATTGACGACATTGTCAGCCTTATCATGAAACACTGAATACAGTATTAGACATCAGAGTGAAAACAGAACATGTCATCAGAATGGTCCTGTATAACCGTGAACTATAACCATAAAATATTTATTCGGACATAATTTAAAGAAATTCTTATACAAAACATGAATATAGTTACTTGACCAAACAATATCAGGACAAAGATGTAGTTAGAAAAACTAGAAGTACGATAAAAATGATCACTAGAACATCGTAATGAAACTTAATTGCAATTACATTACATCAGAAACAAAATCTCTATGTATTTTTTCAGAAGCTTGAAAATATTAACTGGAAACTACTTATATACATACTTTAAGACGACAAATAACTCATCAAACCATGATTATTTGATCAAAAACAACATGTAACTGGTTTTTCTTAGTTGTAACATTGTTTTAACTAATAAGATCCTATGAAATATCGATTTTACTCGTGATTTTATAATCCCGAAAATCCCGGGATTGAGCCAAAAAATCCCGGGATTGAGCCGAAAAATCCCGGGATTGAGCCGAAATCCCGGGATTGAATAAAGGCTGTGTCACACTAGGCTACTTACTAGCTGCTATTTAGCAGCGGCTAGTGAAGTAGCCGCTAGTAAAAGCTGTCACACAGCAAATGTCGGTAGCGGCTACCTAGTAGCAGCGATTCAGCCAGTCGCTGTCAATCTTGTGAAAATGTCGTCTGTTGGTATAAGCCGGGTTAAATTACGGCGTTTAATTTTGATGTGCGTTAGTGATGTTTGTCTTGATTTAATTGAAAATATCCGCAACAAGAAGAAACGCTCCTGGGTGAGAGAGTGGATTTAGAGAAGAGACAGGCTGGGTGCATCAGGAACACTTATTAGAGAACTAGCTGTTGAGGACCCGAAATCGTACTACAATATTATGAGAATGTCCGTAAATAAGTTTGATGAGCTGCTAACCTTGGTAACTCCTTTAATTAAAAAACAAGACACAAAAATGAGAGTGGCAATAACATGTCGAACAAAATTGGAGATAACCCCAAGAGACATTGTCGTAATATCCCAAAGACATTGATATTTCCGATAAATGTTTAAAAAGTTAATTATGTCTCCACCGGACCACTTCTCTTCACTCATTTTTCACAATTTTTATTGAAACCCACCTTTCCACAACAAACCAACCACAAACATGCACAGCCTCTAGGCGCTACTACGCTAATACATATGTCACACTGGCTACTCGGTAGCCGCTAGTCGATCACGTGACTCTCTAGCCGCTAGTTAGTAGCTCGGAAAATTGGACATGTTCAATTCTCGACGCTAGTGAAATGTGACTAGCGCGCTACTCCTACTAGCCGCTACTGTCTATGTCAGATTGGCTACTTAGTAGCCGCTATTTCGCTAGCGGCTAGTAAAGTAGCCTAGTGTGACACAGCCTTAAGCCCTAAAATTACGCGGGATCCCGGGATTGGAATCCCTAACTGTAATGTAATTCAGCATTAGGCTTACTCTGGGTCTGGGCCACGACATTCGACGCCACCTGTACGTCACCCCGACTAGCCGTGTTTGTGTTACCGTCTGCGTTTGTTTTGGCTAGGCCGGCGCTGGCAGCCTCCTGTACGCGACAACACACCACGGGGTAACACCAGTAATGTCTTTGTGCAGCGTGATATACAGAGTGTTTACCTTCAGAACTTCGGGATACGGTTACTTACATCAAAACTAAGAAGAAGTTCCTGTAAACACGGGTTTTAAAATGCTCGGTTATCCGTCTGACGGCCTGTATGTGTTATTAACACGATTATGCATAACTTTGGAATAAAGATATCTACTTAAAACTCGGTACGTATATACTATACTGACTAATAGGACCTACTTCGGTGCTGAGTATCAAGTTTCTCCTTTGTGCCGTTTCAAAATGGCCGCAATTTTTATATTTTAAAACTTAACATCTTAAAAACCGTAAATTTTGCGAAAATTGTACAAGAGACAAAAACGTTGCACAATTTTATTCCCTACAAAAATATCAACCTGAAACTTGTACATGTTTTGGAAATAAATTATTGTGAAGCAGAAGTAAATATTACGACGGATGATTAAAACAATAACAGGTTAATTACAATTTTTAATATGCTACAATGACCGATTGCCGCTAGGAATATCTGGACTTCAGAATTCTGACCCGCACGTGTCGACGTGACAATCGATATTCCGACATATCGATACCGCTAGTTGTCGATTCCGCTCAGGCAGGCGTCCGCCAAGGCTCCATTCCCGGACCCGCAACGTGCGGCGTGGAATGTATCCTAGACAGGCCGCTGCCGCTGCATTCCCGCCTCGGACTGTGAAGAGGTTACACTTCTCGAGGTCGCTTCGTGTCTCTTCGATCGCTCGTTTTCCACCAAAAATACAAATGTTTAATGTATATTGAGTACATATAACAAAATCAATGAACAATTTTCTTTTATTTATATTTATTTTCAGCTTGACCTTTTGATTGTACTTTATCTTGAACTACATTTTCTAGTACTGTCGGCGATCTCTTTTGCCTCATCGTTACATTTCTTTACTAAGGAATTGTATTCAGTTTTTGAAGCTTCGTTTTACCATTTCAGATAAAGTAATAATGTTTCTCTCTTCAACGCGTTTGATTTCAACTCTAACTTCTTTTAGCGCACCGTAACTGTTTTCGCAGCTATGCCTCTCGTATTCGAGCCTGTCAGGTGGCTGCCCCACGGAGATTCTTTCGCCAGTCCGGGAATAGAACCGGCAACCTCCACTGGAGCGGTGGCGCTGTGCCAGCTACGCGCGAAACCACCTTTGGCGTGCTTTGACCAACTGGAAGCCTATTTTCGATCAGATAAACTTCTTAACTATTTTTCCGATTAAATCGGAACCAAAATATCGATGCCAAAATATCGATATATCGAGAGCAAAATATCGATTGTTCCGAAAATCGATATATCGTTGCCACCCCTATCCCGAGGTCTGAATGGAAAGTCTCTTTTCATTTGAGACAATGTCCTCGTCCCTTGCCCCGAGAAAAATCCTGCTCTACTTCCGACGCGTTTCCTATCGCCGAATGACACGGCCTGATGAGAAGAAAACGTCCCCGCCCTCAGCGATAGCGCGTAATTAGTTTTTCAATGTCTCCCCTGGGGCCCTCTTTTTGAAACGGTTGAGAGTTGAGTAGTGAGTCACTCGTCAAGTCACCTAACAGCTGATGGTAGCATTGTTTAAACCACCACGTGGGATGTCGATGTTTCAAATTATACATCTGTCAAACTAGAAAGCCAAATGTAAACATTGACCAATTTAAGGAATTGCCTCACTTTTCGTGCCTTTAATTAGACTATCTTGATATATTTATAGGTAAATTTAGTTGTAAGACATTTTATAAATAGTTCAAAGGCTACCTGAACGCTTTTAATTATTTAGTATCAAAAAGTAAACATAACCTAATTGGAAAAGCTTTCCATGATTACTAATATTACTTCCTCCAAAAGAGAAGAAGAAGAAGCTTGTTTCCTTTCAACTCGCCCGTTTTTACTCAACAGCCTATTGCTTGGTGAGTAAAAATGGTTGGATTGGTGAAATACACAGTGTATATTATGTCTGTATTAAAATTATGAATTTTCAAGAATAAGTGCCTATTGAAATGATATTCACGGATATAGTGGGGCTGAAGTCATAAAGTTGGATAGGAATAGTTTTATTTTTATCTGTGAATTAATTTTATGATTAGAAACAAATAACTTGAGGGATGAGTGACTCACTCAACTGCCAACTCACCCATTTCAAAAATAGGGCCCCTGAGGCAGATTTTCTCTCCTGGAATGACTTGATCGTTTCATCTCTAAAGATTCCCTTAGGATTGTCGAGGAACCGCAAACGAAAACAATCGATGCGGCTGCCTGTATCGATGTCTGAACCGATTGTTCCAATACACGATCGGGATCTTTTCCGTTATACGTATACCTCCACTCAAATTTTACCATTCAGAGTTACGTTAGGCTAGGTCATTAATCTAAATAATAATTAGATATACTTAATACACGATATATCTATTCTGCATACTTAATATAGATCTGTATCAGGTAGAATCCTTAGTCTGTGGTCCGAGGACCGAGGTCCGATTCGCGCACGCGAGATTGCGTCTAGCCGGAAGGCCTAAATCCAAGCACCATAAATATCTATGACCGTAAAAAAAATCAAGAGCCGTAGTCGTCAACAAGAGAGCCGTCAAGAGAGAAGTCGACGCCGTCAAGAGAGTCGTCGAGGTGTGTTTTGTCCTATGTTTAAATCTATGACCATAGGAAAAAAATGTGGTTGAAATTTGATTTTTAAAACTACATTTCATAATCAATGAACTTCCTAACGACTACTACTGCAGGTTTTATACACCAAGCAACGCTTGTAGACTTTCTACACGCACCGCCTAAAATAAGGTATATTCAGTAATTCAGTGGGCCTGATGAAATATCTTTCAATCTTAAAACCAAAGCTTACAATATTCAAGATCCCGAAACTTAGAGAACCCTATTCTTTAAGAAAGATGACAATTCCAGGAAAAGCATGAAGGCAAACGCGAAAGCGTTGCTTTCGCCAAGTAGAGTGAATAACACAACTTACAAGTAGAATAAAACAAATTACAAGTTTTTAATGTAAGCTACTTCAGTTACAAACTTGAAAAACTGCGCGCTTACATTCTTTGTTGTGCAAAACCCACATTCTGCCTGACACAAAAAGAGTAATTAAGTGGGGGGTTTCGGACGTTCATCCATCCGTCACCGTCTTCACTAATCCCTTCACACCTGCGAGCGTCGATCTTGCATTCCATCGGATTCAAACTGCACTTATACTAATTTTAGCGAATTTCCCCTATAGGGAAGAAGCTATTACCGTAGGTCTCATGGTAAGACCCAAGCCCGAGACCATGATAACTTTTCGTTTTGGGGCCACCAGAAGCAAAAAACACCATTCGTTCGAATTTGTAGATATATGTATATATACGTGTTTGTAAGCACGATAGCTCTCGCAATAATGGTCCGATCTTGATGAAAATTGGTAAAAACGTGTAAAGTGTTAATCACTCGGACGAGTTCGTGAACCAGCCCGATCGGACCATCGGAAGGGGGAGTAAAGGGGGATAAACCACCCCAAAAATGGGGTTTTTGGGGTTTTTTACTAAAAAAAATCAAATTTCTCGAATTTTCGTTGGCACCATTGAATTCAGCTAAAGAAAAACAAACAATTTAGTATTTTGAATCACTGCTCTATGTCCATTGGTTACCGAGATAATGAAAGTGGTAAACATAGTACGTTGTCCCTACATTAACCTTATGGGAAATAAGTAAAATTCTATATCTCGCTTATTTCTCAACATATCGTGATAAAATTTGGTAAAAACTTTCTTCTAGTTCATATTTACTAAATAATGAATTAAAACCGCCCAGTTTTAATATACCTGTAGCAGCAAACCTGCATACTCATTCCCCATGTCATTCTTATGGAGGCTGCCAAAACATATCAAATCTCGCTATGTTGGGGTTGAAATGTTGTTTTGCATTTGAAATTCGCTGAGTATGCAGGTCTGCTGCAGCGGGGGCATTAGAAATCGTTGCAGTCGTAACTATGTTTCACTTCGGTTATTCCAGCCATCAAACGCCTCTTCTGTCATTCCCTTATACTTGCTGACAATTATTTTGACACGAATAATCCGCTAAAATCGCTACTGAAACAAACGTATACATCGATGTTACTGCAACGACGATTTAACTACGACCAACAATTAAACAGGTAGGAGCTAATTGGATACATCATTAAACCGACTGATCGACAGTGACGAATGCAATGTGAAGGGCGAAGGGTGTGGTCTATGGGTTGAAAGACCATTGAAAAAGGCGAATACATGAGATTTTTACTGTTTCCCCCTATACATAGTATATGGAGAAAGTATTGTTTTCGACCAAATTTTCGAATTTCAGTTGTTAGTGGATATATTCGTTTTAGTGATCCCTAAATCCAAAAACGTGGTTTTCGGCCTGGTGTCTGTCAGTCTGTGTGTGTGTATGTGTGTGTGTGGATGTATGTGTGGATGTAAACAAAGCTAGAGACGACACTAGTGGTCCGATTTTCATGAAATTTGGCATGTAGGTATAAAGCCGTGGTATTTCCAGGCGTATTTTTCATTTTTTGAATTTTTTATTTTTAAGGGTATTTACCCCATAAAAACCCATAAAAATGACAAAAATCCAAATTTCTCAAAAACGATTTGATAAAAATGTCATGATTTTTAGTGCTTAAGATGACAAACAAAATGACACCACCCGCATATTTGTAAAAATTCAGGCTCAGAAGTTATAGGGGTTTAAGTGTTAAAAAATTCATATTTTTCAAATTTCACAAAATCTGTAACCTCCAAAGTAAATATACTTGCAACCATTAAATTCGACTTGAAAAACTAAATAATCCAGTATTTTGAATCATTAGTTTACGTCAACTGGTTGCGGAGATAATTTATATTTCAGTTTGGCGGTAAACGCAGTACGTTGTCCAATGTTATTCTTATAGCAAATATTTAAAAACCGATATCTCTGTTATTTATTAACCGATTTTGATAAAATTTGGTATGTATTCGTGTGATAATTAATTGTTAATTTGTTTTAATTCACTAAATAAATTTTCTGGTTTTAAATGACAATAAGGGAGAAAGTATGTGTCAGTTTCCTGATGCCGTTTATTTTCCCAAATGGTCGTCCGTCACGACAAGGCCCACCTGCTAAGCGTATTTTAGCATTGTATTTGAGCAAAGCGGCGCGCAGGCTATGTGCACGCTATCAACTTGGAATTTCATATCATTCCCACTATATTTTCCCTAATCCGTCATGTAGTTATCATCCACCGTCTATACAAGGTTTCCGGAAATTATGGTAAAATATTTTCGTATATGTAAGTAGAGGTAAAAATTAGAATTTTTTTTATAACAACTGTTTTTGTAAGAAATATCGAGTTCCTACTTTTCACCATTTCAAAATGGCGATTGCTTTTTTGTTTTCAAAGCTTAATATCTTAAAACCACAAATTTCAGAAAAATTATACACGGTACAACAACGTTGCGGTAATTAATCTAATTTACGCTGAAATTAAGATTAAGATGATCGGACTGCTACTAACGGAGAAATTGTTACTTTACCGAATAAAACCATAGTTTTTTGATTTTATACGCTCTGAAATTTGCATGTTTTAATTCCGAAAATTTACAATTTCTCCATTATTAGCAGCCCGATCATTATAATCTTAATACCAGCGTTAATTAGACTAACTTTCTCATCTTTTTTTCTCTTATATAATTTTTCTAAAATTCGTGGTTTTTAGCTTTAAAAAACAGTCGCCATTTTGAAATGGTACAAATAAGAACTTTGATAGGCCTACTTAAAAAATTAGTGGTCATCCATGTACCGAGTTCGAAGTTTAAACTTGAGAGGTTCGTGAGCTATAATTGAATGTGTAAAAATCACAAACAGACATACAAACGGAAAACGGAGCAATTTAAAATATATGTTTGTATACTTTTCTTCTTCTTTTTGCCTCTACTATCATATCTATATAATTAATACGCCAACACGAAATTTGTCTTATGAACTCCTCCGTCATTTCTTAACCGATTTTGATCATTGACGGCTCATTGGAAAGAGCGTGTCGCGTAGATTTGCAAACTGGCCTTACATTTTTGAAAAAGTCCCTTGGGCTCTGCACCATTGGCTTTTAAAGTTCCCATGTTATCCTTATGAAGAACATAATTGTTTACATTTTGATCAGCTGGATAATTTAATTGCTGTTATTTTTTAATTTTTGTAAACATAACCCTCAAGACGGATCGTGTTAGCATGATTGTGTTTTAAATTTGTCGCCATTTGAATTATCGCTCTGCTAGAGTAGCGCACGATTCCGCGCGCTCGGATCCACTAGTTCTAAAATATTTTACCATAATTTACGGACACCCTATGTAAACGGAAAGAGCAGAGGAAGAGTAAGATCGAAGTTTTTATAGGAAATAATCAAAATAAACCCCCCCTCCTCATAAGTTAACAACACCCAGGAGAAACATCTCGACCGTGCCCCCTGCTACAATCACCCTATCAATAACACACGTGTATACCGTACAACCAGGGAGCGGCGCCGAGGGCCCGCGCATAGAGGGTCAAAGGTCAAAGGTGAACCGCACAGGCCAAAGGTGACCCCACATACCTTTGCTGTCGCCAAGGTGACACCGTAGGGTGGTCTGGCCGTGTGTCGTGTGCCTTGTAGGGTAAGTAATGGCTTGAGTAATAGTGACGGTGAGTAACATACAGTAGGATTGCGTTCTGGTTTTCCTTGGCTCGCGTTTTTCACCGTGTCTCGTGTTCTAGTTGGTCTTTCCAGGAACGCGATCGGTTTGATGGGGTTGTCTTTGTGTTGTTCTTCAGAAACTTCTCCCACCGTGATCTAAGTAATTACGGTTTCTTACTGTATTTTATTATACATTCTAAAAGGTTACTCCAGACGGAAGTCTTGACATCCCGAGTTTACTTTTCGTACAATTCTAAAAACACAAACTTTAATACGATATAGACATTTAATGATACCACAGGGAAAATCCGTTCCTTTGTGATGATACACTTCACTTTTAAACATGTCAGTAAGAAGTGCAGAGGAGATTTCCATTCCAATTCGTTGACTGTATAAAGCATAAAATCACACTTTTCATTCCGTTAACTAGTAATTTAATTTCAGACTGTCGGTTGGCAGTTACGCAACAAAAGAAATACTATTGAAACAGCCTAACATTTGGTTCAATTGCAACATTTACAGCGTCGACTACTTTTCCAACTTGTTCTGTGGAGTCGTAGTTTAGTTTACGTAAGAAATCTAAATGGATATTTATTTTATCGTTTCTTTCGACTTTCCATAAATCGTAGCCTTCGTATCTATTTAAGGTTTTAATAAACGAGCACAGAATTTGTGCTCGCTGGTTCCAATGCATAGAAAATTCGGCATATCGACAGATAGCGAAATAATTTGGATTATTCAATATAACAGATATTTTGGTTATGATTAACCCTTAAGTACTGGCGCGGGGTGTTTAAAGACCCCCAGGTCTGGAAATTTTGCACTGGAAGCTGAAATACGTTATCAGCAATGCTGTGCGTCCTAGTACCTTCAAGTTACATCCCCCCTCACCTGTTGGTAAAGTTTTTGTTAGTTCATCACATTCTGTTGTGGGCGAAACTTGCCCTGGGGTGCACCTAGACCCCCGCGCCAGTGGTATCGTTCTAGCACGGCAGTGATTTTACATGTATTATTTATCATTAGAAAGTAAAGTTTGGTTTATTTTTCATTTTTGTTCATGCTTAGTAATTTTCAAATATGAATAATCAAAAAGCCGATGTGTGTGAGCCACATGAAAAGTATTGGAACTCCAAGATGCTTCAGAGTAGTATGGACTTAAGATTCCAAAACCTGTTTCTAGTAACCAAAAATTTATAGGATTCCTTGTATTTTCCTAGATTTTATTAAATTTTTTCAAAATAAAAACTTTTAAACATTTTAGAAAATATATTTGGCGATTGTTTTGTTTTCTCACCAAAAATTGCCAAAATTTAGTAAAATTTTAGATGTGTAAGTTTAGGTCCAAAAATAAGCAATCTATCATTAATATAGGCTACTAAAAATTTTAATTTTTTCCATGTTTCCATCACTAATTTACAAGAATATAAGGTTTAAAACATTTTATATTGCACTTTAAATTTTTTATGCAAACTGAACAAAACCCTTACATTTTCAACTACAATTTTCGTAACTTAAATTTTTTCTTTTTTATATAATTAAATTTGAGTAAATCTACTTTCAAGTGATAAATAACGGTTTAAAACATTCCAAACTATAAGGAAATCAAAGGTTTTGTAAAAAAATGTGTTTAACAATATTTTTACAAAAAATTTAAAATGGGGGTTCAGCAGACCCCCGCGCCAGTAGTAGTGTCACAAAAACCGCGCCAGTACTTAAGGGTTAATCGTAAAAAAGCATAGTTATATCATGATCAGTTATATCGCAAAAAATATGGATATTTTTCCGATATTTAAAAGGCTTCGAAACGCTTCGATATATCATTTTCATCATTCTGTCCCGAAAACAGCCGTTTTTAGTTCTCTAAATCGTACGCAAAATGATCGTTTTTGGATCACTTCGAATAGGAGTACTGAAAAAACATATGGTAAATTTTGCCGTACTCTAATGTCAAAATTTGTTTATGTTACGTTTGAAAGGTTGAACGATTTCTTAACTTGTGTTTGTAAACAACTAATAGATGTGTAAATGGATAACCTCAAAATTATGTAGTCTAATTTTTTAACGATTAAATGGTTATTTATATATAATGATGAAAATAGTTGTTCATCACACGGAGCAAAAGTGTCTCCTTGGTACTCGATAACATTTCCAAGCTCGGCTGCGCCTCGCCTGTAAATTACGATCTCGTACCAAAAAGAGCCACTTTCGCTCCTAGTAATGAAAACTACTATTATTTAACGGGAAACCCCTTAACAAAAATAATTGTCCATACATTTGTGTCATCGCTCTTCCCTAAGGATAGCAAAATAATTCCTATAGATCATAAGTATCGTTATTTTGGTTGCGAGATATCATATAATTTGATTTGTAAAGGTGCTGCTATACATACACGTCACGTCACGTAACGTCGCGTCCATTTTCGAGGTGAATGAAACCTGTGTAATCAAATGGAACCGGCTATACATACACGTCACGTCACGTCACGGCCCGACTCGAATGCTCTGAAGAGCGTACACGGCCGAATCGGCCGATTTGGGACGCGACGCGACGTGACGTATGTATAGCAGCACATAAACCCGTCCCGTCACGTCGCGTCGCGTCCACTTACGGCCGATTCGGCGATTCCGGAGGGGTGCTATACATATTCGCATCGATTCGCATCTGCTAGTTTCTAAGAGCCGAATGGCCGAGTGGACGTTGGTGGAGGCTATACGTACATACACGTCACGTCGCGACCCAATTCGGCCGAGTATGCTCTCCAGAGCATTCGAGTCGGGGCCGTGACGTGACGTGTATGTATAGCCGGTTCCATTTGATTACACAGGTTTTTTCACCTCGAAAATGGACGTGACGTGTATGTATAGCTTCACCTTTATAAAGCAAAAGAACATGTATAGATATTTCTGATCCAATATATATGTTATATGTCAAAAAATCGATATTTTAAAAATGCCATCCCTCCATCTGTCTCGTCTAGTCACAGCCACAGAGAAGAAATAAGCAGAGTACGCATTCATATGGCAGTAGTGTTTCGGGTAACTGCTCGACACACAGGAAGTCAAACAATAGGGAGACAATAGACTTCCGGGCGCGCCCCTATCCCCGCGCCCACTCTACGGCACTGTTCGACACATATTTAGCGAAACATTAGATGCGTCCTCTGTCTTATTTCTTCTCTGTGTCACAGCCGAATCCTCGAACCGCCCAGAATCCTGCGGTTTGGGACCCCGTCTCCCGTTACGCTCCCAGGAGAGGCCGATAAACAAAACAGGACAAAAACCCGCACCTGCCCGGCTGCACGGGGAGAGAAGTCCGGTGGGCAAAAACCTATCCGGGTCGTAGTGATGACTTTCGCTGCGGGACGGAACTTGCGCCGGGGTGATTCAGAAGTGGCCTTGTAACAAGCTGTCTTACGTGACGGTACACGAGGTACTATGCTATAATATATTTACTGTAACTGTTCAATGTGTGATTCAGTAAATCATCGATGTTGCCTCGCTTTTGGCAAACAATAACGGAAGTGGATGATTGCGTCTACGGAAGTAGATAATTTTTAGTCTTTAAAAATAATAAAGGTAAGTCAATTTTCAATTATTTTAAAAACAGAGCCAAGGAAAACCGGCAAGAAAAATCAGAATGAAGGGTTAAGAGCGTTTAAAACCCCTTTCTACGTTAGTAAAATAAAAAATAATAAAAATAGCGTGACGTGGTATTTGGTTTCCAAAAGCAACGGATATGTGATTAAAAAACGTATTGAGAATATCGATTGTATTTTACGTTACTAGGCCGTGTAACGTACAATATTTTTCATCATACTACGCAGAAAAAAACATACTTTCAATCACAACGTAGTCCTTGCAGAAACAAACGTTTCTCAGTTCTTCAAACCTTTGAAACAAACAGAACAAACATTTGCTACGGATGCAGGGCTACAACTACATTTCTCTAAAAAGTAACCGATAAACAAGCATTAAACGTCGTTTTGTCGTTTTGCTGCAAATCAGCTGATTGTTTACTTCCGTTTTATCCGGCCTGTTTTTCCGGCCTAGGACGGCAATGGGTAACTCTCGAGCCAACAAAAAGGAACTGAAAACAGATGTTTCTGTGTCAGTATGACGAAAAGACAGAAGTTAGGATTTATTCCATTTAAGAACTATTCACGATACCGAATCCGCTTAACAACTGCGATAATTAAATGGATAAGTTATCCTAAACGACTCTGACGACGACAGTCATAAACTACTCCTATATAGTTGCGTTCATTTTCTTTCATTAGTTTCCCTTTCGACGTTTTCTAAAAAGAAAGTGAGAAAGTCCTGCACGAAAAAAAGGAGGAAAACGCATCGCGAGAGAAAGATGCTCGACATTCAAATTGTACAGTAGAAAATATTAATCTGACTTTCAACTAGATTTGAGCGTGCAACGAGCTGCGTCGCCGGTCTAGTTTCTTCTGTCGTTGGAAAAACTGAAAATGTCAATCTGTCTTGCTTGCAGCGATAGCTGTGTACAGATTATCTGACAAGCACAATCAGTGTCAGAAATCAAGCGGTATCACATTCATTAAGTGACTCCACTCTCTATACATGTATGCTAATTGCAAGCAGAAGCGGACTATTTTCCTTATAGCAGACCAATTGCTACAATAAACTGTACTTTATTCAGCGAGTGTGTAAATTAAGCCTCTACACTTAGATAACATTTGTATTGGAAAGAACCAATCAGGTAAAAGACAGTCCGTATGTTCCCAGGGATGGTTCACAGCCATTCCACTCGGCGGTTTGAAATGAAAAATACCAACGATGATATGAACAATAAAAGTATTTATCGGTGCATTTATTTGCCGTTTGAACTATTTATTTACTTTTTGCAAAGCTTGCGTGCATTTTAAGTTAAATGCAAATAAAAACACAACCATTGGCTTTCTCAAGATTAAACCGGTTCCATCTCCGTTCATACTAAAGCTCTTCTGAGTTCTATGGCAGTAACAAGGTGTACTCGTGTGACACGACCTTTCACATTGCAGATGGTGCAGAAGAAGGTGGGGCTTTACTTTACACTCGCATCAAATGAAGTAGGTATAGTAAACAACTTGTAAGAATTGTTCGTATATTAGAAATAGCAGGAGACTGAACGGAAGTCTAATGAAAATCATATGATCGAAACAATCCTGTCTTTGGAACCTATTGAATGCCGTATCCTATATTCTTACATGAGCAAGGTTATCGTCCGGCCGTGCGTGCTTGCTTGTATGCTTGCTTGTATGCTTGCTTGCACATTTATCTCAAAAACGGCTCCGAGGATTTCTTTCAAAGTCCGGAAATAAGTAATTTATGACTCAAAAACGTCTTTTACGCAGATTACTTGGCCAGAGAAAATCTAATAACGTAATAAATCGCATTTTAAAGTTGTAAAATTTTAACATTGGCCTTATGGGTTGCCGTGATAGCAACGAAAATAAACAAGGAAAGTGTAAACAAATGAAGTAATAATAACAGCTGTTTGGAATCTACAGCTATCAAGGGAAAATACAGCAGGTGGGATGAAGAGTCCATGGAGCAATAAAAAAGGTTTATATTGATACATTTTATGACACTGAGATATTTTATAGTAACTGGATGAACTGGTAAACATGAAATAACACCGAGCAAGGCTCGGTCCACCAGGTACTGATTAATTATGAGAAGTTCACAGTTTTCTCAAGAAAATAAACGATCGGCTGACCTTCGGCCCCTGGCGGAAAAAGCTGGTTTCGGCTACCAAATGACGTTTGAAAAACAGGTGATTTCGTCGTAGTGTAGCGAAAACACATTTTCTAACGTTATTTTCAATGTTTTTGTTTCTCCAGTTTCATTACTCAACTGTATTTTTAAAATTCATAATAGCGAAGGATTTGTAATTACTCAATTTGATTTTTAACTTAAACATATTAGAAGAATGCTTGTAAAATTTGTTTACAAGTGAACATATTTTCTGTGTAATTTTAAACTTTTGAAACCGTATTTGTGTAATTTCAAACTTTTGAAACCGCATCTTTTTTACACTACAAAAAAAAGCTAAACGCTTAACAGAAATGATACTGCAACCCATCACAATTAATTGTCAGTATAAAATCCTATCTAAATCCGAAGGACGCATTGTGTGGTCTCTGTGTTTACCCTTCAATCACTGTCACTACTGCCGAACACCCTTGGACAGTGGCCGGGGGTAACGATGGGTCGTGACGCCATTCGGTGACGGAGAAAGGGGGGGGGAGCGGGGGTGGTTATTAGTCCAAAAATAACCTCGGGGACGTTTTAAGCGCCTCCCCCTCTCAGCGCACTTATCCACTGCACAGGGCTAAGGTGGCGGTTAACGTTATCTCAGAGATAAACCAGACTCGCGGGATATTGGGCACTCGGGTCTATTCTTGACTGGAGTAATGATTTGGAAGTATGGGAAAGCGTTTATTTCATAATAGTTGGCTCAAAATTGAAGAAATTGTAACTGAACAGACATCTATTCAGGATTAGGTTTTTACGAAATTTTCACCTGCGATACCTTATTACAATGTGATCCATCAATAAGAAAAAGTAATGGCTGGAATTTTTTAATGAAAATTCGTTTACACCGCGTCTGGAAATTATTTCGAAGTTTAATATTAAAATTAGGACTTTTTAAATAACAGTGGCAGAAAATAGATGATTTCGGTTTTTTTTAATTAAAGCTAAATTTTTTTACTACATTTTTCTCCTAACACAAGATCCTGAAAAGTCCAAGTTCCGTAAAGGGTTATTAAAATAAGTATGCCAAGATCCGCACATCGATTATTAAAAGGTTTAAAGTTCAAAAATCAAATTACAATACATCTCAATAACCGAGAAGGAGGTAACAACAACAATAGAGGAATTGTTATCAGCACACATTGATAAGAAGGGGGAAACCGGCGGTCGCTTTGATAAGAAACTGCGCACCGCGAGGTCAACTCTGATAAGACCCTGATAAAACTCTGATAAGACACGGCTTGCCAACAGCTCACAAGCGCGTCGTATTGGCAAACTGGGGAATAATTAATTGTTACCCTCCCAAGGACGCAGATAAAAATATTTAAACGATATTTAAACGATGTATTACGTTTAGTGGTGGAAAATTACCAGAGATAACAACTAATTTTGAGACGTGCTGATGTTGCTTGGGTTGAGTAAACACATGGAACGATGGAATATTATTGTAAAAAAGGCTTTTAGCACAAGTGGGAGAAAAATCTGCACAGTGAAGAACATTTTACTGTGTCAACAGTAAAAGCACTGTGTGAAGTTCTTCTGACTTTAAATCTTAGTATTTTAATTAAATACTTACGAAATTACTTGCGATGTTCTGTTAATAAGCACGATATTTTCGCTATAATTTTAACCGGAACGTATTTCAAGTTGGAATGACAATAAAAACTGCAATCAATTACTGTCGCTTGAATAGAACCTTTACTGTTGCAAACCATTACATTCACATTAGACATTCTGTTGTCAGTCACTTCACTCAACTCAACCATCAACGAATGGCCGTTGCTGACATATACGAAACAACAATTAAAATACGTAAAAACGACAGATTTGCAAAAAAAACCAACACAGCCCCCCAGTAACGGCGACACACCTATGAATGACCTTGACAGCCATTTCAAGGTCGTTCTGGTTGTGTTTGTGACTGCCAGACTGGGCGACGCCCCCAGTAAGCGGTGTCGACCTGCGATGCGATATACAGGGTGTTTTTTTTAAACGCAACCCATTTTTAAGATTGAATAATGCACGTATGAATGTGTAATGAATATTTTTTTATTGATCTTTAAATATTATACAACCTATTATTTAAGTTTGATAAAATTTAGTTTACATTATGTGCTCAATCAGGCCACCATTGGCAATTGTATAAAGTTATATACTCTCCATCAAATTCCCGAATACGTGTTGCGACATACCTCTTTAAATTTCTTGCATTAAATTTGTTATGATGTTTTGAGTTGCTGAATATCTTGTGAATTGTTTTCGTAGGATAATTACTACTTTACATGTCTGTGGCAAATTTCATTAAAATCGGACCACTTTTACGCGAGTTATCGTGCTTAAAAACAGACACATTAAAAACGCAACCCGAAAATTGATTTTGTCGGTGAAGGATTATTTCCCTCCAAGTGCAAGCGCAACCTCCAAGATTTTATCCCACTATATTATTTTATTTGGAAATACATAAAAGTAAGGCCTACGAACACAATTCACGGGATATTCAGCACCTCAAAACAAACATAACAAATTTAACGCAAGAAATGCAATGAGGCACCTTGCAACACGTGTTCGAGAATTTGATGGAGGGAGCATAACTTTATACAAATGCCAATGGCGGACTGTTTGAGCACATAATGTAAACCAAATGTGATAAAACTTAAATAATAGGTTATATAAAATGTAAAGACCAATAAAACTATACTCATTTAATATGTATATGTGCGTTATTCAATCTTAAAATGGGTTGCGTTTTTAAAAAAACACCCTGTATCTGCCCTATCCGATATATTACCAAATAATCTACTTCAGATTTGTTTTTCAATCGATGATTAGTCTGTAAACAAAACATCAAAGAGTTCTTCAGATCTAATCCCGACGGAATACGACACAAAATGTTAAATGAGAGGCTGTTGCTGTTTACCACTCTTTGAACATTAATTTGAACGATTAATGTTCAAAAGAAAGGCCTGTAGAACTAAAAACTGTTCATAAACTTACAATTAACGGATCTATTTGGAGGTCTGCGCCTCTTTACAAAATATGATTCCGAACAATGAGAGCGCCTTTTTAACATTTTACCTCTTCTCTTGTAGGATGAAGAAGCGTTGGCTGGGAAACAAAGGGAAAAACAACGCATACTGGTTTTTTAAAGCCGGAAACCCAATCATTCACAATGTAAAAATATCAGATGATATATAAAACGAATTCATACAGCCGGCTCAATTTTAGTTATACTGCCACAAAATACAGTGCAATGCCACATACAACACCAGGCGCTCGGCAGGTAAAGTAACAACTGCACTACAGGTCGAGTCAGTGTCGTGGCCATTTCTCCCATTAGACTAATGTTCATTTAAGTATTGGACTAACGAACGGTATAGGCCACGCGATGCGACTGGGCAAGTATACAGTGCGCGCGCCGCGCTGTAACCATAATTGGAGTAATGAGCCACTTGCTAATTGGTTTGTTAATTGGCGAGATGCGCCAATTAATGGTGAATCAGGTTAAACTTTACCCTTCATCGCTTGGCGCCGAGCCAGGGACCTTGTGTTTGATCGCTTTACTATAAAATTTTATTTCGTCCCTATCAGTTCACAGTATTGTCAACACTATGTAACAGTAATGACAACAGAATCGAATTAAAGTTGCTGTAACAAAAATACGCTCGAAATGTTACGATAAATAGTCAAGATAAATGGGAAGAAAAATAGTATCCATCTTGAGTATGGTAATTATATTCGATACAATTTCACCGATGAATCAAATCTCCATAATAGTAAAAAGTTGATAAACTACGAACGAGGTCTTTACCTGAGGATCCAATCAGATGAGAAAAATTAAAAGTTTGTAAGTATTCTTTTTTTATCAAATTGTTTTCAGATTTATACAACTCGATGACCACCTGGTAACAGAAAGGTCATCATAAATTTTTGACCGTTTAGCTTACACACATTGACAAAGCTGTGTTTTTTTAATTTATTTATTTATTTTTTTAACTAGATACACTACAAAAAGGTGGGTTTGAAAACTCACCAGCCTAAACTCTGAGATCAATATTAGAATAACAAAACACCACTGTCGGCCGGAAGGTAGTCAAAGTCTAGCATTAGTCAATTGACCTCATCTCCTGGTTTTGACCCGCAGGGGTCAAAAAGTCAATTAGTCACAAATATGCATAACGCAGTCATGACTAAACGCACCGGTCCCTGCGTTGTAGTAACACTGCAATGTGGCAGATAACTCTGTTATCGGTTTTATATTTTGTACATGTTTTGTTTTTATAACATGATCATACGAATAGTAGTGAGTTCTACTTATCTGTACTGCCTGTCATATTAAATCGGCAAATATAATTTTAAGCGACATTTTGCATTTACCTTGAGACTAAACATAAAGCTGTATGTTATTTGAAATGTTAAATTAATATTATAGATCTATTGTACATATTGAAATTTCATGCTACAGACCTTCAATGCTTTATTAACGATACATTTTTTTAGCATTATTTTAAAGTGGACAAATCACAGAACTAAGAACATAATATATCTTCTACTTCAAAAACTAATTTTAAGCATTTTACGAAAAAAATAAATTCCCATAAATAAATAGTGTCAAAAACAACAACGAAAGACGATAAACAAATTTACTCAAGGGGACACTTAGAAAATCTACATCTTTCAGTTCAACCAATTTTTTAACAGTTTTAAATTTGCAGTGCTTTTGATTTAACTGAAACTATAACGAAAATATTGTATTTCACGTCTCGAAAACAACAAATAACTGTGCATCAACAGCTTTTGTCTTTGAACAAAGTTCACTAGGAGACGAACCAGAGCTTTGTCTTATAATGACTAATGTTCCGCGATACGGAGACCCTGGGATTACTGAATTTCGCATGAAAACACCGCTTTACACAGATAACATTTCTGCGAAACGGCTGTGTTACAAAACCGCGCACAATCCCGAAGATAAGCCAAAAACTGAAAATTTAATGTGTGACTGGTCTATGATTCCTTATTTTCTCCTATAGTATTGGTAGGGGCTATGTTATTATGTGTTTGGCATTGTTCTTCGTTTTGCCCGCATTGATTGAGGATATCCCGGGAGTAACGATCAGGTGAGAGATACCCAACAACGTAGCACAAACTACATTCACAATGCCAAGCTTGGCCATCACCAGATTCTAGGGCCTTCACTCAATCAAGCTCGGTCCCCGTCAGGCTCAATCGGGCCTACAGACAGTGGAGTGATGCAGTATCACGGTGGAACTGTATTGTCACCGGCGCGGCGTATCAAAGGTGGCCTGACAACGTGAGAAAGCCGAACGTTCGCTCAGTCAAGCTCGGCCCACTCAGTACTACATTACCTTCACTCAGCCAAGCTCGGTCCCCGTCAGGCTCAATCGGGCCTACAGACAGTGGAGTGATGCAGTATCACGGTGGAACTGTATTGTCACAGGCGTATCAAAGGTGGCCAGACAACGTGAGAAAGCCGAACGTTCGCTCAGTCAAGCTCGGTCCCCGTCAGGCTCAATCGGGCCTACAGACAGTGGAGTGATGCAGTATCACGGTGGAACTGTATTGTCACCGGCGCATCAAAGGTGGCCTGACAACGTGAGAAAGCCGAACGTTCGCTCAGTCAAGCTCGGTCCCCGTCAGGCTCAATCGGGCCTACAGACAGTGGAGTGATGCAGTATCACGGTGGAACTGTATTGTCACAGGCGCATCAAAGGTGGCCTGACAACGTGAGAAAGCCGAACATTCGCTCAGTCAAGCTCGGTCCCCGTCAGGCTCAATCGGGCCTACAGACAGTGGAGTGATGCAGTATCACGGTGGAACTGTATTGTCACAGGCGTATCAAAGGTGGCCTGACAACGTGAGAAAGCCGAACGTTCGCTCAGTCAAGCTCGGTCCCCGTCAGGCTCAATCGGGCCTACAGACAGTGGAGTGATGCAGTATCACGGTGGAACTGTATTGTCACCGGCGTATCAAAGGTGGCCTGACAACGTGAGAAAGCCGAACGTTCGCTCAGTCAAGCTCGGTCCCCGTCATGCTCAATCGGGCCTACAGACAGTGGAGTGATGTAGTATCACGGTGGAACTGTATTGTCACAGGCGTATCAAAGGTGGCCAGACAACGTGAGAAAGCCGAACGTTCGCTCAGTCAAGCTCGGTCCCCGTCAGGCTCAATCGGGCCTACAGACAGTGGAGTGATGCAGTATCACGGTGGAACTGTATTGTCACCGGCGTATCAAAGGTGGCCTGACAACGTGAGAAAGCCGAACGTTCGCTCAGTCAAGCTCGGTCCCCGTCAGGCTCAATCGGGCCTACAGACAGTGGAGTGATGCAGTATCACGGTGGAACTGTATTGTCACAGGCGCATCAAAGGTGGCCTGACAACGTGAGAAAGCCGAACGTTCGCTCAGTCAAGCTCGGTCCCCGTCAGGCTCAATCGGGCCTACAGACAGTGGAGTGATGCAGTATCACGGTGGAACTGTATTGTCACAGGCGCATCAAAAGTGGCCAGACAACGTGAGAAAGCCAAACGTTCGCTCAGTCAAGCTCGGTCCCCGTCAGGCTCAATCGGGCCTACAGACAGTGGAGTGATGCAGTATCACGGTGGAACTGTATTGTCACAGGCGTATCAAAGGTGGCCTGACAACGTGAGAAAGCCGAACGTTCGCTCAGTCAAGCTCGGTCCCCGTCAGGCTCAATCGGGCCTACAGACAGTGGAGTGATGCAGTATCACGGTGGAACTGTATTGTCACCGGCGCATCAAAGGTGGCCTGACAACGTGAGAAAGCCGAACGTTCGCTCAGTCAAGCTCGGTCCCCGTCAGGCTCAATCGGGCCTACAGACAGTGGTGATGCAGTATCACGGTGGAACTGTATTGTCACAGGCGTATCAAAGGTGGCCTGACAACGTGAGAAAGCCGAACGTTCGCTCAGTCAAGCTCGGTCCCCGTCATGCTCAATCGGGCCTACAGACAGTGGAGTGATGCAGTATCACGGTGGAACTGTATTGTCACAGGCGTATCAAAGGTGGCCTGACAACGTGAGAAAGCCGAACGTTCGCTCAGTCAAGCTCGGTCCCCGTCAGGCTCAATCGGGCCTACAGACAGTGGAGTGATGCAGTATCACGGTGGAACTGTATTGTCACAGGCGTATCAAAGGTGGCCTGACAACGTGAGAAAGCCGAACGTTCGCTCAGTCAAGCTCGGTCCCCGTCAGGCTCAATCGGGCCTACAGACAGTGGAGTGATGCAGTATCACGGTGGAACTGTATTGTCACAGGCGCATCAAAGGTGGCCAGACAACGTGAGAAAGCCGAACGTTCGCTCAGTCAAGCTCGGTCCCCGTCAGGCTCAATCGGGCCTACAGACAGTGGAGTGATGCAGTATCACGGTGGAACTGTATTGTCACAGGCGCATCAAAGGTGGCCTGACAACGTGAGAAAGCCGAACATTCGCTCAGTCAAGCTCGGTCCCCGTCAGGCTCAATCGGGCCTACAGACAGTGGAGTGATGCAGTATCACGGTGGAACTGTATTGTCACCGGCGTATCAAAGGTGGCCTGACAACGTGAGAAAGCCGAACGTTCGCTCAGTCAAGCTCGGTCCCCGTCAGGCTCAATCGGGCCTACAGACAGTGGAGTGATGCAGTATCACGGTGGAACTGTATTGTCACCGGCGCATCAAAGGTGGCCTGACAACGTGAGAAAGCCGAACGTTCGCTCAGTCAAGCTCGGTCCCCGTCAGGCTCAATCGGGCCTACAGACAGTGGAGTGATGCAGTATCACGGTGGAACTGTATTGTCACAGGCGCATCAAAGGTGGCCTGACAACGTGAGAAAGCCGAACATTCGCTCAGTCAAGCTCGGTCCCCGTCAGGCTCAATCGGGCCTACAGACAGTGGAGTGATGCAGTATCACGGTGGAACTGTATTGTCACAGGCGTATCAAAGGTGGCCTGACAACGTGAGAAAGCCGAACGTTCGCTCAGTCAAGCTCGGTCCCCGTCAGGCTCAATCGGGCCTACAGACAGTGGAGTGATGCAGTATCACGGTGGAACTGTATTGTCACCGGCGTATCAAAGGTGGCCTGACAACGTGAGAAAGCCGAACGTTCGCTCAGTCAAGCTCGGTCCCCGTCATGCTCAATCGGGCCTACAGACAGTGGAGTGATGCAGTATCACGGTGGAACTGTATTGTCACAGGCGTATCAAAGGTGGCCAGACAACGTGAGAAAGCCGAACGTTCGCTCAGTCAAGCTCGGTCCCCGTCAGGCTCAATCGGGCCTACAGACAGTGGAGTGATGCAGTATCACGGTGGAACTGTATTGTCACCGGCGTATCAAAGGTGGCCTGACAACGTGAGAAAGCCGGACGTTCGCTCAGTCAAGCTCGGTCCCCGTCAGGCTCAATCGGGCCTACAGACAGTGGAGTGATGCAGTATCACGGTGGAACTGTATTGTCACAGGCGCATCAAAGGTGGCCTGACAACGTGAGAAAGCCGAACGTTCGCTCAGTCAAGCTCGGTCCCCGTCAGGCTCAATCGGGCCTACAGACAGTGGAGTGATGCAGTATCACGGTGGAACTGTATTGTCACAGGCGCATCAAAAGTGGCCAGACAACGTGAGAAAGCCAAACGTTCGCTCAGTCAAGCTCGGTCCCCGTCAGGCTCAATCGGGCCTACAGACAGTGGAGTGATGCAGTATCACGGTGGAACTGTATTGTCACAGGCGTATCAAAGGTGGCCTGACAACGTGAGAAAGCCGAACGTTCGCTCAGTCAAGCTCGGTCCACGTCAGGCTCAATCGGGCCTACAGACAGTGGAGTGATGCAGTATCACGGTGGAACTGTATTGTCACCGGCGCATCAAAGGTGGCCTGACAACGTGAGAAAGCCGAACGTTCGCTCAGTCAAGCTCGGTCCCCGTCAGGCTCAATCGGGCCTACAGACAGTGGAGTGATGCAGTATCACGGTGGAACTGTATTGTCACAGGCGTATCAAAGGTGGCCTGACAACGTGAGAAAGCCGAACGTTCGCTCAGTCAAGCTCGGTCCCCGTCATGCTCAATCGGGCCTACAGACAGTGGAGTGATGCAATATCACGGTGGAACTGTATTGTCACAGGCGTATCAAAGGTGGCCTGACAACGTGAGAAAGCCGAACGTTCGCTCAGTCAAGCTCGGTCCCCGTCAGGCTCAATCGGGCCTACAGACAGTGGAGTGATGCAGTATCACGGTGGAACTGTATTGTCACAGGCGTATCAAAGGTGGCCTGACAACGTGAGAAAGCCGAACGTTCGCTCAGTCAAGCTCGGTCCCCGTCAGGCTCAATCGGGCCTACAGACAGTGGAGTGATGCAGTATCACGGTGGAACTGTATTGTCACAGGCGTATCAAAGGTGGCCTGACAACGTGAGAAAGCCGAACGTTCGCTCAGTCAAGCTCGGTCCCCGTCAGGCTCAATCGGGCCTACAGACAGTGGAGTGATGCAGTATCACGGTGGAACTGTATTGTCACAGGCGTATCAAAGGTGGCCTGACAACGTGAGAAAGCCGAACGTTCGCTCAGTCAAGCTCGGTCCCCGTCAGGCTCAATCGGGCCTACAGACAGTGGAGTGATGCAGTATCACGGTGGAACTGTATTGTCACCGGCGTATCAAAGGTGGCCTGACAACGTGAGAAAGCCGAACGTTCGCTCAGTCAAGCTCGGTCCCCGTCAGGCTCAATCGGGCCTACAGACAGTGGAGTGATGCAGTATCACGGTGGAACTGTATTGTCACAGGCGTATCAAAGGTGGCCAGACAACGTGAGAAAGCCGAACGTTCGCTCAGTCAAGCTCGGTCCCCGTCAGGCTCAATCGGGCCTACAGACAGTGGAGTGATGCAGTATCACGGTGGAACTGTATTGTCACAGGCGCATCAAAGGTGGCCTGACAACGTGAGAAAGCCGAACGTTCGCTCAGTCAAGTTCGGTCCCCGTCAGGCTCAATCGGGCCTACAGACAGTGGAGTGATGCAGTATCACGGTGGAACTGTATTGTCACCGGCGTATCAAAGGTGGCCTGACAACGTGAGAAAGCCGAACGTTCGCTCAGTCAAGCTCGGTCCCCGTCAGGCTCAATCGGGCCTACAGACAGTGGAGTGATGCAGTATCACGGTGGAACTGTATTGTCACAGGCGTATCAAAGGTGGCCAGACAACGTGAGAAAGCCGAACGTTCGCTCAGTCAAGCTCGGTCCCCGTCAGGCTCAATCGGGCCTACAGACAGTGGAGTGATGCAGTATCACGGTGGAACTGTATTGTCACAGGCGCATCAAAGGTGGCCTGACAACGTGAGAAAGCCGAACGTTCGCTCAGTCAAGCTCGGTCCCCGTCAGGCTCAATCGGGCCTACAGACAGTGGAGTGATGCAGTATCACGGTGGAACTGTATTGTCACAGGCGCATCAAAGGTGGCCAGACAACGTGAGAAAGCCGAACGTTCGCTCAGTCAAGCTCGGTCCCCGTCAGGCTCAATCGGGCCTACAGACAGTGGAGTGATGCAGTATCACGGTGGAACTGTATTGTCACAGGCGCATCAAAGGTGGCCTGACAACGTGAGAAAGCCGAACATTCGCTCAGTCAAGCTCGGTCCCCGTCAGGCTCAATCGGGCCTACAGACAGTGGAGTGATGCAGTATCACGGTGGAACTGTATTGTCACCGGCGTATCAAAGGTGGCCTGACAACGTGAGAAAGCCGAACGTTCGCTCAGTCAAGCTCGGTCCCCGTCAGGCTCAATCGGGCCTACAGACAGTGGAGTGATGCAGTATCACGGTGGAACTGTATTGTCACCGGCGCATCAAAGGTGGCCTGACAACGTGAGAAAGCCGAACGTTCGCTCAGTCAAGCTCGGTCCCCGTCAGGCTCAATCGGGCCTACAGACAGTGGAGTGATGCAGTATCACGGTGGAACTGTATTGTCACCGGCGTATCAAAGGTGGCCTGACAACGTGAGAAAGCCGAACGTTCGCTCAGTCAAGCTCGGTCCCCGTCAGGCTCAATCGGGCCTACAGACAGTGGAGTGATGCAGTATCACGGTGGAACTGTATTGTCACCGGCGCATCAAAGGTGGCCTGACAACGTGAGAAAGCCGAACGTTCGCTCAGTCAAGCTCGGTCCCCGTCAGGCTCAATCGGGCCTACAGACAGTGGAGTGATGCAGTATCACGGTGGAACTGTATTGTCACCGGCGCATCAAAGGTGGCCTGACAACGTGAGAAAGCCGAACGTTCGCTCAGTCAAGCTCGGTCCCCGTCAGGCTCAATCGGGCCTTCAGACAGTGGAGTGATGCAGTATCACGGTGGAACTGTATTGTCACCGGCGTATCAAAGGTGGCCTGACAACGTGAGAAAGCCGAACGTTCGCTCAGTCAAGCTCGGTCCCCGTCAGGCTCAATCGGGCCTACAGACAGTGGAGTGATGCAGTATCACGGTGGAACTGTATTGTCACCGGCGCATCAAAGGTGGCCTGACAACGTGAGAAAGCCGAACGTTCGCTCAGTCAAGCTCGGTCCCCGTCAGGCTCAATCGGGCCTACAGACAGTGGAGTGATGCAGTATCACGGTGGGACTGTATTGTCACCGGCGTATCAAAGGTGGCCTGACAACGTGAGAAAGCCGAACGTTCGCTCAGTCTAGCTCGGTCCCCGTCAGGCTCAATCGGGCCTACAGACAGTGGAGTGATGCAGTATCACGGTGGAACTGTATTGTCACAGGCGCATCAAAGGTGGCCTGACAACGTGAGAAAGCCGAACATTCGCTCAGTCAAGCTCGGTCCCCGTCAGGCTCAATCGGGCCTACAGACAGTGGAGTGATGCAGTATCACGGTGGAACTGTATTGTCACCGGCGTATCAAAGGTGGCCAGACAACGTGAGAAAGCCGAACGTTCGCTCAGTCAAGCTCGGCCCACTCAGTACTACATTACCTTCACTCAGCCAAGCTCGGTCCACGTCAGGCTCAATTGGGCCTACAGACAGTGGAGTGATGCAGTATCACGGTGGAACTGTATTGTCACAGGCGTATCAAAGGTGGCCAGACAACGTGAGAAAGCCGAACGTTCGCTCAGTCAAGCTCGGCCCACTCAGTACTACATTACCTTCACTCAGCCAGGCTCTAACCGGGCCTAGGCCGCGCTATGGTAATGCAGCGCGCCACGTGAGTATTGTATGCAGAGCGGGCCCGGATACCGACACCCCGAACGGTGCCACTGGGGCGTTGCTTGATTTGATATGTGGATATTGATCTTATACGCCGGGAGTAGAGAATCAGGTTTTTACAAATGCTAGTAAAGTAACATCGCTGTCTTAACAATACGACATTTAATAATTTTTCCTGTAAAGAATGTAACGCAAAGAAAACCCACATAAAAAATTATGATTACCGAAATAAACTTAGCGGTGTTTTTAAGTTAACATTAATTTATAAAGTGAGTTGAAAATTATATAACTCAGTTTACAGTGTGTAAAAAAATAACTGGGACCAAAACCAATAATTTGTATGTGCACTCGGTCACCAGCTGCATGAATCGTCGCCGCACGAGTCTGTTACGCGTAGGCCTATAAATCTATATACTTAAAAGGGTTTTACATCCACTTTTGTAAAATATACACTTCTACGATTGCACTGACTAAAGTTACATTAGCAGAGAACTAATACAATTCTCTAATTTTAAACAAGGCCAACAAGTCAAAATAGGAAAATTATCCAATGGAAGTGAAGTCTTTAAAGTACGATAGTTAAATTTTGAACATAATTCAAAAGTAATTTAGAATCCAATTCTTTAAACTGCACTCCCATGTAGTAATTTATAGTAACCAACCGGACCCCAGAAAATAAAAGAAGCCCGCGACGAATAACCCGGAGTCCGGATAAAACGACGAACGACTAAAACCACAACTCTGAAGAATGCGGTCAAAACGAAAAATATCCCAAGTCCAGGGCTTGTATCCGTTCGGTTGAAAAAAATGAAAAAATAACTAATAAAAATTAACCAAAAATAACCTTTTCTAAACAAAAAATGTTGCTAAAAATTAGAAAACCGGCGTAATAATGCATCCTTAACCTTGGCAAAAAAGGAAATCTCGACAGACTAATCACAAATCTGCCTAGATTTGACGGCGAGACTTGGTTTTCACGCAACGATAGGATGACGAGATTCGTCTGCCGCGATGCTGCTACGAGATCGTCTGACAGACGAATAGTGTGAACAGGACTTGTAGCTTGTAGCAGTTCTTGAGGTTGAAAAAAATAAAAAAATAACCAAAATTAAAAAAATAACAAAAATAACCGAATTCCAAGTCTAAGAGTTACAAGCCCTGGAAGAGAGTCAGTAGGTACAAACAAAAATGTGGCGGCTAAAACCACAAAGATTCCGACAACCGATATATGTACAGATGCTGATGACTTTAGCCAAGGCCACACTACACAGTATGGCCTTGCTTTAGCGGTTATTAAAGAAGCGCAGTTAATAGCTCACGTAGGTAGATTGTCTTGTAGTTTAACGTTAACTGAAGCGAAACAAAAATCTTATTGTTATCACATATAGAGATATATATAATCACACTAAGATGGTAATATACAATACCACAAGGTATTTTGTTATTTGAGAAATATGTATTCAGTAACATTTAAAAATAAATATTTTATGTTTTATCAGAGAAACATATCAGAGAACTGAAGCGCGACATCACACTTATGTGGAACTCCAAGACGAGCTTTCCCTTCAGTTAGTGTGGAATTCCAGTTTATGGTATATTTTTCCGCGAGAGAATTATTGGACCCAACTTCAATTTATTTACTTTACTTAGGTCTACAGAGAGACATCCCAGCTCGCTGTAACTGCGCTACTTCAAGAACTGATAGTCATCAAAATTTGTACTTCTATCGGTTGACAGAATCGTGGTTTTAGCCGCCACATTTTTGTTTGGATTACCTACTGACTCTTTCCTGGTAGCAGACCCAGGATTTGTCGTTATGCGACCGCATTCTTAAAAGTTGTTTAAAGTTTTGCTCGTTTGTCGTTTTAGCCGGCATTCGATAACTGGGGGCCTATTTTTGAAACGGTTGAGTGTTGAGTAGTGAGTCACTCGTCAAGTCACCTGACAGCTGATGGTAGCATTGTTGAAAACCACCACGTGGGATGTCAACGTTTTAGACGATACATCTGCCAAATTAGAAAGCCAAATGTAAACATTGACCAATATAAGGAATTACCTCATTTTTCGTGTCTTTAACTTAACTATCTTGGTAAATTTATAGGTCAATTTAGTTGCAAGGCATTTTATAAATAGCTCAAAGGCTATCCAAACGATTTAAATAAATTGGTATCATAAAGTAAACATATAGCCTAACTGGAAAGGATTTCATGATTACCATTATTACTTCCTCCAAAATAAAAGAAGAAGAAGAAGCTTGACACACGTTTTTACTCAAGAGCCTATTGCTTGGTGAGTAAAAATGGTTGGATTGGTGAAATACTCAATGTATATGATTTATATATTAAAATTATGAATTTTTAAGAATGAATGCCTATTCACATGATATACACTGATATTGTAAGGCTGAATTCATTAAGTAAGTAAGGAATTTTTTATTTTTATCTGTGAATTCGTTTTATAATTAGAAACAAATAACTTGAGGGACGAGTGACTCACTCAATCGCCAGCTCAACTATTTCAAAAATAGCGCCCCTGAACCTATCAAAACGCAAAACAATCGACCGATAAAATCGGTACAATATCAGCTTAAAAGACGTCAGCCCCTGGACACTTGCGGCCACCGTGTTATTACTTGGAACACTGAACACTGCTCTTATTCGATTAGCGAAGCCACCATGAACACAGATCGATTCAAGGTCGGCGTTAATAACGCGGTAGCAACTGATGAAACCGGTTTCGAATTCGATGTAAATCGGATGACTGAGTCGACCGGACCCGGGGCGACTTGTGTAAAGGTTGCGAACTCGAGCGGATTGTTTACGTCGCGTCGTTGTGATTTGAGATTCGAGCGAGTAAAGAAGAAGGGCTAAATTTTAGAATCCGTCTCCACCGTTAAAATCGATATTTTCTGTTTTGATATAATTTATTGAATACTTTAAAAACATATTTTAGCGAATTTCCCCTATAGGGAAGAAGCTATTACTGTAGGTCTCATGGTAAGACCTAAGCCCAGGACCACTATAACTTTTAATTTTAGGGCCTCCAGAAGCCAAAAAAATCATTCGTTCAAATATATATATGTGTGTGTATGTGAGCTCGATAACGCTCGCAAAAAAGGTCCGATTGGAATGAAATTTGGCACAGACGTGTAAAGTAGTAATTATTCGGACGAGTTCGTGAACGAGCCCGATCGGACCACCAAAACGGGAGATAAAGGGGGATAAAACCCCCAAAATGGGGTTTTCGAGTTTTTTACATAGAAAAATAAAATTTACCGAGTTTTTTGGGCACCATTGAATTCAGCTCAAAAAGCAAATAATTTAGTATTTTGAATCACTGCTCTATGTCCATTGGTTACCGAGATATTGAAAGTGGTAAACACAGTACGTTGTCCCAATATTAACCTTATGGGAAATACGTAAAATTCTATATCTCGGTTATTTCTCAACATATCTTGATAAAACTTGGTAAATAGATTCTTCTAGATGAGATCTACTAAATATTGAATTAAAAGCACCGAGTTTCAATATACCTGTAGCAGCAAACCTGCATACTCATTCCCCATATTATTGTTATGAAGTTTACCAAAACATGTCAATTCTTGCTATAATGGATTGAAATATGTTGTTTTGCATTTGAAATTCGCTGAGTATGCAGGGCTGCTGCAACGGGGGTATTTTATTCTTGATATTAATGTATAACTTATTGCAAAAAAACAATTTAGGAGACTATTTTGAAAATATCGATTCCAGTAATTATTCTATTACCATTAGAGAACCAAACAACCCTTATAATAAATCCGAGGAATGGGGAAAAATTTGGTTGACTAACTGATTTGTTTTCATATTAGAAATTGCGATGAATCTAGGAGTGAAAAGTGACAGTAGTGACAGATATATTAGTAGTGTAATCAACGTGGATGAAACATAAAAAAAATCACTGAGAACGTTATATGGTTCAAACATTCCAAAATTTAACTGGAAGCTAACTTAGATGTCCATGGAGCCATAAGTATACTCAATTGGGCCAAATACTTTTAGTAAAGCACGAAGTTGACAACGACTGACAATGAATCAAATGCAAGGTGGCGAACGATGTGAGATTAGATTTAGGTCGTTTAGTCAAAAGTTTAGATGGGGTATGATATGTTCATAACGTTAGAATATACCCTAATAAGTTTTATTCATATTATGTGACTGTTAGGTTAATCACGTTAGTTTAAATTATAGTCGAGTTATGAACTACTCATTAGCGATGTCTCTATTACGATATCGAAACATTATCGTGATTACATAATCCAAAAAACATAGTTTTTTAACATAGATTTGAACGATGGAGGCGGATTCTAAAGATTCGCCAGGATGTTGTGCTAGGAAAACTGTGCTGCGCCAGTTTCCTAAAGGATGCTGTGCTATCGTTCAGTTCTGCCTGTAATCAGACAAGTCTCAAGGTGGCTGTGCAGGTCAGAACTATTGAATTGGAAGACTTTTGGAGAACTATTGGAAACTATTGAATTCAGAATAATTCCGAAAAAATATGTTTTTGTACAGGCATAATTCCGCAATGCACTGTTCCGAAAGTCATTACTCAGAATGGCACTAAGGTGTTATGACTTTCGGAGCAGTGCCATTCGGAGTTGTCACTGTCCGAATTGTACTTTCCTGTTTTTTAACAGTTCGAAACAAATATTTATCGCATTTTTTGTTTATTTGTATGTTGGAAAATCGACACAAATAGAAGCACCACTTTTAAACATGAAACATTTTAATAGCATAGAGGCTGTTGCTTAAATTATTGCTTAAGACTGTTTAAGGTTTACAATAAACATATTTAACAATTCGATTTAATATCTTTCTTTGTGCGAAACATCTGAGGACAATAATGTCGGAGAAGTGCCTTTCGGAGCAGAGTCATCCGGAGTAATGACTTTCTGAACCGTGCGTTTCGGAGTTATGACTGTCGCAGTGCCGACATTATAAAGCCTCGCAAGACAAACATTCGCTTCAAAACGTTTAGGATGATTTCAATCCACCGTACAGTATTAAGATAGAACTTCGAAATACACTGCTCCGACAGGCATAACTCCGAAAAGCACCGTTCCGAAAAGTGTCGGAGCAGTGCCTTTCGGAGTCAAGACTTTCGGAGCAATGCCTGCGCCCGATTTAACACTAAGCAAGCATGTGTTGCGTTTCTGCATGCCACTAGACTAATTTGTATAGTCAAGTTATTAACTACAGTAAAGGATGTTTTCTAATAAAGGGTGGCCGTTATTTTAAAAGCTATAAACATCCACTGCTAAAAAATTACACAAAACATAACACTCGCTAATAAATATAGTTCTGGAGAGTAACATAAGTAGAAATGCTCCACTGCTAAGAGACTGTTATGATGAAACTCATGATTGTATTAAACAACAGATAAAATCTGTGATAAACTGTAAAACATTTATTGATGCTCTTAATGCCCATCAACACTGCTACATATATTGAAATATCGGATTGACTTCGGGAGCTCTGCGGAGCTTTATAGCCATCACATTTTGTGAAAGTTTGATTTCGATTGTAGTGTAGCCTTGCTTGGATTTAAATTGCATAAGAGCTTTCAAAACAAACTACCACAGTGTAGATTTGCTTCTACCTATGAAAACACGGTCTTATGATTGATCGCTTAATATATTTAACACTATAAATCAAATACAGCCAAATCGTTCACCCGCCAACACGGTCCGGCTGGAGCCGGAGCAATTAGTAATTCACTTAGACAACTTTATTATAGCTACTAGTAGATATACCCGCGGCTTCGCTCGCTGAAAGGATAACAAATGTTTGGTTCAATTATCTGTTTTTTGTAACGTGCATTTTCCACAAATTTCCTAATAGACTAATGATTTCAATGATTTATCCTAACTATGTTTTTAAGCGCTTCGTTAGGTAGAAATAGTATATTTGTTTGAAATATGCCTATAAATCGCTCTTCAGCGTTATCAGCATGCAAACCCTCCTAAAAATTGAAATTCAGAAAATCCCCGATTCTATAAAAATAACTGTATGATATGTTCCAGCAGAGTTTTAAGATTCTAGTTAAATTACTTCGGATAATCCGTAAATCGTGAGTATGTGGAAACTGATATAAGAAAACCGTAATAATTTTGTACAGTTTTTTCTTTTAGTAAATGGAATTTATATTTTTTGCCTCTTTAAAATATTCTGGAGACCTTCTATTGATATTTTGAATTCATAGATCTCAAAAACTGAAAAGGCTGCCATTTTGAATTTTTAATTTACCTTATTTTAGCCTTTCCAGGGAAAACATTTTAAAATCCTTCATTAATATGCATCTGGAGCCTATAAAGAATATTTGAGCCAAGATTCATCGCCCAAAGCCCTACATTAATTTTGGAAGATAAGTTTTAAAAACTAAAAATGGCCGCCATCTTGAATTTTATAACATACCCTATTTTAGCCTGTTGTGAAAATATATTTTAAAATCCGTTCTTAGTACGCATCTAGAGCCTATAATGATTCATTGTGTCAAGTTTCATTGCTCAAAGCCTTATAGTTTTTGAGAAACTGTGATCAGTGAGTCAGTGAGTCAGTCAGTCAGACAATCAGTCAGTCAGTCAACCGTTTTGGCTTTTATATATATAGATAAAAACCGTAACTAAGTTTTTATAGCTATAAACAGGGCGGCCAAGAGGCCATGTCAGCCAAGTCTGAAACTTGGGGCCCGGGCTCCGAAGGGGCCCGGGGTGAGCGGATTTTTTAAGGTTGAGGAAATATTGGTATCGACTTCTTGGAAATAAAATTAGGCCTACATGTTAAAAAATAAAATGTCTAGCTTTATCGCCAAAGTAATTGTATTATCAAATTACATTGATAATATAGATCAAATTACGTTGTATTATAGAGATCACTGCCAGCGAGTAGTGAGAGTTACTTATACCTCCCCCTCCATCCATATGTATCAAAATATATTGACAATTGTAATAAAATACGTTACGATGAAATTATCCACGATGGTAAACAACAAGAGTACAACATAATATGTTCCAACTACGGCGGGAAAAAAAATTGTGCGCATTGTTGTGAAAAAAAAGGAAGAGCAACTTTGTGAGCCCCCCCAATTGTTCAGCCTCAATTGGTTCGGATTTTTGGAGTTCCTATGATGTTCCACCTCTAGACTGCCTAAAACGCTAGTTTCGAGACCTAATTTTCAAAAATTTTCCCCCAGACCTCCCTTTCGCTGGTGAGTATCCCATGCCCCCTGACCCCCCGGAGGGCCCGTGCGGTGTGCAGACTTGGGGCCCGACTTGGCTGTCGGCGGCCCTGGCTATAAAAACTTGTATACTGCGTTTACAAACGAACGCTTTCAAGGAGACTACGCACAATGCTGAGCTAAACATGAGTAAATAGCCGTAAAACAAGTTTTAAGGTTATTGGTCGCGTTATCGACGCTTAATGCTGTTTGGGCGATATATTTCAGTTGATTTATCGACTACATTCTGGTCCATTAACGAATCGAACGTCTTGGAGTTTATAGAAGCATTAACGTACATCTGGTAAACAGTTCATTTTGTAATACTGTAAGTATACAACACATATCCCTAAGTAATGAACAAGATTTTGATCTCTTTACAAATTTTGAGGAGCCAATTTTTATAACTTAAGAAAATGAGCATCAAGAGTAAGAGTGGAAAAGTAACGGAAATATAAAAGTATTCAGAAAATATCTATCATATTATAAGGAATTTAACTCGTTCGATCCAATACGCGATTTAAATTGCCGATTTAAATTTTTATGTTTGTAAATAATAAAATAGGCTGAGATCTTTTTTAATACACTGTTTCATTATTAAATAGTCAGATTGTAACAAATAACTTTAAGTGTATTTATCTAGAATATAAATGGTCCTTATACTGTTAAACATTAACGTTTAGTAAGGTCAATTTTTGTATGATTTCTTGTTAAATAAATAAATGAATGAATGAATACAAAAAATAGCCGATTACATACAAAATAATCTATAACCTGATATAGCCGTGCGATTGTAATACTAATGTAATTAATTTGACGCGGCAGATTAGCAGCTTGCAAAGGGTTACATTGTATAGGAAATTGGCAATGTCTTCCAATATATACCTATTACATAATCTTCCATATTAACTCCATAATAAACACAAAGTCTTAAATTAGACCAGCCAGAATGTACATCATTTGTATATATCTTTTCAAAAAACTGTTTCAAATGCTATTACATTTACCACACGTTTCTTTATCAGTTTAAAAGTTGTAAAACATCCAGTTACATTTTCAAGTGCGCTTTTCTTTCTTTTCCAGAGAAATATACAAGACCAAACGTGTTACAAACTACAAACACAGAACTATCCACAAGGTTTAATTAATTCGACTTACAAAACCACCTGTCATTTTAAAAAGGATCAAAGGCGGTTTCCGCGACAGTGGCTTTAGAGCTAATTACGACTTATCCACGTGTAATGTGTTTGCGAAACCGTTCAGAAATATCGTCTGTCAACAACACATCTCTCATGTACGTACGCATCAAACAAACATGCGCTGTTCTGAAACTTCTTATTAAGCCTTAATCCGTAGGTTTTGTGAGCATTCGCACGATTGCACTTTACTCAGTGACTTTTCACAACGTTTAAGTAATGTCAGTTCCGGCCACAGCATTAGGCGGGTGGCGAAAAATTTAAACTCCAGCTGAGTACATAACGTCATGTTAGAGACACCTCCGCTCCTCTACAGATTTTAAGTAGTTAACATAGTTTAAGTTAAGTAGTTAACATATTTCCATCATATGGAAGCAAATTCACTTGGGTATGTATAATTTTCCGAGATCAATTAAGGAGATCATCGAGAGCTACTTAACAAGAAAAAATGCAAAAAGAAACCAAGACGAAAGGAACGACTTAATATAACTTGTATACGTTAAAAATTACTGAGGTTAAGTTCTATGGATGAAATATCAACATATAAATAGAAAACAAAAGTAGTGATCAGCTATTTCACATATTTCACATATTTTGGTGAACAAAAAAAAAGAGCATAACTATCTATAACGTCAGATGGGTGAATGATGACCAAATAACATTTTTTAAACGCCAGCAGCGCACTCACTCTCCCGCCTAATGCTGTGGCCGGAACTTTCAACACACCAGCGCCGATTCAAAAATGTTAAAAGGAAGGTTCCGCAGTTATTACGAGTCCATTATCTTCAAACCACATTTACATTCGTGTGGGTAGCAGGAGCGGTACAGAAATAGATATCGTCTGTGTTTAACTTGTGAATACAGCCTACTCATACTGCGGAACAACAAACAGCTGATTGTAAACAGCTGACGGGGAAGTGAAGTGACCGCCAAAAACTGACGACTCCCGCCAAAAGCCTCGCCTGCCAACAAACCACTGGTCACATTGCCAACATGACTCACCCGACGATCTTGAACTTTTTTCCAGAAAAGTTAGAAACGTTTTTAAGTATTTCATGAATTAACTTAGGCGCTTTTTTAAGTTAAACGATCGTCCCCAAGCTAATTTACTTTTAAAATAATTTATACACACTAAAGCGTAATAAGTTATAAGTAGGCTACTCGATTGAGGCACACGCTGATATAACAATATTAAATAAATCAAAAGTGAACAGACTAAAATAATTGGACCTCTTTTTTTATTACAGGTTGAACAAAATTTCCCTCGCACTAATAATAGGCCTTCTAAACCCTCAGCAACGCCTGCCGAATGCAGCTGTTTAATTTCATGTAAAACAGCTGTTAATTACTATCCATGCAATAGTAGTTTTCATTACTAGGAGCGAAAGTGGCTCTTTTTGGTACGAGATCGTAATTTACAGGCGAGGCGCAGCCGAGCTTGGAAATGCGATCGAGTACCAAGGAGACACTTTTGCTCCGTGTGATAAACAACTATTTTCATCATTATGTATAAATAACCATTTAATCGTTAAAAAAATAGACTACATAATTTTGAGGTTATCCAAAATAGTCATCGTCATTTCCATATCTGTTAGCTGTTTACAAACACAAGTTAAGAAATCGTTCAACCTTTCAAACGTAACATAAACAAATTTTGACATTAGAGTACGGCAAAATTTACCATATGTTTTTTCAGTACTGCTATTCGAAGTGATCCAAAAACGATAATTTTTCGTACGATTTAGATAACTAAAAACGGCTGTTTTCGGGACAGTATGATGAAACTAATGTTATTAAACATGTGTTCCGTATTGATTACACAGTTGATGCAGCACAGGTGATAAAGAGAAAGTACAATTTCACTTGTTACAGAGCTGCTTACTGTAATTTCGTTGACAGTGAACAATAATCCACAAAATAAAATTTGTGCAACTTAAAAGTAAAAAGCATTGAGATTTTAAGAAAGTTTGTTTTGTTTCCGTTAAAACATGTTTTACTGATTCAAAGCCACGAGGTGGGTCATGTCTGAATCGAACGGACTTTTTCAATATTTTCCATTCACCAATTTACTAATATTTTCAAGCTCAAATAATAGTTATTTGTGCATCTAGGGACTAAAGTGAAACCTTTTCTTCCTGAGGGAAACTGTTGTCGCCCGATGGCGGAGCCGAGGGCGACAATTTCCCGAGGGAGAAAAAGTACTTTAGTCCTGTGATGCACACAAAATTTTTCCTCCACCTACACCATTAACAATAACTAGGTATAACACTGTAACTTTACCTTCAGATGATCCTTTGCTTCAACAAACTGCATTACAATCACATAGCCTATATAAATAAGTAATGCAAGGTATTTAAGCTTTAATTTTAACCATTTTATTTACTCTCTTCCTTAAAAATACTCTACGCCTAACTTAATTGTTCACAAATATGCAGGAATATAGCCTAAACTACAGCAAACTCAAAATGGATACGCTGTCCTGTAAACAACGGAAATGGACGCTCGGATGCTGTGACACTCTCTTCAACATAGAGAAACAAATTAAAATCGACAGTGTTGCCATATTTTCTCACTGTCCACCGCGGCGTTGCCGGATTTCTTCCCATGTATTTCTTTTCTTATGAGATTACTTTTAGTCCCATGGGACTAAAAGTAAGTAAGTAAATCCCACTGAGTATAAACTAGTACTTTAGTATTCTATTCCAGGGACTAAAAAACGACTATAGATAGTAGGCGGAGGAAAAGTGAAAATCATGTAAATCACGTAAGACGTAAGATATTGAAACTATAGGGACTTCTATTTAAAACTTCACAAATCAATACTGAACTGCATACAGAGATGTGGTTTTTAACCAATCCTTAACCTTGAAACAGCACATGGCCGGGGCCCAGGATAAGGATGACACAGCGCGGCGACGTGCCTGGACTTTAAACCTTCTATTAGTCAGCTGGTGCCAAGCAGTATCAGCTGGCGAAATGCATAGAGGAAGGAAATTATTAACATTGACGTTACCCACCGTGCATAGAGTAAGAAACTGCCTTTTAACGAAATATGTCAAAATCATTTGTGGGTTTAATTTGTTTGATACGACATAAACAGATGATAAGGCCAAATGGGCGATATCGAATGACTAAATTTCGCCCCCTGAAAGACCATACGTGGGACAAAACTGGACGTTAAATATTCATCTTTCTAACGGGAAAACTATTTTAAAAACTGAAATGATCTACCAAAAATAACCATAACCATTAATTATGTTGAATTAATCTCTCGCTTTCAAACAAATAAACCGCCTATTATAAAGGGAGGACAAAGTACAAAGGGTGAGACTGCAACCACAAGGTCTTCGACGAAATATGCAATATGGAGCTCCTTGTCCTCTACCCTTTCTACAACCAAAGTTCAAAGGGAATCCATAATTTGAATAAGTTGTTTAACCGACCTCAACGCCGCGGCCGGCGGTGTGAAGATTAAACTTTATAATTATTTCCACGAAAGGTTGAAACCGTTACCACTACAAGGGGGGTGCACCAGAGAATGACCACCCCCCAGTGAATGATCGTTTTGCTTAAAAAAGCCCATGTATCAAGCGTATCATTAAGGCTAGCTAAATATAAATAAGCACAAACCCAGCTTTGGAATATGTTTCAACAGTAAGCTTTTTTATTTGTTAATTTTTCTGAGTCGAAAATACTTTTTAAACTTATTTAATTTGATTGTCCAACCACCTTTGATTTTGACGTTTCCTGGTATAGAGACCAGCCTGCTAGGCTTAGCTGGATTTGAATTCATATCAGTATGCGATGAATATTAAAAAAAAATGTGTTACTAAATAATAGTTAACGTACTATGCTACACTTTGAATTCTGTTTAATTGATCTACATATTATATTTCATTATTACTGAGGGCGGTCAGAAATTGAATCGTAACCAGGGCTAAAACCAGTGAATGACCGGGGGAAACCTTCGCAGTCATTCGCAGGAACAAGACCGGTCATTTCCTAGCTAGGATCTATAATCTCAGCTGACTTATACTTATTCATTGTTGCCAGCTGATTTTTAAAATTTGTTGACAGTTATTCAGCCGTCATCCACTGGAACAAGGTCGGTCGTTCACTGGTGCAGTCCTGGTCATTTATTGGAGCAAAGACATGTTAGTTGTCTATTAATTAAAATTACAATCAGTATTCTCATTAACTAACCAATTCAACTTCCTATATTTCTTAATCCTTAAAGGATAAATAACCTTTGTATGGTAAAATGCAAATCTGTGGTATAAAATAAGAGAATAATGTCAAATTAACATGAGACGTCCGTCCTTAACCGGACATTCACTGGTGCACTACCCTATCAGTGTGAGGGAGCGGGGTGGAGGGGGTAGAGGTAATGGTGGGAGGGGGTGAAGGGGGATATTTCAGTCCCATTACAACGGGACCGTCGTTTTATCGGCTTTCGATGAATAATGAAAAGGTGCGACTCTCTTCTCTCATTGGTCGACACGGAATGGACGTTACGGCTGTTGAATTTACGCGAAAAACACAGGACTTTTATAAGGTAGTCGAAATTAATCTTGTGACTCTTTGTAAATTCCATGTTTTCCACTTTATTCTCACGTACAGGAAATAACATTTGTACAATGTACAAACAAACTGAAGTTGAAAATTACATGAGTCTGTTTATTTACTTAAGTTTTTTTTTTTAATCCTGCGTCGATTTTTGTTTTTCTCTTTCTGTTCTATGTTCTGTGTGACTGAAAAATACATTATCCCTTGATGAGAAAGATGTTCATGCTTTAAAACATTACAATTTTGCTACATTTTGTTTAACAGTTTGAGTTATTTGAAAAGTACAGTATAATAAAGATAATATTAAAAGGCCAATAACAAAAAAACGAAATTTAATTTAATAATTATTAAATGAACTCATATGTATGTAAAAATGGTGGAACAAACCTTTTGGGAGAAGGTTTTTAAATGGAATTCTTTAACAAATTAACTTTTCAAGTTATACATCTCCAAAAATAATAAAAGAATAACAAAGGATTAATCTTATCTTATATTGCAATTGAGAAAGCAAATAGCTCATCATGTAGGGCCTACACCAAGGGCGTTGAAAAGAAAGCTTCGATGAATTCCTAGGGGAATTCTCTAAAAGCAGTGAAGCGCGCGTCGGAATTCCAATCGCAGCGTTTCCAATCCACTCCTAGCTGCAACTGAGGAAATTCCAGGCTCTTTGATTTTTCCGATAGGCGTCTTACAATAGACGGTGTAGGGTAAATAACTAAGAGAGACCGGTAGTGAGATATACGGAGTTGGAATTCGGCAAGGTTATCCTGAAATATGGTATTAGTATTTAATGGTTATCACTGTAGTTGCGTATTATAAATTAGCGGCTTAAGCCTCTGCTTTTGTTCAAAGTAATCTTTATGTTATAGATAGCTTATTTTAAAGGTCGAAAATTACAAAGGAGCCTTGCTGATTTGTCTCTAAATGTTATTTCTAATAGGCTTCTCTAAGACCTAGACACCTGAAATTTTGTATGAAGCTTCCTATTAGGTCTTAGGTAATCACTATAAAACGATTTCACAAAATTCCGAAGTGCTCAGGAATGCAAGTTGCAGACGCAACTGTCTTTTCAAAGTAAATTAAGATGTGAAGTTATAGGAAAACCCCATGGGTAGTTTTATACGGAGCTTGACTATTCGGCGAATTTTGTTGGGATTTGGCATGATTATCTGAAATATTGTATCTGTAGGATTAAGACTGCTGTATTTTTATCTACATCAGCTATACAGTATCTGCTTTTGTACAAAGTTATTTTTATTCTCAATACAGTTTACTTAATATGGGAAGTAATTAATTAATTATTATTTGATCCAAGGACGAGAAGTATATTTTTCTTTTAGCTTGAAAAGATGGCAATTTTTTAGTTAAGTAAATCAATCATAAAATGTCAAATAAAATTATATTGTCACAGTTTAAAATATGACTTAAAACATATTTGTTTTCATAAATGAAACGGTTATTTACGGGTCGTTGTCACAAAATGGGATAATTTATGTATCAAGAAAATAACAAAAATAAAAATTTTAATAAAAGCAAATAAATGTGTACACTTCTTTTTATACCTTATTTCTCAATATATATTCCCTTATTTTGCTGCCGACAATGATAATTTCATAGTTTTTATAGGTTACAGAAGCATATTTACAGCCCGGTCACTCGTCCCAGCGACGATATCTGACGTTTTCTGCTATGTCAAAGTTGGAATAAATCAAATAAACAGTTTAGAGGTATGAGTATAGGTTATAAATGATGCCTACTATGCTATTCCATCATCTGTTTAATCTAACATATGGTTGAAATATCTTTTGTTTTTTACACAAAACGTCTGTCCCCAAACACCACTGAGTAAGAGAATGTCAAACTGAGAAAGCCTGTCAAATCGACCAAAAAAGTAGTTCGTGCGGAATCAGCGTACAGACTCATGAGTAGTAATATGTGCAACATTGGGAAGCTACTTGTTATTCAGCAAAACCAACAATTTTGGATTTCATTAAAACTAAGTGTAAGAAACACCAGTACCTTTTTATTATGTTACAGTTCGGTCACTCATATTATTCCTAAGTATTTAAAAAAAAATGTAAAAACAAAGTTGGATGAGCTGTCAAAATGTGCACCAAACATAACCTCAAAATGACGTGTAGTCCCACTGACTACGCCAGGACCTATTTCAATGAATGTATCAAAATTACAGTCCACTCACGAACAGTCCGGTAACGTGAGTGGAGCTGTTTTCACACTTTTTTCTTTCCTTTTACCAATATAATAAACATTTAACCTTCAAATAGGATATTATTTGTTTAAATAATGGTGTTCCCAAGTTATCATTAAATTAGTTTTTTTATAGAACAACATTTACTTGATTTTTACATCAAAATAAAATGTGACCGGACTGTTCGCTATTGCTGTATTTGGTAACATGTAAAATGGAAAATAAATACTAAATGAAGGTTTTAAGCTCTGCTGCATATAAATTTGATATTCTGATGAGTTTTAGTTCTTATAATATATGCCAAAATTTACAAAGTTTTGAAATATTGATTTAATAAAAAAAAATTTATCCATATTATCCCATTTCGTGACAATGACCCTTCCATTTGGAGACAGACCATACATTTAAGCGTCAGTGATTCGGCCAGATTAGGATATGAATGTATGGTTTGGTATTTTCACCTCACTAAAGCTAGTAAATCCATATAATTGAAATATACTACTTCGTAAAAATTTAAGGTGCTGCTATACATACACGTCACGTCACGTCGCGTCCATTTTCGATGAGAATGAAACCTGTGTAATCAAATGGAACCGGCTATACGTACACGTCACGTCACGTCACGTAACATCACGGCACGGCCCGACTCGAATGCTCAGAAGAGTAAACACGGCCGAATCGGCCGAATTGGGACGCGACGTGTATAGCTGAGACCGACGTGCACTCGGCCATTCGGTTCTTAGAAACTAGAAAATGCGAATCGATGCGAATCGGTGCGAATCGATGCGAATATAGCACCCCTCCGGAATCGCCGAATTGACCGTAAGAGGACGCGACGCGACGTGACGTGTACGTATAGCAGCGCCTTAGCGTTAAAAATGAACGTTCAAAAAAATGTCACTCCCCTTTGCCATTTCTTGCTAGCACTCATGCACACGGGAAAACGGTTAAAAAACGACCGCCTTTAACTACCGGCCTATCGCGTTCCTACCTCTTTTTCCAAACGGCAACCACAATTTAAACACAATCGCCCCGCGTAATTAAACCAGTTTCCTGCCATGTTCTTCTTCTCCTCCGTCCGGCCTTCCGGCAAGGCCGGAGTGTTTATTAGATGTCGTGTGTGGGAAACTGTTGACCCGCCTGTAAACGTTTGTTCCTCCCAGGTCGGAGATTGTGATCGCCACTTCCTCTTTATGTCGGACGAGTAGTGGTACTGGGAATTACAACACGAGATGTAAAAACGCAAAACGGTTATTTTCTTTTAGCGAATTTCCCCTATAGGGAAGAAACTGTTACCGTAGTACTCATGGCCTAATACCATGATAACTTTTCGTTTTGGGGCTCCGAGAAGCAAAAAAAAAGCTATTCGTTCATTTCCATGTGTGTCTTTAAGCACGATATAACTGGCGTAAAAATGGTCCGATCATAATGAAATTTGGCATGGACGTGTAGAGTAGTAATTGTTCGGACGAGTTCGTAAACCAGCCCAATCGCACTACCAGAGGGGGGGTAAAGGGGAGGTAAACCCCTCCAAAAATGTTTTTTTAGTTTTTTACATAGAAAAATAAAATTCATCCAATTTTTGTTTGCACTATTGAATTCAGCTCAAAAACCCAAACAATTTAGTATTTTGAATTACTGCTCTATGTCCATTGGTTACCGAGATATTGAAAGTGGTAAACACAGTACGTTGTCTCAATGTTAACCTTATGGGAAATAAGTAAAATTCTATATTTCCCTTATTTCTCAACATATCTTGATAAACCTTGGTAAATGGCTTCTTCTAGTTCAGATCTACTAAATATTTAATTAAAACCAACCATTTAAACACACCTGTATCAGCAAACCTGCATACTCATTCCCCATGTTATTCTTATGGAGCTTACAAAAACATGTCTAATCTCGCTATGTTGGATTAAAATATGTTGTTTTGCATTTGAAATTCGCTGAGTATGCAGGTCTGCTGCAACGGGGGTATTTTATGGTTCTTCTCCTTATTTGTTTGAAAGTTTAAGATGGCACGATGCTCCATGAACGATCAAACACAAAACAACCATATTAATTTGCTAGTTTCAGCCACCCAGTAGGCTACTGGTTAAAACCAATAGTTAACAAAACGTGTTTAATCCGACAAAAATTCATATACAGAGAGACTTCTATCGGGAAGAAATCGCCCAACTAAATGGAATTCATATACGACTCGACAGCTAAAAGAGGTTTTCGCAGCATTTTAGGTATGGGAAGCTGGCAGCGCCCATATTGAAAAAAAAATTGAAAACAACCTAAATCGATTGTTTATTGTTTGTTTAGGTTTGTTTAGCTATTTGCGACGTTTGTTTGGCCTTAGTTGTTTAAAAAAACGGAAAAAAAGTGGGCGCTGCTAGCTTCACACCAGCAGCGCCCATTCGTTGGTTTGAACGAAAAACCAATGGAATCGTTTGTTTATCGTTTGTTTATTGAAAAAAACATATAAACAACCTAAATCGTTTGTTTATCGTTTGTTTAGGTTTGTTTAGCTATTTTCGGCGTTTGTTTGGCCTTAGTTGCTGTTTAAAACGAAAAATAAAGTTAGCGCTATTAGTGGGCGCTGCTAGCTTCACACCAGCAGCGCCCACTATTGATTTTGGGCTGAATACAATTGAAATCGTTTGTTTATCGTTTGTTTAGGTTTGTTTAGCTATTTCCGACGTTTGTTTGGCCACAGTTGCCTTAGAATTTGAAAAATAAGGTGGGCGCTACTAGCTTTCACCAGTGAAGCTGGCAGCGCCCATTTTGAAAAAAAATTATACACCACCTAAATCGTTTGTTTATTGTTTGTTTATGTTTGTTTGGCTATGTTCGACGTTTGTTTGGCCTTAATTGCTTTTAAAAACGTAAAATTAACTGGATCAGAAATATGACACATACTTTCAAACTATTTAGACCAACCACGCTGCTCTGCAGCTTTAAATTTCTTTAAAGTAATATGTAAATAATTAATTATGTTACATACAGCGCTGCCAGCTTCACTGTGAAGCTAGCAGCGCCCACCTTAGTTTTCAAATTCTAAAGCAACTATGGCCAAACAAACGTCGGAAATAGCTAAACAAACCTAAACAAACGATAAACAAACGATTCCATTGGTTTTTAGTTCAAACCAACGAATGGGCGCTGCTGGTGTGAAGCTAGCAGCGCCCACTAATAGCGCTAACTTTATTTGTCGTTTCAAACAGAAACTAAGGCCAAACAAACGCCGAAAATAGCTTAACAAACCTAAACAAACGATAAACAAACGATTCCATTGGTTTTTAGCTGAAAATGACGAATGGGCGCTGCTGGTGTGAAGCTAGCAGTGCCCACTTTATTTTCCGTTTTTTAAAACAACTAAGGCCAAACAAACGTCGCAAATAGCTAAACAAACCTAAACAAACGATAAACAATCGATTTAGGTTGTTTTCAATTTTTTTTTTTCAATATGGGCGCTGCCAGCTTCCCATACCTCAGCATTTTTATAGACACATCTTAACCAAGAGATCAACGATTTCTCCGAGATATTCCCAGCCTGGGTAATTTCACATTACACGTCCATTCCGCTTCAGCGCGGGTACAGTGTGACATGTGACAGTGAGCGCAGGCCGACATTTCCAAGGCGCAGGCCTACGTCACAGTTACGCAACAAAACTGCGGAACCGCTTCAACTTCAACTCGGGTGGTCCCCAGTGCGAAAGGTCATCCGATCTCGGGCGAACGTCTCTTGGACTGCCGAATATCCACATTCGGCAACATACTCGAATACCCCCCGTTGCAGCATACCTGCATACTCAGCGAATTTCAAATGCAAAACAACATATTTCAATACAACACACAGCGAGATTTGACATGTTTTTGTAAGCTCCATAAGAATAACAGAATGAGTATGCAGGTTTGCTGCTACGGGTATATCAAAACTGTGTGGTTTTAATCCGATATTTAGTAGATCTGAACTAGAAGAAGCCATTTACCAAATTTTATCAAGATATATTGAGAAATAAGGGAGATATAGAATTTTACTTATTTCCCATAAGGTTAACATTGGGACAACGTATTGTGTTTACCACTTCCAATATCTTGGTAACCAATGGACATAGAGCAGTGATTCAAGATACTAAATTGTTTGCTTTTTGAGCTGAATTCAGTGGTGCTAACAAAAATTGGATTATTTTTATTTTTATTTGTAAAAACTCAAAAAACCCGTTTTTGGGGGGCCCCCTTCCGGTAGTCCGATTGGGCTGGTTTACGAACTCGTCCGAATAATTACCACTTTACACGTCCGTGCCAAATTTTACTAAGATCGGGTCATTTTTACGCGAGTTATCGCGCTTAAAATGAACGAATAGTGTTTTTTTGCTTCTGGAGGCCCCAAAACGAAAAGTTATCATGGTCTCGGGCTTAGTCTTACCATGAAACCTACGGTAATAGCTTCTTCCCTATAGAGGAAATTCGCTAAAACGTATTCGCTGGACACTATGCAATCTATGGATTCTGCCTCCTTAAATCGGTCGGTCAATGTTACTTCGATTAGATCGAAATAATCAGATTCAGGGACAAATTTGAAATTCGACTCGCGATGATGAAACGATCGAACGACTGAAGGTATCAATAAGTAATCGAAATTATACTTATATGTACAGCTGACATTTCGCTATATTGTATTTCGTGACAAAGTATCGTTTTTCTCGCAAGGCGTAGCTCCGGACGTGGAAAACGCTATATAGAGCTCCGCTATAGCGTAGCTCCGCGCGGAAATTGGGCTTTGACAAATTGGAAATGGAGAAATAACTAGTAGTAAGCGATACTTTACATTACGATGCAAATAACTACAACAAGCTTTTAAAAATAATCTATAACTTACCAAAAAAACAATAATTTTCTATAGTTTTGAAACATAAGTTTATGCTTAATTGATTATAGGTAGTAAATAAAATCGTCTTGAGTATAACATAACTCCACTATTTAGTTACACAAGTCCAAAAAATAATTTATGATTACATCTTTCAAAACATTTTTTCCTGTATAAGCCTGTGCATTTCTTCCTGTTATTTACCTTTACCATAGTTCTCTTAATTTTTCATAACCCATAAATTTAATCCTTGGCAAAACAAATAAAATATTTCGTCAATAAAACCAGTTCCTTCAAAACATCTAACCACTGAACGGTGTTGTATGAGATTTAGGATTTTAGTCGATTATTTCTTTGGGTTAAAATGGAATGAAAATCCAGTAATTCAAACAAATGCAAAGAAAAGCAAAGAAAAGCCGCCTTTGGCAGAGACGATGTTCGTCAAGACAGGAAGCACTTCTGTGACTGCAGTGTAATGACTGTTATTTCGCCGGAAACTGTAATTTTTTTCTCTTTGATGAATTTTTTATTACGCGTGCATTCATGTAACTGTTTCCGGTACGGTTAATTAAAACAGTGATTTTATACTTCCGTTTTAATATTTATGCTTGGACCGAGAAGTAGCGGTTCCCACACAGCTTCTCTGCGCTGATTCAACAACCTTCAAATTTTACGGCTAATGGAACTAGTAAAAGGTAATGAAAAAAGTCATAGGTTTTATTTGAATAAGAGTTTCTATAATTCTGTCGCTCGTTATGGAACAACAATTTTGTATTCAAAAGGACTGGTGCACGTAAGAAAAAAGTTAATTTCAGTATAAGTTCTTATAAACTGTAGAGTATAAGTTTGAACTGCACAATCAGCCGGTTTGAGACAAAGAAAATTTTTTATGTAATTACATTAACAGTGAGTACCTGGTGGACCGAGCCTTGTTCGGTGTTATTTCAATTTCACCAGTTCATCCAGTTACTATAAAATATTTCAGTGTCATAAAATTGATACATAGAAACCTTTTTTATTCCTCCATGAACTATTCATCCCAATAACTGTATTTTCCTTGATGGCTGCAGATTACAAACAGCCGTTATGATTACTTCATTTGTTACACTTTCCTTGTTTATTTTCGTTGCTATCATGGCAACTCATAAGACCAATGTTAAAATTTTACAAATTTAAAATTCGTTTTATTTCGCTATTAGATTTTCTCTGGCCAAGTAATCTGCATAAAAGACGTTTTTGAGTCATAAATTACTTATTGTCAGACTTTGAAGGAAATCCTCGGAGCTGCTTTTGAGATAATTGTGCAAACATAAACCAAGCAAGAGTATAGGATATATACAATAAGGTTTGGCACTGACAATGGATTGAGACAAAAAGATGCTCCTGACTTCGGAACACCGTGTAATTTTAATATAAAATCTAAAATTCTCGAAACAACATTTAAAGTGGTATAAACCGAAGGTGAAGGCTGCTTTAGAATCTCCGCATTTCAAAGGTCAAGTTTTCAAAATTATAAAAACCAGAGTATTTCTGCGAAAGATTCTCACGCCGCGCTCTATCTGTTTTCACTCGCACAAATACATTTTCACGAACGATCACATGCCGCACAGGGGGCGTTAATTCGCAACGGGAGCCGCGGCCACGAATCTATAATTACGTCCTCGGCCGCGGTCGGACGTCAGACTACAGTCAGAGTCCAATAACATGGCCCTAAAACGAAAATTTAACATGGTCTCGGTCTTAAGTCTTACCATGAGACCTACGGTAACAGCTTCTTCCCCATAGGGGAAATTAGCTAAAACTGACACTAACAACGACTTACTTACTGAAGATGGCTTATTATGGACTCACTTTTCCGCATCTTTCATATGGAATAGCACTTTGGGGAGGATGTGCTAACGTTGAGTTCTCAAGACTATTCAAACTCCAAAAAAGGCAGTTCGAATAATCGCAAAATTAAAGACAAGAGAGTCGTGTAAGCCAGCTTTCAAAAATTTGCAGTTGTTGACAGTCCCGTGCCTCTACATTCTAGAAACGTCCGTCTACTGTATGTCCAAATGTCCCCAAACTCGCGGCCGAGACCAACACCAGAGGCCGTGATAACCTTCGAGCCGGACAACACAGAACTGTAGCATACGAACATCTACCGTCACAAGCAGGTGTTCGTTTTGTCAACAAGCTGCCGGATCCAATAAAAAAAGCCCTATTGCCCAAGGCACTGAAGGCTCGTCTAAAGCGGTTTTTACTGTCGAAGGCGTTTTATGATGTCCCTGAGTTCTTGGCGTATGATTGGGAGCCCGGTGATTTGTCGTAGACAATGTGGTTACCGAAGAGACCTTTTTTAATTGGCGAGGGAATGAAAGAGAATGAATGTCAAAATGTATGTTTGAGAGGCTGCATGAATGTAAAATTTTAGGTGCCTATTTTTAGGCATGATGACGCTTGCAATACAATTTTTGTCAATTGTTTTACACAATAAAGAATTATTATTATTATTATTATTATTATTACTTCTAGTGTATCTAAATCAGAATGTCCAACAGTATCCCCTGCTTGTCGTAAGAGCCGACTAAAAGGGGAGGGGGGCGCACTGGTCCTTTTTCGCGTCTCCTTTTCACAATTCCATTCTCCGGTTCATTTCAATAGCCCGGTTGTTTTTTCTAAATCATTCCGGCCTATTTTCCGGGGTGACTCTGCGTTCTTCAGCCTCCATTGCGCTGGAGGTCTAGGACGAGCAGAGGGTACAGCTTAAAAACTGGGTTCTGCACCTCCCAGGCTGCCGGATAGTACAGGGGCCCGGGTCAGCCCAGCCAGCTGACCTGGCTGCCCTATCAGCCGGCGAAAATCCCTTTGGCCGTGGCGGTGCCGGTTGGCGACCGGATAGGGCCCTGCTGCGGTCACGGGGGGGCTCTGCCGAGGCCACTGCTCGTCTGGGACCGCCGGTGTTTTGGAGGCGGTCGAACACGGATATAGTTTCTCTGGTGATGGGTCGGTCTGACTTTCTCATCGGGGTACGTTTGGGGGGTCAACGCCCAGTCTTGGGGGCCAATCCAGACAACATGGCAAGTGCAGACAAAAAAACGATTCAAAAGGTGCACGAATCAAAACGGGGTACCCTAACCCCAAAAAACACCCAGCAGGATTCTCCTCTGAGTGGGCTTGACGACGGGGTGGCAAGCCCCTTCGAAAGAAGATCTCGACTCACGAGATCGCCACCAGTCCGGGTCGCGACACCTGCCTCATCGGTGGCAAGAACATCCGCGGCCATTGAGAGGGCACCCACTGAGGACAACGAGCCGATGAATGCCGACTCGTCTCCCTTTGACGCGGTCATCGCGCTCGCCAGGCAGCAGGAGGAGGAGCACCTTAAAAAGTGCTTCGACACCCTGGCTGTAATGAAGGCTGCGACCGCCCGGCAGAAGAACATTAGCAAGGACGTGCAGGATGGCATTGTCCAATTGGAGGCCAGTCTGCAGCACATTGTCCAGCTGAGGAGGTCGTGGCAGTCTTGTGAGACGGTGGCCGCGTCGACTCAGACGACTCCATCGCTGCGGGTCAAGGCTCAGCCGGCCGGTGGAAAGCGAGCCGCTTCTAGCCCCGCCCAACCGGAGGCAGAGAAAAAGCCGAAGGGAGACGGTCCAGCGGAGAAGTCGGACTCCGAAGCATGGACCGAGGTCGTTAAGAGGAAGGGTAAGAAGAAAGACCCTCTTCCAAATCCTAGAAGCCAGCCTGGCACCCAGGACAAGAAGAAGGCGCCGAGGAAGAAGTCCCGCAAGCAGCGGCCGGACGCTCTTCTCATCAAGCCGTCGGAGGGGAAATCCTACGCCGACGTGCTGGGCGAAATTCGCAGTAAAGCGAAGCCCGATGAGAAGGGCGCCGTCATCAAGGGCATGAGGAAGACCCGAGCCGGCGATCTTTTGGTCGAGCTCGGTGACGCCTCCAAAAGTAAAGCTGCCTTCAGCGAGGACTTGCAGACCATCTTGGGGGCGAACGCGACCGTCCGCGTTCTCGAACCCAAGTCGACGCTGGAGGTGAGGGACCTTGACGAGCTGACGACCGAGGCGGAGGTGACTGCTGCCGTCAAATCCGCCATCGGCGACAACGTCGAGGTGAAAACCTTCCTCTCAAAGGCGAACGCTCGGGGTCAGAAGGTGGCGATCCTCACGCTGGGAGCCAGGGCAGCTGCGAAGCTCCTGGAGAAGGGCCACCTGAAAGTCTGGTACGTGAGCTGTCGGGTGCGCGAGAAGCTCGTGGCCTCCAGATGTTTTAAATGTCTGGGGTTCGGTCACGTAGCTAATCGCTGCCCTGGACCCGATAGAAGCAAGCTCTGTTTCAAGTGCGGCGGCCAGGATCACAGGGCCAGCGCATGCAATGCAGCGTTGTCATGTGTCCTGTGTACAGAAGCCGGCTTGAAGGGCGACCAGGTCAAGCATTCCGCTGGGTCTGGTCGTTGCGGGCAGTACAGGCGGGCCATCCAGGAGCTTCGCCAAACACAAAAGAAATGATCAGTGTTCTGCAACTTAACATGCAGAGGAGCAGGACAGCAAACGACTTGCTGTTCCAATTCGCCACGGAGCAGGGTGCTGACCTACTGCTTCTCAGTGAGCAGTACCAGAACCGACGCTCCGCGCAGTGGTTCTCGGATCCCTCCGGCACTGCGGCGATATGGATCTTGGACCTCGGGAAGGTGCCTGTTCTCGATTCCGGATCGGGCAACGGCTTCGTTTGGGTGAGGAGCAGGGATTTCACCGTCTTCTCCTGTTACCTCACGCCTAACCAACCGATCGCAGACTACCGCCACATGGTCGATTCCATCGAGGATAAGATCATGAACACCTCTGGCGGGGTCATAGTCGGTGGCGATTTTAACGCCAAAGCCGTGGAATGGGGTTCCCCGCGGACCGACACTCGAGGTCGTTACGTCCTCGAGTCGGCTGCCAGGTCGGGCCTCTGTATCCTCAACACGGGCGGCATTTCCACCTTTCGCCGTCCGGGGTGCAGAGAGACGATCCCTGACATATCCCTTGCCTCTGAAGGGATTGTCCAGCGGATCTCCGACTGGCGTGTCTGCGAGGAGTATTCCTCTAGCGACCATCAGGGGATCCTCTTCAAGGTCCTTCCCGAGGGTGCGCGCTTGCGCGCTGAATCTGCTCCTCTGGCTCGACGCTGGAACACCAGTCGTCTGAGCAAAGACACTTTTAAAGAAGTAATCAAAGACCAGAGCATTGTGAATTTCACAGGTGCCGAAGATCTGGCAGCATCGACGATGCGTCTCATCGCGACCGCGTGTGAGCAGTCGATGCCCGGAGTTTCCCGCCGCCACAGGAAGAAGCCGGTTTACTGGTGGACGCCTGAAATCGCGGAACTCCGGAGGAGATGCCTTGGTCTCCGACGAGTTGCGCAGCGAGCCAGGAACCGCCCTGATGCAAATGCCAGATCGGCTGAGCACAGAGCGGCCCGCCGAGAGCTCCGCGGTGCCATCAACCGGAGTAAAGTCAGGTGCTGGAAACAGCTGTGTCAGGATATCGACAACGACCCCTGGGGGATGGGCTACAAACTTGTAACCCAGAAGCTAGGGGCTCGCTCACCACCTGCGGTCATGGAACCACAAGCCATGGCCGCCGTCGTCGACACACTGTTTCCCAGCCACCCAGTTCGGCCAGTCAGGGAATTCGGAGAGGTAGGCGCCTTCCCAGTCTTCCGGGAAGAGGAACTCACCGCCGCCGTCCGATCCCTACGACCCAGAAGAGCGCCCGGTCCCGATGGCATTCCGGCGGAGGTGCTCAAGCTCGCTGCGGAGGTGAATCCAAGGCTTCTGCTCGATATGTTCAACGCGTGTCTGGCGGAAGGCGTTTTCTTTTCTTCGTGGAAGGTTGCCCGCCTTGTTCTTATCCCGAAGGCGAAGAGCACACCGGGGACCCCTTCTTCTTTCCGACCCCTGTGTATGCTCGACACGGCCGGGAAAGTGCTTGAGAAGCTCCTGCGCGTCAGGCTGACCGAGGCCATCGTCTCTGCGGGGGACTTGTCCCCGCAGCAGTACGGCTTCAGATCCGGCCGCTCTACCATCGACGCTATCCAGGAGGTAGTTGAGGCAGTGCGGAGGGCGGAGGATCACAACCATTGGTCGCGCCGCGTGGTCCTTCTCGTCACGCTCGACGTGAAGAACGCTTTTAACTCCGCCAGGTGGAGCGATATGCTGTGGGCGCTTGAGCATACGTTCCAAGTTCCCTCCTACCTCCTGCGTATGATAGAAGCGTATCTGTCAGACCGCGTTCTGTTGTACGACACGACCGAAGGTCAGCGGCGCATTCCCATCACTTCCGGGGCTGCGCAGGGGTCCATTCTCGGACCAGATCTCTGGAACGTGTCCTACGACAGCTTGCTGAGGCTAGACATGCCCGATGAGACCCGCCTCGTTGGCTATGCTGACGATGTCGCTGCCTTGATCGCTGCGAGGAACGTCGAGCAGGCAAAACTGAGGCTCAGCGTAGTGATGGCCAAGGTCAACGGGTGGATGCGAGATCACGGCTTGTCCCTGGCTATCAGTAAGACGGAGATCGTCGTCCTCACCAAAAAGAGGATTAACACCGTGTTCCCGGTGCAGATAGGTGACGTCACACTCGAGACTAAGCCTGCTGCAAAGTACCTGGGAGTCATGGTCGACAGCAGACTGTCTTTCGGCGAGCAGATCCAGCGCGCTGCCGACAAAGCCGCTAAGGGTGTCGCTGCCCTTGGTAGGCTTATGCCCAATGTCGGCGGTCCTCGTTCCTGCAAGCGCCGTCTGCTCATGACTGCCGTCCAGTCAGTCTTGCTGTACGGGGCGGAGGTATGGGCTCACGCACTCGAGAAGCGAGTCTTCCGAGACCGGCTTGCCCGAGTCCAGCGTCGAGGAGCTCTGCGGGTCGCTTCGGCCTACCGCACAGTCTCCGAGCCTGCTGTGATGGTGATCGCCGGAGTCATCCCCGTCCTCTTCCTCGCGAGGGAGAGGCAGGCGATTTACCGGAGGAGGCCTGAAGTGGGCCGGGAAACAGCTGCCAGGGAAGAGCGCGATCGCAGCTTCGACTCTTGGCAGCGCGACTGGGAAGCCGAGCCGAGGGGACGTTGGACCTTCCAGCTCATACCTTCCGTCCGACCATGGCTGGAGCGGCAGCACGGCGAGGTCGATTACTACGTGACCCAGTTTCTTTCTGGACACGGGTACTTCCGAGCCTATCTGCACCGGATGGGCAAAGTCGCCAGCCCGGACTGTCTGTATTGCCCCGGCATCCCAGATACGTCCGAGCACACCTTCTTTCAGTGCGACCGTTGGCACGTCCGCCGAGCCTCACTTTCATCTGAGATCGGCGTGACCGTCAGCCCAAACAACATCGTCGGAGCTATGCTCCAGGGAGAGGGCAACTGGAACTGTGTCCAGCACTACGTCCAGGCCATTCTTCGGGCGAAAAAGGTCGACCTCGACCGGCCTTAATCCTCAGCATTTCCCCACGGAGGTTGCCCTAGCGGCGTAATATCAAAGGCCTAGCCCGAAGTAATGTGTGAAACAGTTCCAGGCTAGTGTCCTCGGTGCCGAGGGAGGTGGTTTAGTCGGTAGTTCACGGGACATCGAGCTCGTGGGAGTCCGACACTACTGAGGGGACAACGAGCCCCTCAGTGTGCGTAAACGCATTCCACCTCCTACCCAAAAAAAAAAAAAAAAAAAAAAAAAAAAAGTGTATCTAAATCACAGTTTTCGCTAACGCCGACGAACAGCGCTCGGTCATCGCCGATTTTACCCACAAGGCCGTTCGCGTTGCGCCTCGCAGATGTGCGACACGTCACCGGCAAAACCTGGGACTCGCACGTTTAGCAATTGTCTTTGTGTCGTTGCAAATGAAGAGTGCAGGGAAAGAACGTGTTAAGTCCAATTTTTTTCAATTTGCAGTTACAGTTGGTTTTGAATAGCTCATAGTCTGCAGATGAAATTGTGAAGGGAGAAAAGCAAATAAAGTGCTTAGTCCAGGAGATATTCCACTTTTAATTTTAGATATGCAGGGAAAAATCGTGATAGGTCCCAATACACGGAAAGAACGTGGTTAGTCCAAGAGACATTCCACTTTTGATAAGGGAAAACCGTGTTAAGTCCCAAGACAAGGAAAGAACGTGGTTAGTCCAAATCACCTGTTTCCTCTCAGCTGTTTTTATTTCTTTCATTTTAAAAACACTTAAACAATGTGTTAGAACTTTAGTAGGTAGGCCTACCGGTAACATGAATTTGTTTATTATGTGACCATTTTATATAAAAAGGTTAATATTGTGATAATTATCACTAAGGCTTTATACAAGACTTGGACTTATCACGTTTTTCCCCAGTAAGTGTGACTTAACACGTTGTTTTCCATTCAAGTTAGACATTGCTTCACTTTTTAATTTCTTTAAAGCTAATTATTGAAAATTTTCACTCTTGAACATGTTTACCACTTACAGTAATACTTTCACAAATGTATAAAAAAATTGTAATAAATTTATAATTTAAAATAAGTTTTTTAAGTCTTTTAACTTAAAATTTCCTCTCCTGTAAAATTTAAAAAAAGTGACTTAACACGTTCTTTCCCTGCACTCTTCAAATCCTACTTCCTGCTAATACTATAAATGTGAAAGAATGTGTGTTTGTGTGAATATCTGTCTCCCAACCGCGTGAAAAATACTGGACCAACTGAGCTGAAATTTTGCAGGAATAGAGCCACTATATCAGAAAATGACATGAGCCTATTGACTTCCTTAAAATCCCCTCGGGCTACGCCCCGTGAACGTCTTTTAGCTTCAATGTTTACATTTTATAAGGATGTAATTATTATATAAGGATTAATTTTGCACGGTGGCCACAAATGAGTTCAGCTATACGTGTCCACGTATGTGGCCTCCATGCAAAATCGGTAAAAAGGGGACAAAATTAATGTTCCTTAACTGCATGGAAGCCACACATGTGGACGGATGTATTTTCACTCAGTCAATCATAAATATAAAAGTACAGTAGAGCGCCGATTATCCGAACTAATTGGGGACAAGGGGTGTTGGGATAACTGAATATTCGGATAATCGAACATGGAAAGACAACATTTTAAAATTATATATGTAACGTAATTCTTGGTAGTAAAAAGGCTAAAAGATTATCAAACAAAAATTATTCACGTAATTTTATTATGAAATTTATCAGAATACATTGATATCCAGGCGCAACGGGAGTTTCGGTTGGCGCGCGAATTTGAATTGCTTGAGAATCATGTTCAAAATATGAATTATTACGGCGTTCGGTTAACCGACGGCTCGGATGACCGACGTTCGGATAATCGGCGCTCTACTGTAATCTCTATATTTTATATATCAATCTGTAGCCTAGGAGTAGCACAATAACAAGATATTTTTCTTATCTTCATAACTTCCATACAGTCGTCCGTAGATAAAACGCAATCTGCGAATTTTTGCACAGCTGATGTTCACTGGCCTGTGACTACAAAAAGGAGAATAAGAAGAACAGAATGAACTGTGATCTAGCGGCGCTGCTTGAACTAGTGTACCCGGCCTCAGGTGACGCCTCCATGCCGATCATAGCCCAAGTTTATTCGGTTGTATGACTACACGACTGAATGCGACCTGGCCCCACTGGAGGCCAATAAACAAATCTGCAGGGCTACGACAGCACGACGGTGCCGAATCTAATTAGCGGCTCAGTCGTATAGACGTAGTCTGCAAATCCCCCCGCGGCTACCTGCGAGGCTGTCTTGAAGAAAATGTTATCCATGCAATAACTGAGTTTCTAGTTAGAAAATATTTACTCCTTTAAAATCACTTCGCATAATTGTTTCAGCCATCATAAGTGTAAATTGTCATTTTATGATTATAGTTACGTTACCACAGCGGATTTTTATACTAGCTAAGAAATTAGCCTTATATAATACTTTTCTCAACATTTTTACCTCCATTTGATTACACTGAAAACAAAGAAATCACTGCACATTACTATTGTACGTAATTAAATATACCGTGATATCTACAGTATTGATATAATATCAAACTATTGTGTTTATTTTTTACCAAACCAAACCTAACCTAACCTAACCTGACCTGACCTAACCTCAAGGTTTACCCCAATCAAGCCGTGCAGACTACGACTACACGACGGTGCCCCCTCGCAGCTGCACCACAGTCGTGTAGTCGTAGCCCGGCAAACCAGGTAAACCGATAGCCCTTGTCAGTTTTATTGCACAGTCGTGTTGTCGCTTTACCGTTTATTCATCCTTAAGTGTTTTTATATGGCTTTAAGTAGCTGTCCACAAATGATGCCGTATGCATGAAGAGGTTGACCTTGGCCGCACTTCCAGCGCCCGAATCTATTTCTCATGTTGACAGAGCCGGTGCGTGAGCGTGGTTCCTCCCTATTGTATGCTAAACCCCCGACGTTTCGGTCCTTTCGCCGCTGTCGTCGTCAGGGTCTTCTTGGGAAAGGAACGAAATATGATCGACCGTGAAAAATTATAATAATAAACTATGTAGAGTGGGCACAAGCGACGAGACATTTTTGAACCTTTTTATCATTTTAAATTATAATCATTTAATAAGCTAATGATTTTGCGACATACATAATTTGTTTTCTACTGTCATTGTTCTAAAATCCAACTCGGCCAATCTTAATAATTCTTTCATGACGGACGCTTCCATTTTATTCTTCCTCAACAACTGGAGAAGTTTTGTTTGACTTACGGCTTTGTTGAGGAAAGACTTTCCACTGAAGCTTTATGCGCGCAAAGGCTAAGTTTTAAAAACCACTTCGCCGTTCTTAACACTTCAACTTTTCCGTTTGTCGAAAGAATTGGCGGTTATAACTCAATGTTCAGTAGCCCTATACGAAAAATGTCCTTCGCTGTATTTCAAACTGTTATTTCACGCTTAAAAGAAGTGTGTTAATTAGCCATGACTAACTATTACGAAAATCTGCCTCAAAAATTAATTTTCAAGTAAAAATAATGGAATAAAGCAATGTTGTATCTAAAGAAACTTTATATTTTATCCCTAGCAAAACTTTTAGTATACCTACATTTGAAAAAATGCAATTGTTTGGAAAACGAGCAGAAGTAGGTAAAATTTGATAAACATAAAATGTTTAGTTCTAACTGCATGGAAACTGGGCTCTCCATAATACAGCATTATTTATGTAATAACACAATGATCAGGCATGATTAGGGTTGCCATAAGTTTGTTGTGTGAATTCGGGACACTTCTTCTCAAGGACTTTAAACCCCCATTGAACAGTCTTCTCCCCCTCCCCCAACCAGCCTCAATTAGGCCTACAAAAGATACAATAGTTTTTTAGGCTTAGTACTGATATTTTAACAAAATTGCCAAACTAACTTTTTAATTAATTACGGACTAATTAAATAAACAACTAATTAAATTGAATAAAAATTCATGCAAATATTTTTGACTTGGCTAAATTGTAGAGAACATATAAACAACTCTCGACCAGGTTTAAAAGGAAAATAAGTTTCTATTGATTAAACTCTTTTTATTCAGTTCTCTTTTATTGGCAGACGCTGGAGGTTACGACCTGCCATATCCACATAAACTGCAGTTGGTACAGTAATTGCATATGAAAATAATTTCAATCTTTATTCTTCAATGGTTTTCGCGGGGTTTCACAGGATTCTCAGAAAATAATCGATGAGTGAACGAAGGGAATAATTATTATTTCACAACCCTAAAACAAATATTTTATAAATTTAATTATCGTTTTAAAAGTTATTTGAAATAATATTAATGACCAACGGAAATTCGGGACGCAATTCCGCGCCCCAAGAGCCTTTTTGGGACACCGGGGTGTTTAGATCAAATATGGTGTCAGTCCCGAAAATTCGGAGCGTATAGCAACTCTAGGCGTGATATAGGTGATTCATAAATATTTATCAGTTCATAAACTTTGAATATTAAATCCTACCGCTACTCGCACATTAAACAAGAGATCGTGGTTTTCTAAGACTACATAAAAATCACATTCAGCGATTCACCAAAATATTATCATTTTCGCCTGTTTTTTATGCATTGAAAACAATCCGCAACCACCTCATCCAGAATTATAATGAAACTGCAATTGCGACCTCTCTCGAGTTATAGAGGTAAACCAAATGAAAATTCATGATACAGAGATAAAGAAAAATGTAGTTTGTGAGCCATTTTTACTGTCCGGAAATGAAGATAAGAGGATAACGAAGCAATGGGGAACGTGAGAAAATCCGAGCCCTTTCAAAACAATGGCGCAACGTGAGTATGACTCATACAGTAGGCATGTGCAAGTCGTCAACTGGTCATATAGCGTCGCCGCGACGGGAACTACCGAAAAGCCACGAATTTTTGGGCCGCTCTGACCCTCCCGAATAGCCACGATCATTAGAGGGGATTAAGAAGGGTTCCTTTGCCAGCGCTGAAATGTCCGAAAAGCCACGACGGCTCAGCCAGGTAGCCGGCACCACCTCTGGGAAAAAGGGAATTGATAATTCCTTGACCTAAACCATTTACTTCTACACTTAGTAGTTTGTAAAATAAAAGTTTATTTTTCATGAAATAATAATTTATTATATAATTATGATAATACTTTATTGGCCAACACTATATTGTTCTGTATATTTGATATTTGGCGTTGCACGAATTCTTCAATAATTAAGTCCCTAGCAAGTTTATAAAACAAGACTAACATAATTTAAATTACATATTCTAAAGAGAGCACGTATGAGCAAATGTCAACGCTCCCGCGCGATTTCCGGTGTAATTCGGCGCCACCCTAACTAGTTTTAAGGGGTTAGGCATTTTTGTACCAGTTTCACACCATCCGCACCAGTCTTGTAAGATTATTGAAAGTGGTAAGATGGTAGGTGAAGAAGCTGATTTAGTTGTAAGTAACAAAGGGAAAGAGTGCTTGTTTGTAAATTAATTTATTGTAAACAGTTTATGAATGGTTTACATTATTTGTATTTTAAACAAAGTTAGATGTTAGTTATCTAATATCTTACATCTAAGGTGATATGTTGTGGCGTGGTCTGTATCGCATGGGGCGTCAGTGGCATGGAAGACTTCTGCAGAAATACGGGCAGGGGAGAGGGATTTTAAAATTCCCATTCCTCCCGACCATTACCTCCCTGGCAGCGCCTACCTGCCGCAGCGATCGTGGCTTTTTGGACACTTTGTTCCTTATGAGATGACCCTTCTTAATCCTCACTAATGGTCGTGGCTATTTGGTAATTTCAGATGGACCGAAAATTCGTGGCTTTTTGGTAACAGCCACAGCGACGTTTGAGAACTGCGGTGTACAGGTGATGTCACATAACACGGCCCAGTCAGCCCAACACTTAGGGGTGTGCGAGTAGTGATTTTTGAAGTCGAGTCGAGTCTAGTTTTGAAAAATACCCGCGAGTTTCGAGCTTTTTTCGAGTCAAGTTTTTTTTAAAGTTTAATATAATAGTTATCATGTTTCTACATAATGATAAAACAATATCATTTCTCAAATACAATTTGCAATTTTGAGGTAATGAAACTTAAAAACGTTACTGAACTAAGTGCAGATATACAAATAAATGATACCAAAAAAAGAAAGAAAACCTTTTACTTTAACTCACAATTATTCTTGATTTGATATATTTTTCAACCCTAACTTGTGTTTAAGGCTTACCTGGGGTTTGAAATGAAATGAAAACACTAATTATAAGCCGTGACCAATTACATGACTCAATTCATGATTAAAATATTTCCTTTGAGTTACTCACACAGGTACATTTTTATTGGTGTAACTGTCAACAAAAAAACTGTTTTTATTTATTTGGAATGGTTTCTAAAATATAACAAAAATATTTTTTTACAAGATGTAATAATAACTAACCTCAAACTAGAAAAGATAGAGTGATATCAAAATTTATGTGTCTTTAATAACTAAAAAGAACTTTTTACTTCAAGTTTATAACAAACGAGGTTTCAGTTATATTCGTTAAAGATGGATTGACATTGTGAAAAATGGCCTTAATATTCTTTCGCACGTGCCGATTTCGGGTAAACGGCGGGAGTAACTACTCGACTCGAACTTTCGAGTAATTTGCAATAAGTCGAGTCGAGCCGAGTAGTGTATACTCGGCTCGAAAAAAGCTCGATTCTCGAGTACTCGCACACCCCTAGTAACGGTCAATTGTATTGTGGGTAAATGTGACAGAAAAATTTTACTTTATACATAGGCTACTTATTTACAAATACATGAAATTGTTGGAAGAAATCTGTAAATAGGCCTACGTTAAGTGAATGCAAAACTTAACCATAAATAATAAATTCGACCCCTTTTATGGGTTATCATGTCTTATCATGTAAATAAATAATAGTCTCGAATCCCGAGTATGTAGGCACTCGACTTAAATGAACTGAAAGGCAGTTATACTGTATTATATTCAAGAACCATTTCCACTCGAATCGTGGGTGTATGGATTGATAACACAGAGAGCTTAAATGGCCCATTGAAAACACCCTCATATTCCCTCGATGAAATCACCACGGTTAGTACGTCCCAGCGTCGGGCGATTCATTCTCGTCGCCCATTGAGGCCACAACTCGTATGGCTATTCAGACCCGGAGCGTGCGCGGGGTACATTCATCCATTCATCGGTGAATGGGTGAATTATACCGTTACTGACGGGACAACCGCCTGGATTCGATTGAATCGCCGTGTGAAAAGCTATAAATTGACCGTGTACGTGTCAAGCTCCGGAGAGATGGGACCTGGATGTCGGTTGGTTTATGTGTTATCTATCTATATTATTAAAAGAATCTCTGGGATTTTGTCCGGAGCAAATCGACCTGTAGATATTTATTTTTCTACACGTATTTGGTATCAAATTAAACCTATTAATCTCTAGATGTGCCTTTTGCGGGTTTGTAAAACATCCCATGGAAAGCCTTCACATCACAGGAGGCTTTTGAAATTTCAGCGAAAGTGCTACTATCTGTGGTATAACCTGTGAACTTTTTGAATTTCACATTTGTTTGTAACAAAACAGATGATCAAGATTTTAAATAGTTCCTCTCTGGAGATGTGCCAGAGAAAGCAGGGCAAGCAAAAGTTGTCATGATTTAGATTTCTTAAAATACTGGATTGGAGTATTTTTAAGAAAGCAGAAAATAAGGAAAAGAATTTGCCATTTTGAAACTAAGACCAACAGCCTGTAATCATCTTAATTTACTGCTTTTTTTCTTAAGAAGGAAACTTAAAAAGGAAAATAAGTAAATAACAGGTGCTCTGGAGACGGGATTTTCTAACAAACTATTGACAGTGAATACATATTGATACACGTTTCAACACATTGATGCATGTTTAAACGTTTTGGGCTTTAAAATATGAATATTAGTTTAATGTTAACTTCAATGCTTTATTGAAGTTTCGAGTATAAAGTAATGTTTTTTTTACGTTTGCCCCTATGAGAAATTTAATTACTGGCACTTTTATTCCAGTGCTGTGTCACATAAGAAATGGTAGGAAGCTAAAAAATCACAAAAATTCACACACTTCATCATTGAAAGGCGTTTTACGCTACAAAACTCCGTACACAATTATCATGAAAATAAAGCCTCATTTACCAAGTCGTTTTTATAAGTCACGAAGTGACGCGGGCTGCTAGTTGCTTCATTATTGAAATTTATACGTACTCAGGGTAAAATACGATATTTCTATTGTCATTGAATATTGTTACACGTAGGCCTATTCCTTTTTACAAAGCAAGCAATCCAGAGGCGAAGAAAAGGTGACAAAAACATAATCGAAATCTGACTTTCTGGTCTTTAAAACTTAACCACAAATGAAGAACTATATAGTCCTTCATCTGTGACTTAACGAATGAAGTTACCGACATTTTATTATGAGGCACACCAATATTTTTGCGCTAAAGCCACATTCTAACACACTGTATGAGAATGCTGTTTGTAATTTGCTATTGAAACGTGGACAAAAATGTGTTGGTCGCTTTAAGCGTTTGCTGAAATAAGATTAAAATCATCGAAAAAAATTAAATTTTATAAACATTGTTGCCGTGTTTATGCACATCAAATTTAACAATTATAGGATTTCTTTAAATTGTAAATACTTCAAAAAGCCTCTGGGCTAGGCAGAATAAATTGATTAGCATCAATCACCACTACCTACACCTGGCGCGTGACCTTGAGCGACCTCGAGTGACTTATGCCGTTATCTTATCACCGACCTCCTCCAATCCGTCGACCACATAGTACAAGACAGAGCATCCCTATCTTAATAGAATTGCAGAAAATGAAGCAGGGGCCGCCATATTCTTTCGGTATAAAATCACAAAACGACGACGCCTAAACCCGCGTAATCTGACAGTGCCCACGTTTCAAATAACTCATAGTTTATACCATTTAGCATTGAAGCTTAAGGTTGAAATTTTGCATGTGAAGAGCCCTTTAGTTTTGAACAATAATAGTATCAATCTATTTTCCAAAATATTTTTTTCTATTTTAAAAAATTATAAAAATTCACAAGATTTTATTCAACTTTAAAACATGACATGAAATAAGTAGTCGGCTGCTATTTTTTATATTTTTTGGTCAAGTAAAATAAAAAACGATGGAATTGTTTCTAAAGATTTGAATTTTTTTAAATCCCATTTAAAAAAAGCTACCGTAGTTTGGTTGACAACTTAGTTATTGTGGGAGAGTTTATCTGTGCGGCACCTGCATAATTAAGAACAAAATCAATCATAAACTGCTGTTCAGGCCCGGTGACAGAATTTTCGGGCCCCTGTGCAATTGAGAAGTCCCCTGATGACTTTTTTTTACTAATGATGTATCATTCTGGGCCCCCTTTTTTAATGGTCTCTTGTGTTTCCGGGCCCCCTGAGAGTCCGGGCCCCTATGCATTTGCCCCCCCTGCCCCTCCCTGTCGCCGGCCCTGTTGCTGTTTACAAAAATATATTCGACTACAAAAATACAAATGTGGTATCAAATTAAAGGTCTGAATCTCACTATTACTATTGTACCAATTATAAATGATTTTGAAGCAGTTTACCCATCATAGGTACGTTACAGGCAGTGGCGTAAATAGACTTTTGTCAAGGGGGGGGGATATAACCGGAAGGTCTGGGGACACCCCCCCAGAAAATTGTTGATAATTTAAACTTTTAAACTAGCATTTTATGCAATCTAGAGGCATAGTGGAACTCATATTATACGACTAATTGATGCAGACACGTGGTCGCCGCGCGCATACCAGAAGCGGGCATTGGCTCTTTCTCCAAAAGAACGAGCTGAACACATTTGGCAGTTTTTCAACTACTAAACAAATAGTAATAATAATGACTTTATTTATATGTTTTTACAAATATTTTTTATTTCTTAATGCGGTAAAAGAATTACTTCCTAGTTAAAAGTCGTAGTCTAACTTTAATATTTTTGAGGGTAATTAATTTTTTACATACTATAGGGCCAAGGGGGGATATATCCTCCTTATCCCCCCCGTACCTACGCCACTGGTTACAGGTACATTCCGTAGCGGCAGCTTCTCTAAAAACAATGTCAGGACAAGCCTCTAGGTTTTCAGTGTTAACGATGAGTAAACCATTTATAATTGGTACTATAATACAGTAATTCTGAATTCAGACCTTTAATTTGATACCGTAATTGTAATTTTTTACGTACTTTGCTTTTTCCATGCATAGGGACTAAAGCAAATTGAGGCTTAAAGTCGCGCGCGCGTCGTGTGCTCCGTCTAGTGATGTGCGATTCGCGAACGAATCGTTCAATTTGAACGACTCATCGAGTGAATCAAATGAATCATGATTCATTTTTCAAAAGAATCTATTCGTGGCGCGAATCAGTTGCAGAAAAACATGCCGCAGACGACGCGCCGGTTTTCATAATAATTCTGTGCGTCAGTCAATTGAGTTTTGAGTCTAATTTCGTGTAGGACAAAGGAATTGGCATTGATTTGTTTTGAGCGTGGTGAGGGGTGAGGGGGAGGATGGAAATATGATGAGACGTGAGGGGCAAGGCGCTCGCTCATGGGTTTGCGTTTACGCGGTAAAATATTTCCACCAATCACACAAAACCTCAAAATCGCTTTCCGTTTTGATTTCTCTCTTAGCTGAATCGACTTCAACTATCGGTTGATGATACGTTGTGAAAGGCTTCCGTGGTCTTCATACACATATGGAGAATCCTGGTCTTCGGGCGATGACCACGATGGCGACGAGTTGGAGGTTGCCGACGTTTCGGACGCGTAGCAGCAGTCCATTATCAAGGCGAATTCCTACACTCATTCAGTGAATGAGTGTAGGAATTCGCCTTGATAATGGACTGCTGCTACGCGTCCGAAACGTCGGCAACCTCCAACTCGTCGCCATCGTGGTCATCGCCCGAAGACCAGGATTCTCCATATCGGTTGATGATAAGACTCACTATCGATTCGCGTTTGTTTCTCTTTATTATTAATTTTCAATGTACCCTATCAGACTCATTTTATAAGACAATTTTAGGTTAGAGATAGTTTAAATACACCATAAAAATTAATTAATTGTAATTAAACGTTTAAAAACTACTTTATAATCCATAAAAACCGATTGAAGTCGACGTTATTTGGTATGCAGTGGATAGTGAGTCAAATGAATCAAAAGAATCGATTCAATTTTCGATTCTTTGGAACTGAGTGATTCAAATGAATCGATTCACCAGAAAGAATCGAACTGCGCATCACTAGCTCCGTCTATTTGTACTGAGGTCGATGTTCAAATCAGTCACTACTACCTACCTGGCGCTGTGACCTTGAGCGACCTCGAGTGACTCAGTCGTTATCACCGACCTCCCCCTTATCACCCACATTCCGTTCCCGGAAGTGGCGGCGACTCACCGGAAGTAGACAGATTACTCGTGTAGCCTGTTTGTTCTTCGTATCTGTGATCGTATTTATTTAATTCAGTTTAAGTTTATTTGTGGAATAACACGTGTACAATTTGATAAAGTGATAAGTAGGTTTAATTTCGTCTCATCCAGATAAATTTCTCTTTTATTTATTTGAAGACCAACTGAAATCAATTCATAATATTTCTCGATACTACCCCTCGATTTAAAATAAAGTAGCTACTTTTCCCCTTAAATAAAGAATAACGATAACAATCTGCAATTTTATACGGGGTAGGGTAGGACTATCCTGGAAACACGATTTCTCCAAGACTTTGGTTACATTTTATGAAAGTGGATGTTTCATCAAACCCGGAGGGTGCATCCTGGTGTCTGAAAAGCTATCAAAAATATCGTAGCGATTCTAAACCCAGGATAATATTGTCCACCCTGTCTCCGTCATCTTCCCCCCTTTCCACCCCTATAATTAAATGTTTAGCTTCCCAAGATACTCCACAGAGAAGATACACGCAGACACTTCTGTCACTTCTCTTTGGATGCACCATTCCCAGTGCATTTGCTCTGTATACACAATGGTACTAACCGAACAATACTTTTGTTGACACATCACCGCTATCTCCAGGTGAATTTGAATGAAGACGGACTGAGACAGACTCACTCATCGGTCAAAATCACTAATCTCTGCCCCAACGACCACCGAATGGCTGTACCGCATACAGTTTCCAACTGACTAATTACCAACTTCTCTCTTCACAATCGATCTAGCAAGCTTCATTCATATTCTAAACAACTAATTTCCCGATGGCAATCTGTTACCCATGCAAAAGGCGCGCACCAAAGTTCAAGCACAAGCTAAGAAAATATACAGTCCCGACAGTTGGTCACAAAAAGTGTCCCCAACCCTGGTGGCACGCAGCACCATTACTACGTCCATAAGCAAATCACATGTTTCACTATAAGCTGGCTAACAACAAATACAGTCTGGTTACTCAAATAAAAAAAGTGCCATTTCAATGAGATACTGGTGGCAGGCACATAAGTACAATTACAATAAAAATGCTGCTATACATACACGTCACGTCACGTCGCGTCCACTTACGACCAATTCGACGATACCGGAGGGGGTGCTGTATTCGCATCGAATCGCATTTTCTAGTTTCTAAGAGCCAAATGGCCGATTGGACGTCGGTGTAGGCTATACTTACACGTCACGTCGCGTCACGTCGCGTCGCGTCCCAATTCGGCGTGTATGCTCTTCAAAGCATTCGAGTCGGGCCTTGCCGTGACGTGACGTGCATGTATAGCCGGTTCCATTTGATTACACAGGTTTCATTCACATCGAAAATGGACGTGACGTGACGTGTATGTATAGCAGCACCTTGAAATGGTATCTAATCAAGGCCACACTACAAATAATTGATCTAATTTTATCAGCAACTGCGCTTGCGTGCCGCTTGGAACGCTAGTGTCGCCCTGCGGACAACATAATGCATTACAATATGGCAAGTGTCGGGACTGTATTTTTCCTAGACTGTGGTTCAACTAAGCTTTTTCTCCTGGAAGACAATTAGACTAGGATTCACCTAAGTTGGCCAAAGCATGTACTAATCATCTCTTCAAAAACTCACATTGAAAAAATTGTTGGTTCCACGTGGTTCTTGTTTACATTTTCTCCGAACTGTCAAATCGCCACGTTGTGTTTGTTTACAATATTGTTTTGCTGTCATTCGTGGCAATCTTTTAGGTTATTGAATGTTGAAAATATCACCTATTTTTAGAATTTTCTTATTTTATTAAACTTTTTTACAAAGCAGTAAAGTTCAATTTGATTCTATTTCCTGATTGGCATTTGTTTTAGTTTCTTTAGCTGCTTGTTTATTTTTTACTGAACCAATTTAAATAAGTTTTGAACAAAATATGAGACAAGTCCGATGCTGACTTGCAGCAAGTAGTAAGGGCTAATCATAAACGAACCTATTTCTTTGTACAGATTATTCAATAATAAAATCTAATACTATTAATCATGCCGCATCCATGACACAACCTCTACGTGTTAATATATATTTTATTTGAAAAAGCCCATGAGTAATATTTTAGATTGCGCAAGAGAACTTCCACGTGCAATATTGCATCAGAACTTTCGCTTTTCTGCAAGTTTTATGCTAAAACAGATGTTTGTTAGCAATGTTTTTAGCACAGCTGGATTTTATGCTTAAGTTAGTAAGAAGATAATAGTTTGTTTACTTTCGTTTTGGCCAACTTACGTGAATCCTACTCTAATTAATTGTGAAGCATGTTTGTCTAGGAACACGGATGCTAATTCGACCGACAACACTATTATTTTAGAAACCTCGCTTCGGAACATTATCGTCAACAACAAAGGGCGAGACTTTCTACGGAGAAAGCGATCCGATCGGCCGGTCCATTGTCGCGTCGGCGCGGCGGCCCGTGCGGCCGTGTGCGATCTTGTGTTGTTTATTGACAATATACCCCGTGGTATCCTATACTTAAGGTGACCACAAGTCCCGTTTTGAACGGGACAGTCCCGTTTTTTAGGGATGTGTCCCGTTGTCCCGACGAACTCTCTTGGAACGCCCATTTGTCCCGTTTTGGCTTATTGGTAAGAAAAATACTTTTAAAAATACGCTTTTATGTAAAAAAAACCTCTTAAATATTTTTTTTCGGTTCTTTTGTAGTTTTTTAGAGGAACTTAAAATTAATGGTTAAGATGAACTAGAGTCTAACACATATTTTCAATGTGGAAGTGTCTAAAAACCCACAAAAATGATCCTAATTTTGTACAATTTTCGGGGGAGGACCCCCGGACCCCCTCCCTTAGTGGGGGTTATGGAAATATGTTTCAGCGTAAAAAACTCTTAATTAATTTTTTCGGTTCTTTTGTAGTTTCCTAGTAGGCCTAACTTAAAATTAATGGTGGAGATGAACTAGAGTCAAGCACATATTTTCAATCTGAAAGAGTCTAATAACGCGCCAAAATGCTTCTAGTTTTTCAAAAATTTCCAGGGGAGGACCCCCGGACCCCCCTCTATTTGTGAGGGGTATTCCATACTCCTCCACACACAGGAAGTCAGGGTCCCGTTTTGGCTGTTCCAAAATCTGGTCACCTTAAATATACCTCGTGGTATCCTATACTCTTATATGAGCAATGTTATCGTCCGTTCTTGTATGCTTGCACATCGATCTCTAAAACGGCTCCGAGGATTACCTTGAAAGTCTGGAAATAAGTAATTTATGACTCAAAAACGTGTTCTATGCGGATAACTCGGCCGGAGAAAATCTAACAACGTAATAAATCTAATTTTAAATTAAATTTATCAATTTTATGCCATTGAGATATTTTTTAGTAACTGGATGAACTGGTAAACATGAAATAACACCGAGCAAGGCTCGGTCCACCAGGAACTGTAAATATGAATCGTCAATTATTGTGATTGTACAAAATCATTAAATATCGAATGTCATACGCATTATTTTAGTAATTTTTAACCAATCAACAAATGATGATGGGTTAAAACCACACCTGATTTTAAACACGCCAGAGTGATAATAAAGTTTTTCTATCACTTTGCTAGGCCAAGACACAGAAAAAGAAAAAAAAACTTTTTATATGGTCTGTGGTCCAAAACCTGGATAAAGGGTGATGGAAATCAGATTTTTGTTTCGCTTCACTTAATTTGGAACTCCAAGACAAGCTTTCGCTTCAGTTAATGTGGAATTCCAGTTTATGGTATACTTTTCCGCGAGAGAATTATTGGACCCTACCTTAATTTAAGCGATTTCTGTCACTGTATTTAGTTCCACAGAGAAACATCCCAGCTCGCTGTAACTGCGCTACTTTAAGAATTGCTAAATTCATCAAAATTTGTGCTTCTATCGGTTGACGGGATCTTTGTGGTTTTAGCCGCCACATTTTTGTTTGGATTACCTACTGACCCTCCCCAGGTAGCAGACCCAGGATATTTGTTGTTTTGACCGCATTCTTTAGATTCGTGGTTTTGGCCGTTTGTTCACTCAAATTCAGGGAAACGTCCTCCATGAGGTACCTGTCTCACCAAAGAATGATTAAGAATGTCGTTTTAGCCAGCATTCAATATTCCCAATTTAAGGGTAATTTTAGATAACATAGTTCCCCACCCAAAACTCCAAATTCCCACTGTGTCCCTTAGAAAGTAGGGGTATAGAAATAAGGGTAATATTCCCAATTTGAGGGTAATTTTAGATATTTCCCCACCCAAAACCCCGGATTCCCACTCTCTCTCCAAGGTAATAAAGGTGGTCCAGATCGAAGGTTATATCGAGAGAAGTATACATTTCCCCCACATGAAACCTAGTATATTCTGTAATATTAAGTTGAAATATTTCATTCAGAACGTTTACACACTTAAGTTACGAGGTGCCCTACTATTTAATTACGCCATATTGTTGTGTTTCCTGCTAGCAGAGGGGTAGGAAGGAGACGACAGTAGGAGGGGTGACGACAAAAGAACGAATCAACTTTTGGCCCAGACTCCGACCACCTTTTGTGAACCCAGGAGGAAAAAACCGTTCACAATGGAGAAGAGATTTATGTCCAGTAACGTTTCCTCGCCGAGCTGTGGATGAAACACTGCCGCTTTCTTTTTACATTGTGTCTCGCAGTCAAACAAACACGTAGCTTGGTTGAAGAGTAAAGCCCAAAGTTAGAATAATCGAATATTAGTTAGCCTACAGTCAAAACACCACCGTCTGTTACCAAATTTCACATCACGGACGCGCTGAAAATGACCGTGAAGTGAAATTCAAACCGCAAACAAAATTACGTTTCACTTTCGCAAGTTTCCGAGCGGCGCCGTGACACAGCTTCCGCGGAAAACGTCCAGGAGTCTAGAGGAGAAGTGTTTAGTTGAACAAACAAATACTTGTGTCATACACGGCCAGGCGCTGAGGGTAGGGAGAGTGGGGCACGTTCATACAAAATCACATCTCTCAACTTTAAGTATTTTTAGCTCCTTTTTTCCAAATGAAATGAGCTGAAATTTTATTTTGATATTGCGTATCATCTAACCATTATCGTGGAAGTTTTAAAATTAATTTATCTTTCATAGAAATGAACAAAATACTTTTTTTACCAAAACACTGCACTTTGTATGAAACTACCCCAAATTGGGACAGTTTCATACTTCATTGGGGTAGATTCATACGAAGGGAAAATAATGAAAAAAATAGCAACAAATCTTTTGTTTGCTGTTTCAAGCTCTTTAAAAACCTAATACTAATAATAAAATTTGGGTAACACAATGTTACTTGTTAAAATGTTTACAGAAAAAAGAACTGTTTGAAGTCTTGTTCTGAAATACAAGTTGATGAAGTTTTGGTATAATTTCATGCAAATTAATAGCCCTACGACTTATTATTAATGAAAGTTAGACCTAAAATTAGCTGTGAAAACATTTTCATCTGTGTCAGCTCTATTAGTTAATTTCCTGTAATTTCTCACTGCCCCAGTGCTGTATGAAACTGCCCCGTTTCAATGAATGAAAGTGCCCCAAGTGTGGTTATGTTATAAATTACCATGTAACTTTTTTATAAGTTAGAATTGAAGATCTACAGTTAGTGTATATGTAGTCCAAACATTGAGCTGTCTAATAATGCGTTAATAACAGCAAAAATATTTTCAAAAATCACTTATACCTCCTTTTTCCCATATACTCATAAAAAAACTTTTTCCTCGGATTCCAGTAAATGTTAAATATCTCTCAATTGAAAAACACTGGAGAATTGAAAATTTTATAGGAAGTAGTACAAGATGAGACACCTATAGGTGGTATGAATGATTTGTTTCCTGCTCTTCTGTAAGGCGGGAAATTTCAACTGTATGAAACTGCCACACTCTCCCCAATTGTTGAGAGTAAACACCGTTTTGATATTCCGAAGAACTAGATACTCGTGGGACACATTTACATAAAATATACCTCTCATGTTTCAACAATCAGTGAGCGTAACGATAAAATCAATATAACATCCTCGGTTAAAATCTGATTTTTTTCTAGATTTTCTCGCGAATTGTCTATGAATTACTCTAACTTCGACTTTTTATGAAGCTCCAGAATATTTTTCAGTCTTGTCCAATGAAACCGCGTAGGCATACCTACCTTTCATGTCTCCCAACAGGGCCAAAGTATTTCGTTGCTGCGGAGACGCGACGAAAATGTCAATTCCATTAGGGGTCGCTGATTTTGTGATACCCATGTGTAATCACTCGCATAGGGATGGCCGAATATATTAGTATTTGGTTTTCGTATTAGAAATATTATCAGAAATTAATGATTTCCAAAGAAACTAATGTGTGATTTTGTCATATACTAATACATCTTTGCCTTATTCTGCACTCTACGCCGATATAACTAATTCGACTTTCTGTTTATTTCATCGCTTGCGTTAACAAAATGTGGTAAATTTTCCTGATATGATTTAAAACTACTGTGAGATTTTATTTCATGTAATAGAATATCTAGTTAATTCAAGACGGTCGCCGGGGCAGCATACATCAGATTCTGCATATAGCCTAATGTATTAGATACGAGTATTTAATATACAAATATTATTATACGTTAAAGGATAAAAATAATAGTTATAGGCCTAAGTAACTATAAATTATGTTTATTTAATATTATTGCAGTTCTTTTAAAACAGTAGTAATAGTTTTGCATTTTTTGATATGTTAAAAATAACAGCATTAAATGAACGAGTAATTTCGTAAAATATGTTAGGCTAAACCTAAGTGATTTTCAATTTAAATATTTGTTAATCGATATAACTTTTTCAACAGGTTTTTATCAGTTAAAGGCTCAATTTTTGGCCAAAACTTCTCTAGACAATAAACTGAACACCTAATTTGAAATCTAATACAGGTATTAGGTTTTTTCAACTAATATTTCTTTATAACTAATATGGAAATGACTAGGTAATATCACAAAATTTCTAATAGGGCTCATCCCTTCACTCGCATACGCCGCAACGCCGATACGTTATGAGAGGGGAGACGGGGGGGGGAGAGAGAGACCGGCTGACGATGTAAACAATACCCCGAGCGAGGCAAAAACACCGGGGGTACTCGACTTCTTCAGTCTACAGACGTTGATGACGTTGATGTACAGAAGTTGCGGTCCTACTTACTTAGGGGCTTCGCAAATTCACAACAAGATCAATTCCTTCAGGTTCATGAAGATTTAGTCCGTTCATTCGGCGCCAAGGTTTTTTTTAGAAATGCTCTTGTTTTTTTGCAATTGCAGTATTAAGAAGGATGACATAAAAAATCATCGCTGAACAGACTGACTGGAGGTTAGGTCAGGGATTAGGATTAAGGGAGAAAGGGAAGATAAAGTAAAGGGCAAAAAAAGAAAAAAAAACTTAGTTAAGAAATTAATATTTAAGGAGACAAGTTAGTTAAGGAATTATGGAGGAATTCAATTAGAGGTCAGAATATGTTAAGGTTTGAATAAGAATCAGAAAGGAGGGCAGAATCTAGTGGAGGGGAGATTGGTTAAATAAGACAAAAAAACGTAAGACAAAGGAAGCCAGAATGAGGTTAAAACAAGGCCAAGAGATAGCAAGCCAAAGTCCCGGTATATATTAGAAACGGGATGAAGAATAGAGTAATGAAAAAAAATGACTGGAGGTTAGGCGCCAGATAGTAAATAACCTAAATCCCCACCAAAACGAGTCATAAAAATAAATGATCAATCTGTTAAATGATCAAGTCTTAAGTTACTTACATCAATAAATGTCATTATTGTGTCGACATATAATCGGATAGTATGCCCTCATAATAGCGAGTAACTTATTCCGTACATCAATTTTTCAACTTCCAATTTAATTTCATTCTTATAGTGTTCTTATTAGTTGTGAACACGCGCTGCTCCGCAACTTTGGGAAAGCATAGTGTATTAATTAGTATCAGATAATCCTCGAAATTTGTATTTCCATGTTATCAAATCACTCTTTTTCTCTATTTTCCCCCTTCGCATAGAAAAACTTGTATTCAAGTTGGGGTAGGTAGCAAAATACTTAACCACCAACCCGTGTCCATCTCTTCGATCTTATAATCAGTGAAATATCTTCACTCAGTTTATTTACAGTAGAACCTCGCTAGTCCGACCTCCGATACTCCGACTCCTCGGTTAATCCGACCATGCCGCCGGGGAAATAGGCCTCCGCTCGTTCGCCCTCAGCGGGGTTTTCTCATCGGTTAGTCCGACCACGCAATTGGAAATTGATGTTTGTTTACATTCCTCCGTTCAGGTTGGCTCCTGCCTATGACGAACTACTCATTGGGAGTGCGTACATCGCTCAGTAGAGCAATAACATTTGGTGCGGTTAGGCATTTTTGGTCCTAATGTCGTTTTTTACACTAGTACAGTAGCTTGTTAAACACTCTTAATGCAGTTTTTTTCTGATCGAAATACTACGTTTTCATGTCAATAAAGTGAGTTCATCCGATAATCCGACCTTTTTGCTGTTCCGACCATGCCCCCGGTCCCACAGGTGACGGATTAGCGAGGTTCTACTGTAATACTAAGCACAAGCAATTAAGACACAAAAACCTTTGAGGATGAATCAATGCTGTACGTATGCTGTATTAGTATAGCATACGTTTCTACTGACCAAATAAAGGCAGGCAATTAATACATATATCCAAAGGTCAAATTGGTATCAATTCAAATGATAACCAGACTCTGGTGCGTCAGTGCATGCCACATGGGAATTGACCTTTTAGAAATTATCGCTCACCAACAATGGAGTAAAGAAAACTCCAAATATTTCCAAATATAGATAGTTAGTTGTACGCAATACTAACCAAAAAAATCAACGTAATTAACACTTTAGTTATATTGTTGTTTTTCTATATCGCTAAAAAATCTAGCATTACATAATGGACATACTGCATGATATTATAGGTTGGTTTTTAAAATACTGTTAGGGGCTAGGTTTTGTTCCGATCTATTTGTATAGAGAAGTTTATAATGACCTATAGGCTACATAATATTTTATTGACGGAGCAACAATCAAACATTTTTACTTTAAAAGTTAAATACAAATCAAATTCCCAACTGTGAAGCTGAATGAATTCTTAGGCACAGGCGTTATTTTTTTTCTCATCAACATTCTAAAGTAGATAAGCATTTAAATTCTTTTAGTACTATCAAAATATCCATGAAACAATCAAGTGTCGAACAAAAGCTCAGAGAAAACAAGGGTAAGAATTTTCCAAACCTCACCGTACCATACGGTTAATCCATACACAATAACCTAAACACTGAACTCACAAAACTCAAACGCACATGTTCATCGTCCAAGTACAACACGAAACTGCCGAATAGTACCGTAGCGAAGAGAGGTTAGTTCGGAACTGAACTGACAGAATAAACTGAACTGATAAAGCAACGACGCGAAGGGAGCGACACTATTAGCTGGAATAGTCTTCTTCCTCTCGCCAACAGCTGATTCCTCGCCGTAGTTCTCAACTCCGCCGTATGATCGCGCCACAGGACGCTGGCAGATAATTTTGCGGCAATGAGTATAGTTTAGCTGTAATAAAGTTAGAGTTCTGGATGCAGTCGAAAAGAATACGTTTATCAAGTCATTGAATTATTATATCAAAATGACACAGATTTATCAATTCATAATAACTTAGTAAACGTATACAAAGATTATTATTTAAGAAGGATAGCAGGAGGCTTACCTGAATGAAGTTTATTCAAGGTGATAGAGTAAACTTTTTTTTTACTTCCTGGTTGAGAATGGTGCCAGTGGCACTGAAATATTCAATTGTGTTTCAATTATTAGTGTTCTCTAACACCTTGAATAAACTTCATTCAGGAAAACCTGCTATCCTTGAATAATCCTACGTAAAAATATACAAATATACTCACTTACAAGGACGAGTCACTATCGAAATCGAAACAAAAGAAGTTCTTCTTACCTGAAAACAAAAGAATCATTACCAATCTATACGAATTTAATTAGGCTACAAAAAGAAAAAAAGGATACACAATTATCATTACAGCATGCATAAGACATTTGATAGTATAAAACTCTTTATAACAGGGAAAACACGATACGTTTTTTTCCACAACGACATACTTCAACAGCAAAATGTAACGAAAATATGACTGTCGTGTGTAGAGTCCAATTCGAAAAATGTGGCCCTCCGTCCGTTAGACTAGACAAATGCTAGTATTAACATTAGTAGGGGTGTGCCAGTAATGATTTTTGAAGTCGAGTCGAGTTTTTAAAAATCCCCCGTTGCGGCAGACCTGCATACTCAGCGAAGTTCAAATGCAAAAGAACGTTTAGTTCAAGCCAACATAGCGAGATTTGACATGTTTTTGTAAGCTCCATAAGAATAACATGGGAAATGAGTATGCAGGTTTGCTGCCACGAAAATGGAAATATTGGTGATTTTAGACTATTAAACATTAGATCGCATCTAGATGAAGCCACAAACCAAGTTTTATCCAGATATTTTGAGAAATAAGCGAGATATAGAATGTTTCTTATTTCCCATAATGTTAACATTGGGACAACCACATTCAACCAACATTGGTTTACCACTTTCAATATCTCAGTAACCAATGGTTAAAGCAGTGATTTAAGATACTTAATTGTTTGCTTTTTGATCTGAATTCAATGGTGCCAAAAAAATTCGATAAATTGTATTTATCTATGTAAAAAACTAAAAAAACCCATTTTTGGGGGGTTTATCCCCCTTTACACCCCCTTCCGGTGGTTCGATCAGGCTGGTTCACGAACTCGTCCGAGTGATTGCCACTTTACACGTCTGTACCAAATTTCATTACGATCGGACCATATTTACGGCCGCTATCGTGTTAACAGACATATATATAGATTATACATATATATATAGATATGTATAAAAATTCGAACGAACGGTGTTTTTTGCTTCTGAGGACCCCAAAACAAAAAGATATCATGGTCTGGGTCTTAGGTCTTACCATGAGTACTACGGTAACAGGTTCTTCCCTATAGAGAAAATTCGCTAATACCCGCGAGTTTCGAGTTTTTTTCGAGTCGAGTATTTTGAATAGTATAAGTTAATAGTTACCATGCTTATTATCGATCACATAAAATGCAATATTTTTTATTTACTAAACTGGGTTGTTTTCCTAAGCATTAAAAGCAAACCTGTTTTAAAATGAAAATAAACGAGAATTCAGGCCATCTTTAACATAACTTTATGTAATTACTCAATATTTTAATAAACTTTCAGCCTTGGGAGGTAAAAGCCAAGCTACATCTGCGCTTGTTGCTTTAGAAAATGGGTTTTTGAAACTTATTGTTATAGGTTTAAAAATTAAAGTTACAGTAGTCTCATTGAGCATTCGAAAGAAAATAGGTATATCAAATTATAGAAAGGAAAAAATAACACTAAATTTATTGATAATAATAATTCAAAACCTCTTTAATTCAAGAAAAACAACAAAAGTTTTATGGTGGCTGGTCATGAGTTGTGTTGACTGTGTAAAAAACGTCCGTAAAATGCGATCGCGCGTACCAATTCCGGGTAAACGGCGGGAGTACCTACTCGACTCGAACTTCCGAGTATTTTTCAAAACTTCAGGTCGAGTCGAGTAGTGTAAACTCGGCTCGAAAAAAGCTCGATAATCGAGTACTCGCACACCCCAATTAATTAGTCTTGTTCGACCCACACTACTGTCTGAATACTATTTCTCGTTTGCCGCTTCGTTGCACATTGCTTCAAAGGGAATAGGTGAGGGAGGTCGCTAAAATATATCAACACAGTGTTTGGTTAATTTTATCTTCCCTCTCGTAAAATATGTGTAAGTTTTCAAAAACATACATTTAAAGAAAAGCATCACGTACTGTAACTTCAGTTGACTTCGCCTATTTAGCCGCCGAGACTCCACAGCATAGGCGGATTTACGTCACAATATTTGGGGGTGCCAGCTCACCTACGTGTTCTGTAGGGGATAGCCCAACTGCGCGCGGTGGTCAGATTTTGGACGAGGAATAGTTTTATGACCCCCGAAGGGTCCAGTCCAACTGCGCGCGGTGGTCACTTTTAGGGTGTAGTCCAACTGCGCGCTGTTGAATTTTATTTTGTAAATAGAAGTTTAGGTTCACGATGGTTAATTTGATGTAAATATATATTGATATGATTTTATAACTATTATTTTTGTGTTAAAAATTGCCAATGTTGGCTCACTTGACCTGAAATTATGAGCATCTTGTACGTTCTAATTAAATAAGAAGTCAATGTTAAAGTCTGAAGTTTATTAATATTCCTATAATGCTTTTAATTTGGTATTGCAATTCATAAAAACATATAAGTATTTTAACCTATCTTTGCCAATTTGAGATGTGTAGCTAACTCTTTTATGAAACAGAGATTTCAGCAAATTTGTTATAGCAGTGTGTGGTTGTTTACAAAACTAACATTTTTGAACTCGCTACTAAAGTCTATAAGCAAGCTCACAAACCAGTACTATAGTCTGTCCGCCCGGCCGTGATACCCAGGCGATTAAGTGTCTTCTCGGAACTCGACTCACCCTCCCGACCTGCTCGCCGGGCCGACCGGTGGCAAACAATGACTCACCTACTGGCGCTGTTCCACAGTACTACAAATTTTTTCATTTCAAATTAAAATTTGAAATGATCAACCTTTTTGAATTCTATTTAAAATTCTAAAGAAAATGAGCTAAAATGCGACTCAATTACCTCATATTCACGGTAAGTACGTCACCAGTTTTTACCGACCTTCATACCGTGAATATGAGGCATTTTAGTCGCATTTTAGCTCATTTTTTCTAGAATTTTACGTAGAATTCAAAAAAGTTGATAATTTCAAATTTTAATTTGAAATGAAAAACATTTGTAGTACTGTGGGACAGCGCCAGTAGGTGAGTCATTGCTTGCCACCGGTCGGCCCGGCGAGCAGGTAGGGAGGGTGAGTCGAGTTCCGAGAAGACGCTTAATCGCCTGGGTATCATGGCCGGGCGGATAGACTATAATATGAATGATAATGTATTGTAGACTTTGGAATGTATAAAATCATAGTCACTCTTTCTCTTGGACTTTTTTAACTTCTTACATAGTGGTATTTAAGCTTTATCTCCTGTTTTTGGTATACCTTTTAGATTTTTGTCAAATTAATTTATATATGCCTTAACCGTTTTATCTATAAATAAATTTTACTAAAGAGGATTTTCTTTGAAGGCACGCCGAAATATAGATACACTGTATTATTTTTTGGCAACACTTCAATGGAATATTATTTCATATAAAATGAAAAATAAGAAAGGATGTAATTGAAAACAAATACACCAAACCAAATCAGAATCCAAATAAAAATTTGATTGAAATCATATTATCTATATAAATAAAATTGGAGTTTTGTCTGTACATTGCTCAGAATTATGAAATGTTTGGTTATTTTTGCGTTTTGAAGGTCAGAGAATCCGAATCAAGCATTATCTCAATTTATGTCACGATGTGTGTTGGTAACGCTCAACATCACACTTTAGACCGCTTTTCACGCAAAAACTAGAGTACTGTTATGGCTGAAACTTTTTTCCTGTGTTTTATGCACATATGAGAAGGCTTTAGCCCACTTAAAACTAGCATACGTCGTTTTGAAATTAAATAGCAAGCTTCTAAAAACCGAGTTTTATTTGATTTCGACCAAGTTTGTTTTGAATTTCCCCATAATTCAAGGGGATGACGTTTTGTTTACATTTTTAGCGTTCCAAGCAGATGGTAGTTACCTTCACTGATGGATTCGTCGTTACAGATGTTTTATGATTTCATTCAGTTTTATGTTTTGGTTTATAATATTTCTTTTCAATTGACATGTACTATATAAAGTTAATATTTTCCCATTCATTATATATTTATCAGGATTTTCAATATTTTCATCCTGATCTGACCCTCGGATTTCACCACAAACCAAGGCCGCGCACAGACCCTCTCAAGATCACATATTATTAATATCCTTATGCCAGAATTATCAGTGATGAAATGTTTATATTCAAACAGATGTTAAAAGCAAGACATTTCATACAATGTAAAACCAGCTGTCTGTAAAAAATAAAATAAAACACTGACTAGAGCTACTTAAAAGTCTTTCCTTCCTTATAACAGCTGTTAATGAACGATCTAATGTAATGCATTTTTAAAAAATTGCGAGACGGCTATGTTATTTTGTTGTTGTTCAAAATAGACCCTAAAAACATTAGAAAATACTTTGATGGCATTTAATCAAGGCATTTTCTACTCCACGTACATAAACTTTCATGAAACAGGAAACTGCTTTAATATTCACTAAGTACGCACGGTCAATTTAATAGCACAGACTACTATGATAGAGCTATGAAAGCCCGTTCATTCTCGCTTGGGTACATTCACCTATAATAGCACAGATTCAACGATAGGCCTACTTAGTATAAGCCTTCCCAGGCAGGGACACCCTTAGGGGTTTTATCGGCGGGGGCGCTGGAATGTGCTGGCATGTGTAGTATAGAGAGGCCAAATAAAAATGCCTCGTGCGGGGGGGGGGGGCAGCAATATTTCTAAGTACTCCGTCGCAGCAGACCTGCGTTCTTAGCGGATTCCTAAAAATCTTTCTGGCTGATGAAAGTATATCTACTTTATATTTGTCAAATACCACTGACCTATCATCGCACAGCCCAAACTACTTGAACTTGACTTAGAACCTTGAAACTTTTCATGAACGTTCCTATACGGCGTGAGCATCGCTGAGAATGGGTTTTTCAAAATTCAAGGTTTTCTGGGTTTTTCGGTGGGGTCAACGGTCTAAAATCTTTCTGTAAAATTAAATGGATGATCTTTCGATTAAATTGTCAATTTTCATTTAATCAAGAAGGCGGTTTAAGCTTCACATACAGATGGGTCTTTACAGCTGATTTTTATAGTTTGGTTCCTTTTATCATGGTTTTATGGTTGACTTTTTTCTTTTAGGTGATATGTGCTATATTAAAGTTACCAAGAGTTTTTGTACCTTATCTATTTAATCATAAACTCAGTATGTGGCACCATCTTTATTTAGGCAGCGGGTGTTAAAATTGTTATCGTGAGCGAAGCCACGGGCAACTGCTAGTTCAAAATAGAATTAGATTAAAATCATATTACTGTATTCCAACACTATAAAAAATGTTGATGGAAAGCTTTTTTCCATGCAACAAGTTCGCAAAAAATCAGGGGGTACCAGGCACCCCATGACCCCCGGAAATCCAACCATGCTCCAAAGCTCTCGGATCTCGGACTTTACCATGGAAAGTTACCAGCAGATTCCTCCCCAAACCCTCCCCCCTCCCCACAGGCAGGGGAGACAACCCCTATCTGATGGGGGGGAGAGGCACCACCGTGTCTGCCATCTAGAGCCGTACCCGTCTGGGGTAACCGAAGGACAAAAATACCCTATTGTTTTTTGTTATTTAAATCCCATTATTTACTGTTTAAACCGTAGCAATTCGGCCGAAAATGCCTTTGTTGTGGTATTTTAATGAGTGTTTTATCGTTGTGATAATCGTTCTGTGTTTTTGGTTTTTAGATTACTATCACTTTAGATTAGTGAATCAATTACCATACAACAATGTATCCACTAGAGGTGAGTTCTAACATGCAATCGCGGTCGATGTCAGGCACTGCATCGAAACTGAATATTTTAAGCACATGACTAGGCGCATTGTCAAAGATTAAATGTTACTGATTTTTGCTGTATTGTAGTAAGCGGCAAGAAAACACGAAAATTAAAATTAAAACACGACTTTATTAGAAAATATATCTGAATTCCAAAACCGGTTAACAATTATTGCGCTATTTTCAAAAAAAAGTAGATAGTAAATCACATGATTGAAAATGTTTGCGAACCATATAGTTTCAAGTGATGGAGTCTTTTTGACCTGGTCTTTACGATAATCGGTTAATAGTGATTTTAGCTGGTAATTGGTAGTTTTGAGGCTTTTTGAGCCTATAAAATTCCTCGGCTCCTCGCCTATCGCAGGACGTTACGTTTTCGGGCCGTAACATTTAATTCAAGATCCACCCAAATGCTGAAGCTATCGCTATTTACTCAAGCTGTTGTCTTATCTCCTTTCAATAAAACCCTATTTTCCTGTGGTGAATTACTTGATGTAGTCAAATACAGTTTGAAAGGATTGTCAATATTATTGATATTTACGATGCCTACATAAAGGTATTGTTATGAAGTTATAACTTATTTATAAGGTAGTTAAGGTACAGTAAAAAGTGAGCGTTAATTGTCAAAAGGTATAGTTATAAAGTTATAACTTATTTATAAGGTATAGAGTAGTTAAGGTGTGATAAAAAAGAGCGTTAATCGTCATACCCCTGGGTCCCATGCATCGCCAATAGATGAGGTATTGCTGTGAATGAGCAGAAAGATACATAGAAGTGTAGTTATTTAAATAAAGAATTGATTAAACAGCATTTCCATATTTGTCCCGCATTCAACCCTTACAACGATCCTAGCAAATCTCACGTTCAAGAGGCGAGATAAAAATTGGATAAAGTTGTTATGTTGAATCAAGTTAACATTTTTATTTTTTACAATGATTTTTCTCCAATCCACATAGCACATGACGTTCGTTGAATGGAACCCTGCTCTACAAAGACCACCAACAGAATTCCTCAACAGGAAAACAACAGTCAAAGACATTTCAAGCAATAATTTGATTCACCCGTTGAACACACTATGTTAGGTATGCAAAGCAAGCTGTATGGCTCACGGGTGATAAGAAGACACGGAACCAATACAGAATGAAGCACGGGTTACGTTGCGTTATGTCACACAAATGTCACGTATGAAGTTAAAGAGGCTGTTTACCGCCCACAAGAGACATCTAGAATTCGATCTAGAAGAGAAATCATTTCGAAATTCGATTAATTACATCACCATGCAAAGCTTAAATTATAAAAAAAATATTGATTCAAACGGCTAAAAATCAACTTTGAAAATCGCGTAAGGCTAGGCTTGAAAATCAGCATTCTAAAATAGCAAAACGGGTGATGGTGTCAGTGCTCGAATACAGATAATTTCGCGTTCTCCCTGTATTTGAAAAGCAAAGGTTCGCCAACCGCAGCTTTCCAGATTCCTGGCAAGCTCTTATTGAAGCCAAAAGAGGCTTTTCGATTGCACATTCCATTTTGAAATCTACCCCACTAGAGTAATGACCCAAAATAAAAATATCAAATGGTATGAAAATACCCCCTGTTGAGGCAGACCTGCATACTCAGCGAATTTCAAATGCATTCCAGGGCCATCGCGCGGTGTTGCAGTCCTCATACCTGCCACCCTCGAAGCGCAATATCTGCTAGGGGATGAACAAATATTTTTCGTCAGTTAGTTTGATATGAGGCGGAGTAGCGTTGCGCCGTCTACTTGTGTAAAGCACACTTGTGTAAACCACTTCATCAAAACCTGTCACACTAATTACTGTAAAACGGTGCAAAGTTCTGTTCAGTCTATTTTGTTTGAAAATTTTAAAGAAGTACGTAGATGCAACACCATGTTGTTTTCGAAGATTTTATGTCTTCTTTTATCGCTTTTCGTTTATGTACAGGTAAGTAGTAATCGGATTATTTTGTTCCAATAAGTTAAAAGTATTTAAGCCTAAAAAAAAACTCCTAACCGAAAAATACCAACAGCTCCTTGGTCCGAGTCGTCGTCGAGTTTTGTTCCTACATCATTAAATAATTCAAAATCAATCATAAAACAAACAAATATCTTTTACTGTTGTGCAGGGTCATCAAAACATGATTACAAACCAGTACGGTGAGGGATTTATTTTCTGAATACGAGTACTGTATTTAATACACCAATGTCTATCTCCGGTTAACAGTTTTAAATCCAGGCAACGAATACTCAAAAAAATGTATAGAGGGAAGTGCGTGGAACACAAATTTTGACATGGCAGCTTTGTTTGGACTAGTTAGGAGATGAATATATCAAAATCCGCGTCCGTAGCCCTCGAGCGGGGGGAGGAAGACAGGTCTGAAAGTACCGTTTTTGGTTTTTGCTAAATCTCTTGAAAAAGACAACTTTCAGTAATCTCCATCATATTGGAAAACTAAAGAAAATTAAATTTTCCAAATGAAAAGTATATAATATGTCTATTTTGGTCCAACAATTTAAAAGGTAAGCACTAATGTTATTAATTGTCAAACAAATATTCCTTCCATAAGAAATACACGTAAATTTCTGTGTAACACATGCCCAATGGTTTTTCGCCTAGAGGAAAATTAACAAAAGTCGTGAAATTGTTACAAAATTCCATCGACCACATAGTACAAAATCGATACTATTACTGTTCAAACCTAAAGTGCTCTTCACATGCAAAATTTCAACCTTAAGCCTCAATGCTAAATAGTATAAACTACGAGTTATTTGAAACACGCGAGCACTGTCGGATTATGCGGTTTCGGACGTCGTTTTTTGTTTCTATACCGAAAGAATATGGCGGCCCCTGCTTCATTTGCTGCAACGCCATTAAGATAGGGATGCTCTGTCTATTTGTACTATGTGGTCGATGCAAAATTGCCAGTAATTTGACACCTCGATCATAACAATCCGTCCAAAGTAAAGGTCTTGGCGCTCCGCTACATCGGTTTGTCTTATTTTCAGCCTTCGATGGGACTGGTGAGTGGAAGACGATGGAAACCTGGTGAAAAATGCATACTCGCAGTCGGGGAAACGAGCCGTTCCGTGACGTTGCCGACGTGGCCGGTGTGGCCGAAGTGGCTGACGTGGAAAACGACCCTACCAGGGCCTCCGACCGTGAGAGAAGGACGCGAGAAGTGCGAGAAAAAATGCTGGGCTTGCCATGAGAGCGATAGCTGCGGCCCTAAAGTACCGGCAGCTGACAGATCACTGGAGGATATTGAGTGTTCAAGACCTGATCCGTCGTCTGTCACTACCGACCATACAATAGGCTACAGATACTACATTTGCACCCTGATAAACGAGGAAGGTTATCCAGGAGCTTTAATTGAGTGATCATTCAAAAGCTGTCGAGTATTGAGAAACAATCGAATAAACAATATATCAGACAAACACTTTTTGCTTATCGTTTACCTGTGTACTTTCAAAGGTCGTACGATTAGCGTAAAATGTGTATTATTCGAGTATATTAATATATTAATGACTAGCAGAACCCGTGGCTTCGCTCACGATAAAAATTATCGTCAGTAGGGTGATCATCTATGTTTTACCCCCGCACCGAGCAGCCTGAGCAGCCGGAGCAGACCTTAAAAATAATGCCCCGCACCGAGCAGCGGGTAGTAGTATAAAATGACCGCTTACACTGCAGCAGCCTTTTTGTGAGGTGCAGTGAGGTGTAATTAAAAAATTTCATTTTAGATTAAATTGTAGTCTTTTTTGGTAAAATTAATCATTTTCGTTCGGCTTCGTCAAACGTCAAGTGATTAAAATTGTCAAAACAGCTTACAATTTAATCTAAAATGATTTTTTTAATTTCACCTCACTGCACCTCATACTTTGGGTGCTGCAGGGTTAGCACAGTGGAACTGTGATTTTCGTCCTGGAAAGTATGTTTGTTTAAAACATCACAGTAGAAATTATTCATCACGTGAAGATTACAAACCACTCCAACCCTATTCAACCACTATTTTATGATTTGCCTCGAGTACTACAAAGTAATGCCATTCTGGTTATAGTGTACAATTAGGATCCCCTTAAGTCATTTCTGTTTACAGGGGTAATGTTGTATTCAATCATTTTTTAGCCTGGCAAGCCGAACTAAAAAAAATGATTAAAACAATAAAAAATAGACTACAAAGTAATTTGCAAATTGAATTTTAAATTTTTTACACATAAGAGAGTTTTTCGTACACGTTTTGTTATGAATTGTGAGTAAAAAAAAAATTTATTTCGTGTAAAAAAATAATGTAGTAGGGTGAATATGTATTTTTGTGGGTGCACCCGATCAGGGAGCAGCCGCACCCGAGCAGGGAGCAGATCTTAAAAAATAATGAAATAAAAGTATTTTAAGGGATTTTTTTTATTTTTTTAAGACCATTGGAAGGTTTAGTCATATGTAGGGGAGTAATTACAGTATAAAAAGTTGTATTCCGTGTAAAAAGAATGTAGTAGGAGGGTGAATATGTATGTTTTGTGAGTGTACCCGATCAGCGAGCAGCCGCACCCGAGCAGGGAGCAGATCTTAAAAAATAATTGCAAAAGGTAATTACAGTATAAACAGCCTTTACAGTGTTTAGTTAGTTGAAATATTTCTGATTATTGATGAAGTTAATGTGTGTAAATAAAACTGTTAGTTAAAATTGTTAACTAACTTGTACAATAATTTTTATTAGGCCAGTGATAATATTTTGTTTAGTTCGTAGTAGGGTGAAGATGTATGTTTTATGAGCGACCAGAGCACAAGAGCACAACTCTGGAGCACAACGGAGTACAACAGAGCATCCCCTAAATTATAAAAACAACTTGAAAAATATATAAGAAAAGTGTTTTAAGAGATTTTAAGAAAGTAGTAGAATTGTTTGATCTCAAATGAAATTTTAAACTTCACCTCACAGCACACATGGGTGTTGAGTAGGGTATGTATGTACTTTTTGGGGGTGTGATGAGGACCAGGAGGATTATGAAATAAACCCTCAAAACACCAAAATAACTTTTTAGATTCTTAATAGATTGTGTTGCTTCTAGATTCTTGCAAGAGTATTTACATTTATCTGCAAGCTACAATGTACTAAAAAGACAAAAAACCTTTTACAATATTATTGTGATTTTTTTAAATCGTAAGTTTCTCCCTGTGCTAAGATGGTGGAAGGAAGGAAATGATCGGTTACACTAATGGTAGCTTTTTTGTGAGGAGCCTTGAGGTGAAATGTGAATACATTTTTGTCCATTTTGTTAAATCTTAAAACTTTGGTTCTGTCAAGCTAAAAAATAATGAAAATGTCAAATTAGCATATAATTCATTAAAAATTGGAATTTTGAATTCATACCTCACTACAGCTGACATCAATGCTACTGCAGTGTCAGTGGGGCCGGAATTGTATGCTCGTCTATTGAGGGGACAAATGTATCCGTACATATAAAACTTTTGATTTGTATGCTATTTTTAAACTTTAGTTTGATAACGCAGAAATTGATTTTTAATGAACCATCAATTCAATTCTCATAAAATAGCTTATTTCACACATGTTTTTTAAGGGTTTCAATTTACGACCCAACTTATATCGGATCATTCCTTGCACAAAAGCGGCTTCAACCTCAAAACATTTTTTTTATCTTAAATTGTGTTTTTTTTCACACAATATTCATCCCTCGCTGATCGTCTCATTCCTCACAAAATTTCTTACTCTTAAAAATATCATTTGCCCTACAAAACGCGTTATCCCTCATGAAACATCCTCTTCCTAAAAAAAACCTCATTATTCCTCATAAAAATAGCTACTCCTCACCAAACGATGTACTCTTTATAAAACATCATCTCATTTTCTACAAACAAAAATCTTACAACTCACCAAATAGCTTGTTTATCACAAACGACTTATTCATTGTGAGTGCTTCATTTCTTTTAGCTCACCTCAAAGTCCTAAATTTTAATTGATTTTGTTCGGCTCCACCGATCTACAAAGGATAAAAATTGTCAAATTAGCATACAGTTCAATATATTATTATATTTGAAATTTCAGCTAACCATGGGTTCTACAATTAATTTTTAAAATTTTACATTACTGCACTTTACCTCATGTCTGTTGTAAGGTGGTTTCCTTTCAAGCACTGAACATATCTCATGAGGGCTATCAACAAACCAGTGCAAGTGTTACAATAGAAATATCTTATTAGGTAAATACTCTTTGTGAAGCTATAAATTTTGTCATCGAAATTTTAAAGTTCAAGAACATATTTTCCAAATAAGAAGCAGAAAATGGGTGAACTGTTTTTACAAATTTAGACTAACTAAAACTCAAACAAACCCTTAAATCAAAAACTCAGGTCTATCTTACAACTAAGAGTTTGAACCCATTCTTTATACAGCGTACCTAAACAAACTGAACAAACTGAAAACTCAAACTTTTAAATTTGATACTCCACTAAATAAACTGACTTGAACTCAAAGTCACTTGGTAAATTTAGCAAACCTAAACTCATAAACTGAAACATTAAAACTTCAAGCTCTAAACTGAAATCAAAAACTTAATAAAACCATGAGTCATTGTTACACTTATCGATCAATAACTCTAAATTAATAAAAACGTCTTATACCCAAACATTTTATTTAGAACGAATAAACTTAGAAAAAGAAACACATATTGACTCAAACTCATTTTACAAACTCAAAAAAGCTAAATCTACTTCATAAACTTAAAATCAAACTTAAAGTTTAATACTGAACTGAAGTCATTAATTTAAACTGATAAAATGAAACTCATAAACTCCTAAGATTAAACTCAACCTCATTAGAGTGCAATTACAAGTTCAAACTCTAAAATTTAGGTAAAAACTCGGTATTATCATTTTTAAACTACATCCTCATCTCAATATCGTCAACTTAAACTAACAAAGTCACATTATCAGTCTCAAACTAAGAAACCAATACTTCAGTTTTAATATTCAAAATATCAGAAGTTTTTTGAAAAATAACCACCTTGAAAACTGTGAAACATAACATAAGGGTTTGTTTTAAAAAAATTGTTAAGTGATTATAACAAACCTAGAAAACATGTCCAAGAAAACAATACAAAATTGATGATCAGAGTGAGTGAAATATATCAATAAAATCTAAAAAAGTTCATATTTTTCAAGAGCATTCATTCAAAAATTCACAAGCTAACAAAGTTTAACTATAGTTGAACAAGTATTAACGGTAACTAGTAGTGTTGAACTAAAATGCTAGAAGAATAGTTTTTGCTAAGTATCATAATTTTCATGACTCGAAAGTTTGCTAAAAAGAAACAATCAAGATCGAATGAATGAATGAAATATTATTCTATTTTTTTTAAATCGATTTCTGCGTTGTGCTATGTTTTTACCGAATAAAAGCTTTAAAAAACAATAAAATATTCCAGGCTTCATAAACATTATTAATTGAAGATAACTTTAGTTGAGAGTTTTCACTTGTATCATTGGTTTAAAAACATTTCATGTTAGTAAACAGTTACAGAGGGGAACATTAATTACTTCGAGATATGATGACAGAGGAGTCATGACTTGAAGAGACAAAATCTTTATCCAACCTTCAACTTGTAGTTATTAACATAAAAATTAATAGGTTTTATTGGTCAAACTTAGAATTATTATATCACAAAATTTATCAGTATGCCATTGATTGTGTAAAAGTTATAACCACACCTAATAACCTGATTTTCCATACCCAATACGTGAAGAAGGCCTCAAAGTGTCATTGAGGTACCTTATTTCGTAAGTCTTCACTATTTCAATATGTCAGTGAAAACTTATTTGAAGTATTGCTTTTTGAGATTGGAATATTAAATATTGTTTACTATCATAATATTGTTTTAAATGCAAATTGTCAAATTCAATTCACCAACCAAGTTCACAAATTTAAGATGTCACCAAGAACTTAGCAGAGTGGCTGTAAACAAGTATACTTAAAAATAATGATATCCAACAAGTAGTTACGAACATTTTACCTTATTTAGTGTTTCTACCAAATTTAGAATTTTTCCCAACGTCATATTACTGAGAGTGGCTAAATGAATACAAATATTTTTTTATAAAGTTTTAGACGATCGATCATCAAAACATCTTGGATGTAGCATCAATCATGGTGATAAAGATATTATACTTAAAGCTTTGTCAATTATTATCATTTAGTTTTAAATTTAAGCTGCCAAATTTGATTGGCCAAATTAGTTCGTAAAATTAAGAGATTACTCAGGACTTAATACGAGTGTTGTAAATAAGGTTTACCTACAAGATATTGACAAGCAAATGATTGACTGGTTGATTGGTTGTAACAATATCCAACCAAGAGTTACTTACCAAACTGAACTCTTAACAAAACCAAGATACCAATGTACTAAAGTACAACCCAGATTGAATAAAAATTACAACCAGACGTTCAAAACATTAATTTTTGACAAATTCAAAACATTTCAATCGTATTGTTTGTTTAGAGATCTGAATACTTACCAAATTATAATTCAGAGTGAATGAAGGATGTTAGTCAAACTTAGACAATTTTCATCCATCAATGATAAACGATGCAGAGTTAGCAGCTTACACTCACATAAAACTACTAGTTATCCATCAATTGAAAGTTAGTTAATCTATTATAAAAACTATTGCAAAGAGAGTAAATGAATAAAAAGTTGGCTGCTAATAGAAAACTAATATTTATTTTCATTTTTATACTATGGTTATGATTAAAAAATTATTAAAAGATTCTAGGTAAAAGTAGTATACGTTTCATGATTCTAAATAAATCGTCAATAAAACCTCTTTATATTTTTCTATGTTTGCCCAAGAAAGTGGTTGTTTTCGCAATCAATATGCGTCGAGAAATAGGCGATTCTTGTATTTATTTTACTTTGTTCACTTATTTTTACTTTGCGTGCTCCAGCGTTTCAATTTAACAACACAAATTGTAAAAAAACAGCGTGCATTTGATAACCAGGTTATGTTGTTTGAGCATGAAATTACGTTTCCTACTCTGAATATAAAAAAATTACCAAACTATGTATTAGGCAGATCTCTCAACATTTTTTGGTCCTTTCGCCAAGTTGATTTATACTTCTACTAATATGTATATTTGTCATTTATTTGCTTTAACTATCAAAACGAAAAGTACATTTTAATGAATGAAAACTCTGTTATCGAGAATGAACTGCCCACCTCGGTGCACATTAGAAAAAGACTGTATTCAAACAAGAAGTCTATGAATCTGTTGATAGATATTGGCCTTTTTGCTGTGATAACCAATTAAAATGTTTTACACAATCCAAGGCCGGCTGTAAAAATATGAGATGGATCAAAGAATCCAAAAAAGGTAAATTAAACACGAATATATTTTAGTTGTTTTATTTATTCAACCGAATGAGCATATTGTAAAATACCCTTTAAACTAGTAAAATGTACACTTTTAGGGAAAGTATTTCTGTGAGAATTTTTATCTTACGTTTCACAATATACGTTTCAAAGGAAGAAAAATAACCATAAATTTACAAAGATTACAACACTAATCTTCCCCAAAGCAAGCATAAACACTACATAGTTTAAATCTAGATAAAAAATACGGGAATACAATACAAACAGATATTGAAACACAGCAAATGGCATTTTCTATCAATAGAACTTAGTCCATCGAGTTCTAAGTTGTGTAAGAAGACTGTAATTGCCTCTTTTATTTCCTGATCTCCTGAAGTTAAATCCAAACCTGCATTCCGAAGGTGATCCATCACGAATAGACTTATTGTATCAAAGTGTGTCTTCGCTTTCTCTGTATACTCCGAAGCCTCCTCGATGGATTTTGAAACACATCGATGCGACATCATGAGTGTGTCCCAACTTGATCTCTGGATTGCGACGGCGTCAGGAAGATGGACTCCTCGTTGACTGGAATCAGGTTTACAAATTACTAGAGTTTGCTTTCCATCGATGATCAGTAATGACAACATCATAGACCCCAAATCTATTTGCTTAGGAGTAATATTAGTTGCATCTTCAAAGTAGTCAGTGATTTTCTCAGAATTCTTCATTAATCTTTCCCATTCGGTTTGAGTAAGAGGTACACCAAAGCGACTGGACCCATTTCTCTGTACAATTTGAATTTCTGTTGAAAAGTTTTGGTCAGAACCATTCAAGCCAACTACGATTTCTCCGGAGAAGATTGCATCCAAAGGATAAGACCTGTTCATTAACAATTTTTCCAACTGACGATTTGGTCGTTGTAATAATTTATCATGATCCAGTGTTGTCGAAGTAGATATTTGATAAGATTCGTGTTGGGTGGATTTCTCAATAGCACCTTTATTCTTCAAGTACGGAGTAAATCGCTTAAAGGAATATGTCATCGTAAATAGTATTCGTTTTGATGCGCTCGAGCTTTACCAGAGCACTGATAACTTTATTGCGCTTTGAATATGTCCTCTACCATTCAAGAGGTTAGTTACGGTGAGGGGAAATGTAAACAATTTGGTCACTGACGGATATAAAATGCTAGACGAATTTGCAGGGCAACGCTGAAACAAACTCGTATTAAGGAACTATTTTATGTATTGATAAAAATTAAAATTCAATTTATAAATTTATTTGTAGTTTTTATTATTTAATAAATTTTAGTTCAGCTTTCCAGACTAAAAAGTTATTAGAATAATAAAAAATAGTGAAAAAATAAATTTACAAATTGAACTTTTATTTTTATCAATACATGAAATAGTTCCTTAATACAAGTTTGTTTCAGCGTTGCCCTGGAAATTCGTCTAGGCATTTTTACTCCGTATTTGAAGAATAAAGGTGCTATTGAGAAATCCACCCAACACGAATCTTATCAAATATCTACTTCGACAACACTGGATCATGATAAATTATTACAACGACCAAATCGTCAGTTGGAAAAATTGTTAATGAACAGGTCTTATCCTTTGGATGCAATCTTCTCCGGAGAAATCGTAGTTGGCTTGAATGGTTCTGACCAAAGCTTTTCAACAGAAATTCAAATTGTACAGAGAAATGGGTCCAGTCGCTTTGGTGTACCTCTTACTCAAACCGAATGGGAAAGATTAATGAAGAATTCTGAGAAAATCACTGACTACTTTGAAGATGCAACTAATATTACTCCTAAGCAAATAGATTTGGGGTCTATGATGTTGTCATTACTGATCATCGATGGAAAGCAAACTCTAGTAATTTGTAAACCTGATTCCAGTCAACGAGGAGTCCATCTTCCTGACGCCGTCGCAATCCAGAGATCAAGTTGGGACACACTCATGATGTCGCATCGATGTGTTTCAGAATCCATCGAGGAGGCTTCGGAGTATACAGAGAAAGCGAAGACACACTTTGATACAATAAGTCTATTCGCGATGGATCACCTTCGGAATGCAGGTTTGGATTTAACTTCAGGAGATCAGGAAATAAAAGAGGCAATTACAGTCTTCTTACACAACTTAGAACTCGATGGACTAAGTTCTATTGATAGAAAATGCCATTTGCTGTGTTTCAATATCTGTTTGTATTGTATTCCCGTATTTTTATCTAGATTTAAACTATGTAGTGTTTATGCTTGCTTTGGGGAAGATTAGTGTTGTAATCTTTGTAAATTTATGGTTATTTTTCTTCCTTTGAAACGTATATTGTGAAACGTAAGATAAAAATTCTCACAGAAATACTTTCCCTAAAAGTGTACATTTTACTAGTTTAAAGGGTATTTTACAATATGCTCATTCGGTTGAATAAATAAAACAACTAAAATATATTCGTGTTTAATTTACCTTTTTTGGATTCTTTGATCCATCTCATATTTTTACAACCGGCCTTGGATTATGTAAAACATTTTAATTGGTTATCACAGCAAAAAGGCCAATATCTATCAACAGATTCATAGACTTCTTGTTTGAATACAGTCTTTTTCTAATGTGCACCGAGGTGGGCAGTTCATTCTCGATAACAGAGTTTTCATTCATTAAAATGTACTTTTCGTTTTGATAGTTAAAGCAAATAAATGACAAATATACATATTAGTAGAAGTATAAATCAACTTGGCGAAAGGACCAAAAAATGTTGAGAGATCTGCCTAATACATAGTTTGGTATTTTTTTTATATTCAGAGTAGGAAACGTAATTTCATGCTCAAACAACATAACCTGGTTATCAAATGCACGCTGTTTTTTTACAATTTGTGTTGTTAAATTGAAACGCTGGAGCACGCAAAGTAAAAATAAGTGAACAAAGTAAAATAAATACAAGAATCGCCTATTTCTCGACGCATATTGATTGCGAAAACAACCACTTTCTTGGGCAAACATAGAAAAATATAAAGAGGTTTTATTGACGATTTATTTAGAATCATGAAACGTATACTACTTTTACCTAGAATCTTTTAATAATTTTTTAATCATAACCATAGTATAAAAATGAAAATAAATATTAGTTTTCTATTAGCAGCCAACTTTTTATTCATTTACTCTCTTTGCAATAGTTTTTATAATAGATTAACTAACTTTCAATTGATGGATAACTAGTAGTTTTATGTGAGTGTAAGCTGCTAACTCTGCATCGTTTATCATTGATGGATGAAAATTGTCTAAGTTTGACTAACATCCTTCATTCACTCTGAATTATAATTTGGTAAGTATTCAGATCTCTAAACAAACAATACGATTGAAATGTTTTGAATTTGTCAAAAATTAATGTTTTGAACGTCTGGTTGTAATTTTTATTCAATCTGGGTTGTACTTTAGTACATTGGTATCTTGGTTTTGTTAAGAGTTCAGTTTGGTAAGTAACTCTTGGTTGGATATTGTTACAACCAATCAACCAGTCAATCATTTGCTTGTCAATATCTTGTAGGTAAACCTTATTTACAACACTCGTATTAAGTCCTGAGTAATCTCTTAATTTTACGAACTAATTTGGCCAATCAAATTTGGCAGCTTAAATTTAAAACTAAATGATAATAATTGACAAAGCTTTAAGTATAATATCTTTATCACCATGATTGATGCTACATCCAAGATGTTTTGATGATCGATCGTCTAAAACTTTATAAAAAAATATTTGTATTCATTTAGCCACTCTCAGTAATATGACGTTGGGAAAAATTCTAAATTTGGTAGAAACACTAAATAAGGTAAAATGTTCGTAACTACTTGTTGGATATCATTATTTTTAAGTATACTTGTTTACAGCCACTCTGCTAAGTTCTTGGTGACATCTTAAATTTGTGAACTTGGTTGGTGAATTGAATTTGACAATTTGCATTTAAAACAATATTATGATAGTAAACAATATTTAATATTCCAATCTCAAAAAGCAATACTTCAAATAAGTTTTCACTGACATATTGAAATAGTGAAGACTTACGAAATAAGGTACCTCAATGACACTTTGAGGCCTTCTTCACGTATTGGGTATGGAAAATCAGGTTATTAGGTGTGGTTATAACTTTTACACAATCAATGGCATACTGATAAATTTTGTGATATAATAATTCTAAGTTTGACCAATAAAACCTATTAATTTTTATGTTAATAACTACAAGTTGAAGGTTGGATAAAGATTTTGTCTCTTCAAGTCATGACTCCTCTGTCATCATATCTCGAAGTAATTAATGTTCCCCTCTGTAACTGTTTACTAACATGAAATGTTTTTAAACCAATGATACAAGTGAAAACTCTCAACTAAAGTTATCTTCAATTAATAATGTTTATGAAGCCTGGAATATTTTATTGTTTTTTAAAGCTTTTATTCGGTAAAAACATAGCACAACGCAGAAATCGATTTAAAAAAAATAGAATAATATTTCATTCATTCATTCGATCTTGATTGTTTCTTTTTAGCAAACTTTCGAGTCATGAAAATTATGATACTTAGCAAAAACTATTCTTCTAGCATTTTAGTTCAACACTACTAGTTACCGTTAATACTTGTTCAACTATAGTTAAACTTTGTTAGCTTGTGAATTTTTGAATGAATGCTCTTGAAAAATATGAACTTTTTTAGATTTTATTGATATATTTCACTCACTCTGATCATCAATTTTGTATTGTTTTCTTGGACATGTTTTCTAGGTTTGTTATAATCACTTAACAATTTTTTTAAAACAAACCCTTATGTTATGTTTCACAGTTTTCAAGGTGGTTATTTTTCAAAAAACTTCTGATATTTTGAATATTAAAACTGAAGTATTGGTTTCTTAGTTTGAGACTGATAATGTGACTTTGTTAGTTTAAGTTGACGATATTGAGATGAGGATGTAGTTTAAAAATGATAATACCGAGTTTTTACCTAAATTTTAGAGTTTGAACTTGTAATTGCACTCTAATGAGGTTGAGTTTAATCTTAGGAGTTTATGAGTTTCATTTTATCAGTTTAAATTAATGACTTCAGTTCAGTATTAAACTTTAAGTTTGATTTTAAGTTTATGAAGTAGATTTAGCTTTTTTGAGTTTGTAAAATGAGTTTGAGTCAATATGTGTTTCTTTTTCTAAGTTTATTCGTTCTAAATAAAATGTTTGGGTATAAGACGTTTTTATTAATTTAGAGTTATTGATCGATAAGTGTAACAATGACTCATGGTTTTATTAAGTTTTTGATTTCAGTTTAGAGCTTGAAGTTTTAATGTTTCAGTTTATGAGTTTAGGTTTGCTAAATTTACCAAGTGACTTTGAGTTCAAGTCAGTTTATTTAGTGGAGTATCAAATTTAAAAGTTTGAGTTTTCAGTTTGTTCAGTTTGTTTAGGTACGCTGTATAAAGAATGGGTTCAAACTCTTAGTTGTAAGATAGACCTGAGTTTTTGATTTAAGGGTTTGTTTGAGTTTTAGTTAGTCTAAATTTGTAAAAACAGTTCACCCATTTTCTGCTTCTTATTTGGAAAATATGTTCTTGAACTTTAAAATTTCGATGACAAAATTTATAGCTTCACAAAGAGTATTTACCTAATAAGATATTTCTATTGTAACACTTGCACTGGTTTGTTGATAGCCCTCATGAGATATGTTCAGTGCTTGAAAGGAAACCACCTTACAACAGACATGAGGTAAAGTGCAGTAATGTAAAATTTTAAAAATTAATTGTAGAACCCATGGTTAGCTGAAATTTCAAATATAATAATATATTGAACTGTATGCTAATTTGACAATTTTTATCCTTTGTAGATCGGTGGAGCCGAACAAAATCAATTAAAATTTAGGACTTTGAGGTGAGCTAAAAGAAATGAAGCACTCACAATGAATAAGTCGTTTGTGATAAACAAGCTATTTGGTGAGTTGTAAGATTTTTGTTTGTAGAAAATGAGATGATGTTTTATAAAGAGTACATCGTTTGGTGAGGAGTAGCTATTTTTATGAGGAATAATGAGGTTTTTTTTAGGAAGAGGATGTTTCATGAGGGATAACGCGTTTTGTAGGGCAAATGATATTTTTAAGAGTAAGAAATTTTGTGAGGAATGAGACGATCAGCGAGGGATGAATATTGTGTGAAAAAAAAACACAATTTAAGATAAAAAAAATGTTTTGAGGTTGAAGCCGCTTTTGTGCAAGGAATGATCCGATATAAGTTGGGTCGTAAATTGAAACCCTTAAAAAACATGTGTGAAATAAGCTATTTTATGAGAATTGAATTGATGGTTCATTAAAAATCAATTTCTGCGTTATCAAACTAAAGTTTAAAAATAGCATACAAATCAAAAGTTTTATATGTACGGATACATTTGTCCCCTCAATAGACGAGCATACAATTCCGGCCCCACTGACACTGCAGTAGCATTGATGTCAGCTGTAGTGAGGTATGAATTCAAAATTCCAATTTTTAATGAATTATATGCTAATTTGACATTTTCATTATTTTTTAGCTTGACAGAACCAAAGTTTTAAGATTTAACAAAATGGACAAAAATGTATTCACATTTCACCTCAAGGCTCCTCACAAAAAAGCTACCATTAGTGTAACCGATCATTTCCTTCCTTCCACCATCTTAGCACAGGGAGAAACTTACGATTTAAAAAATCACAATAATATTGTAAAAGGTTTTTTGTCTTTTTAGTACATTGTAGCTTGCAGATAAATGTAAATACTCTTGCAAGAATCTAGAAGCAACACAATCTATTAAGAATCTAAAAAGTTATTTTGGTGTTTTGAGGGTTTATTTCATAATCCTCCTGGTCCTCATCACACCCCCAAAAAGTACATACATACCCTACTCAACACCCATGTGTGCTGTGAGGTGAAGTTTAAAATTTCATTTGAGATCAAACAATTCTACTACTTTCTTAAAATCTCTTAAAACACTTTTCTTATATATTTTTCAAGTTGTTTTTATAATTTAGGGGATGCTCTGTTGTACTCCGTTGTGCTCCAGAGTTGTGCTCTTGTGCTCTGGTCGCTCATAAAACATACATCTTCACCCTACTACGAACTAAACAAAATATTATCACTGGCCTAATAAAAATTATTGTACAAGTTAGTTAACAATTTTAACTAACAGTTTTATTTACACACATTAACTTCATCAATAATCAGAAATATTTCAACTAACTAAACACTGTAAAGGCTGTTTATACTGTAATTACCTTTTGCAATTATTTTTTAAGATCTGCTCCCTGCTCGGGTGCGGCTGCTCGCTGATCGGGTACACTCACAAAACATACATATTCACCCTCCTACTACATTCTTTTTACACGGAATACAACTTTTTATACTGTAATTACTCCCCTACATATGACTAAACCTTCCAATGGTCTTAAAAAAATAAAAAAATCCCTTAAAATACTTTTATTTCATTATTTTTTAAGATCTGCTCCCTGCTCGGGTGCGGCTGCTCCCTGATCGGGTGCACCCACAAAAATACATATTCACCCTACTACATTATTTTTTTACACGAAATAAATTTTTTTTTTACTCACAATTCATAACAAAACGTGTACGAAAAACTCTCTTATGTGTAAAAAATTTAAAATTCAATTTGCAAATTACTTTGTAGTCTATTTTTTATTGTTTTAATCATTTTTTTTAGTTCGGCTTGCCAGGCTAAAAAATGATTGAATACAACATTACCCCTGTAAACAGAAATGACTTAAGGGGATCCTAATTGTACACTATAACCACAATGGCATTACTTTGTAGTACTCGAGGCAAATCATAAAATAGTGGTTGAATAGGGTTGGAGTGGTTTGTAATCTTCACGTGATGAATAATTTCTACTGTGATGTTTTAAACAAACATACTTTCCAGGACGAAAATCACAGTTCCACTGTGCTAACCCTGCAGCACCCAAAGTATGAGGTGCAGTGAGGTGAAATTAAAAAAATCATTTTAGATTAAATTGTAAGCTGTTTTGACAATTTTAATCACTTGACGTTTGACGAAGCCGAACGAAAATGATTAATTTTACCAAAAAAGACTACAATTTAATCTAAAATGAAATTTTTTAATTACACCTCACTGCACCTCACAAAAAGGCTGCTGCAGTGTAAGCGGTCATTTTATACTACTACCCGCTGCTCGGTGCGGGGGTAAAACATAGATGATCACCCTACTATCGTCTAACCTTGATATGATGAATCTAGAGGACTGAATAGAAAATATTTATATCAAGGAATATGTCATGTAGAGATATGTTTGTTTTATGGCGGAATGTAGGATAAAATGTATAGATACCACAGTAGGATGTAGAATACCACAGTAGATAGTGAAGGTTTTCTTTTCACCGTTATAACTCGAAAACGGCCGGACCGATTTTAACACCAAATGTGTCGATTTTAAGGTACTTCCTTGTAGATTTACCATTACGTCCCTGGATTGCCTAGTAGGGCATCAATTAAGTACCGTAAAGGGCTGAATGTTCGAAACAGTTATGGTGCAAAAAAAAAAACAAACTAAACAAAATCATCAAAACAACCATAAAACCATGATAAAAGGAATCAAATTATAAATCAGCTGTAACAACGTATCCGTTTGTGAAGCTATATGCTTGATTGAATAAAATTGGAAATTTAAACAAAAGATCATCCATTACATTAACATGGGGCATTTTCAAAGCTTCAGCTCCACGAAAAACCTCTAAAAACCTCGAATTAAAAAAATCCGTTCTTGGTGAATGTCAACACTCTGTAAGGAAGGCTGCATCGCTTTTGCTCCACGGTTAAGGGTCATTTTGGAAACATCGCTTTTGCTCCACGGGAAAGGGGCCTGCGCTTCCTCTCCCCCACATTCTCTCTTTCACTCACCTCCAGGTTCTTACTTAAAAAAAGTCATTTAAACGTAATAGTACAACTTTACATTTTTTGCATAATGTAAAATATTGATTTTCGAAAGAATAATGTTTAACAACTTCATTTGTAAGAGTAAGCGCAAGTAAACGATATTGTGTAAAAGAAATAACTTACATAATACAATGTGTTACTACTTAATACTTATCCACATTTCATCTATGTTTTACAATAATTCACTATTAGAAACAGAGAAGCCAATAATTCACTATTAGACACAAGATAAAGATTTTAAGCATGAACATGGAGCAGAAAACCACGTTTCAGCCGATTCAGCCGTAAGAGTAGATTTTCGACGGGCATCAAACACTATTTAAATAACCTAATTAAACTAAGTTCAAGCTTAGTATAGTTTTCTTCCTTCTCGATCTGTTGTTTCTCTGTTTTATATTTATAAAGCTGTTTTGGGACAAATATTGATGACTATAAAAAGTAAAGTTGAAATCAATTGAAGGTTCAAGGTCCAATTATTTTAAAGCTACATGGTTTATTATAAAAATAAGCAATCTGCAAAAACGATACAGACTGAATAAATCTAGTGACCTTGATTTTCATGCTCATGCCTAAAAGCTTGATCTTGTGTTATAAGGCGTCCCTGTTTCTAATTGTGATTTATTGTATAAAATAAATGAAAGATGAATAAAATTATTTAGTAGTACTATTTTATTTTGTAAGCTATTACTTTTAAACAATATTGTTTACTAGTCGTTTTTGTTACAATTGAAGCAGTATAACATTTTTTCCATTATAAATATTTTCGTTTAGGCAAAAAAAGCAAAGTTGCATATTAGGTTTGGATGGCAGCATTCAAGAAAGAACTTGGAGCTTGGAGATGAGCGAAAGAGAGAATTTAGGACAGAGGGGGCGCAGGCCCCTCTCTCATGGAACAAAAGCGATGTTTTGGGCGGCTCTGAAATCTACCTGCTGACCCGTGGAGCAAAAGCGATGTTTCCAAAATGACCCTTAACCGTGGAGCAAAAGAGAAACACGCGTAAGGAACGTCCATGCAAATTTTCAAGGTTCTACGTTAAGTAGTTTTGGCTGTACGTAGGATAGGTCAGTGGTATTTGACGAAAATACAGTAGAAAAGATAGTATAAATATAACTTAGAATCAGGGATTTGAATAATTTATAAATTTTTACATAAATAGATCAAAGAATCATATCATTTCAGCAAATTCTGTTTGTGACTGAAAAACCACTGTTCTTTTCTCTTTCCATCTTACCGGGATTTAGCCTCAAGACCCAGCCACAAAAAGCAGTATGCTCTTCACGTTTAAACTACGTACGTCGAATTATACGAAACACCAAATCATCGGACAGGCATAGATGTAATAAAAAAATTATTAGGAACGCCTCCAGGAAAAACGATAACTCCCGCTACCGAAATATAGATGGTGCCACTTAAATAATAAATGGTGAATTTTATCTAAACTAAATGAAACTTTTATATAGTACATAATTATGTCCTTTAAACAAATCAACAAAAATCAATGAAGCCATGATCAAAGAAATCAATTTATTATCATCTGTATCAACGTATACATTTCCGAAGCTAACTACCAGCTGATTGTTTTATGAACATTAAAAATGTAAACAAAAATCGTCCAACATACTTTTAAATGGGAAAATTTGAAAACGTCGGCCTCGCCAAAAACCCCTTTAAACTACGAATTTTGTAAAATTCGTTCTTAGCGGATGTCTACGCCCTAAGAGGAACATCCATGCAAAGTTTCAAGGTTCTAGGTCAAGTAGTTTGGGCTGTACGATGTTTCCACTGAGTGGTATTTGACAAATATATAGTAGAAGAAGATTAATCCTTAGTTAAAATCTTTAAAAAAAATCGTCGAATCTATATATTAATACGCAAGCGGTTTTCTTTTCACAGTCCAACCGCAATAACGGCTGGACGGATTTTAACGTTTGAGGTGTCAAATTAAAGGGATTGTTATGTAGATTTGTCATCAAGTCTCAGAATTTTAAAAAAGGGCGTCACTAAAGTACATTAAAGGGCTGAAGTTTCGGAACAGTAGCGCTATTCATGGGCATTGAAGCAAACTCAATTTACTTTGTTTACAAACTGAACATATGGCCATGCTCTGAAATAAATCACAGACCACAGCAATTATAATTATTTTTTTCAAAAGAGCATTTTATATTTTCAGCTTGTTTGGCTTTGTTTTCAACAGTTTTCTTTTTTAAACGATTTATTATTTAATTTAGGTTATGCTATGACGTTTTCAAAGCTCTTAACTTCGCAGTTACCAGTTTTACAATGTAGTTTACGATATCTCATAGTGTTTTTTGAAGTTATATTAACCTGATCACTTTTTGGATCATTTATGCCACCAATAACATTGACCGAACATTGACTGGTCGGAGGAGTCGGTAAGAACACGATCGCAACCGCTGGCATCACCCTCCCGATGTAACATTTGATGCATCTAAAAATGTTTTCATTGTGGTGAGTTGCATTTTCAAGAATGAAAAGACTGGTAGAGATAATGCGTTGTTTACGCGTTTTCGCCGTAAAGGAAAGGTTGCCTAAAGACAGCCGTTCCCTACGATATCTGTTTTGGCGATAATTATCAAGAAGGTGCAGAGGCAATCCCGGCAATCCCTAAACAAAGAAAGTCATTGCTCAAGGCGCCAGTGTTTGCTCTCGGTCAGCTACATGTTGCTGTAAGCAGAGCTTGATCTTTTGCCGATGTTAGAATATACATTTCAGAAAAAAGAGGACATGGGGAAATGAAGGTGTTGCCTTAAAAATCGTTTACATTTACCTGAAACTCCTGCGGTAGATCAAATTAACTTTAAAAGTTTCAGTAGTTAAGAAGTTAGCACTTTGATTAAACGTTAAAAGTATACAAGTAGGCTGATTATTCTTCATTCTATTACCATATGATTTTTGCTCGATTTTTGCTCGATTGCATTTCCGGCCCCCATAATACGTTATGGCTTATAACCCGGTAATGGTTGGAGTACTAAATATAATACTTGGGTAGTAAATAGTACTAATTGAGTATTGATTCGTGGCACCGTTGAAATCCGCATTTTCTTATATAGCCGTGTTGGCATTTCCGGCCCCCATAACACGTTATGGTTTAAAACTCGGTAATGGTTGGAGTACTAAATCTAATACTTGGGTACTAAATAGTACTAATTGAGTATTAAATCGTGACACCGTTGAAATCCGCGTTTCCGGACATGGCCTGGCTAGCATTTCCCTGGCCCGGCATCATACTATTGTTAATAACTCGGTAATGCTTGGAGTACTAAATCTAGTATTCGGGTCCTAGTTAGTACTAATTGAGTATTAAATCGTGGTATGTTTGAAATATTGATTTTCAAACATGGCCGGGCCAGCGAAATGGACCCGTGGGCAGCCCCCACGCCTGAGTCATTGACTGCGGGCCGCTTCGGGTCCTAGTTAGTACTAATTGAGTATTAAATCGTGGTATGTTTGAAATATTGATTTTCAAACATGGCCGGGCCAGCGAAATGGACCCGTGGGCAGCCCCCACGCCTGAGTCATTGACTGCGGGCCGCTTCGAAATTCCTTATACCAGGAATAACTCAAGAAATAACTCGCCGGCCGGCCTCATAGGTGTTGTGACAACAGCGGATTAGGGCTGTCCGGGCCTATCTAGACCGGTCGGACACTCTCTTTTTCAATCTGGCACGGACTATACTAACTTCAGTTGACTTCGCCCATTTAGCCGCCGAGACTCCACAGCATAGGCGGATTTACGTCACAATATTTGGGGGTGCCAGTTCTCCTACGTGTTCTGTACGGGATAGCCCAACTGCGCGCGGTGGTCACTTTTAGGGTATAGTCCAACTGCGCGCTATTAGATTTTTATTTTGTAAATACAAGTTTAGGTTCACGATGGTTAATTTGATGTAAATGTATATTGATATGATTTTATAACTATTATTTTTGTGTTAAAAATTGCCAATGTTGGCTCACTTGACCTGAAATTATGAGCATCTTGCACGTTCTAATTAAATAAGAAGTCAATGTTAAAGTCTGAAGTATTATTAATATTCCTATAATGCTTTTAATTTGGTATTGCAATTCATAAAAACATATAAGTATTTTAACCTATCTTTGCCAATTTGAGATGTGTAGCTAACTCTTTTAGGAAACAGAGATTTCAGCTTGTTATAGCTGTGTGTGGTTGTTTACAAAACTAACATTTTTGAACTCGCTACTAAAGTCTATAAGCAAGCTCACAAACCCACTACTAATATGAATGATTATGTATTGTAGACTTTGGAATATATAAAATCATAGTCACTCTTTCTCATGGACTTTTTTAAACTTCTTACATAGTGGTATTTAAGCTTTATCTCCTGTTTTGGGTATACCTTTTAGGTTATTGTCAAATTAATTTATATTTGCCTCAACCGTTTTATCTATAAATAAATTTTACTAAAGAGGATTTTCATTGAAGACACGCCGAAATATAGATACACTGTATTATTTTTTGGCAACACTTCAATGGAATATTATTCAAGATAAAATGATAAATAAGTATTCTCTTTTGTACTGGTTAACTTTATTTTATTAGTTACTGTGGTTTTGAACAGTTTTACATGATGTAAATTTATAACAACTTCAAACATCAAATACAAAATGTCAGCCGTCAGGGCTGTGAGAGCCAAAACTGACCACCGCGCGCAGTTGGACATGTGCCGCGAGGACCCGAAGTGACCACCGCGCGCAGTTTGACAGTCGGTTTTGACAGATTTCTGACCACCGCGCGCAGTTGGGATACGCCCGTTCTGTATGCTCATATTCTAAATCACACATTAAGGTATATTAAAAGAAGCTATTTCTTTTATTTAACAACAACCCGTTGCATTTTTTTCGGCTCTTTTGAATCATGAAAAGTACCGATCATTTTGTAATTTGTAGTATGAGAACTGCTAGAATAATATTATTGATCATCGCAAGAAAGACATTTTCAAACACTATAAAATTAATTCTTGTTTTCAAAGCAAATTGTTACTAAGCCAATTTGAGCTTGTAAGCAGCTTTTATACGTTGTTTGTCAGAAAAAATGCGGAATTTAAAATGGAAATGACGAAATTAATTTAGTGACATATTTTGAGGCATACTACAATAATTTGTAACAGAAGGATGTAATTGAAAACAAATACACCAAACCAAATCAGAATCCAAATAAAAATTTGATTGAAATCATATTATTCAAAATAGAATTAGATTAAAATCATATTACTGTATTCCAAAAGTATAAAAAATGTTGATGGAAAGCTTTTTTCCATACAAAAACTTTGCAAAAAATCAGGGGGTGCCAGGCACCCCATGGCACCCCCGGAAATCCAACCATGCTCCAAAGCTTTCAGATCTCGGACAATACCATGGAAAGTTACCAGCAGATTCCTCCCCAACCCCTCCCCTCTCCCCTCAGGCAGGTGTTTCAACGACCCCTATCTGATGGGGGGGGAGGCACCACCGTGCCTGCCATCTAGAGCCCTCCAGCGACCACATAGTAGAATAGACGGAGCACTAGAAACCGCGAAGTGAAGCCTAAATTTGCTTCTAGACCCTATGCATGGAAAAAACAAAGTACGTAAAAAATTACAAATATGGTATCAAATTATACGTCTCAATCTCAGAATCACTATAGTACCAAATATAAATTGCTTACAGGTATTTTAAGGTTATCAGTGTTTACACATCGTAAACACTGATAACCTAGGAGCTTGTCCTAAAATTTTTTGAAAGAAGCTGACGCCACGGAATACACCTGTAACGTTCCTGTGATGTGTAAACTGCTTCTAAACCATTTATAATTGGTACCATAGTAATTGTGAGATTCAGACCTTTAATTTGGTACCAAATTTGTATTTTTTACAGTCGACAATATTTTTGTAAATAACAGTTTAGGATTGTCTTTGTTTTTATGCAGGCGCCGCACGGATAAACTCTCCCGCAGTAACTAAGTTATCGACCAAACTACATGAGCTATTTTTTTCAAAAAATATGATTTGAAAAATTCAACTCTTTAGCAACAATTTCCACCGTTTTTTATTTTGCCTGACCAAAAAATAAAAAACGTAGTAACCGGCTACTTTTTTCATGTCATGTTTTAAAGTTGAATAAAACCTTGTGATTTTATATCATTTAAAAAAAATGTTTTGGAAATATGATTGATACTATTATGTTTCCAAACTAAAGGACTCTTTACATGCAAAATTTCAACCATAAGCCTCAACGCTAAATGGTATAAACTACGAGTTATTTGAAATATGAGCACTGTCAGATTACGCGGTTTTAAGCGCCGTTTTATGTTTCTAAACCCAGACAATATGGTGGCCCAGGCCTCACTTGCTGTAATGCAAGTAAGATAGCTATGTTCCGTCTATTTCTACTATGTGGTCGCTGGAGCCCTCCCCGTCTGGGGTAACCGAAGGACAAAAATACCCTATTGTTTATTGTTATTTAAATCCCATTATTTTCGGTTTAAACCGTAGCAATTCGGCCGTAAATGCCTTTGTTATGGTATTTTAATGAGTGTTTTATCGTTGTGATAATCGTTCTGTGTTTTTGGTTTTTAGATAACATGTATAAAATCACTTTAGATTAGTGAATCAATTACCATACAACAATGTATCCACTAGAGGTGTGTTTTAACATGCAATCGCGGTCGATGTCAGGCACTGCGTCGAAACTGAATATTTTAAGCACATGACTAGGCGCATTGTCAAAGATTAAATGTTACTGATTTTTGCTGTATTGTAGTGAGCGGCAAGAAAACACGAAAATTAAAATTAAAACACGACTTTATTAGAAAATATATCTGAATTCCAAAACCGGTTAACAATTATTGCGCTATTTAAAAAAAAAAGTAGATAGTAAATCACATGATTGAAAATGTTTGCGAACCATATAGTTTCAAGTGATGGAGTCTTTTTGACCTGGTCTTTACGATAATCGGTTAATAGTGATTTTAGCTGGTAATTAGTAGTTTTGAGGCTTTTTGAGCCTATAAAATTCCTCGGCTCCTCGCCTATCGCAGGACGTTACGTTTTCGGGCCGTAACATTTAATTCATGATCCACCCAAATGCTGAAGCTATCGCTATTTACTCAAGCTGTTATCTTATCTCCTTTCAATAAAACCCTATTTTCCTGTGGTGAATTACTTGATGTAGTCAAATACAGTTTGAAAGGATTGTCAATATTATTGATATTTACGATGCCTACATAAAGGTATTGTTATGAAGTTATAACTTATTTATAAGGTAATTAAGGTACAGTAAAAAGTGAGCGTTAATTGTCAAAAGGTATAGTTATAAAGTTATAACTTATTTATAAGGTATAGAGTAGTTAAGGTGTGATAAAAAAGAGCGTTAATCGTCATACCCCTGGGTCCCATGCATCGCCAATAGATGAGGTATTGCTGTGAATGAGCAGAAAGATACATAGAAGTGTAGTTATTTAAATAAAGAATTGATTAAACAGCATTTCCATATTTGTCCCGCATTCAACCCTTACAACGATCCTAGCAAATCTCACGTTCAAGAGGCGAGATAAAAATTGGATAAAGTTGTTATGTTGAATCAAGTTAACATTTTTATTTTTTACAATGATTTTTCTCCAATCCACATAGCACATGACGTTCGTTGAATGGAACCCTGCTCTACAAAGACCACCAACAGAATTCCTCAACAGGAAAACAACAGTCAAAGACATTTCAAGCAATAATTTGATTCACCCGTTGAACACACTATGTTAGGTATGCAAAGCAAGCTGTATGGCTCACGGGTGATAAGAAGACACGGAACCAATACAGAATGAAGCACGGGTTACGTTGCGTTATGTCACACAAATGTCACGTATGAAGTTAAAGAGGCTGTTTACCGCCCACAAGAGACATCTAGAATTCGATCTAGAAGAGAAATCATTTCGAAATTCGATTAATTACATCACCATGCAAAGCTTAAATTATAAAAAAAATATTGATTCAAACGGCTAAAAATCAACTTTGAAAATCGCGTAAGGCTAGGCTTGAAAATCAGCATTCTAAAATAGCAAAACGGGTGATGGTGTCAGTGCTCGAATACAGATAATTTCGCGTTCTCCCTGTATTTGAAAAGCAAAGGTTCGCCAACCGCAGCTTTCCAGATTCCAGGCAAGCTCTTATTGAAGCCAAAAGAGGCTTTTCGATTGCACATTCCATTTTGAAATCTACCCCACTAGAGTAATGACCCAAAATAAAAATATCAAATGGTATAAAAAATACCCCCCGTTGCGGCAGACCTGCATACTCAGCGAATTTCAAATGCATTCCAGGGCCATCGCGCGGTGTTGCAGTCCTCATACCTGCCACCCTCGAAGCGCAATATCTACTAGGGGATGAACAAATATTTTTCGTTAGTTAGTTTGATATGAGGCGGAGTAGCGTTGCGCCGTCTACTTGTGTAAAGCACACTTGTGTAAACCACTTCATCAAAACCTGTCACACTAATTACTGTAAAACGGTGCAAAGTTCTGTTCAGTCTATTTAGTCTGAAAATTTTAAAGAAGTACGTTGATGCAGCAACATGTTTATTTCGAAGATTTTATGTCTTCTTTTATCGCTTTTCGTTTATGTACAGGTAAGTAGTAATCGGATTATTTTGTTCAATAAGTTAAAAGTATTTAAGCCTAAAAAAAACTCCTAACCGAAAAATACCAACAGCTCCTTGGTCCGAGTCGTCGTCGAGTTTTGTTTCTACATCATTAAATCATTCAAAATCAATGATAAAACAAACAAATATCTTTTACTGTTGTGCAGGGTCATCAAAACATGATTACAAACCAGTACGGTGAGGGATTTATTTTCTGAATACGAGTACTGTATTTAATACACCAATGTCTATCTCCGGTTAACTGATTTAACTCCAGGCAACGAATACTCAGAATTATAGAGGGAAGTGCGTGGAACACAAATTTTTTGACATTGCAGCTTTGTTCGGACTAGTTAAGAGATGAATATATCAAAATCCCCGTCCGTAGCCCTCGAGCGGGGGGAGGAGGACAGGTCTGAAAGTACCGTTTTTGGTTTTTGCTAAATCTCTTGAAAAAACAACTTTCAGTAATCTCCATCATATTGGAAAACTAAAGAAAATTAAATTTTCCAAATGAAAAGTATATATTATGTCTATTTTGGTCCAACAATTTAAAAGGTAAGCACTAATGTTATTAATTGTTAAACAAATATTCCATCCGTAAGAAATACACGTAAATTTCTGAGTAACACATGCCCAATGGTTTTTTCGCCTAGAGGAAAATTAACAAAATTCGTGAAATGGTGACAAAATTCCATCGACCACATAGTACAAAATCGATACTATTACTATACTATTACTGTTCAAACCTAAAGTGCTCTTCACATGCAAAATTTCAACCTTAAGCCTCGATGCTAAATAGTATAAACTACCAGGGCCTGATTAAGAGGTGTGGCGCCCCTAGGCTTGAGTTGATTTGGCGCCCCCCCCCCCATATACCCTTCACCCCCCTTCCTACCCTATATATTGCCGGATGTATAGTATATACAATGAAATCACGAATTTAATTCCTCCAGAGCTGATAGCTTAAGAATTACATTTAACCTAGAAAATAACTGAACTATGATAAGTGCAGACAAAAATTATCACAAACATAATAAATAAGTCTGTTCTAATCAGTTATATGTTCAAGGACAAGTCACCGCTGCCTGTGACACTTATTCAACTGACACTCTCGACACTTGCACCCCCACTGCCCCCTTTTTACTCCATGGAAAATATCACACACACTGTATTTTTCCTAGATGGCTGTTGTTTGCAAAAAGCTGTTATTTAATTACGTTATTTTTTACATTTTCGTTATTTCATTGTTTTTGTTAATGGCAACTCATGAGGCCCTCGTACTCATAATGTAATTTTTTAATTTAAAAAATTATTTTCTTACCACACATATTATATGTTAATTATCCATCTCACACTTAAAATCCATTCTGCATCTCTCTTGAACAAGTTTCATAATAAATAGGACTTTACAAACTATAATCGTAGTTTCCGTATAAAAAAATACAAAATATGTTAGTTAATTGAGTAATATAATACTATTAACTTACTCCATTTACGAAATTCGTACTCCAGTTTGTACTGGTGTATTTTCGTCACCAGTTTTGCCCAGGGGCCCACAAAGTATTCGTTATGGCTCTGTGTACTAGTAAGGGTGTACTTTTAGGTTGGATATATAACATCCTAATCAGGCCGTATTTACGCAAAAGGGGGCGCGGGACTTTTGTTTCATTTTTTAAACTCATTTAAATAATAAGAACAATATTTATTCTCCATCCTGTAGCGCCCGTGGATGGCTGGCGCCCTAGGCTACAGCCTAGTCAGCCTAGTGGTTAATCAGGCCCTGCGAGTTATTTGAAACACGAGCACTGTCTGTCGGATTATGCGGTTTCAGACGTCGTTTTTTGTTTCTATACCGAAAGAATATGGCGGCCCCTGCTTCATTTGCTGCAACGCTATTAAGATAGGGAAGCTCTGTCTATTTGTACTACGTGGTCGATGCACAATTGTTAGTAATTTGACACCTCGATCATAACAATCCGTCCAAAGTAAAGGTCTTGGCGCTCCGCTACATCGGTTTGTCTTATTTTCAGCCTTCGATGGGACTGGTGAGTGGAAGACGATGGAAACCTGGTGAAAAATGCATACTCGTAGTCGGGGAAACGAGCCGTTCCGTGAATTGGCCGATGTGGCCGGTGTGGCCGAAGTGGCTGACTTGGAAAACGACCCGACCTGGGCCTCCGACCGTGAGAGAAGGACACAAGGAGTGCGAGAGTAAATGCTGGGCTTGCCATGTGAGCAATAGCCCCAGTTTAGTCCCGGCAGCCGACAGATTAAAGGACTATATTCAGTGTGCAAGACATGATCCGTCGAATCTCACTCCCGACCGTTATATTGGCACGTACTACATTTGCACCCAGATAGACGAGGAAGGTTATCCAGACGGTTAAGTTAATTGATCATTCAAAAGCTGTCGAGTATTGAGAAACAATCGAATAAACAATATATCAGACAAACACTTTTTGCTTATCGTTTACCTGTGTACTTTCAAAGGTCGTACGATTAGCGTAAAATGTGTATTATTCGAGTATATTAATATATTAATGATTAATCCTTAGTTACAATCTTTAAAAAAATCGTCGAATTTTAAATTAACGTTTGAATCAAAAACATTTGTACATAGCATTCTCTGTTACTAGTCAATTCACGTTGTGTAAAAAGGTTTTACTTTAGAACGCATGATCGATATATAGTTTTATACTACAAATATGCAAAACTTAAAATACGTGTAAACAAACCAAATGAAATATAACGGGTATTAAAATATAATGATCTCTTTTAGATTTCGTTTTGCGGCTTTGGAAGTTATCCAAAACTTTCAAAATTCCAGCGTTTGTGCTGAATTAATTCTTGTTTTAAATTTGTTGGGTATTTCAAAATTTTCATTAGTTTATATAAAATCATGTAGCCATGATCTAGATCGTTTTAATGTTTAACCACAGAATGCATATTTGTTAAAATATACATATGTGAAGGCTTGGTCAGAGCCCTAAATATAAAGGTCGTATAAAAAAACCATTGTATGCGAACCTTGCCCGAACAATGACGAAGACAACAGCAAAATTATGTTCTAATTCAGCCCACACGTTCTAGAAATTTTTAAATACCAAAGGAAATAATTGGTAGTTTTTATTTATACCTACAGATAAGCCTCTAAGTTTTAGTTGCCTTTTTAACCATAGGAATCTTCTTTCTATATTGCCAAATTAAAAAAGAAGGGAATTTTAACAATTATTCTTGATTTAGTAACCTTATAAGAAATGAAATTTTCGAACTATGATTTGCATTTCAAATATCCACTCTTCGTCAAAGACGAGAAAAATAATATGTTTTCATGGTTTTGAGAACAATACTCGAAGACATTGTGGGGGAGTGTGCAGTTTATTGATGTAAGATTTCCCTCCTTGCCTAGTAGTTTTAGGAAACTACCCGGATTTGAGTGTTAAGAAAGTTATTATATAGGTGCTTTTTCGGGTAATTACCCGGTTTTGGGCATTTGCGGGGATTTTTGTCGGAAAACCGGGTAAAATCGGGGATTTTCAATGGAGATGGCGGGTAAAATGTTATAAATCCTCTGGCAACACTGCCCGTATCATGGCGGTGTGATGTTGTACAGCCAGTTACCTCACCGTCAGGTTGACGCCCTTGACATAGTCGACACTGAAGTGTTGAATAGTGCGTACCACTGACTCGCAGTGTTGCCAGACAGAATTTGGTATTTTACCCGCAAACTCCATCAAAAATCCCCGCTTTTTACCCGGTTTTTCGCCAATAATCCCCGCAAAATCCCCGCAAGTACCAAAAACCGGGTAATTACCCGAAAAACCACCTGATGACTTTCAAAACACCCAAAACCGGGTAGTTTTGAAAAACCGGGTAGTAAATACCAAAATGTCTATTTACTTCGAGTTCTCAAAACCATGAAAACAAAATATTTTTCTCCTCTTACATAAAAATTAGATATTTGCAAAGAAAATCATAATTCAAAACCCCCGGCGTTATCCGTTTTTAGGTATTTAGGATGCCGGGGAAATCCCCGCAGCTCAGGTTTAAAATCCCCGATTTTACCCTGTTTTTCTTAATCCTCTCAAAATTGTTAAACGGCCTTAAAAATACCCGAGCACAAGGCAAATACCCGGTTTCTGGCAACTCCGACACCGATTAAAACATAACGAACACATATTGCCTGTAAACGATGTCAACAGATTGTACTACCAAGCGCACGGCAGCCCGTGTCATAAAGGAGTGTGCAGGCGGCGTGGTGTGATGTTGTACAGCCAGTTTCAACGCAGACAGCGATGACGCCGTTGACGTTAACGACAGCTGAAGTGTTAAATGCGGGTTCGAACCACTGACTCGGCAACAGCTGACAGCTCACCAAACCACAGGGAAATCGATTAGTGACTTGTCGATCATCGAAACAAATCTACAGGGTGTCCAGCGAGTACTGTGCCAAACTTTACCAGGTTACTCAGCAGGTCAAAACAATCAAAAATGTCATATGCTATATATGTCTATATCGCTTCGTTTTCCGTCTGTCCGCCTGTAAGTGATTTTTAAGTAACTGATTATAACTTTTGAACGACTAGACGTACTGATAACAAACTTGGTAAATGTATGTACTAACAAGACCTATCTTTGTATGGAGTACCAAGATTCTGCTTTTGACCATTTCAAAATGGCGGCTGTTTTTTATTTTCAAAGTTAAATATCTTAAAAACGGCAAATTTTAGAAAAAATATACAAGAGACAAAAAAGATGCGAAATTTTATTCAATTAACGCTGGTATTAAGATTATGATGATTGGACGATTAATAATGGGGAAACTTTAATTTTTACAATTTAAAATAGGCAAATTTCAGACAGTATGTCCTAAAGAACCATGTTCTTATGCAGAAAAGTTTTAATTTCTCGTTATTAGTTGTCCGATCATCATAATATTAATATCAGCGTTAGTTGAATTAAATTTCACAACTTTTTTGTCTCTTAAATTTACCGTTTTTAAGATATTTAGCGTTGAAAATAAAAAACAGCCGCTATTTTGAAATGGTACTAGGCAGAAACTTGATACTTCATACAAAGATAGGTCCTGTTAGTCATCATACATTTACCAAGTTTGATATCGGTACGTCAAGTCGTTCAAAAGTTATAGTCAGTTATGTAAAAATCACGTACAGGCGGACAGACGCAAAACGAAGCGAGATAGACCATATGTTCATAAAAATTTTTTGTTTGTTTTGACCTGATGAGTAATCTGGTAAAGTTTGACACAGTACTCGCTGGACACCCTGTATAGTAAATCAAACAGTTACCTTATCAATACCCTGCTTTTTGCAGGGTATTGATAAGGGGCAGGGTCGGACGACTAGTTTCGAAGCGACGGCTTCATCATCAGGTCATCATTCTCTGTCAGATTCGTCATGGATTTAAAATAGGGACTTAAAAAAATGAGACCCAAAATTACACTTACACTCGGACACGTAACAAACCGTTTGTATTTTTCTGCCACGTTCGCGGACTCGCGGTGCGTGCACGTGTTACGTCGGGCCGGCGGCGACTCTGGACCACTCGTGACAAACAGAGATACTGGTGTTAAAGTGTCTCTATTTTAAATCCATGACGAGTCTGGCAGAGGATAAGGACCTGATGATGAAGCCGTCGCTTCGAAATTAGTCGTCCACACAAAAAAAAAAAAAAAAAAAAACAGGATATTCATAGGTAACAATTTGATTTAGTAATTGATTGGATAATCAGGAGTAGGAAAATTATGAAACCTTACATCGCAAAATGTGCATTGATTTAACATGGGCTCTTATGAAGCCTAAGATCCAAGAGTCGCCGCTAGTGTCACAGAAAAACGAAAACTGCCATGGGTAGGGAGGGAGTAGGGTGACCAGACGTCCCGTAAAAACGGAAAAGTCCCGTTTTTTCACCTTGCGTTTCGTTGTCCCGAAAACCTTTGTCGGGACGTTTAAATGTCCCGTTTTCTTAAAAAATAGGCTACGTATTAAAAACATACTTAACGTTATCTTAAATATTTAGAGGCATCTCACATTACTTACTGATATAAAAGAATATTACGAACTTTTACCAAAGCTATACAAGATTTTAGTTACGCCACATACTTCAAGCTCTTCTTCAAGTATCACATTACTTCAAAATGGATTGTTACTAGTTCTCCAATTCAATTATAATAGAGAAAAAGGAATGGACCAAGTGACAAGTATAACAAAACTTGAAACGTTTAATATTGTTTAATTTTTGTATAGAGGTTTCCCAGCATAATAACTAACGATAAGAAATTAAAGTTTAAGATAATCATGACACTTTTTTGATTCTACTATTTTACAGTATATATATAGCCTATTACATAATTTATTGTACGAAAATCTTTTTTATTTTATAATAAAATTTTAAGATCCTAAAAATTTGACTTGATTATTTTTAATCCTCAGTATGTGGCGATTCAAAAAATTACCTTTCATAGCTACATGCCATTTATTGTATTCTTAAAGAAAAACTGTAACAATCGTGCGCTGCAATAAGTTCAATATAAATGTAAAATAAAATTCATGGTCTTAATAGCTTCAAAAACAATTTGATACTTAAGTTCTTTAATTACAAAATTTGTAAATTACAGAGACCCCCGTGTAATTAAACACCTCGGTGTGTGGTGTGTTGTATTGGGGATGGGGGGGAGTGAGTTTTGTTTAAGTGTCCCGTTTTTATTTGGCAACAATCTGGTCACCCTAGTAGGGAGGACAGTTAAAAGGTAAATCTATGATGCAAATCCATAACATAGAGTAGGTTTAACAATACATGCACGGCGAAAATAATTCAGCAAAGGAGTATTTGCAGACTTCCGTTTGAAGTAATTAGAAAACAACATGATACAAACACAGGCTGTCAAGTTTTGTTGACGCCTGCGATGCACAGCTTCACCAGCAATACACGCCTGCACCGCGGGAAACGTACCTGAAACTGAAGGCTCTCCAAAAATCTGTTTTGTGAACTTTAAATTCAAAAAACATTTAACCTAGCACACCTTAATGAGCTGAACGTAATAGTTGAAAAACTAATCATAACAACGCTTTGATCAACTAACTCGCACGGTATCTGTTGAAAAAGATTTAATTTTAGCGAATTTCCCCTATAGGGAAGAAGCTATTACCGTAGATCTCAAGGTAAGACCTAAGCCCGAGACCATGATAACTTTTCGTTTTGGGGCCACCAGAAGCAGAAAACACCATTCGTTTGAATTTATGTCTATATATATATATATATATATATATATATATATATATATATATATATATATTTCTATCTATTCTATATTACTAATTCTGTAAGCGATTTTTAAAAATCAAAATTGTGAGTTTGACAGCTCGCAGGATGATGGGAGAAGGCTCAAATTAAAGGTCTTGGTACCAGGGGGTCGGGAAAAATATCAGATTATGTCCAAATCTACCAGAAAATGAGAAATAACGAACAATTTCTTCCATTTAAAATGCATTGGGATTGAAAAACGTCTGCTTTGTTTACATTAAACATGTGGTGCCCATGATTGATTCAAAGCCATATGGTAGACGTTGACAAGAGGGAATTTTTTTCAAAATGCAGCTAACTATGCACGTTCAATGTAACACAACAAAAAATATTTAAGATTTAAGATTTTCTGATTTTATAGTAATTAAGGGGTTGAGTTTTTTTTATAATTTAAAAGTTAAGTACGTTTGTTTAGTTGATGCTATCCCACGGACTCGGGGAAAATACTGAAATTGCGTTAAGCTTACTATAATATGAGAAATAACGTGAAATAGCTGTCATTTAAAAACCATTGGGATGTAAAAAGGTCTGCTTTGTGTACTTAAAACTAAATGCTAGATATAATCATAATTATTTTGTGGATCCAAAAGCCTTTTTCTAAGAAGGTATTTTGAATTATAATAAAGAAGGATTATGCTTAGGGGCTATTAGCCCCTTCAAGCCTCTAGTATATCTATATTAAATATATATATGTCTGTCAGCATGATAGCGGCCGTAAAAATGGTCCGATCTTAATGAAATTTGGTACAGACGTGTAAAGTGGTAATCCCTCGGACGAGTTCGTGAACCAGCCCGATCGGACCACCGGAAGGGGGGGTAAAGTGGGATAAACCCCACCAAAAATGGGTTTTTTGAGTTTTTTAAATATGAAAATAAATTTTTGTTGGCACCATTGAATTCAGCTCAAAAAAACAAACAATTTAGTATTTTGAATCACTGCTTTATGTCCATTGGTTACCGAGAAACTGAAAGTGGTAAACACAGTACGTTGTCTCAATGTTAACCTTATGGGAAATAAGTTAAATTCTATATCTCGCTTATTTCTCAACATATCTTGATAAAACTTAAACCCCAGTTTTAATATACCTGTAGCAGCAAACTTGCATGCTCATTCCCCATGTTATTCTCATGGAGCTTGCCAAAACATGTCAAATCTTGCTAAGTTGGATTGAAATATGTTGTTGTGCATTTGAAATTCGCTGTATATGCAGGTCTGCTGCAACGGGGGTATTTGTCAACAAACAATCCAAACGATCTGTTCACTTCGAGTTGTTACGGTCTATTCTTATCCATCTTCAGCTTTAAAAAGGGGAAGCGGGATCGTGAATAGACTGCACTTGGTAATGTTCAGAGAGTGAGTGAGAGGGGGGGGGAGAGAGAGAGAGAGAGAGAGAGAGAGAGAGAGAGAGAGAGAAAAAGTTGAGGAGGGGGAGACCCCCATTTCTCTTCTCCCTCCCCCAACGACCTGTGCTTGCACAGTATCAACGGCACGCTTGCGTCAACATTCAACAGTTAAAAGTTTTCGCGTCTCAAAGTGAGTTTCGCTGACTCGGTTTGTCCACAACTAAAAAATACTCCCGTTGCAGCAGACCTGCATACTCAGCGAATTTCAAATGCACAACAACATATTGCATTTGAAATATATGCATATATCAATATATATTTATGAAAATGAACGAATAGTGTTTTTTGCTTCTGGGGGCCCCGAAGCAAAAAGTTATCATGGTCTCGGGCTTAGGTCTAACCATGCGTACTACGGTAATAGCATCTTCCCTATAGGGGAAATTCGCTAAAACTAGGAACGGTGTTAATCGATTTAGAGCTAACGCTATGACTGTACAAAAGGCTAGTTTTAGCAAATTTCCCCTTTAGGAAAAAAGCTATTTTTATGTTTGAAAACAATATACTTAATTCATTGACAACACAGCATTATTCCAGTAAAAATCTAAAAACCATTCTGTTGAGACTTTGGTTTAATCATTTTTTCCATAGGATTTGCGAAAAGACTGGTGAAATAAACTTATTGCCTTTTTCTGAGAACTCCAAAAAATAATAATATACATAAAAACCCGATTCGTTTTGAGTTATGAAGAGGATTTACAGGGGGAACTGAGGGGGGCTTTCATTGTACAGACCTGTATATAGCAGATATCTTAACCAGTAATTTTACGAAAAAAAGTAAAAGAGTTCATTATTTGCAAAGATAAGTGATACTTAAAATTCACTGAGTTTATCCAATTTCTTTGCTATGGGGATATTAAATTTTACATCAATGACTTGATACGTAAAAGTTTAAATCTAAATTTCAATATAAGAAAAGCTAAACGTTAGATTCAACATAGGGATTCTGGATACATAAGACAATGCTATGAAGTAAAGTTAAAATGATACTTTGGAAATCTGCCTAATCGGTTAACGAAAACATCAACAACCTCGGTATATGCATCAACATCACGGCCCGATAAACAACGCCGATATGGACGCAGCTGAAACGTTCGCTGAACAATTCGTCGCTCAATTTAACGCTAAAGATTCACAATCAAACTACAACAGCCTTAATTGACAATATTGATTGATCGCTAATTCAATTTTACAGGGTGTTTTTTTAAACGCAACTCAAAACTTTATTTTATCAATGAAGGATTATTACCCCCGAAGATCCCCAGATTTGACGCCAATATATATTTTCTTTGGGGATACATAAAAAGTAAAGACTACGAAAACAAACCACTGGGTATTCATTCAGCACCTCAAAACAAACATAACAAATTTAATGCACCCTTGCAACACGTGTTCGGGAATTTGATGGAGAGAGCACAAACTTTATACAAATGCCAATGGCGGATCGTTTGAGCACACAAACTAAATGTGATCAAACTTAAATAATAGGTATAACATTTAAAGAATAACAAAACAATGCTCATTTCATATTTATATGTGCATTATGCAATCTTAAAAATGGGTGACGTTTAAAAAAACACCCTGTATAGGCTTCTATGCTACTAACCGTATCATATAATATTTTAAACATATGATTTTTGTAAACACTGCGTTTGACAATCAGCGGGGCTGAAGAACAATATTTTCAGAAAAGTGTCCCCTCTCCCCCCGCGCCTTGCAACCAGCTGACTCTACCATAGCCGGAGATACGGGTTTTTTAAACGCAACCCATTTTTAAGATTGAATAATGCACATACAGGGTCAGGCAAAAGTGTGGATACCCCCACCTAACTTTTTAATGCGTCATAGTAGGAAAACCAAACTCAGCATACCTTAATAGAATTGAAAACTGCACTTTTTAAAGAGAGTCCCATTTTCGCCCCGACCCCCAAAATGGGGAACTTTAGGGGCAGCCCCAAATTTTTAAATGCAAACCCCTATCGAGTGACCCCTCATTTTAAAGGGTTTGTCAAAAGAAATGCAATGGCGCAAACCAGAGGTCGATATCAATGTTAAGGGGGTGATATCAACCTCTGGTTTGCGCCATTGCATTTCTTTTGACAAACCCTTTAAAATGAGGGGTCACTCGATAGGGGTTTGCACTTAAAAATTTGGGGCTGCCCCCAAGGTGCCTCATTTTGGGGGTGGGGGCGAAAATGGGACTCTTGTTAAAAAGTGCAGTTTTTAATTCTGTGAAGGTATGCTGAGTTTGGTTTTCCTACTATGACGCATTAAAAAGTTATGTGGGGGTATCCACACTTTTGCCTAACCCTGTATAAATATGAAATGAGTATTGTTTTATGGATCTTTACATTTAATACGACCTAATATTTAAGTGTGATCACACTTAGTTAACATTATGTGCTCAAAAAATCTGCCACTGGCATTTGTATACAGTTACGCTCTTACCATCAAATTCCCGGACACGTGTTGCTAGGTACATCTTTGAATTTCATTAAATTGGTTATGTTTGTTTCAAGGTGCTGAGTATCCTGTGAATTGTTTTCGTAGGCCTTACTTTTTATGTATCCCCAAAGAAAATAATACAGTGGGGGCAGATTCGAGGATCCTGGGGGAAAATAATCCTTCACTGATAAAAAAAATTTTTGGGTTGCGTTAAAAAAAACACCCTGTATAATGCGCGAACTGTGCAACAACAATGTCAACAATACGGTTTATTCTCCATCATCATCATATATTTAATTTCGACGACGATTCTTTGCGTCGAAATTGTGAGCGTCTGGCAAGTCGTAAAAAGATGGGAAAGGGCTCAAATTGAGGTCTTTAATTCGTGCTGGCGGGAAAAATAATGAAATTGTATGAATTTCACCAGAAAAACGAGAAGGTCGTTCATCATTTGCGCGGTATGTAAGCCTGCTGCGAAATATTCTGAAGGGTCGCCTAATCCCCTTACATCATCTGCGCGGTGTCCCGTCCAGGTAGCCTCAGCCTGCCGACAACAATTCGCAAAGAGCCGCCCTCCCGCACGTACCACATGACCATAGCAAAACTATGATGGTCTTAGCAAAACTGGCTGGCTAAGTGACATTTTTTTCGAAAATGAGATTTGGAGGTTTTCTTGCTCTATGGGAGTCGATACATCAGACTGTGTGCTCATTTTATGTCAAAACTTGTTATTTCCTATTTAAAAACGTTGTTAAAGTTTAGCGGTTGAAGCAAAACTCGCCTTTTTCATGGCGACTGTTGGTTGCAAAACTGGTCATTTTGCAGCCGACCAATGGTGTCGCAGCTTATGATTACGTGATTTTCAGTTTGTTTACATCTCGACTTATTGACGTTCCTAAAGGTTGCAGCTACTATCAGTGAATTTTAAAGTTTATAGATAATTCAGACTTAAAATAATTATGGATACAATCATTAAACCTTCGCCACGTTGAAAAGGGCGAAAGAAGAAATCTAATCCCGAGGAATAGAAGAAATTTTGACGTTTTATTACTCTATGGGAATCGATACAACAGGGACTGTTTCTAAACGATGTTGGTAAATTAATAATATTGACTTTGTATTTTTTAATCCTAGGATATGTCGTTTCAAAACCGTAAAGATACAACTGAGTTGGAGTATTTAGTAATTTGAATGCCGCTTCCGCCACCCCTCACCGCGCAGATGATGCATATACCTGAGAGCCCCCTGGAGCTCACCGCGCAGAACACGCAACCCTTCTACCTGGCTCTCCGCATACCGCGCAATTGATGTACGCCCAACGAGAGCTAACGTAAAATATCTGCGATTAAAAAAAACATTGGGATCTAAAAACTTCCGATTTGTTTACATAAAACGTGTGATTGTGGTATTAGGTTTAAAACCATATATTAATATAAAGCAGATCCAATTTGCTATGAAGGTATTTTGTACTGTAATAAGGATTGTTTGAATTTCCCCTCACTTTTGTTTGTTCAAGCCACTAGTTTATCATCAACGCCATAAAAAAAGGATTTATGTCAAGTTCTGTACAGCTACAATGAGGTTAAAAGAATTTGAAACGATTCGAAAATATAACATTAAAGTCATCTAATAGAAAAAAAGTAAAATCGTCAAAAATGTAATGTAGGAGTGTGCGAATAGTGATTTTTGAAGTCGAGTCGAGTCGAGTTTTTAAAAAATACCCGCGAGTTTCGAGCTTTTTTCGACTAGAGTTATTTTTTTAGTTTATAATATAATAGTCATCATGTTTCAACATAATGGTAGAAAATTATCATCATTACTCAACAAATTACAATTTTGAGGTAATTAAACTTAAAAGAGTTAATGAACTAAGAGCAGATATACAAATAAATTATACAAAAAAAAGAAACCCTTTTTCTTAAACTCACAATAATTCTTGATTTGACATATTTTTCAAGCCTAACTTGTGTTTAAGGCTAAACAGTACAAAAAAAGTTGTGTTTTCAGCTCAATAGATAGCAGCACTGTCGGGGCCAAATTACTCCAACTGATTACTCATTTATTTTTCATCCGATTTGAAAAAATAAAACTGTTTTGTAATCAGTATACAGTTGTTAAAGACGCTATGCTTCCAAATTTTCGTAAAAATTAATAAATAAATTTTTACAATTGATAACTTTTACAATAAATTAAAATATGACTAAAACAGGTAGTCATTTGGAGGGGACAATTTTTTGAATAATTTTAACGTTTATTTCAAAAAAATCGGTTGAGCGGTTTTGTAAGAAACGCGTTTTTAGTTCCAACGTTGTGTACCGTTATTGTTCACTAGTTGAACGGCTGACTGACACACGCACGCACCGACGTAGCGCCTTCTCTCTCTCTCACACGCTTTCTCTGTCTCTCTCTCTCTCAACCCTCACAGGCACATACAACTCCTCGCGGCTCGCAGCTCCCAGCTCCAAAACAACACACAGCCCAAGACGTGTAGTCAGTGAGTATACCCTGGGTATTGTTGTGGGAGGGAACGACAAAGTTTACCATAAATAATAATAGTTTTACGTAATGATAATTCGCATAGTTATTGACCGATTTTTGTTTTGTAAGTTTTGTTGTATATAACATGAACAAGAAATGTACGCTATTGGGGTAAACAATGTTATGGTTTTCTAGTACAAAAACTGTAGAGAAGAATACGATTATTATCATAATTTTTTTAAATCGCAGGTAGTCATTTTGTAAACAATAATTTTAAAATAATTTTGGTGTTTTCAAATATGAAATCGGTCAAATGGTCGCATCGGAATCGGTTTTTAAAGATATTATTTCTCTCACGCCCGCGCCCCCCCCGCGCACCGCCATACTGCCCGTCCGCTCTGGACGCGCGGCGCTGCTACCTAGTATCGTTCGTCAACTCAGTAGTCGCACTCGCACTCTGGCCGGGCACACTAGACCAGACTACTAATTACTAATAACACCTTGTAATTAGTCCTCTGATTGCAGGGAAAGGATTTATGAAATTATCTACGGGTTCATTGTTCAATATTAACATTACCACAAACAATATTACCATTACAGTACTTTAGTTGCTGTATAACACCATGTTAAATGAAATGGTTAATTAGCTGTCATTTGTTTAAAATAAAAGTTACCTTTGAGTTCATAAAAATGATAAATAAATAAACAATAATTAGTGCAAAAGACCTTCATTTACTTAATGCACAAAATGCACAGTATGGAAACATACAGGAAACATGTTTACAGGCTATTTGCCCCTTGATGTTCCGCCATTGAAGGTGAATTCCGCAAGTGGAATTTGTGGTTCTTTAATCGGTATACTGCGACAGGTTCTAGGATCTACAAGTTATGGTAAAAGAGCCATCGACCACATAGTAGGCCCTACAATAGACGGAGCACAAGAAACCGCGAAGTGAAGCCTAAATTTGCTTCTAGTCCCTATGCGTGGAAAAAACAAAGTACGTAAAAAATTACAAATATGGTATCAAATTATACGTCTGAATCTCAGAATCACTATAGTATCAAATATAAATGGCTTACAGGTAATTTACACATCGTAAACACTGATAACCTAGAAGCTTGTCCTGACATTTTTTGAAAGAAGCTGCCACCACGGAATACACCTGTAACGTTCCTGTGATGTGTAAATTGCTTCTAAGCCATTTATAATTGGTATCATAGTAATTGTGAGATTCAGACCTTTAATTTGATACCAAATTTGTATTTTTTTAGTCGCCTATATATTTGTAAATAGCTGTTTAGGATTGACTTTGTTTTTATGCAGGCGCCGCACGGGTGAACTCTCCCGGTGTAACTAAGTTATCGACCAAACTACGTCAGCTAATTTTTTCAAAAAATATGATTTGAAAAATTCAACTCTTTAGCAACAATTTTCACAGTTTTTTATTTTGCCTGACCAAAAAATAAAAAAGTAGTAGCCGGCTACTTTTTTTCATGTCACGTTTCAAGTAAGTAAGTAAGTATGTCGCGTTTCATGTCACGTTGATTAAGTAAGTAACTTACAATAAAAAAAAATTATTTTCGAAATATGATTGATACTATTATGGTTCCAAACTAAAGGACTCTTCACATGTAAAATTCCAACCTTAAGCCTCAACGCTAAATGGTATAAACTACGAGTTATTTGAAACATGAGCACTGTCAGATTACGCGGTTTTAAGCGCTGTTTTATGTTTCTATACCCAGACAATATGGCGGCCCAGGCCTCACTTGCTGTAATGCAACTAAGATAGCTATGCTCCGTCTATTTCTACTATGTGGTCGCTGAAAAGAGCGCAGTTGTAAAAGTAGCATAACGCCTTCTCCATTTTATCTTTCCAAAACTTGTCATCTCGCTCAATAGCTTCTATGTGTATGTCCTTTTTTGTCCAGACAACAAAGTAGCAATTTCTTTTGTTAGCAATGCGCAGTTGGCCTTGCACCTAAAAACAGAAAAGGTAAAAATATGAAATAGTAATGTCATAATATTTTACATTTGTCGGCAGTATCCATTTTATCTAACACCTGAACATAAAAGGTTATAACTTTTCTATGTAATAGTATTTTCGTGATAATATTTTACTGAGCACTGAATTACCCAACTTATATAATTCATAATTAATAACAATTACTTTGTTTCTGTAGTTTATGATACTGTGAAGTTCTTAGTAAAAGTACAACTATCACATCGTCATATGTTAATACAGTAAATGTTAAATCACTGTAGCCTCTATAAAACTAATTAAAATAAATTATTAACTCGTATTGTATACAAAGAAATCCGATTGAACCAAAAGACCGATTTTAAATATTAAATATGTAAAATTAATTAAAAATTATGGTCTACAAAATGACTACCTGCGATTGTTAACAAGGTTATATGTTACGTGGCTTAGGCTATTTGCCCATTGATGTTTCGCCATATTTATTTTTGTAACATGGATATCTTATTATTATTTTTTTAACCAGCAACTTAATAAAAATTATGCCTCAGTAGATGTGAATTATAATCTTATTCTGTTTACAAATCAGTTTTACAAATTAACATCGGACGAAAATTCCACCAATAAACTTTACTACAAAATGACTTCAGCCACTGAACTTTATCAGGATACCGTGGGACCGGAAATGGCGCGCGGCACGAAGCGACGGACGTATCGCAAGAAGTTTCAATTTTCCACGAAACAAATACACTGTCCCAATTTGAAATAATGATATAAAGTGATTAATTGTAAATTACGTAACACAGTACAGTAATTAAACTGTAATTAACGTTAAATAAAATAATAAAATCATTGCAAGGAATAAAACTATTTGCACGTATTTTACATTAGTACTTTACTATTATTTATTTATGTATGTAGGAACCCGCTTGATGGTGTTGTATAATATATTTTAAAGGGTTTTTAAAGGAAGAAAACGTGACGACGAGACGAACAAAATTGGGATTGGCCATCCACTAGCGAACATTGTGTGCCACGGACAAAATCCGCCCGCGGTTTTTAGGCGAGACCACTGACAATTTGTCCGCCGGACGTTGTACGCCACGGACAAAATCAGTACTTGTCGAGCCCATCCACTAGCGTACTTCTGACAAACATTGTCTGCACGGACAAAATCAGTGCTTTCTCCGGACAAAGTCCGCTAGTGAATGGCGGGCTTGAGCGAACACGTGTTGTGATGATTGTGTTTGATGGCCGCGCGGGTTTTGGGGGGGAGGGGGGAAGAGTGCGAAAAAATCCTAGAGATAAACCTTGAAAACTCGATTCCGACGGAACCACTGGTTCGATTTTTAGTCTGAAAAATTATTAATTTATTTCTCCGTCAAATCTTTAAAATGACTACCTGTTTTTCTTTAAAAAAAATTCCTTTTAAGAGTTACAAAGTAATTCTTTTTATTAAATACAAAATAAAAAAAATCTTTAGCATAGCGACTTAAAGATACATATTAGAAGTACAAATCAGTTTTCAAAACAATGTTTACTCCAAAGGTAAGCGAGCAATCAGTTAGAGTAATTTGCATAATTTTAAAGCGCTACGTGGCGGCAGTATTTGGAACTACTTCCGGGGTGTTTAGCCTTAAGGCTTACTTAGGTTCTGAAATGAAATGAAAACACTACTATAAGCCATGACCAATTATCTGACTCAATACCTGACTCAATTCATGATTAAAATATTTCCTTTGAGTTATTCGCACAGGTAAATTTTTATTCATGTAAATGTCAACAAAAAAAATTGTAATTTATTTGTAATGGTTTCTAAAATATAAGAAACAATTTTTGTAAGAGATGTAATATTTAACCTCAAACTATAGAAAAGATAGAGTGATATAAAAATGTATGTGTCTTTAATAACTAAAAAGGCCTTTTTACTTCAAGTATAACAAACGAGGTTTCAGTCATATTCGTTAAAGATGGATTGACATTGTGAAAAATGGCCGTAATATTATTTTGCACGTACCGATTTCGGGTAAACGGCGGGGGTAACTGCTCGACTCGAATTTTCGAGTATTTTGCAACAAGTCGAGTCGAGTCGATTAGTGTATACTCGTATCGAAAAAAACTCAATTCTCGAGTACTCGCACACCCCTAATGATATGTGAAATCCAGATGGCCACACCACTAATTTAAAATGAATTTTAAAAAACCCACGGCAACGCCATTGTTTCGAGTTAGTCATCCAACAATGAAATTAATCTTGATTGAACACAGCAGCGCCCTCGATGTAGGCGTTTATTTAGTATACACTGTTGGAGGGGGAGAGCATGTCAACCCCCTCCTGCCAACACGTGTTGGACGAGAGGGGATGGTTTAAAAAAGGGGTAGGTTTCATTTTCCCGTCGACTCTTCCGATGCCACCGACCCTAAATTACAATCTGGACACGAGTACAAAACAAACTGACGGGGTGAGTTATTTGTGGGCGGGTGGGCCAGTACGCGTCAACAAATTAAACATGGACTCCATTTCATGTAAAAATTAAGAGGGGGCTCCAGTCACGAAAAATATTGTTTTTCTACCTGCTCCTCCCATAAGGCCAATGTTAACTTTCAAATTCGGTACAGCCTCAACCGCTCAACAAAAATCGTTAATTTTCAGCTCATTTGAAGAACAAAACAAATCCAACGATTTCAGTGAGCAGAACTTCGATATCACATTAAAAATAATTTTTTTGTTTTTCAGTTTTTTTTAGTTTTTTTTAAACAACTATAAACAAAACACTATATCAATATCCTGTTCACTGGAATCGCTAGATAATTTTTTGTTCTTTCAAATAAGCTATGTATAAACTATTTTGGTTGAACGGTTGAGGCTGTGTACCGAATTTGAAAGTTAACATTGGTGTTATGGGAGAAGCAGGTAGTCGCGCGGGACTGGAGCCCGTTCTTAAATAAAGAAAGTATGTTTTGATATTTGTCACCGCTTATAATTAAGAACTAGTAGTTTGACGACGTTTCGGGATCTGGAATCTGATAGCGTGTTCAAGTGCAAACGAACCTACAAACAAATTATTAATTACACGCGAGGAGGACCTGTAGAAAATCATAGCTATGACTGAGATCTGTAAAAAGACCTTTTCTCAGATGTGATTTGCTGTGGAAGTATCTTTGATCTGATTGGCGAAGTGCCTTTGTGATTTTACATACAGGGTGTTCAAAAAATGTGGGGCAATAATTTACGTAGTGATTCATTGGGTCAAAATAAGCAGAAAAGTTTGTATAAACATAGGTCGTAAAGTGCTTCGTTTTCCGTCTGTGTGTCTGTTAATGATTTTTACATATTTAATCATATCTCACGAACCACTAAACGTATTAACTCCAAACTTGGTACATGGATAATCACTATTATGAACTATTTTCTACTAATTATCAAATTTCTACTTTGTACCATTTCAAAATGGTGACTATTTTTTGTTTTGAAAGCTAAATTCAGTAACTTAAAAACCGCACATTTTAGAAAAACTATACAAGTGACAAAAAAGTTGCGAAATTTAATCTAATTAACGATGATATTAAGATTATAACAATCGGACCACTAATAATGGAGAAATTTTAAATTTTCCGAATAAAAACACGCAAATATCAGACATAATGTTCTAAGGAACCATGTTTTTATGCAGAAAAGTTAAAATACCTCCGTTATTAGTGGTTCGATTATCATAGTCTTAATATCAGAATTAATTGGATTAAATTCTGCAACTATTTTGTTTCATGCATAATTTTTCTAAAATTTACAGTTTTAAAGATATTTAGCTTTGTAAACAAAAAACAGTCACCATTTTGAAATGGTACAAAGTAGAAATTTGATACTTATTAAAAATATAGTTCTTAATAGTGGTTACCCATATACCAAGTTTGAAGTTTATACGTTAAGTGGTTCGAGAGATATGATTAAATATGTAAAAATCATAAACAGACTCACAGACGGAAAACGAAGCACTTTAGGACCTATGTTTACATAAACTTTTTTGCCTATTTTGACCCAAGGAATCACTACGTAAATTATTGCTCCACATTTTTTGAACGCCCTGTATATTAGTTCAGGTCCTCCCGGCAGCGAATTACTAATCTCGTTATGGTCTAGGTCCCACTCCATTTAAGGACGGGGTCTGACACCACAGCTCCGGAAACGACGTGAAAATTTGCTTTAACTGGTGATGGCAATATCCTCGAAATCAAAACACAATCTCACCGTCACTAATTTATGAATAAACAAGGAAGTAATATAAAGAAGAAACTATTTTAGAAGACAATTTTTTTAGTTAATGAAGAATATTTTTTTAAATAGAGTTCCTTAACTACTGAAAGCGATCGCCCATGCTGCAAATTGCCAAAGGAAGAGTTCCTGGCATAGCCCAAAATAACTTTGTACCTCAAAGTCAATTACTCTTGCTCGGCATATAACGTTCGTTTAAGTGTAAGGCGATCCGTCTACAAGTTACCCAAGATATTTTATTCGCTGGATGATTTCCAAATTTTACAAAAATAATTAAATGCATTTTTTAAATTATTTTTTACTAAGACCATGTGTTTTTAAACTATAACGATACATTTACTTGTTCCACAAGGTTAAAGACAAGGGGAAATGGGTCGCAATCACCCTGTAGACGTTAAAACTCATCGCATGACCTCTCTAAAAAAATACCAGATCTGATTCGAGCAATTAAATCAAATCCGACGACAAAACCAACACACCGGACAAACACTCGCACCGCCGCGCCGCCCTTGAACAGCAAATCCAATCTGACCGCTTTCCATTTAGGCTGCAGTACTGTAATTTATAGCTGGGATCCACCTATGCAGTCGATGGCTCCACCAACATTCCGTTCATTGCGTTTTTTCTTATCATGTAACTGGTCAGGTTTAACGGCTAACCTTGAGCAATAAGCTGTCATCACTGAAGATGATTGCATAACGTCCAGGCAACGAATGCTAAAAAAAGGTATAGCGGGAATAGCATGGAACACAATTTTTTTGACTTTGCAGTTTTGTTTGGACTAGTTAGGAGGTGAACATATCAAAAGTCCCCGTCTGTAGACCTTGAGCGGGATGATGCAGGGGGTCTGAAGGAACCATTTTTGGTTTTTTCCTAAATATCTTGAAAACTTACACTTAACTCGACTTAACGTAACTTGCAGTATTATCTATTAAATTGGAAAATTAAAGGAATTAAATTTACTGTAAGAAAATTATATATTATATAATATGTTTATTTTGGTTCAGCCATTTCAGGGCTTGTAACAGTTCTTGAGGTTGAAAAAAATTAAAAAATAACTAAAATAAGAAAAAATAACCAAAAAATAACCTTTTGTAAACAAAGAATGTTGCTAAAAATTAGAAAACCGGCGTTACATGGAGGATAATACATTCTTAACCTTGGTAAAAAAAATCTCGACAGACTAATCACTAATCTGCCTAGATTTGACGGCGAGACTTGGTTTTCACGCAACGAGACTTGCGAGAATGTAATGTAGGTTGACGAGATTTGTCTGTCGCGATGCTGCTACGAAATCGTCTGACAGACGAATAGTGTGAACAGGGCTTGTAGCAGTTCTTGAGATTGAAAAAAATATAAAAAATTCGAAAAAAATAACAAAAATAACCGAATTTCAAAAAAATAACAAAAAATAACCAAGAGCAAAAAATAATAACCCGTTACAGGCCCTGTCATTTGAACGTTTAATAGGGATTGCAGCGGTCACTTGTTTTGCTTCTTTTTACCCTTGTATAGAGGAGGAGGAGAGCAGTTTATTTTTTATTAATTAATTCAGTATATTGTCAATACATATGGACAATCAAAAAGGACTTAACCAAAATATTAGACAAAATACAGACAAAATAAACACATTACAATTAAAAATTGAAAAATGTAAAAAAATGCCTCGCCAAAGGGTTAAAGACAAGGGAAGAGTAGTCGCAATCACCCTGTAGACAATGTTAAAACTCATCGCATGGCCTCTCTAAAAAAATACCGCATTACCGGATGTCTTGATTCGAGCAATTAAATCAAATCCGACGACAAAACCAACACACCGGGTAAACACTCGCACCCCTGAAAAGTAAATCAAATCTGAACGCTTTCCATTTAGGCTGCAGTGATTTACAACTCGACTTCACCGACGTTCCGTATTTACTTTCGCTCTAAATCGGCAAACAACTCCATCTCGGCTCGATTAAATGGCTCTAACCGACCTTAAAAAGGTGTGAGTAAAAGTGTTGGCGTATTTACAATGTATTAGGAAGTAATTATTTGACACTCATTAAATTTACGAAATATTTAAATACCGAAAGCACCTGTTTAGGTCCAAGTCGTCCAAGTCCAAAGCATGTTTCCAATTGGTAGAGAATAAATAATAAACCACGGAAGGAAAAAAAATTTTCCCATTTTTTAAGCTCGAATTGTCTTATAAAACATCCCCCACTTCTCCAATTTTTTAAGTAACAGAACTGTGTTACATTGTGTTAGAATCGGAAAACCACTATCGGTCTTATTATCAGTTTTCACGTCATAATAACACCGACTTTCAATTGTATAATAACCATACACAGACAGAAAATTTTCAAAAGAATTTAATTAGGGTACGAGTTCCGTACTTGAACTTCTAGAATGAGAAAACGAAGAGATAAAAGAATCATTAAGAATGCCTCGAAAACATATTCGTTCATTAGTAAACTGGTCAGGTTTAGTATCTAATCTTGAGCGATAAGCTTTCTTCTCTGAGGATAATTAATTATGTAACTTAGGAGAATATACATTCTGCGTAGGTTAAGTGTGTTCTAGATTATTCAAAACAAGAACATATAATAAATAGTCGACTCGAAACTCAGCTTGTTATCCGATACCAATTATCGTTCCATCGTGGAGGGATTATTCATTACCGAGATTATACCAACCACATTTCCGATCAGTTTACACGCTAAAATCGAAAGAGTGAAAAAGTCATTTACTTGTCGGAGTGAAAAGGTTTTCACTCAGAAAGAGTTAATATTCACTCTAAATTAGTGAAAAATATCCAATCTTTTGGTTGAATAATGATTTCTCTCATAAAAAAGTGAAATTTTCACTCATTGATTGCATGGTTTTGTATATAAGGAAAGAGTGAGAATTAACTCTCAATTGAGTGATTTTTGAAAGTGGTGGGGAGAAAGAGCGAAAAGAGGGATCGCTTCCGGCGACGTGACGACGCTACTGAGTCGCCATTTTGGTCATTGATTTACATGCACATTGATATTACCGGTTTACATACAGGTAAGTAGAAAACATTGCTTTAACCACTTACTTGGTTATTGATAAGGTAGCTAACGTAATTTAAAGATTAACAATAGTCTGTAGAATCAAGGTTAGGTTGGAGGGGAAATTCAATTTAGTCTCAGCAAAGGTTCTGTGTCACTCGTTGAATATGCGTGCCCCGTTACATTTTAGGGGTTTTAGTTTCAATCATCAAGTTTTGGTACCAGTTGTCCACAACAAGTCAGAAAGCAAAGAGTCAGAATTGTAGTTCATAAATGCCAATGAGAGTTAGGTTAGAAAGGTTAGGTGATTTCACTCTTTTAAAGTAAAACTTCACTCTTTTAAAGACTAAAATTCCACTCTGAAAATAACAAGACCCACTCTTTCATTGAGTGAAGACATTCCACTGTTTTCGTGAGTGAAAACTGTTCACTTTTTCAAAGAGTGAACCTTCACTCTTTCAGAGTGGCTCAATTTTCTCTACCCCAAAGAGTGAATGAGTCACTCTTAAAGAGTGAGTTTTCACTCTTTCGATTTTAGCGTGTACCAATTACAGTATCGTTCTGTCGTGGAGGGACTATTCATTACCAAGATTATACCAACCAGTGACGTAACCAGGATTTAATTTCGGGGGGGATATACCGGGGGGCCGGGGGGGTATGGAATTCCCCCAAGAGAAGGGGGGTCCGGGGGCCCTCCCCCGGGAAAGTTTAATAAATTACAACTGAAAATTCGCGTTTTTAGGCAATCTAGAGGCATAACAACAAACAGAATAACTCCCGAAATTTCAAATAATTTGAGGCTGCTCACAGATAAAATTCTGAAAATTTTAGATCACATAGGAGTTCTAGCAAAATGTTTTTTACACGATCAAAGAAATAGCATATTTATATAGTAGGCCTAACATTAATACAGATGAGGAACTAATTCAAGAATTACACGTTCTGAACCTTGGAAAAAATGTTTTTCTATTTAATCTCAAAGTAAAAACTATATCTCACATTCTCATTTATAGCACGCCTCGGACCTTCTGGATCTGAATCCTAGATTATCCGAGCGAGGTTTAAGAATAGAATTAGGAAATGCAGGTTGTCTCACCTGGGTTGTGTTTCTCAAGTCCTAGAACGCAACCGCAAAGCTATGATGTACACGCAAGCATTGAATGCTAATAATAATCACATATTAGAGGTACGTCCAATAGTGGAGACCACCGGGAAAAGTTTGATCTCCGAAATTTGACAGACTTATCACAAATCTTCCTTGATTTGACGGCGAGTCTTGATTTTCACTCAACGTATAATATATATAGGCATTATAGGCAGACGATGTTGGCATTATATTTTCGTCTGCCGCGATGCTGCTACGAGATCGTCCGACATATGATTAGTGTAAAGTGCTCGCTGTGTAAAGTACACGGCCGTGAGAAGACGACAATATTCGTCTGCCGCATTTTAACACCGTGATTTTTTCACCATGAATATTTCACGTAATATGACAAGTCTTTCCCACATCTGACGACGATAACGATGGCGGCAACTTCGCGGACTCCATTAATGGCCACTGCGTTGTTATCAGGAGTTTTGCTTGCCTTATGTTCTTAAAGGCCTAATCCCGCCAATTTCTCACGATAACCGCAATAGGTTAATAAACCCTAATCCAATGTATAATCCCCGAACCAATTATCTTTAAAATAATAGAATATAACTATTTAAAACCCTTATCAATGTTTTGTGAATAATTAATGTTTAGTGTTCTCTGTTTTACGGCAAGTTTAGTGATACCACCACATTCATTATAAACGAGATATTAATCTTCCCAAAAATTTCCCATCCCGAAAAATTTCGGGGGGGATATATCCCGATATCCCCCCCTAGGTACGCCCCTGAATACCAACCACAGTTCCGATCACTTTACAAGTATTAACAGCGGCAAAACGACATAGAATATTTCGGAGGTAGGCCTGAAGGATTGAATGCGAGAACCACCTCCGTTCAAAAGGGCAATTGAAAAACCTCTAAATCACAGATAATTCACTTTAACCTCCTCGGACCCTGCGTGTCAAATATGATATAGTTATAAAATAATTTTTTCCGACTGTACTGTGCATAACCTTGACTTAGAAATAGTTCTAGCGTTCACCACAAGGTGCCACCACATGTTTGAAGTACTCAGTTGCTGATTTGACTAGTGTTTCTATAAAATAAAAAATATTGAAAATGGCTGACAATCCATTCTTCAGTCCTCCTCGGACCTCTCAAAGTAAATAATTATTAGTTATATGAAAATGTTGATATAATGAGTTGAAAAAAAATTTGGAAGCATTCTTGAATATTTATACTATTGAATGTTGGTAATGGTCTTCTACAACATTTTTGTTTTCTGTCGTCTACAGCTGTTTGAAAAAAAATGTCTCAAATGTGACACACTGGGCCTAAGGGGTTTGCTAATTTTCTTATTTTTTCCCCTGAATATCGTTAAAAGTTAGTATATTACCTTTGAAAGTTAATCTTTTACATTCAAACATAAAAACTTTTTGTTTTTAATTTACGTTAAGATGCTAGTTCACGTTTTAGGGGTTCCAAAGGCTAAAGTTATTTCCTTTTTCCTGTTGTTCTGCAACAGTTTAGTGAGCGAAAGAATTTTTCTGAATTTCTAACATCGAAGACCTCTTAGACGATGACGAATCTGCCTAACCATTTATTTTACCTTTTCCAAGAATAAACGACGCCCTATGAGCCCGAACCAGGCACCTATGTAGGTTCCCGCAGGGTGCGCAACCTTAAATGGTCGATTTTTCTGTATTTCGTGCAAAGTCCGAAAGTCCATCTTTATTTTTTCTGGTTCCAGGAACTGTTACTTGCTGTTCCATAAAATTTTAGAGTGTTTCGATGTCATTTAAAATATTTTTATTTTTTATTTTATTTTATTTTATTTTTTTATTTATTTTATTTAGACTGGGACGGTGGCGTGCCCTGTAATCCAGCTACTTGGAGGTCACGAATTGTGGATAGTTATGAGCGATGGCTTGTGGACGCGGTGTTCATTAGTGGGGATTAACGTCCGCACTATTGAGTACTCGTTCATGGGACCATCCTCATAATTAGACCAGTTCGTAAATTGTTAACCGAGGCGAAATCGTGGTTCGGATCCCACGTAAAAATGTAGGTCCCTTAGTTGCCATTGGATGTTGGGCTATTAATTAACAGTCCTGTCTAAGGAATATGTCGGCCTTAGTCAGTAACAAGACTACAAGATCGCGCCACAATCATCCTTCACTCATCTGTCATTCATACTTGGCTTAAAATACCTACCTGGGTAGGTCGCCATTTCAACTAATGTATCTAATGTATGTAATGATTTTTAACACCTTAGGACCCAATGTGTCAAATTTGATACATCATTTTTTTTCAAAGTTAGAGCAATAAAATTTTTTTTACATGGTGTGTGTTATTTGATTTTTTTGCAACCTGGAAATCCCCAAAAAACCCGAAAAAATTTTCAAATTTACGTATGGGTCTGAGGAAGTTAAGAGGGGGCTCCAGTCACGAAAAATATCCCTATCCTACCTGCTCCTCCCAACCAACCAATCCAACCAACTCCAAAACCAACCAACCAACTGATCAATCTTAACCAAATCCAAAAAACCAAAACCAAAACAAAAAATCCAAATATAAAAACAAAAAAATCAAAAAAATTTGATCTTGATTTTTTGATTTGGAATCAAATCTGACCCCAAATCTTATCTTTGGAGTTTGGCCAATCTTAACTTCCAAATTCGGTACAGCCTTAACCGCCCAACCAAAATCGTTAATATTTAGCTCATTTGAAAATACAAAAAATTACCCAGCGATTTCAGAAAGCGGAATTCGCATATCGCATTTAGAATAATTATTAAAAAAAACCGAAAATCTAATTTTTTGTGAATGTTTAATAATTAAACAAAAAACTATATCAAAATTCCGCTCACTGAAATCGCTAGATAATTTTTTGATATTTCAGATGAGCTATAAATCATCGATTTTGGTTGAACGGTTGACGCTGTAACGAATTTGAAAGTTACCATTGGTCTTGTGGGAGAAGCAGGTAGTCGCGCGGGACTGGAGCCCCCTCGATTTTCAAAACATTTTTGAAATTTTTTAATAACAACTTACCTCATGTCCGCTGCTGTCCTCGTGGCAACATCCGCAAAACCCGCAGCACTTCCGGCCCCAAGTCCGCACGGCAAAGTGGCAAGCGAACGCGCACCGCCTCCACATTGACATGTTCTCACCGGCCGCCTGCAGATCGCAGCACGCCACACGCAGCGCACATCGCGCGAGCGCCCGCCGCTCGCCGACGCACCCCGCACTACACCGCCGCGCTAGTGGTCGCGTTCTGCGTTCGGCGGGCGTTCTGAACTCATGTTTCCCTCACTGCAGTTTAGATTAAATAAATATATTTGTCCTTGATCAAAGCGTCGTTAACTTTAATAGATTTTCTTAATCAGATTTCCGAATTCGAGTTATAAGTTGTAAAGTATCATATTTCCCCTACTGTGGATTAGATTAAATAATAAATTTATTCGTCCCTGATTAAAGCGCCGTTGACTGAAATAGAAGTTCTTTCCGAATTTGAGTTATCAGTTGCAAAATATCATGTTTCCTAATTCCTACTGTAGTTTACATTAAATAATAAACAACTTTATTTGTACCTGATTAAAGCGTCATTAACTGAAATATAAGTTCTCACTCAGATTCCCGAATTTGAGTTATCAGTTGTATGTTTCTATCATTCCAAACCACAGTTTTCCCCAAAATGTTCTTTATGTATGCCTACAACTAGATGTCTAACTAATTTTACTGTCTATAATTTGAAAGATTAAACCATGGATATGAACCAAAATTGATAAGATTATACTAATATGATGGCACCATTGACTTTATAACTAAAAGGAGTCTGCTCATGCTTATGAATGTTTTAAAACCAGAAATTAAGTACTTAGCGAAATTAACACTGATGCACTCTTCACTAGATATTGCGCCTGGTGTATAATTTCAAGCTAAATATTTTTATCCCTGAAACGGGACATTTTCGCTTCTACTGGACTAACATATGTTATAAGGTTGTAAAGGGGATTTTATTTTAAGAACAAAACTAGGAATCCAAATGAGTGGATGATAAAGGTACTGTATTTTTAATTTCTTTAATACCAACATTCTCTACCGGAATGTGTTCATTTTTGTAGCGTGCGATCAAACTCTTGGCTTCAAACTTAAACAATGCTTGGGGCATCAATTGTTTGTTTATAATCAATGCTGGTACTGTACTAATACACTCTGTACATATACAGAATGGCACCTCATTTTTAAACCTAGTTCAAAAAATTTCATTTCAAGTCATCAAGTCAAGACTTAAAATTTGACTTCTTCTGTAACATGGATGTGGCACGTATCAATATTACTAACTCGATCATTTAGCATTCCCTCATCACTAACAAGATCAACTTGCTTTGATCCTGGTGTTTTTATTCCATTACCCAACTCATACTCTTCATCCACTAACGATGAAAACAGCATGCTTTTATCCAAGCGAGGCTGGCTTATCCACGTCCCTGAACAGGACAACGTTTAACAGCTTGTAGCGGACAGCAGCCAAGTGAGAAATCCATGTATCACATTAACGGCTTGGCACGATCCAAAGCTGTATAAACAAAAGCTTAACGGGATACAGAGACTGATTTTCATGCAGTGACACGGATTAAATAGCGAATCGGCAGAGACAATGATTACTGTACGTGGGATCTATTCGGGCCGAGTGGATCGACTTGACCGAATCTGCCCACTTACCATAACGCCGGATTTCCCCGGAGATTGCCGGATTTTAAGGGTAAAATTTCAACTCCGGGGAATTTAAAAAAAAAGGTAATCTCTTTTTTGGGCTTTACACTGACATTCTTTAAATAAGATGAATATCAAGTGAAAATCGTATTTCAAAATAGATTAATATTCACATCCATAAGGTTACTGCTGAATAAAAATACTGCAATTTATGTCTTAAAATTCTAAACATATTTTATTGATGGGAAATGTCATTTGTTCGACTGTGCAGTACTCCCTGTTATAAAGCGCTTACAACTAATAGCCTAGTCAAAAAACGTCCGTTAATTTTGAAACTTTGCACACTTATTCCGAAGTCAGTAAGAATGAAAACACCAAAAGTCCTGGAAAAAATGTGGCGAGCTCTTGTGGCAATTGACGGAAACAGGGTACTTATTTGGTTTTTCGTAAAAATCTGGAGAACCGTTGGTCGGAGGTAAAAATTTTAAATGTACAAAATAAAGCTTATTAAATTTGCTACAAAAATTATTCTGTAGATTTTCTTTGTCTAAACCCCCAGAAAATCTTTTGTCCCTAGAATGACCTTTTCAGATTGAAAATGTCCCTAGATTCGGGACAAATCCCTAGAAGTAGCAAGACTCTACCGCAGCCAACTGAGCCAAAAAAATGTAAAACAAAGCGGGGCAAAATATGCTACAGTCAAACCTAACTAATTCGAAACTCGATAGTTAAAATAAACTCAACAAATTGTTTATTTCGTATCTTCCCTTGAAAAAATTTCATACATTCAAATAAGGCCTACCCCGATAATTGTAACGTAATAATGCATAATGTAGCCTCTGAAATTAAAATATTTGTCTACTAGAGCCTAGTAATGGACGATACGTATCGTATCGTATCGGAATATCGCGATACACAGGGGACGATACTATACGATATTTTGAAAACGATAAAAGTATCGTATTGCCAAAAACTATATTCGATCCCGTATCGGCACATAGAGGCGACATTAACGATATTTTCGAATTGTTATGGGCAATCCGCTTATTTCTCAACATATCTTAATAAAACTTGATATGTAAATCAATCTAGTTGAGATCGACTTGATTACGTTCTAAATTCCCCATTTTGACATTTCAATGGTACCACCTCATACTCATATCCCATGTTATTCTTGTGGAAAATATTCTGCACGCTTATTTATAAACATACGTTGAAAAAATCTTATGTGAGGCACCATTTTCATTATTTATTAAAGCATTCGCTGAGTATGCAACGGGATTATTACAGTATTTAGTTGCCTGTAATTTTATATCTTAGACTATTTTAGTCGATACGATCCGATAAGATACGGACGATACGATACACCTCCGATTAGTATTGAATCGCCGTATCGCAAATCACCAACTCGACCCCCTAGAATTCGAATTTTGCCGATGTTATTCGAAACGTTACCTCTTAAATTCGAAATAAACCTCTAAAGTTCGAAATGAGATCACCGTAAGGCCTCTGAAATTCGAATTAAGCACAAAATTCCTCACAATCGAATGGTGAGTTTTCTTGGCGAAGTTGAACGTGCCTGTAAACTGACAGACCTTCACAATTCTTATTCCATTCTCAATATAACCTTTGCAATTCAAACCATTGATATTTGAAACATCCTACGGTTCGAAAAAATTGTTTGTCCCCTGTATTTTGAATAATTCAGGTTCTACCATTGACAATGTATTCGAATACATTCATAGTCAATGGTTCTACTGTATAAACAAACCGGGTCCAACACCGTGTTTCCACAGAGTAAAATATAAAATACCTAGATGAGCGCCCAAAAATTCCCTTGTTATCCCTCAACTTTTGGCGCTCCCGAAAATCCCTTTTTATTCCTGAGTTCTAAACTTTCATCCCTCAATATCGAATCTGTACAATTCTGTCATTTTGTATTTCTTGTGTCGCAATTGTGAGTATTCATTCGTAGCTGAAATTTTGACTCGATTATTGTGAATAAAACCAGCTTATTGCAGTTATATAGGGAAGCGAGTGTCAAAATGTTTTGTTTTCTCTTGAAAACGGGGACGACATGATTAATAATTTAAAATAAAACATAAGTAATACAAGAAGTACCACAACTAGCCAAGAACACTGCAAAACACAAAAAAAGTAGTTTGATGACATTTTTATGTAAAATTACTTAATTTGAGAACACCATTTTAAAATATTACAATTTGAGAACAACATTGTAAAAAATTAAAAATAAATAACGTATAGTGAGGCTAAATGATGTTTTGTCCATTCAAAAATGTTATTTAATTTTAATGTAAGACTATATTACTTACTGGGGACGTCAGACAGCTCAAAATTGACTTAGTTCTGTTCAGAACATGTTTCGGTGTAATAACACCATCCTCAGCTGAGTACAGATGTGAGTTCGGAAATAATTATCCATCGGTGGATGGCTTACTATGACGAAGCCATCCACCGATGGATAATTATTTCCGAACTCACATCTGTACTCAGCTGATGATGGTGTTATTACACCGAAACATGTTCTGAACAGAACTAAGTCAATTTTGAGCTGTCTGACGTCCCCAGTAAGTAATATAGTCTTACATTATTTGTTTGCACAGCTCAGGGGCTAAACCATGGATAATATTATTTAATTTTTTCTTTAATTATCCCTAGAAATACCTCAATCACGACCTTATCCCTCAAGGACCTGTTAAAATTCCTGAAAAGGGATAAAATCCCTTAAAGTGGAAACACCGGTCCAACAGCGTAACCCTGCGGTACCCCAACAGAAGCCTACCGCGTGATCCATCTCAATCACCGGCCGCTTGAGTTCGCGCTTCCTCTTGCAAATGGGGGGGGTCAATGGGGGGGGTCAATTGGGGGGGGGGGGGTAAAGGGGGGCTATTCCTGGACCAAACAACTTCCACCGCGGTCCACAGCCGACGTCGAATATTACCATTTTGACGATAACAAACCCATCAGTGCCTCGGTTCGATCTAGAGATTCCTTTCTCGCCAAACAATTAGCCTAACACCTCCTCCTCTCTATATACAGGGTGTCAAAAAATGTGGGGCAATAATTTACGTAGCGATTCCTTGGGTGAAAATAAGCAAAAAAGTTTATACAAAAATAGGTCCTATGTTTGCATACTTTGTTGTCGTATATACTTTATAAAAGTACCTAGAAAATAGGTTTAGTTATCAAAGCAATAAAGATTAGGGAGTCGTATGTATACAGGTTGTTCAAATAATGTGGGGCAATAATTTACGTAGCGATTCCTTGGGTGAAAATAAGCAAAAAAGTTTATACAAACATAGGTCCTATGTTTGCATACTTTGTTGTCGTATATACTTTGTAAAGGTACCTAGAAAATAGGTTTAGTTATGAAATCATTAAAGATTAGGGAGTCGTATGTATACAGGGTGTTCAAAAAATGTGGGGCAATAATTTACGTAGTGATTCCTGGGGTGAAAATAAGGAAAAAAGTTTATACAAACATAGGTCCTAGAGTGCTTCGTTTTTCGTCTGTGTGTCTGTTTATGATTTTTACATATTTAATCATATCTCACGAACCACTTAACGTATAAAAATCAAACTTGGTATATCGATAACCACTATTAAGAACTATTTTTGTAAGAAGTATCAAATTTCTACTTTGTACCATTTCAAAATGGCGACTATTTTTTGTTTTCAAAGCTAAATTTCTTAAAAACCGTAAGTTTTAGAAAAATTATACAAGGGAAGAAAATGTTCCAAAATTTAATCTAATTAACGGTGATATTAAGATTATAACAATAGGACAACTAATAATTGAGAAATTTTAAATTTTCCAAATAAAAACATGCAATTTTAAAAAACAAACAAATTTATAAAAACATGCAATTATCATAATCTTAATATCAGAATTAATTGGATTAAATTTTGCAACTTTCTTGTCTCTAGTAAAATCTTTCTAAAATTTACAGTTTTTAAGATATTTAGCTTTGAAAACAAAAAATAGACGCCATTTTGAAATAGTACAAAGTAGAAATTTGATACTTCTTACAAAAACAGTTCTTGATATTGGTTATCTATATACCAAGTTTTATTTTTATACGTTAAGTAGTTCGTGAAATGTTATTAAATGTGTAAAAATCATAAACAGACACACAGACGGAAAACGAAGAACTCTAGGACCTATGTTTATATAAACTTTTTTGCTTATTTTCACCCAAGGAATCACTATGTAAATTATTGCCCCACATTATTTGAACACCCTGTATACATACGACTCCCTAATCTTTATTGCTTTGATAACTAAACCTATTTTCTAGGTACATTTACAAAGTATATACGACAACTAAGTAAGTACAGTATATGAAAGCAAGAAATACAAATTTTCCTTATATGTAAATCACGTATATAGTTCTTAGAGTGAAAAAAACTCGGAGTTGTTTAAGTTAAATTTAAATAATTAAACAATGATTATGATAAAAACAGCTGTTTGAATTAATGAGTAAACCAGCTCCCTGCTACTGACTATCAAACTGTCAAGGTCCTGAGCAAAATTTCACGTCCGTGCTGAAAAATCGTTAAATAACTTCTTAATTAGCATGATATGTGTTGTTGTATTCACAGGATGTAAATAAAAAACGTCTTACAACACTTAAAAATATATTTACACTTATACTGTATCTACATACAAGATGGTAAATACACAAAAATGGTGGATAATGGCGATCGATTTCGGTTGGTCACACCAACCATCATCAGGCCCAATGAGAGACTTAGGGAATCGTTCTCTTTGCGGAGTATGCGGAAATGTCATTAGGCCATATTTTTATCAGTAACAACTTCTAAACGCCTTTTTTCTAAGATAGATCTTAGTGATTTCTGTATTCTTGTGTTTTTTGTGTTGTTTTAATATATTTCTTTTTTTTACAATTTTTAAATTTTTTTAATGCGTTTTTGTCCAGATTCTCTCGGCGGTGTGTTTCTAATCTTATACGTTCCTTTCCACCTGAAGACGGGATAAGATTATGAATCCCGAAACGTCAAGAAACTTGTATTTTTACCAACCATTGGTGAAAAATGCCGGCAAAAATTTAAATGAAATTACCACATTAACTAGGCATTAACTCATTACCACCAATAACGATAAGTAAAGTACCCCCGTTGCAGCAAACCTTCATGCTGAGCGAATTTCAAATGCAAAATAACATAGTTTAAGCCAATGTAATAACAAGATTTGACTTGTATAATAAGCTCCATAAGAATAACATGGGGATTGAGTATGTAGGTTGTTGCCACGAAAATGGAATTAACAGGGATTTTAGACTATTAAACATCATATCTCATCTAGATGAAGCCATAAACCAAGCTTCAACAAGATATGTTGAAAAATAAGCAAGATATAGAATTTTACTAATTTTCCATAAGGTTGACATTAGGACAACGTACTGTGTTTACCACTTTCAATATCTCGGTAACCAATGGACATTGAGCAGTGATTCAAAATACTATTTTTTTTTATTTTTTTGAGCACAATTCAATAGTGGTAATAAAAACTTGATTATTGTTTTCTATGTAAAAACTCAAACCCCCATTTTTGGGGGTATATCCCCTTTTACCCCCTCTTTCGGTGGTCCGATTGGGCTGGTTTACGAACTTGTCCGAGTGATTACCACTTTACACGTTTGTACCAAATTTTATTACGATCGGACCATATTTACGTCTGCTATCGAGTTAACATAATATATATGTATATATGAATTATATATATAAATTCGAACGAATGGTGTTTTTTGCACCTGGGGGTCCCAAAACGAAAAGTTATCACGGTCTCGGGCTTTGGTCTTACCATGAGTACTACGGTAACAGCTTCTTACCTATAGGGAAAATTCGCTAAAAAGATGATTCCTCAGTTTGTTGCCGCTTTCAGACTCAGAAGTGTTTGCCGGGAACTAAGCAAACACTGCCGGCTATTCTAAGAGCCTCGAAACTTCACTCTCGCGCTCGCTCCAACTGAAGCTTACCTTTCAGTTTCACCAACTTTCAACAGTTCGATTTCACAAACATTTACGTAAAATTACGTCAGGAAAGTAACCACCTTAACAATATTTAACTAATAGTTTTCTGAAATACACACCAAGATTTTACTAAGTACTGAAAACATTTGTTTATTATTTAGATGGGTTTTACCGACTTGATTATGACGATTACTATCTAAATTGACTGTGAAAGAGATATAGATAGATACCTACAAATTATCTATACTATTATAAAGAAGAGGTGGTTTCTGTATGAATGTATGTTTGTATGTACGTCGTATGGGGCAAGTGAACTCGAAAAATACTGAACCGACTGGGTTGAAATTTCACAAAGAGGTGTAGATTTTATAAGAATGTATACTGCATAGCTGTGAATTCTATAATTTGACATTTCAAAGAGCAGAAGTTAGATCAGCTGAAATTTTTATCGTGAACGAAGCCACGGGCAACTGCTAGTTCAGAAGAGGTGGTTTCTGTATGCATGTATGTATGGGGAAACAGAACGCGAAAAATACTGAACCGACTGGGTTAAAATTTCACAAAGTGGTGTAGATTTTGAACCCGGGAAACACATAGGCCTAATCACTTCCTTAAATCCCCTCGGGTTCCGCCCCGTGAACGTCCTCAGTTTCAATGTTTACATTTTAAAGGAATATAAACATTCAAATACTGAAATGTAAACAGCTGTGGCACAGATGAAGTCTGTGGCTCTAAAATTTGACAGTTCAAAGAGCAGAGGTAAGATCAGCTGTAATTTTATCGTGAGCGAAGCCACGAGCAACTGCTAGTTCATTATTAAAGCAAGTTTAAGAAAAACTTTTCAGAGCTAGCTTCAATTCAGAACCAATAAAACCATGGACTGGATTTATAACTTTTCATAGATCTCTATAATGGACACGCGCTGCTCAGCTGCTTTTAATTTTCTGCTCATGAACTGCTGATAAATGAATTTTGAAGGGGTCCCCCGTGAAACGTTCTAAACGACAAAATTTCAAAATCTGAGATATTCAGTGAAAAAGGTTCTCTAGGACATGAGTTACACCGTGGTATATTTTGTTTTGAATATATTTGAGTTGGTAGCCCTGATTTCGTCTGTCAAAGTTTGCGTGCTTCGCGGGACTGCACGGACTTTCTGGGGAATAACGTTCTATTCGCCAAAAGATGGAATCCCCGCCGATCCACAGTGGGGAAAACCTCAGTTCTAGGGGTGCAAAAGTCCAAATCTTAAAACAATCAATACTTGCGCACATGAACTGTTTCATTTCATAAAAAATAAACAATTACCCAAGCAGGGACACTGCTCCAAGAGAACAAATTCAAATTATAAGGGGCTTAAATTGCTTGATTTATACCCGCAAAAACCAGAATTTTGGGCTTTTTATGCCAAAATATTTTGGAATAAGGGTGTTCAATTTTTTTCCTTGAACCACCTGGTCAACTAGATAATAGAAAAATATTTCGTCCAAATTAAAATGAAATCAGACGAAAACTGTGGCCACTGTAGTCTAAAATTCCCTTAAGGCAAAGAAATGTGTCTTGTTAATTCACTTTTTTACATAAATGCGTAATTTTTTGCTATAGATCTGTGGATTAAAATGCTATCAGATTTTTATTGCCTGTCAGAAAAAATATTAAAAGTAATTTGGGGGTATATGACCCTCTTAGAGAGCAAAACACCAAATTTCAAGCATTTACCTCACAAAAATGGGATTTAAATATTCGTTTATGTTCAGTTTTTCAAGTTAAAAAATAAAGCCATATTTTATATTGCCCGATATTTTTATCTGTCAATAGAAAAGATAATTCCAAACCAATAAAAAATATATTTTTAACACTTCCATTCGATACATGTTAGCGTTGCTGAGCTGTAATGTACATCTTACGTGTTATCCAAAATTGTAACTAATAAACTGTTTTTCTTTGATTATGTGAATAATAATCTTGGTTTAGAAGGGTCAAAAATAATTTTTTTCTACGTGGTAGAGTCTAAAAGAAGTAAGTAATAGCATATTCATTTAAAAATGTCAACTTTAACTGCTTTACTCTTTAGAAGAATTGTCAAATAAAATAACTACTGTAAATATATATATATATTTTGTAAAATAAAGTCTGAACTTTTTATCTATACCTAGATTCCCAGATTCACTTAATATTTTATACTCATACAACTTTAAGCTTATAAACAAACTATCGATGCATATTTACAATGCAGCGGTAAGCAGCTGAGTGATATATTGTTCATATAATAAGGGACCCCAGTCCCACATTAATACATGTGATCCCTCACAAGACCAATATTAACTTTCAAATTCGTTACAAGCTCAACTGCTCATCCGAAATCGTTGTTTCGTTTAAAAAAGCACGATGTTATATAGGTACTCCATTGAGAATAATGTTCCTGTTGCTTTAGATTTAATAAGAAAAATCGCAGAAAATTGAGGTATTTGGTAATTTTTATAAATTTTACCATTTTGAATACAATAATACTGCTGTCTGGAATAGAAAGATAACTTATTTACTTTTTCAAATTTGTTATTAATCAACGATTTTGGTTGAGCCGTTGAGGCTGCGACGAATTTGAAAGCTAATATTGGTATTATATGAGATCACAGATAGTCACACGGGACTGGAGCCCCTTCTTAAAAGAACAATATAGCACTCGGCTGCAAACGGCTGCACATGAAATATGCATCGATTGTTTGTTTATAAGCTAAAGATTGTCTGTATATCAAAGTTCAAGCGGAGATGGGTGGAGATCAAAATTTACAGTCTTTCTTTTATAAAAAAATACATTTACATAAGTTATTTCATCTTACAATTTTTCTCAAGCAGTTCAAGTGGATATTTTTGAATGAATATATTATTTCTTACTTCTTTTAAACTCTAAAATGTAGAAAAAAAATCATTTACGTCCTATCTAAAACATTATTATTTTTTATACATTCAAAGAAAAACAGTTAATTAGTTATAATTTTGGCTAACACATAAGATGTACATTACTGTTCAGCAACGCAAACATTTATCGTATGAGCCCAGGTCAAAAATATATTTTCTATTGGTTTAGACAGAGTTTCTTATGTAAAATGTTGCTCAGATGATGGCATAGCCACACTTTCAATTTTTGACTTTTGCACCGCTAGATACAGAAATTTCCCCACTGTGCGATCGGTGCGCTGTCACCCAAGGACCAAAATCGCGTAAATAAAAATAAAAGACGTGAAGTTAATATTGGAAAGTGGAAGGATTAGACCAGAAATGAAAATAGAAAAGTTGGATTACCCTATATTTCTTAAACTAAGAAGGCAAGGCCTGGAAATTGCCCCCAAAAGAAGTAGGGAGAATAACGTTTTAAGCACCACATGTGGATAACTTTTAGCAAAATGACTTATCACGTTTCAGTGTTAACATTACGTTTTTGTACTTTACATCAATAAAATTGTTTTCTATTCAGTTTTACTTTTGTTTCTGTTGGTATTCCTACACTCCCTGATGTTTTCTTCCAAAGTAGAAGAGCAGTCCGTCAGAAAACGTTTCAAGCGCCAGTCATTTAGAACGTAATAACCCCTAAAAAACCACGTAAAATGTTTTAAAATGCTTAATGGCAAACAAAAATTCAATATACGGCTACATTACGTTTTTGTACTTTACATCAATAAAATTAATTGTTTTATATTCAGTTTTACGTTTGTTTCTGTTGGTATTCCTACACTCCCTGATGTTTTCTTCCAAAGTAGAAGAGCAGTCCGTCAGAAAACGTTTCAAGCGCCAGTCATTTAGAACGTAATAACCCCTAAAAAACCACGTAAAATGTTTTAAAATGCTTAATGGCAAACAAAAATTCAATATACGGCTACATTATGATGTTATAAATAGGGTGTTAAAAATTATACAAAATTAAGGTCCAAACTTAAAAAACCGTAAATTTTAGAATTCAACTTTTAACTCTTGATTACTCGAAACTAGGTTTTTTTAGAACGTTTTACGGGGGACCCCTTCGTTCATTAAAAAATACATGCTCCTTGGAATTTGTGTTCCAATTTTAAATCTTATGGAATACGTTTAAAGGCGTCTAGGACTCTTCCTTTACTCAACTTCACAGGTTAATTTCTAGCGAAACTACAAGCCGTACTATTTCCAAAGACTACTATATTATTTAAATCCTTTCAGAACTCTAGGAGTACCGATCACAAAAGCCCTATCATATTAGATAAGAAATAAGACTCTAAAATAGTTAAAATTTAGAACCATTAGAACCAATCTAGCCCACTGGTTCTAGGTAAATGTCCCGATATCCAATCCCGTTTTCGTCATGGCGACCAAAAACGCTCTCGCCCTTTAAGCAAAGCAAACGTTTACGTCATAATAACAGCGTGTGTTGTCCAGGCCAACCCATACAATCTTGTTATCAGACTTATCAAAGAGCGGGCAGCCCTCTGAGCTTTTCCCGGAAAAAGATGAAATCCTGCCTCTGAGTGCAGTTTTCCTCGTTGTTACATACTTAATGATAAATGTCACAGCCATTTGTTTAAAAGGTGAACACTAAAAATAGGGGTGTGCGAGTAGTGATTTTTGAAGTCGAGTTGAGTTTAAAAAAATACCTGTGAGTTTAGAGTTTTTTTCGAGTATTCGGAATAGTAGAAGTTAATAGTCATTATACTTACTGATGATAACATAAAATATTAAACTGGTTAGGTTCCTATGAGTTAAAAGCAAACATGTTTACAAATTCAATAAACGATAATTCAATCCATATTTGACATAACTTTAAAGCGTTCATTACTCAATATTTTATTAAACTTTCGGTCTGAGGAGGTAAAAACCGAGCTACATCTATCTGCACTTATATTTTTATAGGTTCAAAAATTAAAGTTAAATCAGTCTCAATGAGCATAAGTAAGAGAGTAACTCAAATTATAGAAAGGAAAAAAGACAAAACTAAATTTATTGATATTATAATACCCCAAAAACCACTTTACCAATTTAAGAAAAATAACAAAAGTTCTATGGTGGCTGACCACTAAAGTTCAATGACTGGTGTTGACTGTGTGAAAAACGGCCGTAAAGTGCGATTGCGCTTACCAATTCCGGGTAAACGGCGGGAGTTACAACTAGACTCGAACTTTCGAGTATTTTTCAAAACTTCGAGTCGAGTAGCTCAAAAAAAGCTCGATAAACGAGTGCTCGCTAACCCCTACTGAAAAGGAAAATTGTCTTCGAGCAATGCTTAAACCGTAAAATTTAATACCCTCCAAAACGAACCACTAAACTGTTGGTTTAAAAAATGAACCAATTAATTTTATAACCTTTTTATAATTAATTGATGAGTAGAATAAATAAATGAAATACGCAAGGGAGGTGAAAAATATTCGAATTTTCATACGTTATTTATTTTCTAATTTATCTATAAGTATAAAAGAGGATGTTGGTATATATATATATATATTTAGTTGGCAGGGATAAACACAAAAACCGCTGGACCGATGGCCACAAAACTTGGTACATACATGTAGAATTTCATGGAGTAGGTTTATACACCTTCAATTTCGTGATAACTTTCAGGGCTTAGCCCTGGGACCGTCTTAAAGGTACCCATGTCAGGGATTTTGAAATAATTTGAGTTAGATTTGTTTACTAACAAAACATATGAAAGTAAAATTAAAAACAGGTGATGTAAATTAATGGTATTTCTTTCTGCTATTTAACTGTATTTTTGTTAAAATGAAGATTTGTTACTTGGTGCCAGGTGGTCAATGAATTAGACTTTTGCATTTTTTCAAAGTGCAATACACTATATAAAATGCTGATAATATGTAGTATAACATAAAATAAATAACTGATTACTGGAGGACTCCAGTGATCACTGATCACTCATACTTGAAGGACTTTTTTTATGACAACTAACTGCTATTTAAAGAGGAAGAGTGTGCTACTGTAAAGAATTAATTTTACCTACAACACTTTAAAAACATTGCCAGGACGGCTCATTCAAACGTTTTGCTCAATAAAGAGTCTAAAAACGTAAGACAGCACTTTTTAATAATTGCTGGAGTGGCATTGTAATTTTTTGTTCAAGGTAGACCCTAAAACCTTAAGAAAATGATCTTTAACAGTGAATATAATTTCAAGCTAACCTCTTTGATTCCTCTAACATGTATGCCTTCATAAAGGAAATAAATAGGATTTCTAATATGCAGGTCTGCTGCGACGGGGGTGCATAATAAAGTTTTAATTAAGGGTAACATATGCGAGCAGATTCAAAGTGCCGTCGAAAAAGCCAAGGGTGCCGTTCCTTATATTGTGCCCCATGATCATCATCAGGGCAAGCTCAGGTACCGTGGAAACGACCATTAAATGCTTCTCGGCGTTCGTCTCTGTAAATTGGCCTCTTGAGTGTGTGAGCGCAATCCTCTTCACCTGATAGCACGATCGACTGGACAGCCGACACAAGCAAAACGCACTTGCAAGAGGAAGGACCACCGATATTGGGCATGAGCCTACCCAGGGCATCAACACCATTTGGGGCTTTGTTGGTGGGGCGTTGGATATGGTCACATTTTTTTTATGTACAGGCAGTTTATGCAGGAATATAATACCCCCGTCGTAGCAGACCTTCGTACTAAGAGCGAATTTCTAAAAACTTTTGCTTTATGGAAGTACATTTGATATGTTCAAAGAAGTAGATACATTACATACATTAGATTTTACAATAAGAAAATAAATGGGAAAGCAAAACTATACAATTCATGGGTGATAGTGTATGTATAATTTTAATCGTGAGCGAAGCCACGGGTTCTTCTAGTTTATATCTAAACCCCGTCATCACACGCACAATGACTGCTTGCTTTATGTGAATCAGCATCCGTCTCAATGGCAACGTTACCTGGCAATATATCGGAAAATATTTTCGCCTACATGGAGTTGGGTGTAAAACAATTAAGACATTATTTAAAAGTACATACTATGTCTTAATTATCATGGTTTTGGTGCGGTATACGATTGTCTTCTCTTTAGGGTTTTTAGTAACCCGATCCAGACTCGAGTGCATGGAAACTTGTTTCTTCCATTAGCTTTAATTTTGGGAGGCCTAAATATATTTGTTAATTTTGCTATTTGTTATATTTGTTAATTTTGGTAACAATTTCGTAACGATATAATTGTCATTACTTATTGTCAGGCTGGTTCGCTGACGTGACAGTGCATAGGTACAGTAGGTACTTGATGTGACTAACACCCAACACCAAGTCAAAAGGATTCGACTGTAGGAGTGCTTGATGTGACAATCACCTTACACCAAGTCACAAGGATTCGACTGTAGGAGAGCTTCAAATACTTGACGGCTGGCTAGTGTCAAGATATCTACAGCCCCTTATCTTATCTCGGTGATAAACAAATCCACTGATATCCCGCCTGCTACCTGCCGATGTTTTGAAGTTATGAAACGTGAAATGTTTTCCTGCAAACACAGCATGTTTCTTATTTGTCTTTGAGCTCTTGAAGGCCGAATTTTGCAAAGGAAGGAAAATGTGAATAAAATATTTAAATATTAAACTATTTTTTTGTATTTGTACGTCAGAAGTTTGGTAAGATTTCAGTTTTCTCGCAAACGCTCGCTGGAAAAGCCGTTGATTTTTAAGTTGGCTTCCCAGATATCGAACCGGCAACCTTTCACACCGGCTGCAAAAAGCTCAGCCCCTATACTCGGTGTCATATTATTACAAGCCTCAGCAATATCATAGTACCCCCGTTGCAGCAGACCTGCATACTCAGCGAATTTCAAATGCAAAAGAACATAGTTCATGCCAAGTTAGCGGGATCTGACATGGTTTTATAAGCTCCGTAAGAATAACATGGGGAATGAGTATGTAGGTTTGCAAGTTTTATCAAGATATGTTAGGAAATAAAGAAGATATAGAATGTTTTTTTATTTTCCATTAGGACAACATGGGGAATGAGTATGCAGGTTTGCTGCCACAAAAATAAAAATATCGCGGATTTTAGACTAATCAACATACATCATCTAGATCTAGATGAAGCCAGAAACCAATTTTTTGTCAAAATACGGTGAAAAAAAGCAAGATATAGATTTTTACTTATTTCCCATAACGTGATGGCACAACGTACTGTGTTAACCACTTTTCAACATTTCGGTAACCAATGGACATAGAGAGGTAATTCAAAATACTAATTCGTTTTAGCTGAATTCAATGGTGCCAACTAAAACTGGATAAATTTTATAAATCTAACCTTGTAATTATGCCTAGTACAGGCAACAAAGCGTCCTAAATCAAAAATGTTCGACTGCCTGATTTGTTGTAACACGAATGTTCTTAACCAGAAACCCCGTAATATCTCAACTTTTCCCTAGCAAATAGGCCTACCACTCATTGATCACGGTGAATAAATACAGTGACATCATTTCAAATTTATTAAAAAATAACTCCGTTTTAAAAAGCAGATACACGTAGTTCGTTTTAGCGAATTTCCCCTATAGGGATGAAGCTATTACCGTAGGTCTCATGGTAAGACCTAAGCCCGAGACCATGATAACTTTTCGTTTTAGAGCCACCAGAAGCAAAAAACACCATTCGTTCGAATTTTTATATTTCGAATTTCATTAAGATCGGACCATATTTACGGCCGCTATCGTGCTGACAGACACACACACACACACACACACACACACACAAATATATGTATATATATTTGTGTGTGTGTGTGTGTGTGTGTGTGTGTGTCTGTCAGCACGATAGCGGCCGTAAATATGGTCCGATCTTAATGAAATTTGGAACAGACATGTAAAGTGGTAATCGAATGGACGAGTTCGTGACTAGCCCGATCGGACCACCGGAAGGGGGGGGGGTAAAGGGGGATAAACACCCCCAAAAATGGGTTTTTTGAGTTTTTTACATATAAAAATAAAATTTATCGGATCTTTGTTGGCACCATTGAATTCACCTCAAAAATACCCCCGTCGCAGCAGACCTGCGAACTCAGCGAATTTCCATAGGATTTATTTTGTATATGTTAGCATTCAACTTGTTTGAAGGAAAGTATCATTTGAATACGTTAAGTAAATGATATACTACAAACGCATATTTAATCATTCATGAGCTTAAACATGAGGAAAATTAACAATGAGACCATATTGGTTTTTATTAGTAACACATACACTTTTGTATTTTATAATTATACACTTTTAATTTTTAATAACTGTAATCTTGTTAGCTATAGAATATAAATGTAAACAAACATATAACCAATGAACTAAAAACTCTCAAAACAAACAAATAATTTAATCTTATGAAAAAATTAAATTCAATCATATGGTCAGTTTTAAAGTAATTAAAACATCCCTGTTGCAACAGACCTACATCTCCAGCCAATTTCAATAAAACATATTATCAATTCTCATAATTGTAAACATATCATATATTATGCTACATTTTCAGGCAGTTTAGACAAAGACATCCCCCCCTCCAAATGCTCTTACTTTCTTTATTAAATTTAAAAATAATTTGTATTTTTTGATAAAGTATATATTTTTTGCAAAATCTTGATCAATGAACTCTATTCAAAATAAACACAAATAAAATATTCAACACCTGCAAATTTAATCATATATTCAGAATTGTATTTTTAAAAAACAATCTCAAATCAGGGTGACTGTACTTTTTGGAGGGAAAAATTAAAAACAAAATATTGGACAACGTACTGTGTTTAGCACATCCAATATTATTCAATATCTATGCAACGGACTGACGTAGAATAATAATTCAAAACGCTAAATTGTTTGTTTTTTTAAGCTGAATTAAATTTTGACAATTAGGTTTAAAAATAATTAGTAAAAAGGTGTTAACTCTTAAAAAACCTTCTTAGAGTAAATCAATCTTGCTGGTTTTTGAACTCGAAGTCATGAATGACGCTTTACACGTTTGTTCCAAATTTCATCAAGATCGGACCTTTTTTACAAAAGTTATCGCGCCTACGGACAGGTATATGTATATATATATATATATATATATATACATATATATGAAAATGAACGAACGGTGTTTTTGGGGTCTAGGGACCTCAAAATGAAAAAATAACATGGTTCCGGGCTTAAGTCTCACCGTGCCGCCTACGGTAATAGCTACTTCCCTATAGGGGAAATTCGCTAAAACAAACAATTTAGTGTTTTGAATCATTGCTCTATGTTCATTAGTTACCGAGATATTGAAAGTGGTAAACACAGTACGTTGTCCCAATGTTAACCTTATGGGGAATAAGTAAAATTCTATATCTCGCTTATTTCTCAACATATCTGGATAAAACTTGGTTTGTGGCTTCATCTAGATGAGATATAATGTATTTTAGTCTAAAATCCCCGAAATTTCAATGTTTGTGGCAGCAAACCTGAATAATCATTCCCCATGTTATCCTTATGGGAAATAAAAAAAATCTATATCTTACTTATTTTTTAACATTCCTTGACAAACCTTGGTATATGGCTTCTTCTAGTTAAGATCTACTAAATAATGAATTAAAACCAACCAGTTTTAACATACCTGTTGCAGCAAACCTGCATAATCATTCCCCATGTTATTCTTATGGAGATTACAAAACATGTAAAATCTCGCTAAGTTGGATTGAAATACCGTTTGTTGTGTTGCATCTGAAATTCGCTGAGTATGCAGGTCTGCTGCAACGGGGGTATATTATATTTGTTAATTTTATAATAATAATCTGAGCACTTCAAAGCCGATCTAAGTAAGCCGTTAAGACAAAACACTCATGACAAAGAGCAATTACCTTATCTCTTATATCTCCCGACCTTATCGCAAACATTCAGGCCCGTCAAGAAGCAATTCCGAGTGGCTGTAACGATCTGACAGTGACTCACAGGCAAAGTCGACTACAGATCGTGCCAAATAATGTGACCCACGCTATACGTAAGCCCACAAATTAGTCTATTCAGTCTATTGCAGTGTTTCTCAACCGGTGGTACGCGTACCACTGGTGGTACGCGAAGGCTTTTCAGATGGTACGCAAGATATTGAAGAAGTAGTACAAAATAAAATAGGCTACTAGGTTTACGAACGCTGTCCGGTCGATCAGTAAAATCGCACTGAATGCCTTAACTTTTTCAGTATCCGTTTTGATCATAATATGACAATATAGTACCATATTTCAGGAAATATTGTTATTCTTTCATTTTAAGAATAATTCCTTTTACAGAACATTTTTGCAGTAAAATATTCTTTCCATTAAAATATACTACCAGTTTTACAGTGTTGATTCGGTCATAATTGTTAGTTGTACAATTTACTAGCCAAACGTATGTTCTATTTTCAACGTACAGTCTAGTTATGTCGATGTGTATAAATTTTTGTAATATGCTCAAATATAAGATTATTGGTGAAAATACAGTATACATTGACTTTGAATGTTTGTTTATGTTAATTTGTCAACACAGTAGGTATAAACAAATACAATGTTCCAGATAAAAAGCGATTATTTTTCCCCGTGTACCTAGGCATTTTCACATTAACGAAATTCATATTCAAATCCATACTTTTTTGCCAAATTGGCTATAAAATTAAGCAGAGCAGAGCTGAGATGAACAAGTAATATGTCAAAATGTTCTTATAATCAAAATACGATCAAAAATGTACATTGACAAGTAAAAAAAAAAAATCTAGCTGGAAAAATCCGCCAAAAGGTAACTATAAACATTGTTGGAGGGGTTCCCTCAGTGGTGGGAGGAGGGGGCCCTTGCGATGGTACGCCAAAATGTTGTAAACGTGGTAGGTGGTACGCGAGCACCAAAAGGTTGGGAAACACTGGTCTATTGCATTACTCTCGGGCCGTCTCGTCTGATTCGACCTGTACTCGGCGAATGTACAGACAAAATACCCCCCTTGCAGCAGACCTGCATACTCAGCGAATTTCAAATGCAAAACAACGTATTTCAAAACAACGTATTTCAATCCAACATAGCGAGATTTGACATGTTTTTGTAAAGAATAACATGGGGAATGAGATGCAGGTTTGCTGCTACGGGTATATTAAAACCGGGTGGTTTTAATTCAATATTTAGTAGATCTGAACTAGAAGAGGTCATTTACCAAGTTTTATTAAGATATGTTGAAAAATATGCGAGATATAGAATTTTACTTATTTCCCATAAGGTTAACGCATTGAGCCAACGTACTGTGTTTACCAGTTTCAATATCTATGTAACCAATGGACATAGAACAGCGATTCAAAATACTAAATTGTTTGTTATTTTAGCTGAATTCATTGGTGGGGACGACAATAATTGGATTATTTTTATTTTACAGTAATATATTTAAAAAAACTCAAAAAATCCATTTTTGGGGGGTTTGTCCCCCTTTACCCCCCTTCCAATTGTCCGATCGTGCTGGTTTAGAGTGATTACCACTTACTGTAACACGTCTGGACCAAATTTCATTAAAATCGGACCATATTTACGGCCGCTATCGTGTTAACAGACATACCTACACATATAGTCGATTGAATAGTTGTTTTTCTTTTTTTTCTGAGGGACCCAAAATGAAAAGTTAACATGGCCTCGGGCTGAGGACTACCACGAGACCTACGGTAATACCTTATTCCTTTAAGGAAATTCGCTAAAAGACATTACTCGGTCGATCGGCGAAATGTTCAAGTTTTTTAAACACTGAAGACTAGAAAGGTTTGAAACTTTTTGTATCCGATTAAGAGTAAATCAAAGTCCAAGAAGTGACAAGTTAAGCTCCGTAGGCGCCCGTGTTCCTTACTTCGAGGGTTTCCTTCACAAAGTTTCTTGACGTCACGCCTGAGTTTAGATCCATACGACCAATGTTCACTTTGTACTTCACATGATTATTTGTTTAAACAGTTTGGGCCGAACGTCAAAACTGCGGTATTTCGTAACTAAAAAACATACTTTTTAATTTTAATTTTTGATAGAGAATTAAAAAGAATAATGTTGTAGGTTATTTGAAATTGATTTGAGAGGTATGTACATTCATATGCGCATAAGTATATGTACAATGTACATACATGTACATATAAATTGATCCTAAGTTTAAAAATGTGAAATGTCTGATACTGTATGAGCCAAAGTACACTCAAATAAAAAACGGACGAAACAAATTAGTTCGTGCAAAATAAGGGAAATTTTGGGCAGGCATAACTCCTAACTTAGAAGAGCGTACAATACTGCCTGGGTTTTGATGGCTTGTACGAGTGGATATTAACGAGATTATTTTAGACTTTTTAAATACGCCAATAGAACGCGAACGCTAATACGCTAATTCGAATGGCGTTTTAGACTTAAAATTAAGTCAGATATTCATAAGGAAAACAAAATACTGGATGGACGAGGTGCATGGAATATCACAGGTGTTTATAATCTGTTCATGAGGCCAGTGGTACCAACAGCTGACAGCTGATCACCAGAATTATCCGGATGACAACCGGCTGATACGGCACCGCCTCCTGTGCAGTACGATATAAATCACATAGAGCAAGAGCCCATGACCGCCAGACCTTCGTTATTTTATAAAAGCTGAAAGTTTCTCTGAGCAATGTTTTGAACACAATACAAGTAACAAGAATCAGCAATTATGAAATTTGGTTAGTGGTTGCTTTGGCTGATATTCACAGATTCATATCATTGCAAGCCTGGAACTTAAACAGGTGGTAACTTCCATTTAAAATACAGGGAAGTGAACAGCTGTTTAAGTAATATTGAAGCTTGCAATGGTATGATGCAGAGAATATAAAAATGTAAAAAAAAACTGAGCTTAAGTATAATGTTTGGTTCGTAAATGATTTCCACTCGTAAATTTTGGTAATTCTACTCTCTTAATGGTAACTTTGAAAGATATACTACCAAATATACCTCAGATTTGCAGACTTGTCTGGCGAGATGTTAAAACCATCGGAACTGTCTGGCTACCGAGGAAACATCTTTTGATGTTCCCTCATGTAGCATACATAAAATTCAGGTTTTATACTATAACGTTAGAATAACTACCCTTCGTAAAAAGTTTAAAGATGTCATAATACCCCCGTTGCAGCAGACCTGCATACTCAGCGAATTTCAAATGCAAAACAACATATTTCAATCCTACATAGCGAGATTTGACATGTTTTTGTAAGCTCCGTAAGAATAACATGGGGAATGAGTATGCAGGTGTGCTGCTACAGGTATATTAAAACTGGGTGGTTTTAATTCAATATTTAGTAGATCTGAACTAGAAGAAGCTATTTACCAAGTTTTATTGAGATATGTTGAGAAATAAGCGAGATATAGAATTTTAGTTATTTCCCATAAGGTTAACATTGGGACAACGTACTGTGTTTACCACTTTCAATATCTTGGTAACCAATGGACATAGAGCGGTTTTTCAAAATACTAAATTGTTTGTTTTTTTGAGCTGAATTCAATGGTGCCCACAAAAATTCGAGAAATTTTATTTTTCTATGTAAAAAACTCTAAAAACCCATTTTTGGGGGGGTTTATCCCCCTTTACCCCCCCTTCCGGTGGTCCGATCGGGCTGGTTCACGAACTCGTCCAATTGATTACCACTTTACATGTCCGTACCAAATTTCATGAAGATCGGACCATTTTTGCGGCCGCTATCGTGCTATCAGACACATATATATATATATATATATATATATATATATATATATATATATATATATATATAAATTCAAACGAATAGTGTTTTTTGCTTCTGGGGGCCCCAAAACGAAAAGTTATAGTGGTCCCGAGCTTAGGTCTTACCATGAGACCTACGGTAATAGCTTCTTCCCTATAGGGGAAATTCGCTAAAAAAGAAGTTGTAACAGCGCTAAATGTCTGGCAGGGAATGAAATTATTTGTAATATTAGTCCGAAAAAAATAAGCAGGAAACTAAGCTAATTCGTTCGCATTGTCTCTGAGTCTCACCATTGCAAGCTTCAACATTACTAAAACAGCTGTTCACTTCCTTGTATTTTAAATGGAAGTTACCAGCTGTTTAAGTAATTTTGAAGCTTGCAATGATGTGAATCTGTGAATATTAGCCAAAGCAACCACTAGCCAAACTCCATAGTTGCTGATTCTTGTTTCCTGTCCTCGGAACATTGCTCAAAGAAACTTTCCGCTTTTATAAAATAACGAAGGTCTGGCGGTCATGGGCTCTTGGACTAACATGAAAGCGCTCAAAGAAAACCGGTAAAACTGATAATAAAAGTGGTAGAAAAATAATAATTTTGTCAATACATACGGTACTCTATCTGTGTCTACACCTTTTATAATTTGATGATAACTATAACATCGATTGATTTGTCTTGACGAAATGCATAACACAGACACAATGTTGTGACGTGTTTTTTTTTAATCACAGTAAACTTGTGGCTTGAAGGGATTTCCACAAAAAAAATCACAGTGACATAATCTGACCGACCCCCCCCCCCCCCAATGAGGAAAAATTCATCCAAAGTTCACTTTCCCTAATGAGGGAAAATTCAAACAATCCTTCTTTATTATAGTACTAAATACCTTAATAGCAAATTGAATCTACAGTTAGATTTTTTTAACTAGAAGCGGTCAAGACGAGTAGGAATATCTTTGGTGATGAACTTTTGTGTTTGTAATATAATCACATGTTTCTACCTGTCAAATATTGAGGTTAGGTTTAATCAGAATAAACAATATCCTAAGCCATTTCATACAATTGTTTATTTTTTTGGATTGTAAACAAAGGCATTACAAGATAAACAGAAACACATGATTTTATTTTAAACAAAAGAAGTGCATTACCAAAGATATTCCACCTCGTCTTATCAGCTTCTAGTTAAACAAATCTAACTGTACCTTATATTGATAAGCATACCATATGGTTTTCAATCAAGTATCAGCATCACATGTTTTATGTAAACAAAGCAGACGTTTTTAGATCCCAATGCCTTTTTAAATGGCAGATATTTTACGTTATTTCTCGCTTTCTGTAAACTTTCAAACAATTTCAGTATTTTTCCCGCCATCAAGGAACACAGACCCTTTATTTAAGTACCCTCCCATCTTTCAACAACTTGCCAGACGCCCGCAATTTTGACGCAAAGAATCGCCTTACGAAATTAAATATATGACTAGAGGCTTGAAGGGGCTAATAGCTCCTAAGCATAATCCTTTTTTATTATAAAACAAAAAAATTGGCTTTTAGATCCACCAATTTATGATTCTATCAAGCATATGGTTCAAGTATCAGGCCACATGTTTTAAGTAAACAAAGCAGTCGTTTTTAGATCCCAATATTTTTGAATGCGACAGCTATTTTACGTTATTTCTGATTTTTTAGTAAACAAAGGAATTTCAGTATTTTCCCCGAGACCCTGAGACCTTCAATTTGAGCCCCCTCCCATCGTCCTGCGACCTTCCAACCGCCTACAATCTCGGTGCAAAAATTTCCCTTACGCAATTGTATATGATATCATTTGCACGGCGAATAAAATTTGGTATTAAATCTGCTTCGTTATAACTAAACTAAACAAACGTACATAACATTTATAATTTTAAATTGAGAAAAAACTTAAACCCTTAATCACTATAAAATTATTATTGGAAAATCTTAAATTTAAAATATTTATTTGTTATAGTACATTGAACGTGCATAGTTAGCTGCATTTTGAATATATACCACATGTCATCATCTAGCATATGGCTTTGATTTGAGCATCAGCACCATATGTTTAATGTAAATAAAACAGACGTTTTTCGATCTCAATGCTTTTTAAATGGCAGATATTTTACGTTATTTCTCGTTTTCTGGTGAATTTCAGGCAATTTCAATAATTTTCCCGACCCCCTGGGACCAAGACCTTTAATTTGAGCCATCTCCTGCCATTCTGCGAGCTGGCAAACTCTCACAATTTTGATTTTTAAAAATCGCTTACAGAATTAATAATATAGATAGATGATGATGATGTATAAAACACAATGATGACCACATCATACGCATTTAATATTCAATCATGACAGAAAGCTAGGGGATTTCATTACGGCGGTCAGAGTTATAGTTTTGACATCGCGGTTTTAACGGCTGAATTAATCTCTCTCCCTATTACAGTACCAATAATTGGACAGTTCTAGCCAAACCGCATGTCGTGATAAAATTGGCCAATAAATAAGAGGAGAGAGAATGAAACTTTCAGCCCTCGATTTCATTGGTAAACTATAAACTGTTATTTATCGCTGATATCTTCCACCCTCTCACAATTTGTACATCAGGGCTTTTAATTAAAGGCTGTGATGGTAAAATTAAAAAGTGATTATTTACTTTTAAACTTGACATGTTTTATATCAGAGTTTCCATGCATTACATATCCGAGAAGAACACATAAGTTTAATTTTGTTGATGAGTTAAAATCAAATATTGTATTATTTTTTTCGACAGCATCTTTAGCAGGCCCATCCCGTCCTATCAAAACAATACAACAGCCCATCCAACACAAAACAAATATTGCTAAAGCTTGACCTGAGTCCAATGCAAATACAATACAAAGGCTTACCCCTGTATATCAGAACAGATTCAACTACTTTAATCTTTTTCACCTTTTAGGAACACTTGAAATATTTTCCAACTGATAACTCATTGTTTACACGTCGTCGAAAACAATCAGGAAGAAAAAGAGTGTAAAGAGAAAAATACTGTAAATTATATTAAATTTTATTTTGTTTCCATCGTAGACGCTTTTGGGTCCGCGAGTACTGTGGTAGCCTGACATTGAAATTCACTCAAAGAGAAAAACTTAAATTTTATAACAAAGCTTGTATTCGTGATGAATTAAATTAAGTGGGTAAAATGGACGGAACGCGAGTTTGTAGTGTTAACACAGCAGAGAAAACAAACAGTCTGCAGTACATTGCAAACGTAAAACTACTGCCAATACACCGCTGCGAATACAGGCTATATATTTATTCCGCTTGAAAATATTGGCGACGGTGCAATTCTTCGAACTTTTTGGACTTAACAGAGTGAATAATCTAGATCTAACTAAATAAGATTACTGAATTGTATCGTCAATATTTTCATCAGAAGTATACAGTCAAGATTCGTGTTGCAAAAAAAACAATTCTTATGTATGGTTACTTAAAATAAATCCAAACAAATTTAAATTCCACGATTGGTTATAAAGCTTTGAAAAACAACGCTTTAATAATATTCCAACAAACCGTTGCTTTCCAGAACATGGATAAAATCAATTTTAAGTTTAGGATATTAAAAAATACTTAATCCGAGAGAATAGAGTCCATTTAATTTATTTTTCTTCAAGAGTTCTATTTGACCCTTCTAATAAATTATACGCGGAACGACCGAATTATTCGTGTTTACATTATTTTTCCTCATCAACGAAGGAAACCGATACTATTAGCCTAATCAGACATTGCAATGTACTGCAGTCCAATATAACTTGAGTTGACCTCTAAACTGGCCCCAAACAGATTACGAATCTCATAAATCATCTTTCTCATTACCACTTAACCCCACCAAACTCCTCCGGATAAAATATCATCAGTGATAAAATCGCACAATCACTCGAGACACTTCACTGACCGATCACTCAATCTCCGATCTTTCACCGAACACTAAACACTTGAAAATCCCGCGAAAACGCCCGGTAAAACACGAACTTTTCGCGGTGAGATTTTTCACACATCCGACTGGCGCTGGGCAGATCCACTTGGGCGAGATAAAGCGTAATCTGTAGCTGACTAATAATAGCGGCTCACTAGCGCTGTCCGTCGGCCAAGTCGCCAACTACGTCAACATCAGCTGATTCACCGCGCTTCACCAACAATACACTGTTATCCAGGTGTACTGTAAATTCTACCAACTCCAAAAAATAAATGTATTTTTAAAATTCATGATGGCGAATGATTTATTATTATTTACTTATTGGACTTCACCTTTCGCTTCTTGTTAAACTACGCTACGTTAACACGTTAACATGTATAATATAATATACATAGTATATATTATTAGTAAATATTATATAGTGTATTAGTATATAATATAGTATATATAATATATACAACGTTAACACGTATGATATAAACTAGTGATTTATTATGTTTAGATGTTCGAGTGTTATTGATTACATTAAAATATATTTTCATTTAAAAATTTAATTTAAAAAAATCCATCCTAAGTTAACATGTATTTTAAAAATACAGTTGGTTCAGGGCGTGAACCGAAAACAAGAAAATATATAGATACTATAAAATCTAAAAATTAAGCCAGGGAAACCAATCATGTTACGAATTTTGGAATAAATGTAAATTGTGTGTCAAAAAATTAATAAAGTAGGTTAAATCTTAATAAGTGTAATTAAAAGTAGGGTCACTTGAAAACGAGAGGAGTTTCATTACCTTTCGAAACGTAGTGTAGCTTAAACATTAGGAGCTAAAGGAACAGTAAAAAAAATTATATCATTATCGATGGGCTAAGTTGAATTTCCTGGCTACAATTTATTTATTGCATTATGAACGTATTTTCCTCGTTAAAAATAACATCATGAAGGACATTGTTTTGAGATTTGACGAAAAGATTTTTTGCTGACTTAAAAAACCATACATGGCGAACAAAACCTTGATAAGAAGACACTCGATAACACAAAAACCTTGATAAAAAGTGCACGTTTCAAGTCTCCTTGATAATGTTATGACACTTATTGTCTTGTTAACATGAACCTCGATAAGAAGACTCCCTTGATAACGAGACTCTATCCAGAATCCCCTTGAGAGTCTTCTTATCAAGGTTCTACTGTAATTGATTTTCTCTTTAACAGGGTTACTTCTCGTCGGATTCTATAATGCTTATAAAACATTTTAACATTTTAAGTTAAAGTTTTATACTATAAATAATCATGAATTGCATCCAAATTAATAAAAAGATCTGTAATGGATTTTTTGCAACTATTTAAAATGTATCTTATATCTGATACATTCCTACAAATGGTGATGTTACAACTGCATTTTTTACATTCTACAAGACCAACTTGCTGAGTTTCAACAAATTTAAATCGTAAAGGGCATAACACTCCGCAATCATCGTCACTGCACAGTTGAAAATTTTCCCGATACAAGCTGTTTAAAAGACCCACCCAGCCACCCACCCAGCTGTTTAAAGAGCTGTTTATGTTTGACTACCACCAGCGCAGTCTAGCGGTTTTCACTGGAACCACGTCGACAAATCAGCTGTTCCACCGTCCGCATGCGGTACATTGTTGCCAACTTTCGAGCTGTCAGCTGACAGAACAGAGCTGACAGCATCTGATATCAGACACTACGTTGTTACTGATTAAATTATCCAATTGCGCACGGCCATGAATTGTCATCTCCGTCATACCTGGGTAGTCATTCAACTTGACTAGACAGTAGGAAATGCGTAAATTATTCAGAGTAGTCTCTACGTTTGTTTTATCTAGTTAAATGTTTACAACATTTAAAGTTTAATTCATTAAAGTGATATGTGCACTTTTTAATTAATTTTCCACGTTTGTAGGTATTTGTTTCACGTTTCTCAAGTTCAACTAATATTCATTCCATCTTATTTAATAGTGAACTCTGGGGTATTATTTTTTACTGTTCACTAAACACTGACCAAATGATACTACATGAAACCAATTGATGCATCGTACATCAACTTGTGATTTATTATATTAGGCGATGGCTATAATTTAAATGTTCATCATTTACAAGAAAACAGTGCACAGCGTGCGGGGCAATCATCGATATACACGGTAGTGTATATCGATGGAGGCAATAACTATATTTTTGTAAATCTTAAACACTGGTGTATCTTGACGCCATGATAGCACCATCTTCACCCGACGCCGACGTCCACGCTGATAACAGGTGATCGTGACATTGTCTTTGATAACGAGCGATTCTTTGTGACCTTGAGATAAACGATACTTAACGACGATTACGAAACCATCTGCAACATCAGCTCCTTGTGTCAATCGAAGCGGTGTTGTCAGGGTTTAAAACGCCATAATAGTACCAAATCATAAAAGTTACAGCCAATTTTTTGAAATGTTATCAAACATTTTATAAGTGAGGGGAAGTGTTACATAAATTGTTTATTAAAAATTGGTGTAATGTAATGTGAAATAAACTGGGTGTATCTAACTTTTTAAATATTTTACAATAATTTCTTAAAATTGTAATAAGTTCATATCATATATTTAATTTCGTAAGGCGATTCTTTGCGTCAAAAGTGTAGGCGTCTGGAAAGTCGAAGGAAGATGGGAGGGGGCTCAAATTAAAGGTCTCTATTCCGTGATGGCGGGAAAATAATGAAATTGCTTGAAATTCACCAGAAAACGAGAAATAACGTAAAATATCTGTCATATAAAAAGCATTGGGATTGAAAAACGTCTGTTTTTTTACATAAAACATGTGATGCTTATACTTAATTAAAAAACATGTGGTTGTCTAGATATCAATATAAGGTAGATTCAGTTTGCTATGAAGGTATCTATCTATCTATCTATCTATATTACTAATTCTGTTAGCGATTTTTTTAAATCAAAATTTTGAGAGTTTGACAGCTCGCATGATGATGGGAGAGGGCTCAAATTAAAGGTCTTGGTCCCAGGGGGTCGGGAAAAATATCAGATTATGTCCAAATCTACCAGAAAATGAAAAATAGCGAAAAATATCGTCCATTAAAAATGCATTGGGATTGAAAAACGTCTGCTTTGTTTACATTAAACATGTGGTGCTAATGCTTGATTCAAAGCCATATGGTAGATGTTGTCATGTGGGATTTTTTTAAAATGCAGCTAACTATGCACTTCTATGTACTATAACAAAAATGTTTTAAATTTAAGACTTTCTGATTTTATAATAACCAAGGGTTTGAGTATTTTCATTATTTAAAAGTTAAGTACGTTTGCTTAGTTTATGTTATAACGATGCAGATTCAATACCAAATGATCTATAAATATAATATAATTACGTACGGGAAATCTTTGTGCCGAAATTGTGGGCTTTTGGAAGGTCTTAGGATTGTGGGAGGGGGCTGAAATTGAAGGTCTCCATCCCATGGACTCAGGGAAAATACTGAAATTGCTTTAAGCTTACTATAAAATGATAAATAACGTAAAATAGCTGTCATTTAAAAACCATTGGAATGTAAAAAGGTCTGCTTTGTTTACTTAAAACCAAATGCTAGATATAATCATAATTTTGTGGATCCAAAAGCCTGTTTTCTAAGAAGGTATTTTGAACTAAAAGAAGGATTATGCTTAAGGGCTATTAGCCCCTTCAAGCCTCTAGTTTTGTACTATAATGAAAAAGGATTGTTTGATTTTTCCCTCATTATAGGGGCTTTTAGCCCCTTCAAGCCACTAGTTTCATTTTTATTCAAGTAAATACAACATTTAAAAACCTAAGATAACCTATAACTATATAGCCTTTTCTCTAGCAAAGTCTCTGCTATAAGTCGTCTTATTAACCATTAACTATTGAATATTCCGAGTTAAGATACTTGGCCCAAGCTCTCCAACTAATGTTAATTTAGATTTACGGACGGCCTGGGTCGTATCATTTGATTTGGACTGTTAAATTTGACGTTGATCTCGTAATACGTTCAAAAATATCGCTGTAATAGAGTTATAAGAATATATTTCCATCCAAAATTTAAGTTTTAAATTTGCGACACAAAAATTGAAAACGTTCCAACGTTTGGTTGAAACGATCTTAAGCAGGTGCTTACTGAAATAAAATAAATTGAATAGTACGTTTACGTTCAAGAACAGAAGAATCCTCAATAACTCAATTCAAAGGACTAAGGGCTCACTTCGCTTAGCTAGAGGAGAGGTAACAGAATCAAACTAGGAAATACATAATCAACACAGATTTTAATTTAACAAAAAGGTGTACGACCAGCTAGCAAGGGTAACAAAATTACAGTGAAAATTAATAATAAAATTTAGTATTTAAATCCTACATAACCAGCAATGAAGTTATTAAATTTGTACACACTATTAAATTGTTTCCCTAATTATTTCGTTTTCAAGTTTGTTGGAGCGGTATTAATGATTGAACAAACCCAAATAGGACTTTTCTCACAGTGGTATATCAAATACAGAAGACGCGTTTCACAAGTTTAAGTTTAGCGTTTAGCGAGAGTTTTGCTCGCGGGCATGAGTCATCGTCATCGGATCATCAGCAGAACATGAAGTCTCCTTATCAGTCTCGAAACACTGCTGATAAGGAAGCTGAAAACTACTCTCACGACTTTAGGAATGTTGAGTCACACGTCGATAAAACAACAAACGACTGCCAACGCGTGGCTGACGATTACTATTACTTTGGAGCAGGCCCGGCGACAGGATTTTCGGGCCCCTGTGCAATCTACAACCCCGGGCCCTGAGACCTGGCGACCTTTTTTTACCTGTTTTGTATGCTTTTGGGCCCTTTTTTAGCCGTTTCGGGCCCATTTTAGCGAATTTCCTTAGAAATAAGCTATTACCGTCGTTTTTACAGAATGGACAAAAATATCCGTTCTGGGTAACCTCAGCAATCATATTTATTTTTATATCAATTAATAGCTTTTTATGGCTACTTTCTGGATATCAAGTGAGTTTATCGCGGAAATGCATTTTTACCTCCAAAAATTACAATTTGTTTCAAAATTTAACATGGGCTTATATGGGGAATAGAATTTTTCATTTTTAATTGTCTGTTAGCACGATAACTCTCGTAAAAATCGTCCGATGGTGACCTAATTTTGTACACACATGTAAAACTAGGTTCTCTCGGATAAGTTCGTAAACCGGCTAGATCGACACATCCAAAGTGGGATAAAGGCTCCTTTTACCCCCCAAAAATGGTTTTTTTTTGTTTTTTTTTTAATTGAAAAATTAAAGTAATCAAATTGTTGTTGTCACCATTGGATTCAGCTAGAAAAAAAACCAACAATTTGGTACATGAGTCATTGCTTTAACTCCACTGGTCTCCAACGTTTTTTTGCCGTCTTTTTTAGTATCAGGGCAGCAGAGTTTTGTCCAACATACCCTGCGGAGTTTTCCACGAGTTTATCAAAAGTACTTTTAGTAGGATTTTGTATTTGTATGAAAAAAATAACAATGTTGCCTATTTATTTAAAAGAAATATTTTTTTAATTAATTAAACTTATCTATTAGTATTTTTGACAATGACTATGCAAAACAAACTATTGCATTTTATTTTAATACATGAATTTATCACTTTTTATATGATTAGTTATTGTTTTTTTATTGGAAATTCGCTGAGTATGCAGGTTAGCTGCGACGGGGGTATTTGGTGTTTCCGGGCCCCCTGTGAGCCAGGGCCCCTATGCATTTGCCCCCCTGCCCCCCCCTGTCGCCGGCCCTGCTTTGGAGAAGCTGTAAAATTTGTCATAAATCAAGGTACGAATTCACTACGTGTAGGTATAGAAGCGCACGAACACGATACGGCCTCGCTTAATGGCTCATGTTATTTTGATGACTGGTACAAAACTGGTATCATTTAAGGGGATCCAAGCAAGCAAATAATTTAAAGAGTAATTTGGAATAAAAAGTGTTGAGCATACTATGGAAGGCAATTTTATCAGTGTGTCTACTGACATCTGATTTTAAAATTCCAGTATATTTCCAGTATAACTTTTTTCAAAATTCCCGTATCAATCACTCACTATTTTCCTAACTAAGGAGTCCATTAGTAACATTTTATTAATACGAGTAATGTTTATTGTTTAAATATTTGATTTACAGCACCAATAAATAATAGAAATCATATAATAAAATCTCGTCAAAGAATAACATATTTGATTTTACGTGAGGGCTCCCCAACTCATGTTATTATAGAGTATTTTTTTCACAGTCAAACCTCAAAACTAATTTTAACGCTTGAGGTGTCAATTTAATGGTATTTCTAAGGGGATTTGCCAATGTGTCTCAGAATTAGAAAAAGGGCTTCACTTAAGTACAGTAAGGGGCTGAAGTTTTGGAGGAGACTTAAGCACAGTAAGAGGACAGCTGTGCTGTCAACATTGGATCTCACTCAATCCACTTATTGTTTTTATAACTTATAATGTACATGGTTTGATATAATTTTAAAGGTTAACCAAAGATTAGCATTTATTATTTCCCGTGCAAAGCCGGGGCATCATCTAGTTGCCATTTAACTCGGAAAATAGTTTTATACACCCCCCATGAGGTTTCTATTCATTCCCGCTTCTAAAATCACTATGGGCTTCCTCCTTTGGGCTTCCAAAGTTTCAATGTCTAATCACAGAGAAAGGAGCGGATATCTATCCCTTTCTCTCCGGTCCAGTCTAATAGAAGAATATAAATAAACTTGTTTAGCTAGGAATTTATATTATCAGTTCGCTGATGATTTATTACAGATAAAAATTCAATTTGAATTTCCAAAAACTTATGCCCACTGACTGTATAAAGAATGGGGAATCGGTATTAATTTAAAACATTATCACCCATTTTTTGTGTTAGAATAAAATTATTGTTGATGTTTCACAAATAAAAAAGCTTTACAACTTCCTCCGTAAGAAGAGAGGAAACAGTTATGCAAGATGGGAGTTGGGAGAAAGTACGATCAATCTATTCTCATCCCTTCACTTTGATAACTGCTGCTGTTGAAATGAGGATCTTCAACTGTCTTTATTACTGAATCCCGTCACTTGCTCGGCCTGACTGAGTTTACAATCAATGACTTACTCTAGTACTTCCCAAAAGACCGATTTAACAACGACAACAATTTAAATTGTAGTATTGGTTCAAAAATCAATAGAAATATTCTATTACAGTATTTATAAGCTTTTAAAAGAAATTAATCTATCGATTGAAGAAGGCAATGATTAGATTTTTTCAAGGCAAGAACATAAAAAAAAGGTTTATTTTTCCGGTTCTACTCGATATTCATGAGTAAAATCATTAATGAAAGTCAAAGTTGAAAATTTAAACTGAAATATTCCTTAATTAATGGCTTAAACCAAACCAAATCACAAAATTTATTCAATACACTCATAAATTGTAATCACTTAACATTTAAAATTTGTAATAATGAAAGAAGAACGAAAGGAATATTTTTTTATCTGCGCAATATTTATGAACCAATGTTTTGATAAAATTCGAAATTGGAAATTTTAACTTAAAAGACAAATATTGTCAGTTTCATTGATGATGTCAATATAAATTATGAAATCTGAGTAACCCTGCGTCTACATCCAATACACTAGGCCAAGGCAATGTCAAACGAAGCAGAACATTGCCAAACTGAGACCAAAATGTTAAGAAACCTCATGATTCTAACTCTGAAGACACTGAAAAGTATGCAAACAAGTTTAGCCTTATATTTGCACTATGTTCAGTAATTATTAACAGTACAAGGGAAACTTCAGCAAATTATCAATTAATTAACCATCTATCTATTAATATCATCTATTATCATCTATACATTTAAGTATTTTTCCCTACCCAGCGCGATTAATTAGATTTCTTAAAAGTAAGTTATACTGTATTTTTTTAGCAAAAAAGCACAATTTTTTATAAATGTTATAAATGTTTTTATAAATGAAGGTTTTATTTTCAGTCTTAATTGGGATGGCGCTTTAGTCAACATAGGAAAGTCTTTGCATCAACATAAACTGTATTCCTTTTAATAACAAAACAATCAAAACTTTTTTTGTTTATAAAGATTTTTAAAATTTTTTAAAGAATGTAAAGAAATGTTAGTTTTACAGTACTTAGGATGACTTTTTAGTCGCTTTTGCGAAAGTAAGTCTTAGCATCAATACACATTCACTTGAGAAGTTAAATATTTTATCCATTACAAATTAAAGTTAATGTTGTAAAATCACTTGTGCGATAAAAAAGTGTTGTAAAAACCACTTCATGTTCTAGAACTCTGAGATCAATGACATGACTAAGGCTCTTTCTGGTACGCTCCATCTCAGAACACTGTATAAGATATGCCTATGATCTGAGACGCGTGGAGCATACAACAGATGCTTGGTTATCAATTTTTATATTGGATGAAAAACTATATTTTTACATCCAAGAAAAAGCTTTACCATTTCTCATATTAGGCTACCATAGATAGATTTGTTTCATGGTGCAATCTAAATTCTTTCAGATATCGGCTGAAACTAATAAATTGATAATTTGTAAATTATTACACTCAGGTTGAAATTCAAGACTTCTAGCTACCCTGATGAACATAACAGTGATAAGAGTGAGGGGGAGGGGAAATAAAGGATGGATGCGCACGGAAGCGGCCAAATGTAGGTCAGAGGATGCAGGGGACAATGGCCCCAACGATTTGGTCACAAGCCGAAGTTTCACAGTGCATACTAACCATAGTGTTACTGTCACCTGACTTAAACAACAGGGGCTGTTACAGACTCCGCCGCTATTCAATACTCCGCATTTGACAAAACAAGAATTATTGTTTCAGAATGACCGGACTAAATATAAATTAAACATGTTTAACTGTAATTTGGGATTTATTAAAAAAGTATGTTTTTACATTTACCTCATAAAGTTCAGGGGGGTGTTTCTAAACGGGTTTTACAATTACTAGCTACAACTGAGATAGCTTGTAGTTAGTAACTGTAGGCCTAAAACCCTTTAGAAACACCCCCTAGGTATAATTTACCAGAGGAATTTACCATTGAAACAGGGCAGGGGATTTCTATGGATTATTTTATCATTAAAAACTCAGTGAAAGAAATGTTAAAGTCAGTTTATTTGTTATACATAGATTCTTAGTTTTTAATTCATGAAAACCAAATATAGGCCTAGAGTCATCTCATATATGACTCATATCATATATCATATATGACTATAGGTTTGAGTTTAATCCAATTTACTGTTATTAAGTAAGCAGAGAGCTGATCTTGTGGATCTTGTCAACGTTCAATAAATGGACATATTATCCCCGTCAGGGGTGTCCAGAATGGGGGGACATGGCGCTCAGGGCACCATCAAATAAAGTTTTGGGGGAAATTTTTTGAACTATAAAAAAGTATGGGATTTTGTGATCTTAATAATAATAAATTCATTCAAGTATGTTAAGAAGGATGCATTACTAACAATATTTACAAATTTATTGTTATTTAAACAATCATTAACTGAATTTCCAAACCTTTTGTGAACTTTATGTGTTCTGTGGACTTATTTAAAGGTAAGCCTGCTTTCCTATCAATTCCCTAAAAATTCCTGGCAAATGCCCTATCCTTTACTCAACAATCATTAACTGAGATATCTTGCAAAGTATTGTACTCTATGCACTAGAATATCTACTGAATGCAAAAAAACTGCGGAAATAACTTTGCGAACGCCGTGAAGAGCGACAATCATGCGTGATATCGGCTGCGATGATCAGCTACAAAATAATTCGACCATTGATTCCATCAATAACAATAATCAGAACTGAACAATAAGCGATGCAGAAATACTTTAAATGAAGAAATAGTTGTTTAAGAAGGTAAAAAATAACTGTTTTTTACGCGTTAACAAATATGTTATTGAACTGATTTTTTGTGATTTTCTAACTGTTAACTGAAATTTTAAAGATATAATTCATTCCTTATTCAGGTTCACAGAAATGAATTTCGTGAAGTATTTACTAATAATCAATGTTATGCAAACAAAAATATTTATTGTTTTATTGATTAAGATTATAATTGAATATATTCATTTTCATTCAAGTAAGAGCCGCAAAAACGATATATTAAAAAACTAATATCACCGTTGCAGCAGACTTGCATACTCAGTTTTAGTTTATTGCTGATTACGAAGAAGGGGTTAGCCAAATTTCAGGGTGGGGTTAGGCAAATTGGGGAGGGGTATTTGCTAAATTTGGGGGGATGGGCACCCCTGAGTCCCGTTCTTAAATATCCCTTAAAAAAGGCTCTAAGCTAATAGTTTTTTTAACATTTGAGGAATTAAATGAACGGTTTAAAGACAAAGAGGTGATGAAAATATTGGGTGTTTAGCACCAGAGCAATGGACTTATATCACTTTGGTACAATGCTATAGGTGTCATTTCAGGCTGATAATTATTTAATGTCCATTGCATATTGGAAGTGGATCAGCTGAGGATAATTTAGTAAAAGTATTCCTTTGTCTATAAAAACAGCACTTGAAGATATGAAGCAAACCTTGTTTCAAGCTACTTTACGGTATATTAGATGGTCAAAATAGTAATGCCATAATTGTCTATCCTCCTTGCCCGTGCAAAGAAAAGGTTCAACGCTTCTAAAGACCTATAATTTTATTCTGATTACTATTAGCCATTAAAATTGTTTTGGTGAGATGTATTTTTAAACCTATCGCATTATGAAATAAAATTAATTTTTGCTTAGCTGAGGAGATAATGATGAAGGTCACTTAATCACTTAATCACTCTTTTAGATCTAGCAACCAAGTCGAATCTTATTATAACCTCAGACTCATAGTTATTTTTATTTTTGAAAATGGCAACATACAACTGTCCACAGGGTCGGCCCCAGGCAGGGGCGGGCGGGGCAGCTGCCCAGGGCCCCACGCAGAATTACTTTTTAACACAGTTTAAAGACCTTAAAATTAATGCTTGTTCAAAATAAATTCAATGAAATCCAGGTACAATAATGATTGTGTAAATATGTTGGGAATAATGCTCTATTTCCGGAAGCATCATTTTTATTGTAGAAAAAAGTTGGAAAATAATGACAAGTCGCAAAAACAAAAAATATATTTTATAAGGAAATATATCACGATGGGTCTCAAATTGTCAGGGAGAGCGAGCTGAAGAATATGTAAATAGTTCAATATTCGATCGAATTTAACGGAAATAAGGTTACAGTAGACGCCCTCTAGTTCGACCACCTTGGGACCGGACCACCGGCCAGACTACAAAATGGCCGGACTATCCGGATGTCCTAACGAAATGTAAAATAACCCTATCAAATTCATTACCTATGCATCAAAATCAACAAAACACGTTATTTAAACATGTTTACAGTGTTTAGTTGTCAAAGAAAATATTTTTATGTCTCTATGTTGAACTGTCATATTGTGTCACTCGTAGATAGTTACCGACACCGTACTGAGGATATAATCAGGATGTAAACAGGAAAAACATATTACGTACTGAAAAAAAAAACACCAGAAATTTATTTGATGAAATTCATTTACATGTATTACTTGAATCATAACCTATACGAATTCAAAGAAATCTGTTATTTTCTATCGTTATGCAAAACATTTTACCAAGTTTTTGTTCCACTATCACAAAACGTGTGTTTACGGTTTCCTCCAATTTTAGAAACAATTTTTCTCAAAATAAATTTGTACACGTACAACTAACGATTACTCGCAACGTTCACTCGCGAGAACAGTCCTAATACTAAACAGCAAAAAAACGCACACACTAAATCCTAGATCTTACTGTACAGCCCTTTGATTCGTTGATTTAAAGGATAAGAACATAGTTTGTTAGTTGAGGTCAAGTGTGTCCATCAATTACAAGCTTGCCCGTAAACGAAACTGACATAAATTGTTTACTTCTACGGCCGGAAACGAAACATTCAGGATAAATCGTAACGAAGGTCTTCCCCCACGGTGGGGGCATGGGATATGACGGATATCAGTCACCCTCCTAGGACAGGCCGGACCATCCGGCGGCAGATCCAACCGAAGCCGAACTAGAGGGCGTCTACTGTATTGGAATAGCCTTTTATGACCTCATACGTATACGAGTTTGCTGAAAGAAAGACAAGAAAATTTGCCTTTTATTAATTGGATTCATATAATTATCTAGTTGTTAGATTAATTATTAAAAAATAAAAGATTAGCAATAGCACTAACGCAATAACAAAATTCATTGGAATCTAGATTGAAGCGCTAAGCGCTGTAGGCCAATAACTCACGCACTCATCTACACAACGGATTTAAAGCCCCCACAACTCAGATCGGCCCAGGGCCCCGCATCGGCTAAGGCCGGCCTTGACTGGCCACAACCCTCCCTATTCACATTAAAATCCAAATTCAGCCAATATTTTCCATTCCACAGTTTTAAGGTGAAAATCTGTAGCCATGATTCCGAACCATTCATTCGCACTGATGAACTATCAAAGCACCAATTACAAATGTATACTATAAAAAAAGGAAGCCTAGCTTAGTTGCCTACCTGAATTTCTAGCAGGAGTTCTGTTTTCCTCCGCCTTATCTCTATCAGCATTTTTTGTTGCTCCGGGGTCAAATCTGTAATTAAAAATATTAATTAATTAATTTTATATTGTGTACTTTTTTGTTTCAAAGAAGAAATAATCAATTGCTTGTTTCGACTCTGAAATATAAGTAACAATGAGATGCCTTATGTTTAGCGTTAGTTTGTGTACAGTAGTAGCAATGATAATAGCCTATACCAAAAAACCGAGCCTTCAGAGTTTGATTTTTTAAATTTTGCAAGCTCCAACAACTTCAACGATCCGACCATCAGTGCGACATCTTAGACCAATCGGTATCATCGATAATGCTTCTATCGAACAATGAAAAATGTCTCACAAAACTCTTTAGTCTTCCATAGCGGCTTAATAGACTAAGAATAGGAATAAGAATGATTTATTTCCTCCATATTTACATTACGTTAATTATTACATTGACAGATTTTTCCTTTATAAGAAAACAAGAATGGCACAAGAACACAATGTCTTCTATATCGTCCTCACAACACACTCGTCAGACTGCCTTATATGAAAGAAAACTCAAATACAACTACTTATTCACTTAATACATTAAAATAAATAAACAATGAAAATGAATATAAAAAAATGGAAAATCTGTCATACACTTACCATAGAGAAAATAGTAATACTTAGCCTAATAATTTTGCTTAGTGTTCAGTGACAGTACGAGAAGTGATCAAATTTGCACTTATCTTGAGACAAGTCTTACTAATCAAATCAAACCTTCTTAAAGGGGATAAAAACTCAAAATGACATACTTCTACTAACCTGATGTGTTGTTGCAGTCTTTACAAATCTATATAAGTGATGGTTTTCAGTTGGTGATTTAAATTTTACAAAAAGATTTTAATTAGTTTCTGATGCAGTATATTGAAACTGTCTTTAAGTTTCATTACAATGCTCTTATAATCAGGGGTGCCCAGAAGGGGGGGGCATGGCGCAATTTGCGCCATCAAAATTGTTGGGGGGGGCATGATTTTTCGGGCGGAATCTTGGTTTTTGTGAAGAATTTTAAACCAGCGAATAAGGGAAAATTACAAACAAATAAATGAGCATAACCATGCGCAACAGTTAAAAGTATTGTTTATTTATATCCAACCATTTCATCAGGATTGCCATCGTCATATATTCAAGTTCGCCATGCAAACCATCCCCGGAATCTCCAATCACGTCAATCCATAATTGTTAAATTATTTGGAAGGGCAGTTGGCAATGGCTCGACTGGCAACCCTGTCTGACATCGGCCCATAAAAAACATGGTGTCAGACAGAGTCTGTGGCCCCGGTCTGACACAGCCGTTAGTAATGTTGCCAAAAACCTGGTATTTACCCGGGTTTTGGGTATTTTGGAGGCCGTGTGGAGATTTGGCGGTGATTAAAAAACGGGTTTAACCGGGGATGTAAGTCTTGGGTTGAGGAAATTTACTCAACAATAAAAAAACGGGTAAAATCGGGGATTTTTGATGAGGTACAGGATTTTTTGGAACTCTAGATATTTTGTTTTGTTCATTGTTCGCCTCTTGAATTGATGCAATTAATTAGAAAAGGTTACATACCTTAAAACTGTCTTCAATTCACTTGTTAAATCTTACAGATTTACTCGAGTTTCGGCATAACTATGCCATTTTCAAAATCTTCTATATAGAACATAAATTGGTCGTCAATAATTTAATTTTAAACAGTTAAAATACATACATTTAGGTTACACAACACCTAAAATGAAAAATAATTAAATGTATGTATTTTAACTGTTTAAAATTAAATTATTGACGACCAATTTACGTTCTATATAATGGTTTGCTTTGCAAATATCCAATGTCCATGTAAGGTGAGAAAAATAATTTAGTTTTTATTAAGGTTTTCAAGAATTTGTTCAAGAACAATACTTGAAGTAAATATATAGTGCACATATTTTATTAATATATAGTGCGCAGTTTATTGATTTAATATTTCTCTTCCTAACCAGCAAGTTTAGGAAAGTATCCGGTTTTGGTTGTTTTAAAGCCACTGCGTGGTTTTTCGGCTAACTACCCGGATTTTGGTAACTGGGGCGGATTTTGGTACCTGGGTTTTGCGGGGATTAGTGCCGAAAAACCGGGTAAAAGTGAGGATTATTGATGGAGTTGGCGGGTAAAATTCCAAAGCCTGTGTAATGCAACACTGGCCGTTAGAGATAAGTCTATAGCAACAGTAAATCGCCAGTCGTATGAAGCACGGTTGGGGTGCCTGCTTGGACTGCGGTGAGACAGTTTTACGAATAGTACAATTCATTACTCAGAGAAGTGAATGGTGATTACAAATTACAAGTTCACATAGTGTTGTGATATCGTGGTTGGATATTAATTTTAGCTAGTTAGATAGACAAAAACTGAATTGTCTGTATTTTTTTATTTGTGGCAAACCACGGAATGGTTTTATGTGTGTTTTGTTGAATGAACAGTATAGGCCTTCCAACCTAGTCTAATGGTCTAGTCTTTGAGGATTGAAATTAAAATCGACAACGGACCATGGAAAAAGTACGTTCCAGACCCAAGTCAATCAACAAGTACACATGACGTTGACGTTCCTCATACCTCTACCAGCACCCAAGACCAATATGTTTTTGAACCTACCTGCGAGAATGATGCCATTTCAATACCACTGTTTCAGTGTTTAATGATATAAAATCCCAATATTATATCATATTTACAGACATGTTCATTCATTTCGTAATTTATTAAATAAAAAAAAACAATTAATTAATTTCTGGTTATTGTAAGAACAATACCGTCCCAACATTATGAAAACCATGTTAAATTAATGCATCACTAAACTGCGAAAATTAAAAATACTTGTAGGTTGTCAAAGATTTTTGGCCACACAACGACGTAATCACCTGTTTTAATAACTTTATTTGGTAGCCGAAACCAGCTTTTTCCCGCCAGAGAGCCAAAAACTTTCGTCAGCTGATCGTTTATTTACTTGAATCAACTTGAGAACATCATTATTATACAGCACTCAATAGGTTCTAAAGACATCAGGATAGTTGTGATCATATGATTTCAATAGCCCAGCTGTGTTTGTTTAAACCATGACAAAGAAGTTGTATCGTCACTCGTAACCTCAGAGTTTCGTTTTCAAGTGTGTCAAATAAATAATCAAATTTTAAATGTTATATAGAGCATATTTCATTGCGTAGTGTGGTGAGAAATAGCAACTCAATCTCGACTTCGTCTCGAATTTGAAACACGATCTCGAGCCTGCAAAACCTCATTTTCGGCCCTTGTTGCGAAATATACTATTACAACACTGCTTATTTGTATCGTGTATCACTAGTATCACATACTGAAAAAGTACTTCATTATATTTCATTAACTGGCAACATATTAGTGACTTTTTTGTTCACGCTATTGGAACTATTTACTTATAAATAAATGTGTTTTATATATTGAAGTGATATCACTTTATTTCCTAATGCTGGTATGCTTTATTATTGTATGCTTTATCACTTTATTACTAGATACTTAGTAATTATTAATTGTGTTTTTAAGAGTTTGGTAAATAAAACGCAATAATACCCTTTGATAGGGAAGGATATAAGGTGTGTGTTTTTATTATTGACATACTAACTAATGTTAGAAATTAAAGGGTGGGGGTGGTTGTCATGCTTTGGGGGGGGGGCATTAGGCTTGGTTTGGGAGGGGCATGCGCCATTGCCCTTGGGGGGGGCTGGGCACCCCTGCTTATAATCTATTATACTAATTTCCTCAGGAATTTCTTGTGTGCAGCAAGACTCCTTTGTTTGTGAACCGATTTTGATGATTAAAGTGTCAAATTGAAGGGAATTTCCTACATAAGTCATGGAATAATTTTCATCACCCTTAGTTTAATAAGCTTTGCCCCTCTGGACTTTGAAGTTTCCATATAGGTATTTTAAGTGGAAGTAAAATTCATCAAACATATGGTAACTTTATCTAAATTAATTTTTATTTGGGGAAACAGCTGTCTTTTAAGAAAAACCATAGTACAGTTCGCACATTATATCTCCGGCTATGACCACTAAGCTACTAACCGTGTCATATGATATTTTTAACACATGATATCATTGATAAACACAACATTTGACAAGCAGCGGTGTTTTAGAAAATGTTTTCTGAAAAGTACCCCCTCTCCCCCCCACACCTTATAATCAGCTGACTCAGTCATAGCCGGAGATATAATCAAATCAAATCAAATAATTTTATTGTCAGAAACACAAATAAATGTGCAAAACAATCGTCAACAATTTATACGATACAATTTATACATAGTTAACAACATAAATGCTACAAAATAAACAAATTACTTAGAAATAATATTCCTCTAAGCTATAAAATTCCTTGAGAATAAGAAACTCTTTCAACTTTGTTTTTAATTTTATGGCGTTTGATTTTTTAAGGATGAAGGGAGGTGGTTGAAAAGCTTGATGGAAGAGAAAAAATTCTGTTGCTGAAAAAATGTGGTTCTATGTTGAGGTAACGGTAAGGGATTAGTTTTCCGGAGATTAAATTTTGAAGGAGGTTGATGAGGGAACAGATCTAAGTTGTTTTTCAAAAATATCAAACAACTGAAAATATAAATTGAAGGAAACGTTAGGATGTTGTTTTCTCTAAATTTGCCTCTACAAGATGCCAGTCTACCAAGGCCAAATATAATTCGTAAAGCCTTCTTCTGGGCTTTGAAAATGATTTTCGATTTCGAGCTGTCATGTCCCCAAATTGCAACATCATAAGCGAGGATGGGAAAGAAACATCCATAATAAGCGGTGAGAAGGATTTCACGATTTGAGAAATAAGAAAGCCTGCGTAGAAGGAAGAGAACCCGACTTAGTTTTTTGGATACACCGTCAATATGCTCATAAAAGTTGAGATTGGAATCTATAGTTATCCCTAAAAAGTTAGTACTGGAAGATGATATCTCTTCAAAGTCACCTACTAATAATTGGTTAATCTCGGAACCTTCCCTTTTCCTCTAGAAAACATTTACAACCTTTGTCTTAGCTGCATTTACAGCAAGAACATTATCAGATAACCATTGCATGATCGAATTTGCTTCGATAAACATATCCACCTCCAGTATTTCAAGACTCTTGTTGGAAAGAGCAAGAGAAGTGTCATCCGCAAACAAACACATTTTTTTTTTTTTTTTTTGGTAGGAGGTGGAATGCGTTTACGCACACTGAGGGGCTCGTTGTCCCCTCAGTAGTGTCGGACTCCCACGAGCTCGATGTCCCGTGAACTACCGACTAAACCACCTCCCTCGGCACCGAGGACACTAGCCTGGAACTGTTTCACACATTACTTCGGGCTAGGCCTTTGATATTACGCCACTAGGGCAACCTCCTTGGGGAAAAGCTGAGGATTAAGGCCAGTCGAAGTCGACCTTTTTCGCCCGAAGAATGGCCTGGACGTAGTGCTGGACACAGTTCCAGTTGCCCTCTCCCTGGAGCATAGCTCCGACGATGTTGTTTGGGCTGACGATCACGCCGATCTCAGATGAAAGTGAGGCTCGGCGGACGTGCCAACGGTCGCACTGAAAGAAGGTGTGCTCGGACGTATCTGGGATGCCGGGGCAATACAGACAGTCCGGGCTGGCGACTTTGCCCATCCGGTGCAGATAGGCTCGGAAGTACCCGTGTCCAGAAAGAAACTGGGTCACGTAGTAATCGACCTCGCCGTGCTGCCGCTCCAACCATGGTCGGACGGAAGGTATGAGCTGGAAGGTCCAACGTCCCCTCGGCTCGGCTTCCCAGTCGCGCTGCCAGGAGTCGAAGCTGCGATCGCGCTCTTCCCTGGCAGCTGTTTCCCGGCCCACTTCAGGCCTCCTCCGGTAAATCGCCTGCCTCTCCCTCGCGAGGAAGAGGACGGGGATGACTCCGGCGATCACCATCACAGCAGGCTCGGAGACTGTGCGGTAGGCCGAAGCGACCCGCAGAGCTCCTCGACGCTGGACTCGGGCAAGCCGGTCTCGGAAGACTCGCTTCTCGAGTGCGTGAGCCCATACCTCTGCCCCGTACAGCAAGACTGACTGGACGGCAGTCATGAGCAGACGGCGCTTGCAGGAACGAGGACCGCCGACATTGGGCATAAGCCTACCAAGGGCAGCGACACCCTTAGCGGCTTTGTCGGCAGCGCGCTGGATCTGCTCGCCGAAAGACAGTCTTCTGTCGACCATGACTCCCAGGTACTTTGCAGCAGGCTTAGTCTCGAGTGTGACGTCACCTATCTGCACCGGGAACACGGTGTTTATCCTCTTTTTGGTGAGAACGACGATCTCCGTCTTACTGATAGCCAGGGACAAGCCGTGATCTCGCATCCACCCGTTGACCTTGGCCATTACAACGCCGAGCCTCAGTTTTGCCTGCTCGACGTTCCTCGCAGCGATCAAGGCAGCGACGTCGTCAGTATAGCCAACGAGGCGGGTCTCATCGGGCATGTCTAGCCTCAGCAAGCTGTCGTAGGACACGTTCCAGAGATCTGGTCCGAGAATGGACCCCTGCGCAGCCCCGGAAGTGATGGGAATGCGCCGCTGACCTTCGGTCGTGTCGTACAACAGAACGCGGTCTGACAAATACGCTTCTATCATACGCAGGAGGTAGGAGGGAACTTGGAACGTATGCTCAAGCGCCCACAGCATATCGCTCCACCTGGCGGAGTTAAAAGCGTTCTTCACGTCGAGCGTGACGAGAAGGACCACGCGGCGCGACCAATGGTTGTGATCCTCCGCCCTCCGCACTGCCTCAACTACCTCCTGGATAGCGTCGATGGTAGAGCGGCCGGATCTGAAGCCGTACTGCTGCGGGGACAAGTCCCCCGCAGAGACGATGGCCTCGGTCAGCCTGACGCGCAGGAGCTTCTCAAGCACTTTCCCGGCCGTGTCGAGCATACACAGGGGTCGGAAAGAAGAAGGGGTCCCCGGTGTGCTCTTCGCCTTCGGGATAAGAACAAGGCGGGCAACCTTCCACGAAGAAAAGAAAACGCCTTCCGCCAGACACGCGTTGAACATATCGAGCAGAAGCCTTGGATTCACCTCCGCAGCGAGCTTGAGCACCTCCGCCGGAATGCCATCGGGACCGGGCGCTCTTCTGGGTCGTAGGGATCGGACGGCGGCGGTGAGTTCCTCTTCCCGGAAGACTGGGAAGGCGCCTACCTCTCCGAATTCCCTGACTGGCCGAACTGTGTGGCTGGGAAACAGTGTATCGACGACGGCGGCCATGGCTTGTGGTTCCATGACCGCAGGTGGTGAGCGAGCCCCTAGCTTCTGGGTTACAAGTTTGTAGCCCATCCCCCAGGGGTCGTTGTCGATATCCTGACACAGCTGTTTCCAGCACCTGACTTTACTCCGGTTGATGGCACCGCGGAGCTCTCGGCGGGCCGCTCTGTGCTCAGCCGATCTGGCATTTGCATCAGGGCGGTTCCTGGCTCGCTGCGCAACTCGTCGGAGACCAAGGCATCTCCTCCGGAGTTCCGCGATTTCAGGCGTCCACCAGTAAACATATTAGCTTTAGAAACACTTCTAGCAATGTCATTAATGAAAATAAGAAGCAAGACCGGGCCTAAAACACTGCCCTGTGGTTCACCATACCGCACTGGCAATTTTTTCCGAGTCTCTCAACTTAAGAAAACCTAAATCATCTATTTATGGAACTGAAACGACTTGCGTCCTGTTCAGTAAGTACGATGATACCCAGTCATACGCCTTTCCCCTGAAGCCTATTTTTCCATCTTTTGAAGCAAAATGGAATGATCCACAACATCATAAGCCTTGCTTAAATCAAGAAACAAACCTAATGAATGTTCTTTCTGGTCAAGAGAGGAGTACAAAGACGATACAAAGTTAAATAAAGCATCAACAGTTGAAGTGTTCTTTCGGAATGCAAATTGGTTTTTGAAAAGGATGTCATGACTGGTCAAAAATGAAGATAAACGGTTCAGGAATACCTTTTCAATTATCTTTGAAAAAGTTGACAGGATTGAAATTGGTCTAAAATGTCCAGGAATACGAGCATTTTTTATTTTTGGCAAGAGTTTGATTTTTGCAGTCTTCAGCAATGATGGAAATTGTCCACAATGGAAAGACGAATTTATAATGTGATCAAGAGGCGAAGATAAACTAAAAGCACATGACTTCAAGATTTTCGATGAGACACCATCATATCCAGACGAGTTATTTGATTTAAGCAACTTTATTGCTGATAACACCTCTTCTTCATTTGTTGGAGACAAAAAAGGCTAGATCCTACATTCTGGCCCACTAATGTGTGAACTGTATCTGCTACTGTCACTTTGATATTTATTTACATTTCTGTGTAATTTTTCAGTTTGCAATAACTAACTTATGAAAGCATTTTAATATCTTTGTGGATTTTAAGTATTCACATATAATAAAAATTTTAATCTGTTGTAGAAAATAAATCAGTTACATAGAATAATTTTAATAAGTGGGTAGGCCTACAACAAACGTAATAAAGTAAACCAATAGATTTCATTTCACCAATACCAAACAAATATATTCACTTCAAACTGACTGTATAAAAGAAATTCCTGATAAGTTCTTTAAAGACGGAGACAAGTTCTATTTATAAAGTAATTCAATTTCCAAGAGGTATTTCCAACAAGGGTTTTACTCTTGCAACAAGAGATAAGCAGGATTAGGAATAAGAAGGATAGCATGGGAGATATGATTACTGGTTTGGATAAGAAGGGCATATATCTTTCACGAACCTTGTAAAAGATGTCAATTATTCAAGTTTTGAAAGAGAATGAGTTTTAACGATGGACCTCCCAGCCAAAAAAGATAAAACGATATTTTTATGTACAATCAAAGTCCTAAATGCCAAGTGTTGAAGAAGTATTGACTATAACCAGGGAATGGCGGGATTGCCTGAAGGTAACGCTGAAGGTTGGCAGAGGCCCTAATAAAAAAATATTGCAGACATTAGAATATGTGTGTGAACAAATTAAAGAAATAAAACGGGGAAACAGATGAAGAGGAGAATGATGCATCTTGGATGCTGGGAGTTCAAGGGAAAATTGATTATAAAGCCATAATCAAAAGGAACCAATAAAGGCATTACAGTTAACCTCACATTCAGGTTCGAGACCACTTCTACACAACACAAAGAAATTCACATAGGGAAAATCTATAGACACAACAACTATGATGTACCTCATGGGAGAGAAAATATCGATTCGATTAGTATATTTAATTTTAGCTCAAAAGAAATCTTAAACAATAATTATTTCAAATTAGGAAAAAAATACTAGCCTAAATGCGTAAGACAGCAGGCGGATCAGGCAAAACTTCAAATATCCAATTTTTTACAAGCCATACAATATATACTTGCTCAAAGTTGGCAACATTTTCTCTCATCATTTATATAGGCCTAGGCATAGTTAAGAGGGTTCCCTACCAATGGCAGTTTCGTTTTTCTGCGACACTAGCGGCGACTTTTGGAACTGCGGCTCCATAAGAACCTATGTTAAATTTCTTCACTTTTCGCCGCGCAAGGCGGTACAGGGGTAAATGCGGTGTCATTCAGCGTCTCCAATTCTTAAATAGCATTGTAAAGGTAACGAGTTGCAGAGTGTTTATTGCTTCTCCAAAATCGTTTATGCTCACTCATTAATAAGATACATGGCGTTAAAGTTGGTCAACTTCAACGGAATGTATCTCCAGAATACGTTAACATGAACAATTTTGGATTAGCACTTAACATTCTACAACTCGTTGTCTTTGAAATGCTACGATAAATTAAATTTTATTTTGAAAACTGTAGGTGCTAAATGACACCACGCGGAGCGTGTTTTAGGCATATTTTGGGGTAGGTAGGGAGCCCTCTTAATTTTATCAACTGGAGACGACTAGTTATTTAAATCGTTTTTGTCTAGTTTAATTTGATTTATTTTACTTCTCATATTTCCAATATTATTTGGCTGAGGAGTCAATGAATCTATTCATAGCCTTTTAAGCATACGACTTCCTTTTTCAACACGGAAACATACAGTTTTAGGAGTTATTCTTTAATTCTTTTTACATGTGATTTAATTATAGTTTAAATTATTGTATAATAGGCCTACTAACTGTAAATTATTCCTTAAATTAATTATTATAAAATCACACGTTTATTAAGCAATTTTGACTTGGCTGTTATGCTACACTCTGACATTGTCAATGATATGTTTGTATCCAGAGGAAAAATAAAGATATTACTATTATTATTAACTTATGTTTAAATCAATATTTTTCTATAACTATTTTGAATTTTATTGTTATCTTATAATGTGTTCCGTTTTGACTTGACGTCTTTATTATTCAGTGCTCCATGATGAAGATTACCTACCATATTTTAATGACACTTTGTAATTTTAGTTATTTCAAAAATTTTGAACGTTTACAACTTTAAAAGTAAAACTGATTCATGTATTGCCTAAGATAACTAAGAAAGCATGGTAGGCCCATTCATGCGAAATTATTCAAAGTTAGGCCTATGTTGAAAATTGATTCCCCCTTTTCTGCCAAACAAATCAATAAAAATGAAGGGGTGCCGGGCACCCCCAGTGATCTGCCCATGTCTCAATCCCGTAATCTGGGGTTTGAAAATATCGGCCGGGATTGGATTCCCTAGTCCCGAGACACTAGAAGAGAAAGGAGGAAGGTGGTTGAGATGGGAAACTAAGAAGGGGCTCTAATAAAATATTAAAAGCTATAAGTTCATGACTTTTTTACTGTGTCAAGGCCTACATTGGACATTTTCAAAATCGTCAACCAAAAAGCTTTGAGACAACTAAAAAAATCTGTAGTGTGTTATACGTGGCATAGGTTAACATAAGTAATGGAAACTTTGAGTTTAAATCCACAAAACCAATAACAAACTGACAATATTCAATTGACCGGGCAGATGACAAAACAAACAACGACACTGCTGACTGACAACGAATCAACTAAGTGCAAGATGGCGAACAGTGTGGAATAAGTTTTGAGTAGGGTATGTTAATTGAAGATAGTTGAGTTATGTTATGTTAGCCTATTTATAATAGTATATAATGAGTTTTATTCATATAGTTAGAATAGTGCAGGTTTCTTCATAGTGATGTTAGATGTTGATATGTTTTGTTATCACCTGATAAATATTGTATTCGGTTTACGGTACTTGCAGAATCTACATAACTTCGACAAATCAATTGTAAACATCGATAAATAGACTCTACGATGAAGTCGGATATCAAAGTTTCGCTAAAAAAGGTTTCTATCAATTTTATGACATTGAAATTTTTTATAGTATAGTTACTATGGCTACATGAACTGGTAAAATATGAAATAGGATAATACCGAACAAGGCTCGGTCCACCAGATACTTAAGTGAAAGTGGGTTAACGGGTCCTGCAGAATTTCTTGGTCACCGATTCTGTGAGGAAATAATGCCTAGGCCTACCTTCCTCGGTCTGTCTTTGTTTTAATTTATTTTACTCTATATGAACGTTTTGCCGGACATTTGGAGTTTGTTTTTTAAGATCTATAATATTAAAAGAATTTCTGGGATTTGGTACAGAGCAAATCAACCCCTAGAAATTAATTTTTCTACACTATTTGTTATCAAAATAAAGCTAATAATCTCTAGATGTGCCTTTTGTTGGTTTGGAAAATATTCAAGGCCCTCGTACCGGTACAGGAGGCTATTGAAATTCCAGCGAAAGTGCTATTATCTGTTTTAAATCCTGTGAACCTTTTCCAATTTTCATTTGTTTATGACAAAACAGATGATAAGGACTTCAAATAGTTATGTAGCTGAACCACAGAATGCAGTGTTTGCAGAAAGTCAGTTAATATTTATCTACATTTTGATTTTGATTCCTTAAAATGTAGTTGTTTATAAGTCAAACGTACGTATAAGTCAACAGAAAATAATCTATTTTCATCAAAAAGAAGAGAATCTTCTCTATTGAAACCAAGACCCCTCTGTTATCATTTTAATTTCCAGTATTTCTTTTCTAAAAAATAAAAATAAAAAAGGAACATAATATGTAACTTACGAAGTGCTCAGGCGAAGTGAGAGGCTTTTTGTCAAAGTATTGACGTATATTTCAACGTTGGGAATTTTAAAATATCATTCTTAGTTGATGATGTATCCAACATAAATCGAGTTTTAAAACCCATTATAAATGTAAAACTTTTATCCTTTATCACGTAACTTTACTTGGAACGCAAAGGAGATTTATTAAGTGTTTATGATTAGCATGCCTGTTTTATCTCAATTTTGAAATGCATCAATATTAATGCACCTCATTGATTTAGGAATTTCGTAAAGGCCTAATGGTTTGTACATCTTCTTACCGATTGTTGTTTTTAAGAGACTGGCATGTCGATGATGTGTAAAAATAAAATAGGCTACTAATCCTTTTTTTTAAAAAAAAAACCTTCAAAACAGAGGCAAGAAGATGTGCTAAGCAATGAATCTCCATGTAAACTAACCCCCAAATTGTACAAAACATGTTTTTCTGTAAAAACAACAAAGTTTAAAACGTATACGTAGATACAGGGAGGTGAAATAAATGAGCTCAAGAAATTCTATGAAGAACTTCTAGATTTACATTGAAGTTTCAAATTTTAATAGGTTGATTTTAAAAATTGACTTTGATGAGAAGTTTAGCATTGGTAATTTTATGGCTGCAGTTCCGAAGCGGTCTACATTCTAACGATTGAAAATATCGAACTGTTACCAATATATCGATTACAAATATATTGAACTATTCATCTCTTTTCATATTATATCGAATCGGCTTATTAGCAATAGCTAAAATAATCGGTTTTAGTTCCAATTTAAACAAATTTACAATGATGATATTCTGTGTTTTACTGTTTAATGTTTGGTTTGATTAAGTTTGTCATTAAAATGTATAATTTATCATAACTGAAAACTAATCTAATAATAGGCTAATTTAGTACAGTAATAATTTAACTTCCAATACTATGATAACTAACTTAACCATAACCAAACTTCACAGAGCTTGTCATTTTCTGTCAGTGCCATGTCAATCGAAAACGAAAAATCAAAACTAATTCAAAATGGTGGACGATCTGAAATAAAGGTAGGCCTATGTGTTGTTGAGATATATGTTATATTGGTAATGTTTTAATTCAATAACGAGAGTTTAAATTTTTTTTTTAGTTTTATTGAAGTTTAGTTTTTCAACATTCAGTTATATCGTTATTTAAGATATATTAGTTACTCATGTTTTGTTGTGTTTTTGTTTTGATCTTGGATGCAATCGAATAATCTTCTTTCCGGTTATTCATATATCGATTTTTTCAGTTTGATATTTTCAATCATTAAAATGTAGACCGCTTACAGAACTGCAGCCAATTTTATTACAGCAACACAATGGATTTCTCAAGGAAAAAAAGGACATTCCTAACACTTCCTAATTGAAATGTTTTTTATGCTTTGGAACCCTATAAATAACCAACATTAAACCAAAGCTTATTTTATTATATTATTTTAAAGTCACGGAGTGACGCAGGCTGCTAGTCTTTAATTACAGAAGTTCACTCCTTTCTTATTTCCCTTTATTCTGCCAATGCTGATATCCAATTATTTTCCTATTGCTGACAAAGGCCTAAACTTCTTACTTACTTACTTACTTCTTACTTCTCAATATATTTTAAATGGAAACACGGACGCTTGTATGAAAACCAAACTATCTAAGAAAACCAAACTATCTAAGAATATCCCGAACATATCCTTTAGTAGGCTAAAAAGCCTTGGCTTTTACTGTGATCTACTTAGTCACACAGAACAATATCTCGGTATAAACCACACATTAAAATACATGTACTGTTATGTTTTACACCCTAAGAAAGATTGTGATAAATCTCAATATATTTCACTATTTTATAAACCTTATTGGAGTGGTTGTTATTATGTCAAAAATGTACAACAGGTTATGTGACAAAGAAAAAATCTAACATACCATTGAGGTTAAAGCCTTCTCCCCCCTGGGCTATATTCATCATGGCTGTTTTATAAGCACAATTGAAGGAAGAATGAGTATAAGTCCACTCAAAAAATTAAAAATCACCAAAACTTCACGAAATTACAAAACTAACTGACACAATATTGACATTTACACCCGCGGCCATTTTGTAACACACTAACTTTTTTGACAAACTTTCGCTTTCTCAGGTGCCAAGGAGGAAGATAAATTAATTGCATAGAGGAATGTTAATTTCCTGAATATGACCATGAATACATGTAACAAAAACTTAATGCATTTTTTAGCAGTTGCATCACAATTTTCTTTTGTCTCTTTAATTTTATGCGAAAAAAGCTTATAATTCAAGCAGAGCTACAAAACTGGGATCCTTCTTTATTTTTTAATAACTGATGAGCACGAGGAGCATATGTGAGTCTTAAGCTAGACCTGGCTAGACCCTGGGCGCCCTTTGCGGGTCCACTAAATAGTTTGATATCACACTCCATCAGCACGGCCTGTCAGCGAATTTTCTCTGAAATAAGCTGTTACCGTCGTTTTAACAGAATGTACAAAAAATATCCGTTCAGTGTAACCTTAGCAATTATATGATTTTTTTTCATTATCTGATAGCTTTTTATGTGTACTTTCTGGATATGAAGTGAGTTAAACACATTTTTACCTGCAAACTCTAGATTTGTTTGAAAATTCAACATGGCATTGAATGGGAAATAGAATTCTCATTTTTTAATGTCTGTTGGCACGATAACTCGTACGTCTGATCGTAACAACATGTAGTACGAATAAGAAAACTAGGTTCTCTTGGACGAGTTTGTAAAAAAATAACAATGTAGCCTATTTATTTGAAAGAAGTATTTAATTTTAATTATTAAAATGACTTCAGAATTTGATAATTACTTTTTAAAAATAGCAGATGATTTGAGAAAAGCCTTAAAAAAACCAAACTTAAATCATAACTATTACAATACTGTATTTAAAGTTAAATATATAGGTAGATCTTTTTTTTAACACCAACATCAACAGATGAAGTGAGAAATATTATTCTTAATTTAAAAAATGGAAAAGCTCCAGGATTTGTTAATATCACGACTAAAATTATTAAACAAATTTTAGAAAACATTATTGAAGTATTAACGTATCTAATAAACGCAAGCATAAAACAAGGAGTTTTCCCAGAATGTTTAAAACTTGCTTTAGTTGTTCCCATATTTAAAAAAGGGAATCCTGAAAATATTTCAAATTACCGTCCAATATCTTTACTTCCAATATTTTCTAAAATTCTTGAAAAATCCATGAAACAACGTTTAATACATTTTTTGAACACCCATAATTTTTCAGTCAAAATCAATTTGGATATCGTGAAAAATTATCGACTGAACATGCACTGCTGAAATTCTTAGAACACATTCACCAAGATATAAATAATCAAATGTCATGTGGGGCAATATACCTTGATATCACTAAGGCGTTTGATACTGTGGATCACAAAATTTTATTAGAGAAAATGTGGATGGCTGGAATAAGAGGTCTGCCCTATAATTGGTTTTCAAGCTATTTAAATAACAGGAAACAACAAGTAAAAATTGCAAATTATTTAAGTGAAGAAGGTTTAATCACCTGTGGTGTCCCTCAAGGCTCTGTATTAGGCCCAATTCTCTTCCTTATATATATAAATGACTTGTGTGAGGCAAAATTTAATGGTTGTGTAACTGCTTTTGCTGATGACACAGCTTTAAGTTATTCAAGTAATAATTATGACAATTTACACACCTTAATGCAACAAGATCTAAAATTGCTCAATATATGGTTTGCAACAAATGCCTTGACATTAAGTGAAAAAACAAAGTATATGCTATTTAACATTAAAAGGGAAGTAAATTTTAATACAGACCTGTTTTATCATAAATTCGACTGTCCAATAAATTCACAATGTAAAAATTGCATTAAAATTGAAAAAGTAAACAAGATAAAGTATTTAGGAGTAATAATAAATTCCAAACTTAATTGGAAGGACCATGTAAACAAACTTAAACAAGAAATGTATACATCAATTAGAAAGTTTTATTATTTACAAAACCTCTGTCCACAAAAATTATTAATTAACCTTTATCACGCCCTTGTAGGAACAAGATTAGGACATGTTGGGGGGGACGTACATATCAACCTTAAGACCAATAATTACACTTCAAAAATGAATAATTAGAATAATACTAAAAAAATCTAGATTGGAACATTGCTGGCCACTGTTCTCCTAATTAAAAATATTACCAATTAGAAATTTGTATATTTATAAAGTTCTAAAAATATTTTTTGCGAGAAGTATTTCTAAAAAAGAACCCCTATTAAGACCCTACGGTTTAAGAAACAGACATGCTATCCAATTAACACAACCAAATTTGACGATATACCTTCATTTTTACACATACAATGCCCCAAGATTATATGGTTTAATTATAAATAATGTATTGAATGTTCAGATGAAACTAAAATCGAATTACCTAAAAGGGCTAAAAACTTGGCTTTTGGGAATTGAAAATGTTGAATTTTAATTAAGAAGATAACTTATACAGGATGTCCCGAAATTATGGTAAAATATTTTAGTATATGATAGTACAGGTAAAAATAAGAAAAAAAGTTCATATAAACATAGGTCCAAAAGTGCTTAGTTTTCCGTCTGTGTGTCTGTTTGTGATTTTTACATATTTAATCATATCTCACGAACCTCTTAACGTATAAACTTCAAACTTGGTACATAGATGTCCACTATTAAGACCTATTTATGTAAGAAGTATCAAATTTCTACTTTGTACCATTTCGAAATGGCGACTGTTTTAGCGAATTTCCCCTATAGGGAAGAAGCTATTACCGTAGGTCTCATGGTAAGACCTAAGCCCGAGACCATGATAACTTTTCGTTTTGGGGCCACCAGAAGCAAAAAACACCATTCGTTCGAATTTTTATATATATATCTATCTATCTATCTATATATATATATATATATGTGTCTGTAAGCAAGATAGCGGCCGTAAATATGGTCCGATCTTAATGAAATTTGGTACAGAGATGTAAAGTGGTAATCGATTGGACGAGTTCGTGAACCAGCCCGATCGGACCATCGAAAGGGGGGGTAAAGGGGGATAAACCCCCCCAAAATGGGTTTATTGAGTTTTTTACATAGAAAAATAAAATTAATCAAATTTTTGTTGGCACCATTGAATTCAGCTCAAAAAAACAAACAATTTAGTATTTTGAATCATTGCTCTATCTCCATTGGTTACCGAGATATTGAAAGTGGTAAACACAGTACGTTGTCCCAATGTTAACCTTATGGGGAATAAGTAAAATTCTATATCTCGCTTATTTCTCAACATATCTTAATAAAACTTGGTTTGTGGCTTCATCTAGATGAGATCTAATGTATTTTAGTCTAAAACCCCCGAAATTTCCATTTTTGAGGCAGCAAACCTGCATAATCATTCCCCATGTTATCCTTATGGGAAATAAAAAAATTCTATATCTTCCTTATTTTTTAACAATTCTTGATAAAACTTGGTACATGGCTTCTTCTAGTCAAGATCTACTAAATAATGAATTAAAACCAACCAGTTTTAACATACCTGTTGCAGCTAACCTGCATACTCATCCCCCATGTTATTCTTATGGAGATTACAAAACATGACAAATTTCGCTATGTTGGATTGAATTATGTTCTTTTGCACTTGAAATTCGCTTAGTATGCAGGTCTGCTGCAACGGGTGTATTTTTATTTTGTTTTCAAAGCTAAATATCTTAAAAACCGTAAATGTTAGAAAAATTATACAAGAGGCAAAAAAGTTGTGAAATTTAATCCAATTAACGCTGATATTAAGATTATGATGATCAGACTACTAATAACGGAGAAATTTTAAATTTTTCAAATAAAAACATGGAAATTTGTGACAGTTTGTTCTAAAGCACGGGGGCCGAGGGATCAGTTGCTGAAGGTGGGCGAAAGGGCTAAGGCTGGAGGTGGGCGATGGAACAGTTGCTGGGGGTATGCTGGAGGTGGCAGTCATAGAGGTGACCGAGGGGGTAATTGCTGGATGTGCACAAGTGAACGGTTGCTGAAGAGAGCCGAAGAGACAGTTTATAAAGTAGACCAGAGAAAGGGGGGGATGGTAGGTGCTGAATGTAGTTGAGGGGTCGTGGCCCAGGGGGTGGTTGCTAAAGGTGGCTGAGGGGGCAGTTTATAAATTTGGCCGGGGAAGAGGGGTGGGGGTGTGCTGATGGTATCTGAGGAGGCCGTGACCGAGTGGGTGGTTGCTGGAGGTGTGCGATGTGGCGAATGATGGAGGCGGACGAGACATAATTGTTTTGGAGCGGTGGTGCTACCGATCACCATGTCCAAGGTATCGTTAGAAAGGTCTTAGCATGTAGTTTTGCCATCAATTAAAAAAATTTTGAAAAGTCACCGTGGACATGGGAAAATATGGGGTCAAAGTCGCGATTTTCCCCATAGACATAATATGCAGTTAGAGTAGGATTCACCTAAGTTGGCCAAAACAAACACAAACAAATTATTAGCTTTTCACGAATTTAAGCATAAAATCCAGCTGTGCTGAAAACATTGTCAACGAACATCTGTTTTAGTGTAGCACTTGTAGCAAAGAAAAAGTTTTGATGCAATATTGCAACTGGAAGTTCTTGCGCAGCTTAAAATATTACTCAGGGGCTTTTCCAAATTAATTATATATATTAACAGAGAGAGGATGTGTCATGGATGCGGCCTGGTAAATAGTCTTAGATTTCCTTATGAAATAAAATTTACAAAGAAAAATAGGCGAGTTTTTGAATAGCCAGTACTACTTGCTGCAAGCAGTCAGCAGGTGAAAAGAGAGATTGTTTCATATTGCGGTCAAAACTTATAAAAGGTGTTTCCTTATTGGCCCAGGAAGAAATAAACAAGCAGTTAAACAAACTAAAATACATGTAAATCAAGAAATAAAATCAAATTAAACTTTGACAGCTATGAAAAAAGATTGAATGGAAATAAAAACTTCTAAAAATAGACGATATTGTAAACATTCTATAACCTATAACAACTTATAAACAAACGCAACGTGGCGATTTGACAGTTCTGAGAAAATGTAAACAGACACCATTTGTAACCAACAATGTTTTCAATGTGACTTGTATAAACATTTTTGATGAGATGATTAGTACATGCTTCGGCCAACTTAGGTGAATCCTACTCTACAAACCAACGATCGAGAAATCAGCTGTTTATTTAAGGAAGAGGTTAAACAAATAAAATCTGACTCTGAAAAATGGTTATTGATCGTACAGCTGGTAACAAAACACCAGTTTTTATTTGTACAAAATCAAAACATAACCAAGGGTTGCTTGAAATACAACACCATAAGTACGTTTTCCAAATGAGTATTATATGGGTTATATTCATGAAAAATGTTGCATTGTTTGTTTAGCATTATAGGCCTACACATTTTTGTAAATACCAGATGCAATAATGAATACTATACGGCTTACAACTTTTAAGCTTCAAATCAGTTACATGTTGATAGTTTAATAATGTATTGGGGTTACACTTCCAGACACAGGATGTTTCTCGAGCATGTTTAGGCTTTGCCTCCTGTGATGTCAAAATGACGTAGGGTTTTTTTCTGGGGGACATGAATCCGGAGGTTACAATTCCTACCCCAACACATGTTGGAACTAGTAATTTATTAAAGTGTTAATTTCACATTTCGTAATGGTTACAGATTCTTCAACACGAGAGACTCCGAGAGGCACAATGTCGCTATCAACGCTCCCAGAGGAGGTGTTGGAGCTGATTCTTCTCTACGCGAATACAGAAGACGTTCCGAGTGTACTGCCAGCGTTGGAACGTCAGCCCAGTGAGGCGTTCTGGAGGAGACTTTGTCTGAAAAACGGTTACGAGAAGTTATCCGGTAGCGAAGAAACCTGGAAGGAAGTTGTTCTCAGGAATACGGCTTGGCTCAAGGGGCCTTACTCTAAAAGAGAATACAATGGCAGAGAATTAGCTGGTGGAAACCTGTACCAATTCAGAGTTAGAGGGAATAAGTTAATGTTTGAAAATTAATGACCTTTTAATAGCAGATGCTGAAAACCCAAAAATATTACTTCAAAAACTGGCGGGTGTAACTGTTCAAGAGGGCCAAAATCAAAGTAGGAAAAGATTGCTTCTGAGACCTACTCACTCTCCTAATTCGATTATCATTTATCACCTGAAAAAAGACCATTACGAAGAAACATTCACTTGGAATAACGTATCTTATCTGTGGCCTCCTTTTCTTTAACCGATGATTATTTTATCATTTTTCAATCGGACATAATTGTAGTACACTTGAACGATATGCAACAATTTTCAATTGAGACTTTGCCCGGTGAGCGGGTATGTCAACTCTGGCTGACAGGTCGGGTATTGAGCATTCGGGTTGTAGAGGACACCGAACATCGCTTAAAGAGGTTTGATATTGTGGCAAGAAAGTGGTTGGACGGCATTGTGCTCTACAGAGGGGAAAGTGAAATTTTACTTAAAATAAACCAAAAATTCATTCTGAACTTGTGTTTTCGATTGAGGTCATATCGAGATGAAACCGACCAAATTAAAATCTGGTCGATAGGAGATAACTTAACACAACTTCCTGCCTCGACTCGGTTGACAAAAGAGCAAATGAAGGAAGCCATACTCGAGGCCAACTATTTCATATATTCGTTGTCCCGTTCAATTTTCATACTGAACCTGAACAAACTGGACGAAACGGCAAAAATAGTTCAGTGCGATGAGGGTTGCCTCGGAAAGCGGATAGTTGCGAGTTTCTTGCTGTTGTGTTACACAAATGGTTTCAAACTAGTCGACTTAAAAAGGCTTCGTTTGTGCGAGAAGTTATTTTCGACGATGGACCTGCATACTACAATAGTTGACAAATGTTTATTTTAATTTTATAAATAAACATTGTTATATTTATATTATCATACAATATCAATTTAAGAATAATATTAATTTTTAAGTCATTTATTACTCAGATGATAATACTAACCGTCAAAATTTAGATAATTTCAGCTATACCAACCCATACTCATAATTTAATATAAGCTATATTTAATTGATAGAATTTGATCTTTTTATCAAACTTTGTGATGTACAAATACTAAAAACCAATATATTCTAACACGTTTGATTGTTGGAAGTGCATAGTGCAGCTCAAGAAGGATTCCTGCTTCTTCTGAAAAAGGGTGGCCGAGAGTTAACTGCTTTAATCAGAACCTCTGTCATAGTGTAAATTAAAAAATCCCTTTAAAATCAGTAATAGGTTTGAATACCTATATTTATAACTGGCGGCATACTAGGTCTTATTAGTCCCTTTGTTATGGCCGATATTTAAATATTCAAAGACCTGGGTGAAGATTTAAAACTTGGTAAGACCCCTACATTATATATCTAAATCAGACCAGCATCAAAATCAAGAATTTTATACATTTATTTATCAGATTCACAACCTTTTAGGGCTTTTAGTTAAATGAAGAACCAAATTAATATCGAGAGATCAAAATAAAGTTTAGTCAAGTCAATGGAGACAATTTTTAAGTAAATATATAAATTACTACTAGGCTAGAAGCAAATTTTACAGCTTAAAGTGAACTAAAACCATTGTTGAAGAAGCCATGTTTTTGACAGACTTTATTTAAATTAATCAATAAGAGATCTCCCGGCAAGCTATTGACCTATAGCTTTGGTACCTGTTTTTGCTAAAGTTTTGGAGCGAATAATGCATTTTCAGTTATATACCTACTTAGAATGTAACTCTCTGTTATCATCTTCTCAATTTGGCTTTCGAACCGGAAGGTCAACAATACAGGCTGTGCCTCATCTTATTGATGACATTTATGCTAATTTTGAAATTAAAGCGGACACTGGGGTCACCTTATGTGACCTCAGTAAGGCTGATTGTGTCTGTCATGATACTTTGTTGGCCAAGTTAGAATTTTATGGAATTATATTTTCCATAATATGTTTGGACATATGGTCTGATCTTATTGAAATTTGGTGCATACATGTAGTGGTACTAATCAGTTGGACGAGTTTGTAAACCAGCCCGTTCGGACCACTGGGAGGGGGGGGGGGGGTAAAGGAGGATAAACTCCCCCAAAATGGTTTTTTTGAATTTTTCACATAGAAAAAAATACCCCCGTTGCAGCAGACCTGCATACTCAGCGAATTTCAAGTGCAAAACAACATATTTCGATCCAACATAGCGAGATTTGACATGTTTTTGTAAGCTCCATAAGAATAACATGGGGAATGAGTATGGAGGTTTGCTGCTACAGGTATATTAAAACTGGGTGGTTTTAATTCAATATTTGGTAGATCTGAACTAGAAGAAGCCATTTACCAAGTTTTATAAAGATATGTTGAGAAATAAGCGAGATATAGAATTTTACCTATTTCCCATAAGGTTAACATTGGGACAACGTACTGTGTTTACCACTTTCAATATCTCGGCAACCAATGGACATAGAGCCATGATTCAAAATACTAAATTGTTTGTTTTTTTGGGCTGAATTCAATGGTGCCAATAAAAATTTGAAAAATTTTATTTTTCTATGTAAAAATCTCAAAAAACCCATTTTTGGGGGGGTTTACCCCCCTTTACCCCCCCTTCCGGTGGTCCGATCGGGCTGGTTTACGAACTCGTCCGAATAATTACTACTTTACACGTCTATGCCAAATTTCATTCCGATTGGACCATTTTTGCGCAAGTTATCGTGCTTAAAGCCACATATATATATAGATATATAGATATATATATAGATATATATATATATATTTATGAAAGTGAACGAATGGTGTTTTTGGCATCTGAGGACCTCAAAAAGAAAAGTTATGATGGTTTTAGGCTTAGGTCTTACCATGAGACCTACGGTAACAGCTTCTTCCCTATAGGGGAAATTCGCTAAAACTAATCCAATTTTTGTTACCACCATTGAATTCAGCTTGAAAATTTAACAATTTAGTATTTTGAATCATTGCTCTAAGTCTATTGGTTACCGAGGTATTAACAGTGGTAAACTCAGTACGTTGTCCCAATGTTGTTAACGTTATGGGAAATACGTCACATTCTACATCTCCTTTATTTCTCATCATATCTTAACAAAACTTGGTTTGTGGCTTCATCTAGATGATATTTAATAAATTTTAGTCTAAAATACCCAAAGCTTCCATTTTTGCAGTAGCAAACCTGCATACTCATTTGCCATGTTATCCTTATGGGAAATAAAATAAATGCTATATCTTCCTTATTTTTTGATACATCTCGGTAAAACTTGGTATATGGCTTCTTCCAGTTCAGATCTACTAAATATTGAATGAAAACCACCCATTTTTAACGGACCTGTTGCAGCAAACCTGCATACTCATTCTCCATGTTATTCTTATGGACCTTACAAAAACATGTCAAATCTCATTATGTTGGATTGGAATATGTTTTTTGCATTTTAAATTCGCTGAGTATGCAGGTCTGCTGCAACGGGGGTATCTTTATATATATATGTGTGTGTGTGTGTGTGTGTGTGCGCGTGCATGAGCATGATAGCGGACGTAAATACGGTCCGAGCTTAATGAAATTTGGTATAGACATGTAAAGTGGTAATCAATCGGACGAGTTTGAAGACCAGTCTGATCGGACCATCGGAAGGGGGGGGGTAAAGGGGGATACCCCTCCAAAAATGGGTTTTTTGAGTTTTTTACACACAAAAATATAAATTATCTTAGTGTTATTGGCACCATTTAATTCAGCTTAAAAAACAAACAATTTAGTATTTTGAATCATTGCTCTGTCTATAGGTTACCGAGATATTTAAAGTGGTACAATGTTGTCCCAACGTTAACCTTATGGGAATTAAGTAAAATTCTATATCTCACTTATTTCTCAGCATATCTTAATTAAACTTGGTTTGTGGCTTAATCTAGATGAGATATAATGTTTAATAGTCTAAAATCCCCGATACTTCCATTTTCGCGGCAGCAAACCTGCATACTCATTCCCTATGTTATCCTTATGGGAAATAAAAAACAATTCTATATCTTTCTTATTTCTTAACATATCTTAAGAAAACTTCTTTATGGTTTCTTCTAGTTAATATCTATTAAATGTTACCTGTTGCAGCAAACCTGCATGTGTGCATACTCATTCCCCATGTTATTCTTATGGAGATTACAAAAACATGTCAAATCTCGCTATGTTGGATTGAAATATGTTGTTTTGCATTTGAAATTCGCTGAGCAAGCAGGTCTGCTGAAACGGGGTGTTAGTGGGATGAGGTATATACAAAAGGTATTCATAACTTTGAATATTTCAAATTGCAAAATCATGTTTGCAATTTTAGAGATGTAGTGGAAGAAACACGGCTCCCTCACAGTTTCTCTTTTCAAAAAAGAAAATCAACTTTTATTTAGATTGTTGACTAGTATGAATCATCATCCCCAGTGGAAATTCCGCTGCCACACTGCTACTACTATTAATTATTCAAATATAATTACTGAATCATTTGTAGTGCATTGTCTAAGGATTAAGAGATATTAGTTGAATTGGTTACTTAATTAGAATACTGACTATAATATTAATTAAAAGACATTTATGTCAACGCTCCAATGAATGACTGAGACTGCGCAAGTTAGACCGATCTCGTACCAGTGAATGACCCTTCTCTTTTGGTTGAATAACTGTCAAAAAAGTGAGAATAACAGCTGACATCAATGAATAAGAATAAACACAATAAGTAAAACATAGCTGAATGTTCCAATTTATGACCGCCCTCAGTAATAATTTATAATAACATGTAGATCAATAAAAATTGATTTTAAATTGTAGAAAGGCTTATCAATTATTTAATTGTAAAATATTTTTTAAACATTCATTAAATACAGAAAGAAAATAAATCCAGCTAAGCCTTGCAGAGATAGTTGCTACAGCAGGAAACATCAAAATGGAAAATAGTTGGATACTCAATATTAAATATGTTTAAAAAGTATTTTTGATTCCACCAACTTAAACCAATAATAAAGATAAATGTTCTTAACCTTCCGTCAGTGACACACAAAGTTTTCCTCCAGGCTCTTTTTATTTTTGTAAAAAAATATGCGTTCTTACCGGTCGGCAGTCACAGGAGTAACCGTACCTCACATGCCTCTTTCAAGGAATCGGTTCGACCTCATTTCACTCCCCCAAACCCCCTTCGTACTCCTTCGATTCAGTTGAAACCCAAGAATTGCGTAACGTGGACGCCAAGTTCTTCATTTGTAGGGAGCATACTGCACCTGCTTTTTGTGTAAAATGTGCAAATAAGGATGATAACAAGATCAGTGTCAATAATGATGTATATACACTCTGTACGCACAATTTGTACCAGTTACTATGTGCGGATTCGAAAATATAGATTTCGAATACAAGTGACAAGTAACATGTTTTACATACCTATACTAACCTTACATTACCTATGTGGCCACTCAAACCTCGTAGGTTTTTGGCCTCACCAACAACAAGTCGCCATCTCTCTCTGTCTTCCATCCATCTGTCTCTGCTCTTAGCTTTCCCATGTCTCTTCGTACTTGGTCCTGCCATTTTAGCCGTGGTCGTCCTAGTGGTGGTTTTCCCCGAGGAAGATTTTCAGACACCATTCTTAGCATTGAATCTTTTTCTCTTCTTTTCACATGGCCAGCCCATCTCAGTCTCCTACTTTTTATTTGGGCTATTACGTCCGGGTCTGTATAGATTTCCCTATACATACCTATAGGATTTCAAGAATATGTCAAGTAAGTTTTTTATTGCTTAATATTGATTATACAAGGGTTTCATGTAACATTTTTATAGTATATGTATAAAACTACACTGTTTGTCTATTATTTCAATACACGGAAAAAAACTCCTTGAGTCACTATTCGTGTTTTAAAATCAAAATCACCTACCAAGGGTTAAATATTCCAAGGCTGGTTTTACGCTTATTTATGATAATGAAATGCGGCCTAAACGAAGAGCTTAGTACACGTTCCTTCTAGCCAAACGATCATTCACTGGGGGGTGGTCATCCACTGGGGGGTGGTCATCCACTAGGGGGTGGTCATCCACTGGACGGTGGTCATTCACTAGGGGGTGGTCATTCACTGGGGGGGTGGTCATTCACTGGGGGGGGTGGCCATTCACTGGACGGTGGCCATTCACTGGGGGGTGGTCATCCACTAGGGGGTGGTCATTCACTGGTGCACTCATCCTATGATATTTTTTCTTTGAGGGGATTACAACAGAATTTTCCATCAACAAATCTGACAGAAGGGAGCGAGTGAGAAGGAGGAGGGGATAAAAATTAAAGGAGAAACAGAGAGGGGAGAAGCAACAAAATTTCTTTAGGCAAGCTTCTTGAAATATTTCTTTCTTTATTATACAATTTCCCGCCTACAATAAATACCCTCTTTGCGTGATTTGTACAAGTATATATTGCGACCGTACAATGAATATAAAAACATATTTTACATAGCAGCGTACAAAACCTAAGACATAAATTACTATGAAATCAAAATACAGATCTTCCAGTGCTAAGTTTACGCAAAGGGGGCAAATTTCAAAACAAATATTTACACACATTACTAGTTTACAAGAAAAAGATTAATTACAATTCCTACAATATGATACAATAAGTATAATCCCCACAAAAGTTTCAATTTGTCAAAAAATATTAAGATTTGACATACCGGGTGTCCCATAATAGTCCCCCCCCCTAACTTTTTCCTACATTTTTTCAAATATCAATTCCACACCACCCCCAAACATTATTGGGTAGTTAACGCTTCATTTTGAGGGGGTACCCAATTTTGGCCGCCATCTTGGATCCGCCATATTGGATCCAAAATAATTTTTTCAAATGTAAAAGTGGTAATGTGACCCATCATTTCGAATTAGATTTTTTCACTGATTACAATGCCGCAATTCGTTTTTTAATATCTCAATTGGTTCTCAAGATATGGGTATTTTTAATTTATTTATTTTCAACCAATTTCAACATTACAAATTGATAAAATAGGCCCATAACCACAAAATGATGCTAGATAGTGACGAATAACCACCATCAGTCCATTATTAAGCGGTTTACACTTAACTTTCACCAATGTAAATTTTTTGGCCGCCATCTTGGGTCCGCCATTTTGAAATGAGTTAAGTTACTTCAAATATAAAGTTGGTATTGGGACCCATCATTTCAAACTAGTTTTTTACGCCGAATTCAATGCCGCAACCCGTTTTTAGATATAAAACTTAGTTTTTGAAGAATTCATATTTTTTGAGATTTTTATTAGAAACATGTCTATATCTTGAAAACTAAACGATATAATTAAAAACGGGTTGCGGTATTGAATTCGGTGTAAAAAACTAGTTTGAAATGATGGGTCACAATACCAACTTTATATTTGAAATAACTTACCTCATTTCAAAATGGCGGATCCAAGATGGCGGCCAAAAAATTTACATTGGTGAAAGTTAAGAGTAATTCGCTCAACAATGACTGATGGTGGTTATTCGTCACTATCTAGCATTATTTTGTGGTTATGGGCCTATTTTATCAATTTGTAATGTTAAAATTGGTTGAAAATAAATAAATTAAAAGTACTCATATCGTGAGAACCAATTGAGATATTAAAAAACGGATTGCGGCATTGTAATCAGTGAAAAAATGTAATTCGAAATGATGGGTCACAACACCACTTTTACATTTGAAAAAATTATTTTGGATCCAATATGGCGGATCCAAGATGGCGGCCAAACTTGCGTACCCCCTCAAAATGAAGTATTAACTACCCAATAATGTTTGGGGGTGGTGTGGAATTGATATTTGAAAAAATGTAGGAAAAAGTTAGGGGGGGGGACTATTATGAGACACCCGGTATAACTCTGAATAAATAAAATCGATAGAACGATAAAATGTGTAAAAACCTATATAACTTTGCTACTGGGCAGAACGATTTATTTAAGAAATTAAAAGTACTAACTCAAAATTTCTCAGAAGAAAATATAAGTATCTAAAATTAGTGCATATCATCGTACACATAGACACATAGATTCACCCAAGACTTACTAATAAAGTTTCAAGTTTTTGAAACCCTGGATAATATGTTAGGGGCTATCCATAAATTACTTAATGCCCCAGGGGGAGAGGGGGTTTAGGCAACAATACACACTGTTCTAGCTTCAGTTTCCTAGATGCTTAAATAGATGTGCTGCGCCTCGGATGTTTTCGGCTTTTATCAAGGTCAAAAACGCAGCTGCCGGCATTGTCTTGAATCTGAAGCAGACCTTCCATTGCATTCTCAAATATGTACCAGGTTTTGAGTGATCCAGGATTGAAAGAGCTCCTAGTAATAGTGAATCACCAACAGTGTGATCACTAATTTAGGTATTAGGAGGAGATAGTTTATCATTTAATGGCACAGAAATTAAACAATACTCAAATAATTATCGATTTATGAAGTGTGGAATGCAAAATGTTGAAGTACACAGCTAAAAAAAGGGGTCCACAGAAAGCACCCTCTGTTGGTAATTAATCAAACTATGTCAATTTTAAATTCTGTCTTTAAATGACTTTTTTTGGTGGGATTTTTGTTACATTTACTAACTATTAGGCTTCTATCCACCTCCAGGTTTTTGGCGAAAGTCTGTCCGTCCAATCAGCGATGATTTTTTTAAAATTCTGGGTCACCCAAACCTAGCTACAGCTGGGCCATAAAAATAGGAGGTCTGTTAATCATTTGTAGCCAAAGCTGCTGGATAGTAGTTTCCTAGACTGCGCAGAATACACACGGTCGTTATATGAGTTCCAACTCCAATGCACACGACATGACATTGTCTGTTACGCACCACTTAAACTAAAGTCTGATACCAGCTTACTGCGTCTTAAACGTGCATGCACAAAGTATCTAGGAAACCACAGCCTATGGGGAAAGGTGCGGGGGGGGGGGTTTCAACTTAGTGTTATGTAACTATTACTCCTTAAAAATTAATTTTTAAGTTCAAAATTTGCCAGTTTTCACTTAAAAGAAGACCAACAATTCAGTACGAAAGCTTTTTAATAAAAAAATCCTTTTCTTTTACCGAACTACCAGTTAGGCCAAGAAATAAAGTTATCAAACCAAGAATCGTGGTGGAGGGGGGGGGGGGTGATAACACAGCTTTAAGTAGTTTTTGAAGGGGGTTGGAGTCAGGAGGGGGAAGATGGTCTGATGTTACGTATATTTAGACATTTACAGACAGCCCCTTAAGGCAGAATGAAGATTATTCCAATATTTTTCACATATATCTACAAGCACATTGCCAAGTAACTTCATTTAATTTTCAAAAAAAGTAAACCAATATACCGAGTATTAAAAAAATGTAAACTAGTACTATATACAATATAATATTACATTTAATCTTTATAAGCCATTGTTACAGACTTAGTGAAGAAAAACATTACCGCTTTATTTTATGTATGAAATGTACAGCGTGGATAAAAAATACAAACGGTTGTTTCGCAAAACTTACTTTCTAAATGTAATAAAAGAAAATTTTAAACTTTCAAAAAAGTGAAAAGGGCAGAAGACAGAACATTTTTAATAAATCATAAAACGGTTTTAAACCCCAGATATTTGGATTTCATCCACACTCGACATAAAAAGACCAGCCCAGTTAAATTTCTTATCTTACATGTTGTGTAGAATTAAGCGTAAAATAACAAATAATAAATAAAGTACACATCGTAAATAGAGAGGAAAGGGAGATTTTTTCGCTTCGGTTTCGGAATCGCCACTCGGCAGCCTAGACTGTTCACCACTCACGGCACGGAGCCGTCCAAGGCACTCTCAGTTCTCAACTTGGAGGAGGCGCAAGTTCCGCCTTCATTGTCGGCCGAGATTGTGTATCGTCGGAGAAGACGTACTGGATCGATTGAGCCGACGAGGCCTGCGAAAAATTAAATTTCAGCTGTGAATTAAGAGTTTAAGCTATGAATGAACTTTAGAGTCATATACAGTGATGCCAATTTTGGGGACTTTTCGCCAAACTGGCGATTTTTCTTAGCCTTGGGGATTTTTTTGGCGAATTGAATTCGATGGGGAATTTTTGGCGGATTTAAATTTTGGTGGATTTTGGCAGAGGGTTGGTAAATAATAAATTAGATATGAAGCAAATGTATGGCTATAATATATTTAGAGTAATTTTTTTACCTACATATTTACGGTCAAGATATGAATTTTGGGAAAATTGGCAGTTGAAAGGGATTGTTGTTGAATTTGGCTATTGGATGGGGAAAACTTGGTAATTTTCATTCGTTTTTTAAAGCTTGGTGGATTATTGAAGAATATTTGCTTCGATTGGGGATAAAAAAGGGATTTTTCACAAGACAGTTGGGGAAATTTCCTGGGTCAGGGGTGGCAACACTGGCCATGTATCAAATGCAAAACAATGCATTGAATTACAAATGCTTACAATCACTTGGAAATATTTCCCACAAAGGCCTATGTGCAAGTGCATGGAATATTCCAGACTTTTCAAAACTGTTAAAAAATTCAAGATTTCGACAACTGATGTATAGAATAAAGGAATAATTTCACTCAAAGAGGTATTTCACGTATACAGGACTTTCAAACTTGATTTCTCTTTTCTATTGAACTAAACCAGTAAGACAGCATATATTTACCTGGAGTACGTTTCCCCGTTCAGATTCCGACAGGAAGCCAGTTTAGCCTCGAGAGCCTGAAACAGAGTTTTATAAAAAATGTTTATCTCGTACGTTGATATACCTTTACGTTTTCTAGTTAAAATATTTCCTAAACTTCCTTGTTAAATATTTCTTTTATTGGGATTGATTAATGCATATTCAATAAACCAACACATACTTGATCCAAAAAGTGCAAGATCATGTCTTCTTTAAAAGAAACAACTTTGTATCTTCGATAAAACCATGATTTTTAGCCCCCTGTATGCTATTAAACTCAATCAATTACAAACTTACCTGTAATACATCTGATAATTTGGTAATATTTATAGTAATTTTATTGTCACCTCTGGACATAAAAACTTTTATAAAATTGTGAACTGAATGATTACGATAAATTTTTAAACTAATTAAGTATTTTGATTTTTGACTGTCTTGTCCTTGTTCTTGGATATTTGCCGCCATTCCTTAGCGATCGTGCAGCCAGCTCTACTGGCCGCCACCATTAGTGTGCGGTAGACAGATTTTTTCCAGCAGGGCCAAGACGAAATCAAATGAAAGCTCCGGTGTCCAGCAGGACTGGCCAATAAGTGCCGATAATGTATGTTTTTGTTTGATTTCCTAAATTTTGCATGATGCCTGTAGAGTGCTGGAACTTATTGAGGAGTTATTTAACTAAATGATCAGCAGGCTTGTTATAATGAGTCGTAAAAATTCCCCATTATACTATTGCAGGTTTTTACAGAAAACCATTCCGAGCTGACGCGGAGTAAGGCTTGGCCAGTAGAACTGGCCGTCCAACCGTCACCGAACCATATGGAAATTAATTCTGACTGGCTGCTGTTTGTGTTGTTGCCATTCCTGCTGGCCTTACGATCGCAAAAGGATAAAACGGAAAAAAAATCAATATAATATATATGATTAAATAATTTCATCCCATTGGCTTAAAGTTTCACTTCCCATTTTCTTGCTCAAGTTTTTTTTACAGATTTAAATATTATGAAAATCATTTAAGTTATTTATTGCTATGACACAACCCTAAAATTGCTGCTTATATTCAATAAATTTTCAGTATTATTGCAAGTTTTAAATTTTACCTTTCATACCTACAGAAAAACTGTTTAAACAACAAAAATCATAATAATATACAGAACACATCAAAGTTAAAACCAAATTCAAAGCAAAATTAAATTCAGCTTTGAATTTGGACGTTTAAATCTTAAAACTGTTTTAGTTGAAATAATAATTTTGAAATAAGATGTTGCATGCTGTTGGAGAAACCAACATTTCATAAAATGCAAATGCAATACAGGATAAATATACTTTATATTTTTAAACAGAAAATTTTTAGACAAAAAAGGATAGCTTGTCATATACAGGACAACATGTCCTAACCATATTTACCTTGAAAAGAAAAATGCCTCTGTTCACAAAAGGATATGCTTCGATGATTTAAATAACTGTGCTGTTTACAAATTATTTGTAAATGCTGATGTCCATTGAATGATCTTTAAAATTATATTAAAAAATTATTCCCAAAAATCTCCTCCGATATAAAATAAAGATGAGAGGAGAAAAATTAGGCCTTCCACCACAGTATGAGTGATGCAAAAAGCAGAAATCTTTTACAGAATTTAAATAAACAATATGAACTTAAACAAATCATATAGCTTTCTCTATGAAGATAAGGGAAAATTTGTTATATTCTGGAGAAGAAGAGAAAAATGCTTGTCTTTCACAATTTTTTAGATTATTATCTTGTACCCTGATAAATTAGTACCTAATTTATTTTCAAAACAAACACTCTTGAGAAGAAATCACATCCAAGCGAGAAAAACAGCACAAAACACTTTTTACAAGTCTTGGTTAGAGTAAGCCCATTTCTTTCACCTTCTTTTCCTGAATGCAAAAATCACAATCATCTCTTATGATTCTTACTTGCTTGTTCAATATTAGCTTAATTTCCCAAGAAAATAATTATCTTAAAAGATCCAATTTTAAATGAGCTAAATTGTTTGAGGATTACGCACTCATTAATAAAAATAGCTCGTTTGTTCCAAAAACAGCTTGTTTTTTTTTACCACCAACAGCTAGTTTGAGCGAAAATAGATCCAATCAGTGTTATGCAGTGCTTGTTTTTACAGAGGTGCCGAAGACATGCAGACGTTACGTTTGTGTCAGCCGTTTGTTAGAGCGTTAGTTCGTGTTCGTGCACGTTCTGACTTGTACGAACCTAGATTGTTGTGCGTGCGCCGGCGTCGGAAAGCTGCAGGGATGGGGGGAAGGAGGCAGTGATTTACCTGTTTAGGACCATATCTTATTTCTATGGAAAGACTACATTTTTCTTTTCTTAAGCTTGTTTAGTCAGAATTTGAAGTGACTTTAAACAAGAATATTAAACTATTTCTTGGGACACAAATATCTAGTACAAAAATTGTAGCATAAGACCTCACAAACCCAATGTCCTGCCTATACTAGGTCTAATCTATAATATTAGATCTAATCACAGTATGACTATCGTCAACCAATCTCTATTCAGAGGTTGGAGAGATCATGTGTAAAATAATAAAATAAAGAGTAGCTAAGTAGCTCCAGTAAAATGCTACATTCAAATAGTGTGTACAGTCTTGTGAGAAAAGAACAACATCATATTGCAGGAAAAGCTGATTTTATCATCTTTGTGGACCAAAAAAGAAGGTTAAGAGAGGTTTTGTTTGTCCGTATTAATTGACATTTAGATCACGTTCAGCTATAAGAGAGGCTAATTACTTGAAAGGTAAAAATAAATAGAATGTTCCAAAATGAGTTTTTAACTCAGCTGGAAAGTTGGCACCATTGTTTATTGTTAAACATTTAAGTTATCAAGAAAATTTCACACTAAACTCTGTAAGCTATTATACACTAAACTCCTTAAACATTGCTGTTAACACAGATTAGTTATTTACACACTATACAAAACAAATATTCAAATAATAAATGATAAATTAATATACAAACTAACCACAGACAACTAAAAAGATCAAAATAACTTTATTGAATCACACAAGTTAACAGGGCACATAACTATTTTGGTAGAAATTTCTACCACCTACATAATATCTTTAAAGCACCATTGAATCACATAAGTTCTATTATTTTATCAATAATTATTGCTACTCCTAAGGCAAATACTGGATCAAAATATTAAACCACATTAACAATTCAAAAACATTCAATAAATAACTGAGAATGTATTCGAGGAACTTTGGTTATACAATTATCACAGAATTGTTTCCATCATTATTCTAAAATATATATTAAAAAAAAAGGTATCACAAAAGAATATTTATCAAATTATTAGTAACAATAATTAATTATATACCAATAAAATCCTTTATTATTGGACTACGATTATTTTATCTTACTTGAGAGAATATATTTTAATAAAAAGAAATTTTCACGAACCTCTGTAATATTCCCAGTTTATTTATTCAATGTTTAGCAAATAAAAATCAAACTTAAAAACTGGATTGAGACTTACTGAAAATATTTAAAAATGTGGAGGGTATGTTGAGAATGATTAAGTCATTAAAATAACTTTGGGGTTATAACAAAAATTGCTAACGCTATATTACAGAAAATTATTAAAAGTATCTAATATTTGTGTGTATGTTTAAAATCTATTATTAATATTGTTTTTAAAAATTGCAACTGATCTATTTTTACCAAAATAATGCTAAATACATTCAGCCAAAAGGAGCAAAATGTCCTGTACAAGAAAACACTAAGGATTGAAAACTCTGATTACTTAACTGAATCCCACTTAACTATGGCATGAACTACCTTCAGGGAAGAGAAGGAAAGCAATTCAAAAACTAGTAATAAATATTACAGTTTTTCAATGAATAAATAAAACACTACAAATTAACAAAGTTTTTCCAGATTTCAAGGCACTCTATAGGTTTACATTCATATTATCGCATTAGGCCTATGTAATTACTATTTAAACTAACACGTTTGTTTTTCATGTGCAATGGTGAAAATGTACACAACCTTAAAGAGAATAAAATTTGGAAAATTTTATGCTTTTACTAAAACAAGACTATGTTATTTGGAAACATAAATATACTTAAAAAATAGAACAGTTAAAGAAAAAAGTTTATATTTTATTTATTTATCAAAGTAAGGGTTTTTCTCGATTCTTAATCATTAATGAAAATAGTGAAACTGTTAACAGGGAAAGCAAAAGTATATTTGGATCATTATGTTCCAATAATAATCTAAGGAAGGTTTTTAGGCTCATGAATTTCTGAATATTACCAGTATAGCTCTGGTTATCAAAACGAGGGTTCATCTATTTTACCTGAACAAACCAGAAAAAGATTTCATTGGTATATTTTTGATAAAAAATGTGAACTTAAGTTGAAAAGTTGTTTACAAACTTCCTTCTTTATCATCTTGACATGATTTTGTTATTTCGTTTTGACATAAAACCTACTTTACTTAGAAAGAATCACATTTGTACATCATCAATAAAAGGTCATATTCTTATTACTAGAGGTAGCAATGAAATACTATTTTGGGTTGAAAAGTGAACCAGTAATTTTGTGTAGTTGATATATTCAGTGGAGTTAATAATTGTTAATTCTTTAAATAGTACAACAAGACTTGGCTATTTAAATCTTATATCATTATAAATATTTTGAAAAAAATACAAAAATATTAACTATATAAAGTAGTGTTTATTACAACATCTTTAATTGCAATGCACAATGATAAAATGACTCATATTACTTTGATTAGATTGACAACTATTATCTGCTTAACTCTGACCAACCTATAAAAAGTCAGCAAAATGCACAATCTACCTCCAATAATAGAAATATAACATTATCGGTAAAAACAGGAATATTTCCAATAATAGAAATGTAACCTTTTTGGTAAAAATAGTTCCAGACTTCTAAAACTTTTATTGCTACCATGTAACCTAACCTAACGAACTAACATCACTGCCGGGGAAAGGAGAAGGGTGGGGGGCGAGGGTTTGCGCAGACGCATTTGATTCTATCACACGATGTACAAAGCCACTTCTCAAGCTGACCAACATAACAAAACAAAAACTGAAGTGAGTATTACAGCCAACATTATGAGACAAAAATAAAAACCGGCAAATAGTTGCGGGAATGATTAACAATTATAGAGTAAATGGTGATTACTTTTGGCTAGATTTAAGTAATATTACTTCATATTTTTAACTAAAATTTGTCTTTTTTTAAATATTAAGAAACATAAAAAAATGTTTTTATGGACATTCGTACTTTTAACTTTTTTTAATTCACGAAAAATTAAATAATAACTTTTCATTGGAAACTCTTGGTTGTAAATAAAATATCTCAGAAAAATCACCTTTGAAAATCATACATTAAAAATTGATACTGATAAACTTATCAAATTCTCGGTCTGTAACATTGTCACACGATAGAACAAGAGCTGAAAATAAGTAACATAAGTGGAACAAAGATAAAATTTATCGCAGAAGGTTCATGTATCCGAATATTATATACATGATATTGTAATATTCAACTAATGTCACTGATAGGAATCAAATACCGGTACTGAGCCTTCTGGCTAACGGACACTCTAAACTCTCTTGAAATTCATTAACCTTTTCTAAAAGGACTAAAATTTACTTATCTTACGTGATAAGAATCGCAATACATTTTTAATCCGAAAACTTTATAACCACTAACTTTCGTTATAACGCTTCAATTTCAAAAAAAAAAATGCCAAGCCACTAAATCCTACATCACCCCCGAAACATTTCTACTTACTCAATAGAAATCGTTTAGGAAGGCAAATATCATACCAACAGCAACCATGCACTAAAAAGCAAATTAGGACAGTGAAAAGTTGAACGTACGAAAAAAATTCAACACTTACATAAGCAATTGCTACCACTAACTTTTGAAGCAAGAATAAAATAAATGTAGTTAGGTGCAAAACAAAATTAATGAACCTTTCATATTTCCAAGACATTACATGACATTCACAGGTGTGAATAGTTTAACAATCCTTAGGTGTACGGATTTCCCTTTATCTTTAGGATTTCAAAATGTGAAAAATTTTGGATTTCTTTATATTTAGTATATTTATTAAATGTTTAATTCTTGAATAAAAAAGAAATTTAAATTTATTATTTCCTTTACAGAACTTTCTTAATTAAATCCAGAACCGAAGCATAAAATTGGCATGGAAGGGTAATTTCCCTGACAATTTTTCACTACTTTCTTAAAAACAGTTATCAGAAGAAAAAAAACACTGACAATATTTTAAGAGGGAAATCATAGAGAGTAAAACAATATTGGGTCCAAAATTTTATAGTCTAGTGGAACACCCCAAAACAAAACAAAAATTTAATTTAAGAAATATATAAACTGTTAAAAAAACATGTCACCAAGGAAAAAAGAGATATTAGTAAATTAATTTTATCCAACAGAATATATTTTAATAAATACTGATACAAGTAAAACTCGAGCCTACAGTTACTTCAAAAAAATATAAATAGACATTTAATTAAAATAGATTATATTCCCTGCGTCTTCAGCTTTCCAATCAATGTAGGACCTACACGATAGTCCCTGGTCCATGGTACTCTTACATTGATTGGATAATTGAAAGCTAAAGACGGAGGTAATATAACCTATTTTAATTAGTCTTTATCAGCTTTGGAGGCTTACAACATGAATTAAAAAATAAAAATTTAGTTTATGATTAAAGTTGAGTTGACTTTTCTATTTCTTCTTATGTACATAAAAAGTATAACTTGATGACGGTTTCTATACATAATCCGTGTCCAAATCTACTTATTCACAGTATAGAACTCCAAGTATAGCACAAATTCATGTACACTTGAAAATATAGAAAAGTCCAAACAACTTTTACCGCAAACTAAACAATGAAAAAACAGAATAAAATGAAGGTCTGCGATAATTTTTTTAAACCTCGCGTTAACGGGATGTTTTTACAGACAATTTAGTTTTAAACACCATAAGTGTTGGAAAAAGACGAAACAACTTCAATAACAACACCTTCAACAAAGTTACAAGAAGAAAAGTTAACTATACTAGTTGTAATAGGCCTAGTTAAAAAAAATTCTCAGACGTTAAGACTTACCCCGACTTTTCTTAACAGATCGCCGACAATGTCCATGGTTGAGGCTCCTCTGAGCGGCGTGAGGCGAGAAGGCGTCGTTGGATCTGGAAACAACACGGTGTACAGTAAACGTACCCACGAACAATGTACAGTACATGTCAGATTATCCGGATTAATGTGGCGGAACACCGATCCGGATGACAAAAAATCCGGATAGATGTTTTGGTAACGACGGGTTTTTAAGTGGAATTTTAAGATAGATTTTGTCTTTTTTCAACCTCTGAATATGGAAATTACATTGGACTAACGTTAAATTTCCTTTTTTATTTCAGATACGGTATAATAATAAGCCTAATAATAATAACATTAATTTGCAAGGTTAATTTTTCCATTTTTTTGAAAATGAATAACAGTATATCGAGATTAGAAACTTCGATATGATTTAGTTGAAAACATCGATGTTTTGAACCGATGTTTTTGAAACATCGATGGTATTAGTTCGATGTTAATATCGATGGTAACATCGATGGTGAACTATTGATGTCCGAACACTATCCCAGACCACCCTCAAACATTGTTGGGTAGTAAATACTTGGGTCTTGGGGCCACCATATTGGATAAACATTTTTTTTTTAATATAAAGGTAGTATTTTGACCCAACATTCTTAACTAGATTTTTTTGTTTTGGTTTTAATACCACAATCCGTTTTTTAAAACACTAACACAAAAGCTATAGACCAGTATCTTTACTACCCATATTTTCAAAAATCTTTGAAAAAGTCGTATACAACCAACTTTTGAATTACTTGGAAACCAATAATTTATTGGACAATGATCAACATGGTTTCCAACCAGGTAAATCCACATGTACTGCAGGTATCAAATTTTTTGAATCTATAATTGCTATCTATAAAACTCAATCAATAATGGCGAAAAAATTGTTGGAATTTTCCTTGTCTATAGAAAAGCCTTTGATAGTGTATCGCATGATGAATTACTTAGAGTTCTAAGTTATTTAAATGTTAGGAGTAAAGAACATGCATGGTCATGGTTCAAGTCACACCTAAAAAATAGGAAGCAATTCGTACAAAATCAACATAAATTTAGTTGTCCAAAAAGTAAATATACATACATTCAAAATTTCAACTCAAATTTTCAAACAATTAAACACGGTGTCCCGCAGGTTTCCATTTTGGGTCCCTTATTATTTATTTGTTATTTAAAAGGGCTCCCGGATGTGGTACAGGCAGGGGGCTCTGTGTGTCTCTATGCTGATGATGCCAACATTACAATTTCAGGAAAAACCCAAGAAGATATTGAAATTAAATCATTTTTAAATCTTGCTGCTATTGAAGAATTTTCTACCAGTAAAAACCTTTCTTTAACTTCAAATAAATCAAATTTCATATCTTTTTGTACTAATCAGTCTAGATCCGAAATAGAACCAGCTCTCTTTTTAGATAATTCAGACTTGAATCAAGTTGAAAATACTAAATTCCTTGGATTGATAGTAGATCAAAATTTAAGTTGGGATGACCATGTTGATCATTTGGTTAAAAAATCATCAGGTCTTTTCCCTTTACGACAAATGGTAAAGGTTTGTAACATTGATACCCTTAAAGCAATATACTTTTCACTAATAAATTCACAAATGTCCTATGGTATAGCTATGTATGGAGCTACAACTAAGAAAAACTTAGACCGAATTCTTCTCCAACAAAAAAAAAACTTTAAGGATAATATTTAATATTAAGAAAAAACAATCTGTACGTCCATACTTTTCTCAATTAGAAATTTTAACTGTATATGATTTATTTGTTTTTGAAACTGTTTTGCATATTAGGAAAAATAATATTTCAACAACAAATCCAAACCTACACAATTACAACACTAGAAATAACAGGTATGTTGAGCAAAGTGAATTAAAATTCTTTGAAAAGAAAATTACTTATATTGGGACTAAATTTTTATTTAATTTGCCAAATAATATTTTAAGTGAGCAAAATTTTAAGAGTTTTAAAAAGTTACTGAAAAATTATCTTTTCAAAATAATCTGTATTCATTTGATGAGTTTCTTATTTAAAAAATCGGAATTAATGATACTTTGATTCTGCTGTGGACATATCAATTTAACCAACAATTTCAGCATAAACTCTAACCATGTAATGTACCTAAACTTTATCTAATATCAGTTTTAGTTAGACGCCATTCTTGTATATATTGTACAAACAATGAATAAAGAAATTTTGAATTTGAATTTGAACTCATTTTCAAGACATTGAGAATTTTGTAATTTTATTTTTAACTAAATTACCATTACACACAACACAAATAAGCCCATAATCTCAAAACAAATCTAAATAATAACATGTAATCACAATTAGTCATTACCAAACCGTTTTTGCGTGTATTTGAAGGATAATAAAACGTGAATAAAAAAGTCATGCAAAAACAAAACTTGCGCCAACGACATCTTTGGGGGTTGTAGTACTTATGTACTCGTCTGATTGCCTTGGAATTTGCCATATGAGAGGCAAATGGTGTTTGAGAGTGCCAATTGCCTTGATATTTGTTGTAAGAGTGACATTTGCCTTGATACTTACAGTGAGAGGCAAATGCCTTGGTATTTGCTGCGAGAGTGGCAAATGGCTTGACATTTACCATGAAAGTGGCAATAGCCTTGACATTAGCCATCAAGGTGACAAATTTCCTTGACAGCCCAGAGAACTTCTTGACAAAACATATGAATTGACACCCTAGGATATCCATGAGTTTTTTTCAACCTGATGAAACTTTATAACGAAGGAACCTCATTTGACCAGTGAATGAACTTTTTGGCAAACAAATTCATTAATGCAAGAAATTTTCATCACGATCTCTTTTGGTTGGTTCTGACCTTTTAAGGTTGAGCACATTATGAGTGGTAACATAATTTTCCTTTTATGTGATAAGTTTCTATATTTTCTGTCTCTTAACTGCTATTAAACCACACAATCTGTAGCCTTGGTAGCCTTGCAACAACATTGTACCAAAGCCTTGCCAAAAGTAACCATTAAACTATGGGATCTCTAGCCAAGATTCAGCTCAAACTAGTGCCTCTGACCTAATCTACAGACTATTAGATTTGATTTGACTTTGAATTTGCAAGCCAGAACTCCAAATCCATTTGCCTTTGAATGCTACTTTGATTTTTAATCCCATAGAACTTGAAATGATTAAGTCTTTAAGAGGTCAGTGACTTCTTATTTTAGAGCACAGAATATCAAAATTGTTTATACACTCAATTAATTAAGTACTTCAAATTTTTCATAACTCCAATTTGTTATCACTAAAAACATCTATTATAGAGAGAACCTTGTCTTATTACTAAGGGTCATAAATATGTTACTTTTTTTATAAAGTTCCTTCCACGAGGATTGCCTTTCGTTTGCCTGAAAATACTAACTCTTTGATTGACTCAACTTCCCGGCTAACAGTGCGGCATAATTATATCTCTGAATTATAGTGGAAGACATTTGTTCTGATCAAAAATTAAAGTGAAATAAAACAAAACATAAGAATGTAACAACCTCCAAGATTCTCTCACTTAATATATTCAATAAATAGACTAAAAAATTTGATTTTGATTGTATAGAGATATCACTGAAGAATTTAGAGTAAAACTAAAAACAACTGATTTAAAAAAAGCCTTTCTTCTAAGAAAACTTACATTCAATTTTATAAAATTTTCCAAAAAATAAACCTTTTAGCGAATCTACAAACCAAACATCTCACGCTAAGTCTCACTAAACATCTCGTGTTGAAAGCCTCACATAATGATAAAACCTTAAAAAAATGTTTCTCAACCATCATTTTTCCAGTATTATGAGATAGTTATTGATCACTTATAATTATAATTACCTTTAAGCCTACTTGATTAATGAATTCGGTGATTCTTGTTTAACTCAAAAAAACAAGAGAGAAAAATCCTCAAACCAGCTTCAACCACGCAGTCTTTGACAACCCATGCAACCGAGGACTGGGGAAATAATGAAACCAAGAAAAAAATCTAAACATACCTTTATTCAAGTCCATTTGTGTCTGCACAAAATAAAAATACATGCGTGAACATTCAAGCTGCATGCAACATTTCCCATTGGAATATGTACTTCAATTACCAAATAGATTTATTTGTATACAAAATTGTCAACTTTTAAAATATTATTTTTTCAATTTAATTTAGATTTGCATGTTTAATTCAAGCTATAATCTACTGTATTTACTTATCTGAAAAATATTTAGCTATAGAAACTGAAGATTTCTTTAAAAATTCATCTTGATACCTTTAATCTTTATTTCAATGATATTTGTTTTCTTTATACAAAATATACTTTGAAATAATTTATGCTCTTCGATTCCGGATCGCAACAATGTTACAACTTTAAAGAAACATACATTTCAAAAAAGGTGCTAAGTTCCTACTGTTGAGGTTTATCATCTCCCAGTTTTGGAAAGAAGAAAATAATAAAATAATACATGCAAACAAAAACAAGAAACAATATTTAATTTTAAAATAATTTAACCAATTGTCTTCACTTTATCCAAACAAGAAATTGATAAAAAGTTGAAAATAAATTTACATACCTTATTGTACTTTAGAGAAGTTTCTGTGCGATGTACTTAGGCCAAAGTGCTAAAAATATCCTTTTCTAAGCAACAATGCTAAATTAAAGTGAGTTGTGCGACAATAAAAATGTGGGGTTAGGAAGTTAACAAATTAATAGAAAAAGGACATGCAAGGAAAAGCTGATTTGAGAACTTTTTTAGACATAATGAACTCTTTTGTACAATCCATTAAAAACAATAATTAAGGTGCTACAAACAGGATGTTCAAACTAATCAGGTTAAAATTAATTATATCTTGTAATCTACAGTAAGCGTAAACATATTTCTAACTTTGTGAAACAAAATTATAAAACTTGTTTCATTATGTTTGTCCTTATAATATTTACATACATAGCCTAACTAAAATCACTAAAAAAGCTATCAAACAGTAATACAACATGTCTTTAAACGTTTAAACCAAATCAAGTGCATTGTAAGGGGTCAACTATATGCACACTTATATAATAAAATAATCAATGTAATTACTTACATTTGAGAATACCTAAATGCTACGTAATACTGTATCACACTAAAAAATTTCAGACACATCACAATTCATTATAGTTTTTACAAACAAAACTGTTAAAATGCCTAATCATTGTTCCCCTTCACTTATTGCTTATACTGAAAGTAGGCTATATGAAGTTATAACTATGTAACAGGCTTATATCACAATGAATGTTGTTCTGCTACAAAACAATACCCAGACATTTTAATATAAAAAATACAGCAAGTAACCAAAGCTTGAGAACTTTTAATTTAAAGCATGAAACTGAAGTTTTTGAAATTAAGACAATTTTTGATTGCAAACTTTGGAAACACTTGGTGCAATAAAAAATGTAAATAAAATCCTAAATTTTTGTAACAGCCAACATTCAACATTGGCTGCATTGGGGAGCACTTAACATTCAAAATTATTTTAATGTGTTAAAAATATCTGTTTTTAAATTTTTAAAGGATTTTTATGTTATTTTTAGATAGGCTGTTGTTTTTCATCTCAGCGAAAGCTTAGATTATAGAAGAGTATTTCTGCAAAAGAATATTAATGTAAATTTTTAGCAAAACGGATGGCCATGAATTCTTAGAGGGTAAAACTATAGCCCAATGCCCCAACCCAAAAAGTTTAAGGTTGGACTAATGGTTTTGACATAGAAAATTATGTTCAATGTGATTCGTTTCACACTTGCTCTGGTGAATAAAATTATAACACCCTCCTGGCCTGACTCATCAACAATCAAAAAGTATCATCAAAAAAATAACTAAAATACCACTTATTTGGTATGTTATATACACTTCTCCTGTCCAAACCTAAAGACCTGCAATATTTCTGCTACATTGTACAGTTAAACGTCAATAGGCCGGCCATGCCTACAAGCCTACAACCTAATTTACAGCTTACTATATATCTGCCACATCTCAAGATTCAAATAAGCAAAAAAAACTCTTCCGACCTAATCTAAAAGCCTGTTATGCCTCTGACGCATGCAAGTCCATGCTAGAGTGTTGTGGTAGGCCTTGTTAAGCTTACTTTTCACCGAGGAGTTGTGCGTGGGCGTCGCCATTGTCGAGTCCGGAAGCTTGTTCGAATCCACCGGCGTTCCGCGGGGAGTCGCTTTTGTCCTCTGGATAACCTGGATTTCTTGTTTCAGATCTGCCGACAAAAATTAGTGTCATTCGCGATTTTAAATTTTTTCAAGCAGGCATGAGAAACATTTAATGTAGCTAAATGGCATAATTATCTCAACAAAGGCTTTAACAATTCTTTTAAATCCTAGTTACTTGTAAAAATAATAGTAGAAAATTAGAAGTCTGTGGGTAGTGATTTTTCAAGCCGGGTCAGGTTCGGGTCGGGTAGTGGATTACAATCAATTTTCGGGTTGGGTTGGGTTCGGATATAATAAGTGGAATAAAAATTCGGGTCGCTTTCGGGTATCATTTGTCAGCAAAATACTGACCTCATTTAATTTTGATGGGCCTACCAAGCAGTATTAATACAAAGTAAAAATCAAACATAACGTTCACCAACTTATTACATACATGTATATAGTCAATAGATATACATATTCATGATTTAACTTATTATTTCAGAATATATAAATGAAATAGTATTTCTATTTTATAACAACAATAATCAACAATAATTTATTTTCGTCATAAAATTAGTTCTATTCTAAAACTTCTGTGAAGAAAATAATAGTTGTTCTAAGAAATATGGAAGAGACAGAAACCAGAAATTACCAGAATAGAAGAAGGAAGGAAAGAGAAGGGGAGAGAAAGTGAGAAAGAGCTAAAAAAACAGCTGTCTCACTCTCCTTAACAGTGGGAAGGGGGGGGGAAGTGGGGAAGTTTGTTTAGTCATCAATTAAGACTGTCCGCCAGTCCTCTGTTATCAGCGTGCGTGCGTGCGTGCGTCCGTCCGAGTTCTGAGATAATTAGGAGATAAAGATTCCTGACTACGAAATGCGAAAATCCAAACGACTTGTCCTACTACAACATATGAGGGCTAATATTTTTTGTCTAATTTTTATAAATCAATTGAGACAAAAATGAAACTTTTATCTCTAGCCGTTCAAGAGAAAATCTATGATCAAACAATAGACCGATGTATATTTTGTCGTTCTCCAAGGTCAACTAAATACAGCAGAAACTTTCCGAATTCCATCTAATTGGAGATAATATTTTTTCACCTGTCAACGCCCTTTCCTTATCACTTCAGGGATTATTGTTTGTGTACGTTTTTCGTGGGAAGGACACGCTCCTCCGGTTTAACGTGTCCAAAAATAGATCGCAAAAATTATCTTCTCCATAAGACTTCTTGTATCATAAGCTCGGCTAGAAATTCAACCTTATTCAAAGCTGTTTAGTGTTGGTACGACTATTTCATTGCGTCAAACGGTTCCCTGGTCCTTTAAGTTGTTGATACGATATTAAGCAGCAGGCGTATGATAATTTTGAGCCGGCAAGGGGATGGCTGGTTGTCTGAGACGTATAGTGTAGATTGCTTCGAAGTTTGACATCGCGATCGTCTATATTCGTCTCATTGTAATATTGCGTGGACGCCGTAAGTCAGAAGCTTGGCGCGAATTATTTATTGTTGAACATTTTTGAAGTTTCGGGTTTCTTTCGGGTAGTGACTCGGGTATCTTTAACCCGATTTCTTTCGGGTAGTAGGTACCCGCTCGACCTGACGTGTGATAAAAACCCGCCCGAATTAAGCCCGAGACGTGTCGAATCCGCCCGACCACTCGGGTTAACGTAATTGCCCGAAGCTACCCGAATTTTCGGGTACCCGCAGACCTCTACAGAAAATAATAGTAGTAGTTATTAGTTTTAATAAGTTATTTTTGTAAAAAGGCCTTAGTCAGAACTTTCTCATTCTTAACGTAGATTAGATTAGATTGGATTGGAAGAGAGCTCTTGCCCAGACTCCAGGACCTGTACATGTCACCCTGACGACTTTGTGCTGCTCCAAAACCATATTCTGGCTACCAACCCCTATACTGAATGTTCATGTTTTCAAAATCTTTTATTTGTTTTATTTTAGGTTAATTTTGGTTGTAACAATGACAACATGAAGCTTAAATTGTACGTGATTCGGTTTCGACACTACCTATGCAACAAACTACTTGGTCGATTGCATGTAAACATGTCGAACGGCAATAAAGATATTCTTGTTCTTATTCTTTTCAACCAACACTTAAACACTGGTGAGTTCAAACAGTGGTCAGACAATACACAAACCCGGACTAATGTGGACCGAACGGTGTCCGGGTTTGTGAAAATTCCGAGTTATCGGGAAATGAGTAAAAATAAGAAAAAATAAGAGTAGTTTCTGTTATTTCTATAAGAAATCATTTATTTATTGTACAGTAGAAAATATAAAAACTATATTAGTTACAAAAAACACTTAAAGAAAAACTAAAACTGTTTTGATTGTGTCACACCGTGCTCTGGCCTTGAATCTCAATGCACTTTATTGCTCTGGCAGGCTTTCCGAGTTATCCAGAATTCCGGGTTATCGAAGTCCGGGTTTGCGGGACTCTACTGTATCAGGTAAATTGGATGGATTTATTTTAGAGGTTCCAAAGAGCCTTCTCCTCTTTGCTCCAAGCCCTCACATTCAAAAATGATTTATGAGGCAAATTCATCAGACTCCCGAAAAAATGGCAGACAGTGTCCCTATTGTTAAGTTTTAACTGTCTATAAATGTTTTCAGAGGTGGCCGTGTCCAGGTAGGAGTGCAACAGCCAGCAAACATTAAATGTAAAATGTAAATATTACAAAAGGAAGGGGAGGTTTGGGGGGAGGGGAAAGGGGATACATCTCTGAAGGAGTCCTATATATAGACTACTAAATACTCAAAACAATAGCCACAAAACAAAAAATTATTGAACCCCAACAGCTCAGTTCCCAAAATTTTCCGCTTGATTCATCACGTTTTCCATGACCTTCCTTGACCCCCATTTCTGTGAATTTCACTTACAATGGAGCTATATTGATATTGTGATTTCCCTTTATTTTTAAAAAGTAACTATATTTGTTTTATTTAAAATAAAAAATCACTTAACCATTATCCCTATACGTACCTGCTTATAAAAACAAGTAACAGAAATAATAAACAATTGAAAAACTAAAACTTTTATTAATAATTACCTTAGTGTTACAGACGATTAAAAAGTTAACATGGGAAGCAAAAACAATAAAGTAGAAAAAAGATTTTTAGAGACAAAATTAGCAAAACATATTTGCCTGTGAGTAGTGGAACAACACTTGTTGTGTAAAAGATAATAATCTATAAAATAAACAAAATTACTCTACTCAGTAACATATCTGTTCAATCAAATTTTTTAGTTTTCAACAATTTTTTATTCCAACTTAGGATGTTAATTTTTTCAATGAATCAGAGTGCTCTCAAATGTTTTCTCTTACCATCCCTAACTTCGAAAGTATGTTTTAGCTATAAGTTCTTTTAAGTTTTTACATTAAGTTTTTTACAGTTCTATGAACTTCCTATGTTTGTGGGAATCTGTAAAAGCACCTTCAATGAAAAAAATCTGATTAATTTATCTTGTGTTTAACCCATTGACTCCCAAGTTTTTTTTATTTCTCAAGTTTTAATTGAAATGTTTTTATTTTGTCTGTATTTGCTCTAATTTTTTGATTATGACCTTTCTGATTGTCCATATGTATTGACCATAAGCTGAATTAAATAATAAAAAATAAAAAAAACGTGTCCTCCTCCTCTATACAAGGGTAAAAAGAAGCAAAACTGGTGTTCACTGCAATCCCTATTAAACGTACAAATGCCGTCAACTTCCACCCAAGCCGGTCACCGTTTATTTTAGGTGGGCCCTCCCACCAACTACACCACACATTTGCAAGCCTAATAGGGATTGCGCATGAGCGGGATTCGAACCCGCGACGCTCCGAAGGTCTGCGACTTTAACTCGTCAGTCAACGCCTCAGACCCCACGGCCACGTACACACAGTCGGACGGACGCTCGTTTGACTCATAAAGCCTACGGCTCTAGCGCAGCCTGGTGGCAAATCATTGAACCACGGCTCTAGCGCAGCCTGGTGGCAAATCATTGAACTAGGTGAGTATAACTCCCTTAAGCACCACCAGAGGCTGCAGACGCATCGGCGCGCCCGTGGGTTCTAACAGGTTAAATGGTACTGTCTGAAATCGGACAATAGCCAGAGGAATACATGAACTTTCTTCTTAAAGCCTTTTCATCCATCCACCAAAAAACTAGCTTTTAAAAAAATATGATTGTTTATGCATATACCATACACATACTATAAGCAAGCTTGTTTATTTATTTGAAAGAAAACTCTCAAAAAGCATTTCTCAATGTTTTTACCATAGAATGTCCATTTCTATTTTGAAAGATATGAAAACTTAACATTTCGCTGATCGATTTTACGGTCACCACCCACCTCTGGCTTCATCTTTTAACCTCTGCACCATGACTTTGAGGCTCTCTTTCTCGTCCAGTTCGGATTCCAGAAGGACATTACGTTCGATCGATGCGTTCAACTTCGTTTCAAAGTCTTCTAATGATACATACATTGCCCTGTAAAAAAGCCACATAAAAATTGTAAATGTAAATGCAACATCCAATTTTAAGACAATAAACCTCAATGGGTGAAACAGTTATGATAATGACTGTAAGTTAGTATATTGGGTCACTGTGTGCCCAAATGCCTCACAAGATGACCAGTCTTTTGGAAGCAACACAATTTTAATCAATCATTGACTGAATGTTATTTACCTAGCCTGGCCTAGGAACCTAACCTAACAACTGAACCTCGAGACTTAAGTCTACGAAACTATATCTGTCCATCATAATGTTTTCCACGAAGTTTTGTTGTAATTAAATACACTAGAGATCGCCAGTGGTCGAGAATTCGACCAATTTTCATAGTGAAAAATAGGGAAAGCAATTTTGTAAATGATCCCTGTATACACCAATGTGTTTCTAAATACATTTCATGTAGTACATATTTTCCATGTAAACACATAATATAAACAAACGGAGGCCAAAAACAAAAGAGAAAAACTCAATCCTTGATTAATTATTTAACTTCACTTCTGGCTTATGGATGGTTTTATTAATTAGTATTTTATTAAGATAATGACTATTTTATTAAGGTTCCATGTTTATTTTTATAAGAATGATTATTGAATCAGAGGAAAGTAAAACTTCAGTCATCAAATCAGTTCATCCTGTACACCCCTTGCCACAGTTCTCTCCTTCCCTCCGTTAATTCCTTCCCTCACTCTCTACGTCCCTTCCTTCCGACCTTCTTTCCATTTTTCCCTCCTTTTCTCCATCATTCTCTTCCCATCTCTCCTCCCTTCTTTCCTACCATTTGGAACATGTTCCCTCCTTCCCTACCCTTCGGATCTTTATCCCTCCTTCCCTCTCTTCCTATTATTATCAATAAAATGTAATATATATAAAGGAGAGGGGGTTTTCTAACGAACAGCACATCTCCAAAACTATAAGGCCTACAGAGCTGATAATTGGTATTTATACTCCTCTTGGGCCAAAGATCCGTACTAAGAAACGATTTAAAAAAATTCCTTTATGGTCATTTCCAACGGTTCTTCAAAGTTTTAATGTTTAACTATAGGGAAGCTTATGAGGTTGTCATGGCAACCTTGAGGAGTATGTAACGTTAAATCCTAAACCCAAGAAAGTTTTTGTTTTTCCACGGGTGAAACCCGTTTGATCAGCTAGTGTAATATATATTTTACCCACTATTCACCAATAAAAACAAAATTTGAATATAATGTGTCCATTTGTACTCCAGTTGCCACGCCCGGTGGCAGGATTTTCGGGCCCCTGTGCAATTAAAAAACCCGCCTTTTTTACTCATCTCGATTCTGGGCCCCATTTTTACTAATCTCGTGTGGATCCGGGCCCCCTTTGAGTCCAGGCCCCTGTGCATTTGCCCTCTCCCTGTCGCCGTCCCTGCCGGTTGCATGTCAGTTACCGTAGTACATTGGATGGTAGAAACTTAACCTGATGTACTTTTTTCTTCCCTTTTATCAGCAAATTTTTATCTCTTAATCTTATTTAAGCAAGTAAACTTTATTTTTTCCATGTGTATGTAAAATGGAACAAATGTGAGTATGATATCCTTTATCTTCTCAAAGTAGTCCTGATTTCAATCAAATTCTATATTTTTACTCCATGCCCCAATAAACTGTGGCTTTTTTCTACATCAAATCTTTACTCTACGAAAAATAGCATGTGATAACAGCTACATATGATGCTAACTTTGTTTACATTTGGTTGTTATAATATCACCAAAACAGCAACTCATAAGGCTAATATTAATTTTTTTGAAATTTTAAATTAATTTTTCTACATTTCTAAAAGACTAATATAAATTTCATTGGGATTCTGCACATCTACAGGAAAATACAATTCTATCGGTGTGCTTAGATTTTTGCTACGTTGCACACAGGCTGAGAAAAAAGGAGTACAAAAACCTTATGGAAAAAATGCTTGTCTATTAATATAAAGATTACTTGAAATGGCTTCCTACCCAGATCGGTATTTCAAGCCAAGTACGAATGACAGATGAGTGAAGGATGATTAATAATGCATTTTGTTTGTTATTTTACAGTTTACATTAACCAAATATTAAGGCTAACTTTTATCTAACTTAACTTAGCCTGATCAAATTAGCGCTTCTGATTATGCCTACTCCAGTTCATGGATGTACATGCAGTATAAAGGTGTCTAGTGACTTCTGGTATTAGAATTCCTGTATATTCCCGGGAAATTGTTGTTCAAAATTCCGGTATTGCAATCACATGCAAACTATCAATGTAATAAGAGAGTGCCGTTGATGACCCTTGTTAATTTTAATTATGTAATAACTTTTTTACCATCAGGATAGAACTTTTCTTCTACAGCACACTTAAATATCATTCACAAAAACTTTCCAACAATAACAACAATTATGATTTATATTAATTAAATTTACCCCTTATGCTAATTTTCCCAATAGCTCTGTTTTCCTTTAACATCTTTTTGCAAAATAATAATAATTAATATTAGCTCAAGTTAACCTAAGAAAAATCACAATTAATTGATTAGATCAATGCTTTTAAAGGAGAAAAAAATAGTACAAACACTATGAAAGAAAGTAGATGTTTGTTTTTTGCCAAAGTCTATCTTTTTCACCTCCAGTGGTGCAGTAACTAGTTGTGACGATTGGAAGCAGTGTTGTAACTGTCTCTCAGTGAACAACTTCAATTCCCCACCAGAGTAGACTGGGCTTGACAACAGGGTGGGCAGGGGTGTACTGGCGACCAAGGTGAGGGCCAATATGAGGGCCTTGAGGCCCCGTTCCTCAATCCATTGGATACAGGAATACCTTTTCCCACCCAGTCTAAGCTTGGCCAAACCTATTCCATCTACCTATTCCTTTACCGTTTTTTTGCTTTCCATGTATTAATCTTTTAAAGGCTTAAGACCTAAGGGATATTACAGAAGGAGGTTCCTTTCCTTTCCAAGAGGCATAAAAAAAAAAAAAAAACGGTACTTTGGTATTAAATGGAGGCCACCCTTATACAGCATGCTGCGGCAATTAGTTGATTATCATTAACATGTCAGGAGGATTTCGTCGTTTTATTACGAATCAAACTATAGCAGACAAGTCATAATTTCGCTTGTGAAATCCCGTTGAGAGGTGATGCACACACTCCGTTCAATTGTTGACAATCTGACCTCGGCCTATTTGGAGGGTATCGAGCCTAAGGCCTACCATATATGTTCAGTGTTTACTACAATTTCGTAAGAAAAAGAGAGAGTGTTTCGGTCATCACTTAATTTTAATACATTTATATTTCTTCATTTCCTAACTGACTGTTTTTATTTTAAGTTTTATTTTTAATCCATATGTTTCTTTCAAAACTTCTAATTTTATAAACATGTGATATTTTTTCTTTGATTATTATTGATACAATAATATTGGATTTTACCAAATAAAATGTAGGATTCCCTTTCTTTCAATTTCTCATATTTTTTCTTGGTTTTTCTCTTTCCCAAAGACTAGGCCTATATAATTTTGATGTAACTTCATTGATCAATCTTAAATATCATAATTAAAGCCCCTCACACATAATGTTTCAATTAATCAATGTAAAAGGTCATGTTAATAAGTGCATCAAGACAGTGAATGTAAAAGACCATGGACTAAAACAGGAAACTCAATATGATGGTAAAACTCCCAATTGGAACAAGATGAACGACGGTAAGATGAATAGGCCTAATTTTTCTTCTTTTTGAACTATTCAAGTGATAAAGAAAAAACATATTTATGACTTTAATTAAGTGGAAATTGTTGAATTTGTAATAATTATTGTAATGAAACATTATGTCTTTATCTTTTTCTCCCTATGTTTTTTTTTGAATAATCATTTCAATAAATTGAAACTCTTTTGTCACACGTATTTGCCATATTTTATCATTTTATTTTCTTTTAAATCTAACAAGTTATAATATTCCATTCATGACAAAAAAGGATGGTCCTTCGAATACTTCATTCTCTCTTCTTAACTCAACCCCTCCAATATACGTTCAGTTTTGCCTCAAGGCTGGGACTGCACAGTCCTGGACTCAACGTGTATGGCTATTCCTTGAGGTAGATCGTTGGCCGGATGGGAAACACTTCAGGCAGGGACTGTGCAGTCCTCGACTGAAGGCCAGAACTGCATGTGTGTGGCGAATCCCGTTGGCCAAGCACACCCCCATCTCTCCCCCCCGCCTGCTGTTAGCCTTTCGTGAGGCGTCATAGCTTCTCTCATAACTTTATCTTGCTTAGCGATAAACGATGTCACCATTCTCAATAAAGGTATGTTGGCTCATAAATTATTAAATAGTTCCTCTAGTCTTTTGGGTGGAATTTAAGTTCAGTGAGTAAATAAAAATAAGTAAATTTTCTTCTTTAGAGCCATCGATTTCGTCCAAATTGTCCTCTTTCACTATTTTTTTATTTGCTAGATAACACAAACTATTACAGCCAGTGCCTCCAAATCCTCAATTGTGGACATCTCTTAACACAGTACAAAAGCTCTACTGAACGTAGGGTTGGTGTACTTGCGGTAATGCTCCTCGCGGCTTGGAGCCTAACACTTTGAACCAACTTGCTGACTTTTTTTGCCCGACTATAGCTCGGGGCAAAAAAATTTAATTCCATAGCAACGTTTATTCGACGTACATTCGCTAATCGTTGCTACGGAACTCTTCCTTGATCATCTGGCATTGATTATGATATCCAAAAGCCTCGAAAAAAAAGCCATCTGTTTACCAGCAGAAAAATAAATCCAAATGTCTGCAGCCGATGCTTTGCATCATTGGCTGACGATGCTTTGTTGTTGTCTGCAGTAATGTCTGACTTTGTTTATGTTTGAGTCTATGTCCAATAAAATGTGATTTTCCTGTTATTTACAAGTGTTTTGAGTGAGAGTTAGTTATCAGATTCGTTATTACTTTAATACGTAATGTAATATGAGCGAGTGACTATATTTTCTAAAAATGTGGGTGACCCCCTCCCCCATTGCGCTTTTTTTCATTTTTTTCTGACTGTTTTATGTGGAGTACTAAAATTGTTGTTTTTATAACTGTAATTAAATTTAAATCAAATGAAAGGTTACCTGCCTATATTTTTCTCTTAATTTTGATATGTAATTGATGTGAGTAAAAAATATGTACATTAAGTTACGAATTTTATTTTGAACCCCAAAATTGGCCAGTAACGCTCTTAAAAAGAGATTTTAGCACCCAGGGTTCAAAATTCTAACCTAACCTAACCTCACCTCTGCGCCCGCTCCAAGTCATCATTCTTCTGCTCCAACTCGCGGATGTACTTGCGGTAATGCTCCTCGCGGCCCTGCGACTGCGAGAGCTCCTCCTGCAGCTCCTGTATCTGCGCCATCTTCTCCTTCTGACTGCTCTCCAGCTTGTCCTGCCGAGGAACGCAACAACCCCATGAGAGAAAAGAGCGAATTTCATTTTTAACATGACAGTTGAAATTTTAATTTCGAATTAGGCTATTTTATTTTTATTTTATATGAATTGTGGATCTAAATATTTAGCCTGTAACACTTAAATTATGTGGTTATCGGCTTGGCACACTATATAAATTGGTATTAGAGGGAGCCAGATTTTCCCCCAATCATCTTATCATATTGTATGAAAGTGACTTCACAATCAAACCGAGGCAAAGAATACGATCACTAAGTCTAAACACATTTTTTCATTGTGAAATCTATAAACCCAGGAAGTCCTAAGTAGCCTTCAGGGTGGTTTTCTTAGTTATTTTTCCTTTCGACTTTTAACTTTGGAGAATGATGTTTCAGTGTTCTGTCAGTTATTAATAGATGATGGACTAGGTCAAATTGAATTTATTCTGTAATAAGCTATATTAGTTGATCCCACCCCAACAAAAGTAGGTCTGCATGCTGATTTATATATAAAAAAATTATTAGGGAGGATCTTTAGTTTTATAAAAAAGTAACCTGAAATCTTACCCGTAGAGTGTCATTTTCAAACTGTAGTCTGTTGCATTTTGACCTCAATTCCCTCACTTGCTGTTCTGCTTGTTCCAAAGACATTTCTAGCTCCTTCTCAATAAGCTGAGAGTTCTCTCTGAACTCTTCCAATTCTTTTTCAACCTCCTCGTACTTTCTTTTCCAGTTTGCATCTTCGTCTTTTTCGGAAAAAGTCGCCATGGTCAGCACCTAATATGAAGAATAACATAAATTACTGGTTACATTATTACCAGGATTAAGTTTAAAGTAGTTCGTTCAAATAAATAGGCCTAGACTAATTTCTAATTAGTATATTTTTAAACAAACCACTTTTTTATTGAAGAGTTGCCAGCTGACGTAGATATTAACTTAATGATAGAAAGTGGGTGGGAAGTGTCAGGCGACAGCTGCAATAGACCAAATTTGTAGGAACAACGCATTTACCAGATTCTAATCATCAGTAGGGTAATGTTAAGAGGGTGCGGAACTGATCAGTAAGGGTCTGTCTTTTAAAAATAACATTATTCAAAATGAGTTTTGGAATACAAATTTAATTCTTTCCTTTGGCATGACCAGTCCAACCACTAGGCCTACTAATAACGGGCTAGTGAGTCAATATTTCATTAACTTGAATGCAAAAATTCAAACCATCATACTTAATATTTGACAGTTTGGACATCCTAGAGACGTTTTATTGCCCCTCAGCTGATTTAAAACAAATGAGTTGTGTAATTGCCTTTATTTACCAAGGTCACGTTAAAGACTGTTTGACTTGAGCTGGATGACATCACGCTTAAACCTAAAGGTACGTAATTCCACCATTGATTTGATAATATTTAACTTAAACTATCCATCCACATTATTTTAACATCATTTATATAAACAATGCTAGAGACCTGATGAAATATTCAAATTAACCCTCCAGAGGTCACTTATAATTCTAAATGTCGTTTCCTCCGGATTTTAAATATTGCACAAAATTAATCCTTAGTTCTTATATTGTTTGAAATAAAAATAGAATATCATAAAATAGTTTTCACGCTATATCCCTGCAAAAAAGGAGTGAAAATTGCAAAGTTAGTACGGTATAACAATGTAACTAGCCTATTATTATAAAATCCATGGTAACGCTCACAGAGGCTTCCTCAAGGTATCGATCGAAAACACTTCAGGAGGAATCCTCCGGGAACTCAGGACATCGCTCACCAAATTGACCTCGGTTGGTAAAATTGCAGAGGACGGTGGTCAAATGCTTCAGGAGGGAGGGGTGACAGCTACGCTACACAAGGGCAGCGCTACCAACCCCAAGATAAATATTTCCCACAACAACAAAAATTTACCCGGAGGATTCCTCCACTTAGCGCCCTCTCGAGGAACGATGAATTTGAATAATAGAAGTTGATATTGACCAGGTAGCAATGTAACTAGCCTAAATGAACCATTCACTCCAAGGTGGTAACTTACAATCAAATCATTAACTTACAGGAAGGCTGAAGAAAAGAACAATACTTATTACCGTTTAATCCTCAGCTTGTTGCAGAAATCGTAAGTGGGCAGGTTAACTTATGGTTGCAAAATGACAGTTAACAATCCGTTGAGTTCAGACCCAATCAATACGAATTTAGTAATTTTACAATGACGGAGAAAGTCATAGAACTTACCAAATGATCCTGAGGTATAAAATTGAGCGTTAAATAGATTATTCCTTCTAAAACTTCACAAACTGTATTATTTTGAATTTGAAAATACAATAGGAAATAAAGAAAATACAAAGTAACACTCAAGATTATTCTAATATGGCTGACAGGAGAGGCTGACTTTCTGTTCTTGGTTTTTGCCTTTTGACCGACGATGGAAGATGACGTCATGCAGAACTGAATATTTCAGACAGGCATGAAATCGTTATTACAAAGAATATTCATCGAATAGAGTTGAAAAAATCACATATATAAAAGTGCAATTTTTCTTGGTAGCTATTGAAAATTTTTATAAATGAACGATTTCAGTATTACATTTAGAGCTTAAATGCTCATTTGACATTAATCTGTTAATACTATGAGAACTTATCTTAGCAATCCTATAAAGGTAGTTAAATCCTAGCAGTTTAGGGATACTGACTGTGCCCTGTCTCTATGTTTTTGAGGCAGTAACATATATCAAACAACAAAACCTAGACAGACAGATCCCAGTACACAACTACAACACAAGATATAATAACCACTTTTCTCAACAACATAGATTAAAATTTTTTGAACAGCAGCCTAAGTACAGTGGGAAAAAACTTTTCCAGGCCCTTCTAGAAAACATAAAAAATATCAATAAATTTGACAAGTTCAGAAACGAGGTAAAAAAATATCTAAAAATAAACTGCTTTTATAACCTGGAGGCCTACCTTAACCCCCACTAACAAGGATACCCAGTCCTGAAAAAAACCCTTAAAACCTACTAACTTGTTATCTTAACTAATAAAGCCTCACATAACCTTTTAGCCTATGCAGTGATCCTGTTACAAGGACACTAGGACGCCTTCAGTGCCATCTTTTAAGACGGCCTATGAAGAAGATGCTAAGTGAAAGTAAGTAAGTGAAATAATAATCCTTGACTTACTTACTTACTTGACTTATGTTCGGCATCCTGTGTCCCACAGGGGCGTAGGATCTGTCACGTTCATCTGGTGAACCACTCTTCAACATGTGGGAGTTTCATTGGTAGGTTTTACAAGCCTCCCAATATTCATAAAGATTGTAAAAACTATGCTTTAATAAAAATTATTTCAAATGACATTTAAATTTTGAAAAAGGGCTATATTCTTTATCGACAGTGGCAAAGCCTGGTACAATTTTACACCTAGACATGCTGGTTTTTTCTCAAAAATTGCTAGCCTGTGTTGTTGTGCAAAAGAAGTCTTATGCCTAGTATTTTAGTCCAGGTTATCAGTCTTTTTTCAGACAGGACGGACTTAATTTTGAATTTAGACTCGTGAAAGATTTCCACAACCTGGTGTCTGTTACTGAAGTAAGAGATCAGCCATTTCAATGCCACATCTTCCACTCCCAATTGAGAAAGTTTTTAAATCAAAATGTCTGCCCTGACACAGTCGAAGGCCTTACTGAGGTCTACGAAGATTCCCATCACAGTTTCCCCAGCCTCGACTGCATCACAACAAAATCAATCAGAGCCAATTTTGTGTTTTTGACTGCCTGAAGCCATACTGTCTCCCACACAGGAGATTATTAGTCTCCAGGTAGGCCACAAGCTGGCAGCAGACAGCCTTTTCTATAAATTTGCAAACAACTGGCAGTTGTGAGACCGGACGATAATTGCACATCTCGCCCTCATCCCCACTCTTTGAAAAGAGGGTTAACCTTCGCCACCTTGCAACCGTTCGGAAAAAGCCCTTGGGTGATTGATTCATTAATCAGATGTTGGAGTGGTCAAGTAATCCCGAATTTTCCTCTTGTCTCTCGCGTACATTCATCTACGTAATATTATATACAAAAAACCAAACCTACATGAGAACAAAACTACATGTTAGTATAAATTTTACGCCTACCTATTATGCTTTTATTTATGATGGATCGTGTCGTCTGCCAAGATTCGTCTGCGCCGACGCGTCCATCTGTCAGTGTCAGTGTCAGTGTCATTGTCAGTGGTTGGTGTGGGCGAAGCGCGAGGGTGTTTGTCTAGACACCTCCTTGTGTTGTGAATTTAGTTTATCTCGGATATAACTTGGTCAATTTACACTTATAATTTGATCCCGCTATTTACCTGCATTAAATAATAAGCTTTAAAGTTCATTACTTATATTTGTGGGATAAAGTTAGTTGAAATGGAAGTACTATTTCAATTTCTTATGCATTAATTGGCTCTGGATTGAATAATAAGCCTCCTTTGCCAGTGTAACCTTGGACCAAATAAAGCCACTCAAGATCTTAAAAGGTTTCAGCGTCATGCTAAATCGAATAACTACAGAGTTATGCCTAGCTTATAAATTGGTTATACAACTATGAGAAAATCAATACCCTAGTCATCCACACAAGCAGGGCAGAAGAAGTTTACCTTCATCTTCTGCTCAAGAGAATCTTAAATGGGTATTTTTAATCTTCCCTCCTGGACATCAGAACCCTTCAAGTATCTTCGATGTCTTTTACCAAAAGGGTAAGAATAATACAAATAATTTTCCTAGCTTACTGTCAGCCTCCTACATCAAATCTTCATTCAGGTGATAAATTAGGTTTGAGCAGAAATTTATAACCTCTTCCAAAATACGGCATAATTCCTTCAACCGTTTTTTAAAGAGCTTACTGGAGGGTTGGCGTTTTAATTTTTCCCCTCATTAAAGAATTTATTTTTAATAAAGAATTAATGAATTGTTTACATTTTTTGTCTTCAGCTTTAAAAAAATGACACACTATTATGTTTACCGATGCTTGGAATTGATTTCTTAACCCAATAAATAACTGAAAAGAGGATAACTTAATTTTTTTTTTAAATTCAATCGAAAATGGCGAAACATCAATAGGTACCTAAACTAGGCCCTAAATAACCCAGTAAAACTAGGCCTGTAACAAATTTTTTGTACCCGACTTCTCTTAGGCCTTAAAACTAAATTAGGCCTATATGTAGGCCTAGTTAATCCATCTTTATAAAACTCATCATCTAAGGCCCATTCAAACAGTACTCAAGATAAGAGGTGTTAACTTAGATTGGACTGTAACTTGTCATGGGAACATCAGATTGATAAAGTTCACTCAAAAATCTCATCTTCAATCTTTGTCCTCAGACATTTTTCACGACTTGGCATCAGAAGTCTTTCAAAACTGGTCTATCATGGTCTCATTGAGACTCACCTCCGGTACTCGGTGATACTGTGGGGAATGGCCAACAAAAAATCATTCAATCGACTTTTTGTTTTGCAAAAGAGGGCGGTGAGGCTCGTCGCAGGCCTTGAGGCTGGTTCTTATTGTAGAGAGGCCTTCAAAAATCTAGGGATCCTGACACTTCCCAGTCTTTTTATCTTTGAGGTAGTGCTGTATGCTAAGGTCTATGGACAGCCTGAAATCCGTGACCATGCATACAACACTAGATTTAAATCACGTTTTGTCATCTTTCATAATACTAGTTTGTTTGAAAAGCAGCCTTTTTATACAGGTAATAAGTTTTTGCAGTTGCTTCCACCCAGTATTGTCAATAGTTCAAACCTCAATAGTTTTTAGAATAGTTTAGTGATATTTTTAATTGAAAAATCTGTATATGAGGTGGATGAACTTTTTGAAACTTAAAATCAATTATTAACTTTTTTTTGCAATATCTTAAATTAAGCAGAATTAATACATATCCTGACGTATCCCATGCCCTACTACTGCTGGGTCAACGGGATGAAGAGGAGCACGTAAGCACATAACATAACTACGCCTACTTCTAACAACTCATTTCATAACGTCCAGAATTTTGTACTGAACTATTGATAGTTAAGCCTATAGTTAGGTACACTTTTACGCAAAGTAATGAAATAGGCTAATAGATAAATACCCCCGTTGCAGCAGACCTGCATACTCAGCGAATTTCAAGTGCAAAACAACATATTTCGATCCAACATAGCGAGATTTGACATGTTTTTGTAAGCTCCATAAGAATAACATGGGGAATGAGTATGGAGGTTTGCTGCTACAGGTATATTAAAACTGGGTGGTTTTAATTCAATATTTAGTAGATCTGAACTAGAAGAAGCCATTTACCAAGTTTTATAAAGATATGTTGAGAAATAAGCGAGATATAGAATTTTACTTATTTCCCATAAGGTTAACATTGGGACAACATACTGTGTTTACCACTTTCAATATCTCGGCAACCAATGGACATAGAGCCATGATTCAAAATACTAAATTGTTTGTTTTTTTGGGCTGAATTCAATGGTGCCCATAAAAATTTGAAAAATTTTATTTTTCTATGTAAAAGTCTCAAAAAACCCATTTTTGGGGGGGTTTACCCCCCTTTACCCCCCCTTCCGGTGGTCCGATCGGGCTGGTTTACGAACTCGTCCGAATAATTACTAATTTACACATCTATGCCAAATTTCATTCCGATTGGACCATTTTTGCGCAAGTTATCGTGCTTAAAGACACATATATATATATATAGATATATAGATATATAGATATATATATATATATTTATGAAAGTGAACGAATGGTGTTTTTGGCATCTGAGGACCTCAAAAAGAAAAGTTATGATGGTTTTAGGCTTAGGTCTTACCATGAGACCTACGGTAACAGCTTCTTCCCTATAGGGGAAATTCGCTAATACGACAGAAGTTGTGGGCATATAAAAGTTACGCTATCATTGACTTTGTTCCTAAAAGGAGACTGCACTCATTCTTACACATGTTTTGAAGCCAGAAATTTCCACGCCAAATTAGTACACATTCGCCACTTCAGACTGCACCAGCTGTGATGTTTCACGTGACAGATTTCGCATCCCTGAAATGGGATTTATTTGCCATCAATCCGGGTAAAAACGGGATGACGGGAAACAAGGGGTAAAGAAGGGATTTTATTTTCTTATTTTATTACTTGATTTGGCTGAAAATGTCTCTTAGGCGGCTGAGTTCTGTGAAGTTCTGCTTCAAGGGGGCAATTGCGTGAAGCTAAGTTATGGTGGGGTCTCACAAAAAATTCAGGATCACTTTTTTCTCCTCTGTGTATGAATTCAACACTGATTAAACTTTTTAGGCTGCAAAACACTACGGAAATCATTGCTCATTCACATTCGGCGGGATTTTCCAAGGACTCTGCCATTTTTAAACACCTTAGGAATAAAATGAGTGACCGGTCAGCAAGGTATAAAGTCAATGGTCTGCAACTAGTCTTGGCTCATATTGAAACCAAGACTAGAGCTTAGACCGCAGATTGTCTTGATATTGGGGCAACATGGCTAAATGAAGTGACAAAACGTTCTTTATACTACTTTTTGGACGACCCTCATAATTACAGTAAACAGTAGCCTAAGCAGTTTTTATAACTAGAAACTTTCATTAGGAAAGACAAATGCAAGAATCTATTTTGGGAAGCTGCAAAGCCGAAAAAACAAGTATTTACTGAGGAGGTGTTATGGCTTAAGTTAAATCTCGCCGGGTCAGAGCAGATCCATCTCGCCTAAATTTTTTACGAGCATCAATTTGCCGCACTAGTCCTTATGACAGCGACGTGCGAGATGCTGAACGTTCCAGCACACTATATGCCCTCACCCGCAGGGCAGTATTTACCGAAGGGCGCACGGGGAGAGCGCCCGGGGCCTTGGGCGTAAAAGGGGGTCTCAGGTATGGTGGCAGGAAAGGAGTCCGGGCTGTAAATGCCGTTAATAAGGGATTTTCAAATCTGGTAGAAAAAAGGTCACCACTTTTACCAAGACCGTAGGGAGGCTCATTTTGGATTTTGCCCAGCGCCTCCGGGGCCCTAAATATGGCCCTACTCACCCGACGAGACACGTTCAAAGACAAGAAAAAGGACACCTAAATTTCGAATTTAAAAACCGTAAATATTTGGGTTACTGTATTTTGAGGACTCGCATACGTCCCAAAAATAATTTCGATGCATTCTAATAAAAATATTGAAACATCATGATCCTATAAATTATTACGATATAATATAATTAATGGAATAAAATTTAAATGTGCCCACCATATTTCACCGTGCTGCGCCTAGAATAATTATTTTCAATTGCCTATTGGAAATAAAAACATATGTTCTGCTGTCAAAGCTTGGTGGGAAAAAGAGTAATTTGTTAGTTAATGGAAGGATAACAAGGGAAATTTTGGGTATAAAATGGGTATTTCTATTTCTTTATTACCAAAAATCTCGACCAGATGTGCTAATTTAAGTACCATATCATCAAATTTGTTGGCTTCAAAATTTTTCATAGCATAGACTATCTATTTTTTTTTTAATCAATTGCGTTATGCTTCAAAACTCAGTGGTTAGATTTTGTTGCTGGCTGGCAGAGCAAGTGTTGTCAGAAATATTGTTACTTATTTCAAAGGTTACCTATTCTTAGTCATGGTTTATGGGCTCTTGTTCAGTTTATCCTGTTTCGGTAATTTTCATAAGAAATTCTCATGATTTCACATTAGGCCTACAGTATTGTACCTACATTATATCTTACCAATCAATATTTTGCCCTTAAATAAAAAATAATTATTGTTCAATAACTGAGTTACACGTCACAAACATTTTCCTGTAATGTTCCAGGGTGAAATGGAAAAACGCACGTGCCAGTCCTGGCTGTGCCTATGTTCCAACCTCGATAGAACATGTCGCCAATATCATTACCCATGGAGTGAGTTTAAAATTCATTGATTCATGTAGGTCTATTTTCAATGTACTTATATGCTTAAGACTAAAAGGTATTTATTTGCAAACAAACATTTTCTAAGATATGCTTTACAAATAAATGTAACTTAACCTTTTAGAATTTTCAGTCCCAATCAAATTATACTATTGAGTTTAGTAACAGAAGTAACTTAGCACTTAAAAGTTTAGGAACAATCTTGTTTAGGATCCCCTTTGAATCTATTATCGATCCCCTTTTACCTTTGTCTTTAAAAATAATGAGCTTTTTCCTTCATAAAAAGTTCTACTAACTGGAAATTTACGAGACACCATTTATTTTTTTAGATAAAGGATATATTATTCATGTTATTACCACCTGAATTGATGTATGTTAATCAATTGATAAAAAAGATTATGCACTTTATTACCGTCTTCAATTGAAGGGGTCCCCCGTAAAACGTTCTAAACGACAAAAACCTAGTTTTGAGTAATCAAGGGTTGAAAGTTGAATTCTAAAATTACGGTTTTTTCAAGGTTATAACTTATAAACATGTATAATCTTTTAACACCCTATTTAGGCTATAACATCATAATGTAGCATTATATTGAATTTGTACTTGCCATCAAGCATTTTAAAACATTTTAAGTGTTTTTTTAGGGGTTATAACGTTCTAAATGACTGGCGCTTGGAACGTTTTCTGACGGACTGCTCTTCTACTTTGGAAGAAAACATGAGGAAGAGTAGGCATACCAACAGAAACAAAAATGGAACTGAATATAAAACAAATTTATTGATGTAAAAGTACAAAAACGTAATGTTAATAAAACGTGATACGTCACTTTGCTAAAAGTTATCCACATGTGGTGCTTAAAACGTTATTCTACCCACCTCTTTTGGGGGCAATTTCCAGGCCTTGGCTTCTTATTTATAGGGTAATCCAATTTTTCTATATTCAATCCTGGTCTTATCCTTCCACTTTACAATATTTTCTTCACGTCTTTTATTTTTATTTACACGATTTTGGTCCTTGGGTGACAGTGCAACGACCGGCGGGGATTCCATCTTTCGGCGAATAGAACGTTATTACCCAGAAAGTCCGTGCAGTCTCGTGAAGCAAGCAAACTTTGACAGACAAAATCAGGGCTACCAACTCAAATATCTTCAAAACAAAATATACCACGGTGTAGCTCACGTCCTGGAGAACCTTTTTCACTGAATATATCCGATTTTGAGATTTTGTCGCTTAGAACGTTTTACGGGGGACCCCTTCAATTAAATTGAATTTAAGACGGTCATAAGGTATGTGTGTACTGTAATCTTTTTTCCAATTGATATATATCAATCAGTTTTACGGTTTTACAAGACTCAGGAAACAAGTCTTGTATCTGATATGTGTTGCAAAGTCTTGATTCCAATTCAAGACCCGTTGGTCCGTTGATACGCTGACCCGTGTTTTGCCCCGATAGATCTGGATCCCACCCAGTATATACGCGGGCACAGTCTTGCTCAACCGCTCGGCCACCCGGCTGCAGTATTTCTCCGCAGTCGTCTATGGCTCAGCTCTGGTCCTCTGCTTCACCGTGTCCACCGTCTTTCACTCCATCTTCTATTGCGGCCATAACCAGTGAGTCCTGTTTGATTTGTAGGTTCATTTTTTATTCATGGTTTGCCTCCTGGATTGACAAATACAATAAACATCCAATCCTAACTTTACATGTCCATCCTACCCCATCTTACATCCAATCTTTTAGCTTTGTTACATTATCTTACTTGTATTGTTTGGTATTTCTCTTAAGTTAAGTTTACTTTTGTTGTGTAGTTTCTAAATATTTGAATAAATAAACTGAAAATAATGCCATTTTAGTCATTGTTATCACGTCACCTTAAAATCAATTAAAAATAATTGCTTTAAAGGTATTTTTGTTTTTGTAAATTTGACTCTAGGAGTGCCTCCCCCATACGAAACCAAATTCAGTAAAATCTCACTTACAGATCTGTTCAGCCCAGAAGTCCTGTGGGATGCGCATGCGCAGTGAAGATTTCCCCTACCGCGAGTCTCAGTACAGTCAAATTTCGAAATAACTCATCTGTCAAAACATATGATTCTTTGTTTGCAACAATATTTGTAATGTTGTCTTAGTAGGCCATGTAGGATTTCAAGTTGACTATACACAACCGATGAAGGAAAACAGTGGTGGGGGTATTCTCCATCTCTCTCACACTTACACCCCTACAAAACTTCCTGGCTGAATAGATTTGTACTGGGCTCCCTGTAACTTGACACTCTTGGTAATTGGACACCTTCGTTTTTACGACAAACACATAATTTTTAGCACCAAGGAAAGGAGTATAGTTTGTAATTTATGCATTTTAAAGTCATTAATGATGTTTTGAAGTTATTTATCATTAATGAGTCAGTGAAAGCTAGTTTACAATTTATAGCTTTTTCTTGGGTTTCCTTCATCCCCCACAGTGTATTCTGGAACAATCGTCATTCCCCAAATTCGACAGGGCCAAAGTCCGCATTGTGGCGAGTTTGTGAGACTCTTCTGTATATCTTCTGTATATATCAGTTTTCAACTTATAGCTCTGGACAGCCTTACTGGCGGGTGGTGAAAATTGTAATCTCCCAAAATGTCTGCTAAATAAACACATGTTTTGGTAGAACTGTCAAAACTTTGTTTACGTTTCACCTCATTTACACCATGGTGGAAGGAATATCAATATACTATTTACACCACAAAAGAATGCCCTGTAATATTTCAGCGAGAGATTTCTTACGCAATTAAAATTTCTGGAAAATATTTCCGCAATGCATCAGCTGGTCTTTTTGTTTTGGCAACCTTTCATCTTAAATGGTTTGTTTACATTTAAGAATGGGTTTCCACACTTTTGTCGTCGTACTTCATGAATTGTGTTGAGCTTGCAAGCATTTAACATTAGTTGCACTTGCGGTTGCAGCAAAATATTTTCTCGTGTAAAGTACCTTTACATAAACAAATGACCGTGTGATTTATTACCAAAACATTGCAGATATTAACAACAGCGCACTCACTCACCCGCCAGTAAGGCTGTTCAGAGCTATAGCAGCCTACACTAAGATTCTTAATCTAAATAAAATTTTTTTATTATTTGCAAATATTAATTAGGCCATTGAAATTTTTTTCCGTTCAACATTTATGAAAAATACATTGATTCTAATATTTTAAAAACAATAAAAAAAGGATTAACAAAAATACAAACCCGTATTATTTAGGATCATAAAAGTATCAGTAAAATTGGATTAGCTTAATTTATCGGTCAGATTGTAATTAACTGCTTTGTTTATTTAATCTTGCCCCTTAATAAATCTTAAAATAGGACATAGGTTTTCATATTTACTTATGTTAAAACTAAAATAGCCAAAGTAAGTTATCGACTTATTAATATGTATTGGCCTTAGCTTGTAAAAATTAAAAGCCAAATATGTAAACTTTCTTTGAAAAGAAAAATTAATTTTAAAAAGTGACAGTTTTTATTAGTAAATTAAGAATAGTACAACATGCTTTTGTGTCTTTTATCATTGTGTAGTGGTCATCGACATTAAAATGAATTATTTTAGTTTATTTTTTATCACGACAAGATATCCAAATATAGTCTGAGCAGTCAAAATTACATAATATTTATTCAGGTCGATGCTCTACGTCTTATCTTACGGATCACAACGGACCGTAGAGAATTCCCAGTTAACCTTTAGAACCAATTGACTCTTGAATAGGCATTATCATTGAGGCCCGGTCAGTCAGGCAGTCAAATACGCATTTGGCATTGTTTATTCTAAATTTAAAAAAATCATATTATATAAAAAACAAAAAATTGAAAATTTAATTTATTATTTACAAAATATAAACATTTAAAAACAAATAATCTAAGACAATATTTTGCAATTCTTCAATTTAAACAAATCTAATTTAAGAAGAATTTTTATTAAATTTTAAACTTGTTATAGTTAAAGTTTCATTTGGTTAGTAGACAAAATAAATATAGGCTATTAAATTAGCTTTTCCACTCTTATCTTTTTCTGTATTTATGGTTTTAAATAAACAACTATAATGTTTACTGTTGATCAATTTATTACTGATAGAAGACATATATTTATTTGACTCAGTGAGTAACTTTATCACTAACAATATGTGTGTGTTGACATTAAGATATGAACTTCCATTTTATATGACTATCAAAAGAACTTAAAAAAGGTTTTCATATTGATTTTTGCAGACATTTGCCATCACCGATCAGAAAAAATAAGTTTTATTTGGGAAAGTAAATTGAGAGTTACTTATTTCTTAATCTTGATGAAGTTGTATTGAAAAAAGATCATCAATATTTAATCAACACTTAATAAAAAATATTTTTCCCCTTTCCAAGTTAAAAATATTTAACTTCCAGGAATTTTCCTTCTGCAGTATTTTGACAGCGGTACCTCAAAACAAACTTTTTTCGTAGACCAAACCAATTAATCGATTAATCAACAGACGGTTGATCTGGGTCGGCAGCCTTGACTCCACGCCCCGGCATTGGTAATTAATCATTGAGAATCTATTATCCGGCCATTGTAGGAATCTATCGTCAGACTTTAGCATAACTTATTCGACATTTTGTCTGTAAAGTAATCAAAATCTCAGTGACTTTCACATTTCCTTAATTGCCTTTAAATCATTTTAAAACCTAGCAAAATGGCCAACTTTAAAAAAATAATTGCCTAAAATTTGTTTTCGAAAAAATAAAGGTGGATGATTTATTTTTGTAGGTGTGAACACCGGTATTGCTTATTACATTGTTAAATCTCTCTCTAAACTTAACCGATACTTAGATGCTATTATTAGTTGATAAGGATTAATAAAAATAAGAAATCAATAAAAATATATTTGAAAGTAGTAAAGCTAATCGACTGCATACTGTAACAAGGTGAACAAAATATACACTTAGTTATTATTTTATGTAAATTAATCTAAGTTGGATCTTTTTATTTATTTTTATTTTTCAAATCACCTTGAATTTCTTATCTGACACAGTATGAGAATGAAGGTGCTAAGATAATCAATTTTTTGGATTACTGGCTTAAATTGTGTATGAAAGGACAGTGTTTATTTAGTTATATTAAGATAGAAATGGCAGAAGTATAATTTTCCATTCACATTTGATGAGGAAAGTAAGTAGGCCTTTACAAAAACTCCAAAAACTTATTTATTGATTACTCGGTGCGAGAGCCCAAATGGCCAATAAAGATGATCGAGCGAATTTTTGATCGAAAGGTTTAGTTGCAGAAAGGGCTTTAAGCCTCTAACGTCCCCGGAGCCCATCTCAGATAGCCGATAATTTGAATAAGGGGCCGTCCATAAATTACGTAACACTCCTAGGGGGGCAGAGGGTTGTTTCTGCAGCGTTAGGAACCGTTTCGGGGGAAGGCGGGGGGGGTTAGATGAAGTGTTATGTAGCTGTTAAACCTCAAGAATGTATATCTTCTTTTATTCAAAATTGGTTTGTTTTCTCTAGTTAAAATTCAAGTTTTTAAAAATTGTTTAGTGTTAGTATTATATATTCTTACAAGAATGCGCTCATAAGAAACAGAACTAAGTTTGAACAGTGTCTCGTTACATAAAAATTGTGAAAAAGAATTACTTTTGAATGAAATTATTTGGACCGGGTTGGATGCCCGGTTCGAACAGACTCCATCCCCAACCTTCCCTGGACTTGATACCCAGGGTAGTTCATGCCCAATTAACAAAAAAAAAAAAACACCAGAACAGAGTAATCCGCGGTTGAAATTGGGACAGTGGCTGACCAATGACCACTCCACGGGAGGAAAAGTGAAGAATATGTTTATTTTTTCAATCTTTCCTTTTTCTGTAAGCAATATGTAATGATCTAATACATAAAGATTTGATCAAATATATTGTTATATTTAATTTTTTATTTCTATGTAAAAAATTTGTTTCTTTAGGGTTTAAATCTGTTTTTTGTTATAAATTACAATTTTAAAAATTTTATAAATGGGGGGGTGATGGTACAGTGCTATGTAATTTTTAGGGTGGGGTTAGTGTCACCGTTACAGTTTGGTTACAAGGGGGAAGGGGGTTTAAAAAGGCAGATTTTAGCGTTATGTAATTTATGGACGGCCTCTAACAAACTCTTCAGGCAGTCAGATTCCTACTGTGTCTACATTAGGGTGGGTCGATAAAACAAAATTTTGGAATTTTGAATCATAATAGGTCTCAAAAGTTGTGTAATAGCATGTAGAATACTGAAAAAATTAAAAAAAACATGTAAGATCTTCTGGTCGCATAATGACCTTGAAGTTAAACATGTAAAACTCCATAAGAGAATGAGCGAAAAGTCTTAATTTGGTTTATGGTGGGGATGGATAACGGTACTCTTTAAAACATAAAAAAAATGATATAGTGTGTCCAAATAGGCATCAGTATCATCCATAAATGGCCTTCTAAAAATCCCTTATTTAGACAATTTTTCAAGTTTTTGCTTGTATTAAATCAATAATTCTGTTGCCTATTTACACAAATTATACCATTTTACAAACTATTTTAAGGAGCTCTTTTTATTTTTCAAGGCAAATCTTTTGTATGATTATCCATGTCCAGCAAAAACCGAATAACGATTTTTCACTAATTCTCTTATGGAGTTTTACATGTTAAACTTCAAGGTTATTGTGCAACCGGAAGATCTTACATGACTGTTTGAGTAGGTATCTGCCTGTACTGTAGCAAATGTAATGTGACATTAAAATAAATTAAATGAAAATGATTTTTTTGAAGTTTTTTTTTTCAGTATTTTATACGCTATTACGCAACTTTTGAGACCTACTACAATTAAAAATTCCAAAATTTTGTTTTTTCGACCCACCCCAATCTATGTGTTTCCGTGTGGCAGGCAACTGAAGGACCTGCTCCACCGCGGGGACCGGGCGATGATCTACGTGTTCATCGCGGCCTCATACTTTCCGTGGGTGATGTTGCGGCCGCTGCCCCCCGATAGTCTGGCCGCCGAGCTGTGGTGGCTCGTCTGGGTGAGTCCAACTCAACATTCTGTAGATAAATCAAATTAAACTTGCGCTTTACCTCTGATTCCCCTTTTACACTAGGCCTCTGTTACCTGGAACTGTGTCTGGCCACTGTTTCTTGGCCACTCACGAGGCATTATCGCTTATGGAGCCTTTTAGATTAGGCAGACACAGTTGCCTGAAGGGACACAGTGATCGAACGGTGTCTCCATGCGCAACCGATGTCGGCCACCGAGAGTATTTGACAGTGGCTGACACTCAAATTGGGGCATTGAATCGTTTGGGACCGTTTGGACTAGGCCTCAGCTACCCGCCACAGTTACCAGCCACAGTTATCAGCCAGTGTGTGCAAACACATCGTATTTTGTCACTAGAACGAAGGCGTTTTTCACTTTATTTGAAGAAATGAAGCCTTTCAATTGTGTGTTTGGTGGTATACTTTTCTGCATCATCGCATCAGCTTTCCTAATGTCATAACAAAGGTCCATGAATTCATCAAATGAGGCTTTACACATTCTAAAGAAGTTGAAAAACTTACTTTCATCGCCACACAACTCATCAAACAAAGTATTATAAGGTCCTTTATCCACTCTTGTGGTTAACACCGAGTGAACGTTAACATTCCACCTCCTTCTTTGCCTCCTTTTCCTAATTGGGAGAGCGAGAAGAAGGTACTTCTCTCCTCTTCTCTTGACAATACCTTCTCAATTGGTGCGGAAGAGTTGGCAGGAAACATTGTCCGCTGCAGTTGCCCGAGCAGACACAGTTGCCGTTAACAGTGTCTGGCCACAGTTATGGTGATCTCCAGTTAAAATATTAATGGTAAGATCAGAAATAAATAGATATACTACTGTTTGGATCTGCCAATTGATGAATTGCTTTCTGTTGAAGAATCAGAATCTCTTTTATCCTCCCACATGCACCCCAAAAAATCAAACCGTATCTCATTATTGATTGAAAATAAGCAAAATATGCTATTTTAAGGTAGTTTATTGGAATTTGATTTTTAAGTCGTTTTAAAATATAAGTTACACGAGGTAGCCTAGGACAGATAGTCAGTGTGTGAATTCCAGGAGAGTTGATTGTCGCCATATAAACCCAAAAATTTAGTTGTCATCACTTTTTCGTATGATTGAGCACAGTTGTTTTTTTAATGTAAAAAGAGTATTTTGAGTTTTCCCTCATTTAACAAAAATCCATTTGAATGAAACCAATATTCTGTTGGTCTTAGTGTCTTTGAGTAAGTCGTTGTTGTTGTCAGGTGCTGGCTGCGGCGGGGATCCTCTACCAGCAGATCTTCCACGAGCGCTACAAGACGCTGGAGACTTGTTTCTACATCTTCCTCGGCTCCGCCCCCTCCCTCGCCGTCCTGGCGCACATTGAACACGTGAGTCGACACCAACGAATAAATTAGGGATGGGCCGATTCCATAATTTCTCGATTCTGATTCCTGTTTATTATGAATTTATGTTTTTGTTTCTGTCGGGCAACAGTATAACAGAAATAAAAACATGAGAATAAAAACATGGTCCTTTAGAACAAACTGTCAGAAGTTTCCATGTTTTTATTTGGAAAAATTAAAATTTCTCCGTTATTAGTAGTCTGATCATCATAATCTTAATATCAGCGTCAATTGGATTAAATTTCACAACTATTTTGTCTCGTATAATGTTTCTAAAATTTACGGTTTTTAAGATATTTAGCTTTGAAAACAAAAAACAGTCGCCATTTTGGAATTGTACAAAGTAGAAATTTGATACTTCTTACAAAAATAGGTCTTAATAGAGGTCATTCATGTACCAAGTTTGAAGTTTATATGTTAAGAGGTTCATGAGCTATAAGCTGTGCTGTGCAAAGCTATGATTGAGTACTAGTGGATCCGAGCGCACGGAATCGTGCGCTACTCTAGCAGAGCGATAATTCAAATGGCGACAAATTTAAAACAACAACACGATCCATCTTGAGGGTTATGTTTACACAAATTAAAAAATAACAGCAATTAAATTATCCAGCTGATCAAAATGTAAACAATTATGTTCTTCATAAGGATAACATGGGAACTTTAAAAGCCAATGGGGCAGAGCCCAAGGGACTTTTTCAAAAATGTAAGGCCAGTTTGCAAATCTACGCGACACGCTCTTTCCAATGATCCGTCAATGATCAAAATAGGTTAAGAAATGACGGAGGAGTTCATAAGACAAATTTCGTGTTGGCGTATTAATTATATAGATGTAAAAATCACGAACAGACACACAGACGGAAAACGAAGCATTTTTGGACCTATGTTTATATGTACTTTTTTTCTTATTTTTACCTGTACTATCATGTACTAAACTATTTTACTATAATTTCCGGACCCTGTAAATATATATTTATATATGGAAATGAACGAATGGTGTTTTTAGTATCTGGGGACCTCAAAACAAAAAGTTATGATGGTCTCGGGCTTAGGTCTTACCATGAGACTTACGGTAACAGCTTCTTCCCTATTGGGGAAATTCGCTAAAACTTGTAATTACTTGATTATGTCTTTGCTATTTTTGTAAATATTTGAGGACAATAATGAATTTGAATTTGAATGTTCGCAGGCTGAGTTCTCGGGTATCCAAGAGCTCATGCTGGGAGGCGCGCTGTACGCGGTCGGCGTCTGTTTCTTCAAGTCGGACGGCGTCGTGCCGTTCGCCCACGCCATCTGGCACATGTTCGTGGGCGCGGCCGCCACTGTGCACTACTACGCCATCCTGCACCACCTCTACTCCGCTCCGCTGCCGCTCCCCCCTCCCGCGCTCGAGTAAGCGACTGACCACGACAGCCGACGGATCTATTGCCAATAGATTGCTGAAGCCTTGACACCTTATATTATAAAATTAAAATTCACCAAATTTGGTAGTATAGCCTGTAGATGTCAAATATATTTTTATTACAAGAGACTGGTTTCGATTCTATGACGAATCATCTTCAGTCATGTAATTATCTATAATACTAAACTTGAGCACATTTCCATGATTGTCGGGATTTAAAAAACGTTTTTACTTCACTTAACGTTTTTACTTAACACATGTATATACATTTTTCCACCATGTTAACAGTCCATGTGTAAACATTGTAACCTCAAATTGTACATACATATGGATCCTGTAGATCTACTTAGAACTGCCAGCAGGAGGTTAGTCAAGGTCACCTTATCAGCTGATTTGAATTATTGTTTTTCCAGGCTATTCTATAATTTGAATGTTAGTTTATTTGAATACTCATCTTTTTTGTTAAGGAGATTGTCACTATTATTTTCTGAAAAATGTTTAAAAATAAAATATTCCTCCCACACTTTAGCCTTATTTTTATTGTTGCACTGCTTTAATATGTTTAAAGATTTATCAAATGATTAGGATGTGACTTTAAATGCTGGGCAACTATTGATGTTGGGTTGTTTTGTTTTCTGGCACTGTGTTCCTTAAATCGCTCATGTTCAAGAAAAACGTCACAACTCAAACATGGAACACAACACAACAAAAACACCATTAAACATGGACCGTTAACATGGTGGAAAAATGTATATATATGTGTTTGTATAGTGAAGTGAAATAGTTATTTGTGCATCTAGGGACTAAAGTGTAACTTTTTCTCCCTGAGGGAAACTGTTGTTAACAATTTCTCGAGGGAGAAAAAGTACTTTAGTCTCGTGATGCACACAAAATTTTTCCTCTACCTACACCATTAACAATAACTAGGTATAACACAGTAACTTTACCTTCAGGTGATCCTTTGCTTCAACAAACTGCATTACAATCACATAGCCTATATAAATGAATAATGCAATGTACTTAGGCTTTGATTTTAACCATTTTATTCACACTGTTCTTTAAAAGTACTCTAGGCCTTTCTTAAAAAAACTTAGGTTCACAAATATGCAGGAATATAGCCTAAACTACAGCAAACTCAAAATGGATACGCTGTCCTGTAGGCAACGGAAACGGACGCTCCGATGCTGTGACACTCTCTTCAACATACAGAAACAAATTAAAATCGACAGTGTTGCCATATTTTCTCACTGTTCACCGCGGCGTTGCCGGATTTCTTCCCATGTATTTCTTATGAGATTACTTTTAGTCCCATGGGACTAAAAGTAGATTACTTTTAGTCCCGTGGGACTAAAAGTAAGTAAGTAAATCCCATGGAGTATAAACTAGTACTTTAGTATTCTATTCCAGGGACTAAAAGACGACTATAGATAGTAGGTGGAGGAAAACGTTTTTTAAATCCTGACAATCATGGAAATGTGCTCAAGTTTAGTATTATAGATAATTACATGACTGAAGATGATTCGTCATGGAATCGAAACCGGTCTCTTGTAATAAAAATATATTTGACATCTACAGGCTATACTACCAAATTTGGTGAGTTTTAATTTTCTAGGATCTATTGCATTCAGTGAGAGTTTAAAGTAAAGCCCCACCTCCAGAACCAGCTGTAATGTTGGCAGTGTCACATGAGTACCTTTTGTTATAACTACAGAACTCCAAACAGCTAAAGTATAAACTGGAGCTGGAACTGGATGTCTGTTAACAAAGTCGATTATGGTTATCTTTGTTTGCGGAGAACTTAAAATGCATGTGAGCTTTACAAAAAGTCAATAAATAGTTCATAATCAGACAAATAAATGCATTGACCCACACTTTGTTCATTGTTCATATATGGTTTGTATTTTTCATTTCAAACCACAAAGTGGAATGGCTGTAAACCATCCCTGGGAGCAAGTGACTGTCACTTTTCTGATTGTTTTTTTTCTATACAAATGTTATTTAAGGAGAGGGGCTTTACTTTATAAACTCACTGAATAACTATAAGCTTTATACTCGTTACTGTGGTTTTTAAGGTTTGAGGGTGTGTCGGAATTTTTTTTAGTTGTATAAAAATCAAGTTAAGGGTAAGGAAAAGGTTACAGGCATCTGTCTTCCCTGCTGCCGCCCCTTTATGGATGAATGACTGAAGTGAGCCGACGGGTCTGAGCTTTCTACTCGTTACGGTTTTTTAGGTTTGAGGGTGGATCAGAATTTTTTTACTTATGTAAAGATCGAGTTAAGGGTAAGGAAAAGGTTACAATTGAAACAAGGTTACATACCTTGAATCACTGTCTTCAATGCATGTAGTAATCTGTCCGATTTACTTGAGTTTCAACATCTGTGATGTAATTTTTTTTAATGTGACACATTACGCTAATCACTTTTCAAATTGTTTAAGATTTAACAAGAACAAAGTTCTTTTGATTCCAAAGGAATCTTCATGAGATTGTTGACAAAACTTAATTATTTTAGTAGTCATCAAATACTTGAAAATTATAAACACATTCACATCTATATAAACTGAAATCTAGTCTTTAATGAGGTGCCATTGCTGGAGTCTAAACTGTGATGTCCTCTTTCAGGGTACAAGGATCTCATGGATAAAATAGGTATTTGAACCTTTTTGTTGTTCATGAATTTAAATAGAATCTCAGGGAAGGGAACGGAAGGAACAGGTAAGAAAGAGGAGGACAAGAAGTATTCACCCCAATAGAACGTTGATAATTTCTTGGAAGTAAATAACCTCCTGGGAAACCTAACAGTTAAACTTGTACAGGGTGTTTTTTTTTTAAACACACTCATTTTTAAGATTGAATAATGCACATATGACTGAGTAATGAGTAGTGTTTTATTGGTCTTTACATTTTATATAGCCTATTATTTAAGTTTGATCACATTTAGTTTACGTTATTTGCTCAAACAGTCAGCCATTGGCATTTGTAAAAAAGTTATGCTCTCTCCTTCAAATTCCCGAACACGTGTTGCAAGTACCTCTTCAAATTTCTTGCATTAAATTTGTTATGTTTGTTTTGAGGTGCTGAATATCTTGTGAATTGTTTTCATAGGATAATCACTACTTTACATGTCTGTGGCAAATTTCATTCAGATCAGACCATTTTTAAGCGAGTTAACGTGCTTAAAGACACACACATTAAAAACGCAACCCAAAACATGATTTTATCGGTGAAGGATTATTTCCCCCCAAGATCCCCGGATTTGACCCCACTATATTATTTTATTTGGGGATACACAAAAATAAGGCCTATGAAAACAATTCACAAGATATTCAGCACCTCAAAACAAACATAACAAATTTAATGCAAGAAATTCAAAGCACCTTACAACACGTGTTCAGGAATTTGATTGAAAGAGCATAACTTTATTCAAATGCCAATGGCGGACTGTTTAAGCACATAATGTAAACTAAATGTGATAAAACTTAAATAATAGGTTGTATAAAATGTAACGATGTATCAAACAATACTCATTTCATATTTATATGTGCATTATTCAATCTCAAAAATGGGTTGCGTTAAAAAAAAAACACCCTGTATTAACATGATCATGTTTTGAGAATTTGAATGTATTTTGAGATGATTCAATGGATTCTCAGTAAGTAATTAAGCTTTACTTTTCCCCTAGATTCACCCCTGGGGAGGGAGGGGGGTGAAATTTTTTGCAACTCCTTTTCTTGAGTTGTTCACAGACTCAATTATTGCCTAAAAATTTAAGGATGGATATTTAAGGTTGGAATTCTTTACTCTACTGCCATTAAAATGAAATTCACGAGTCACTTCATGAAATTCTGTATTGTCATTATGTCACTAAGTTACTAAAGGCTAAAGATCATTTAGTGAAAAGAGATAGCTTGAATATCTCAACTTTGCTGATGTTCAAACATTCACTTAACAAAAAAAAAACTTACAAGTTACAAGGCATCATTTCAGGAAAAGAGGACAAGGAAAAGTATGTAAAATGCAATGTTTCTTGATTGTTGAGTATTCACAATAAACTTTATGTTCATCAATATTTTACACAAAAAGTATTTTGTCAAATAGAACAAATACTGATTAGATTTTTAATACAGTAAAACCCCGCTGAACCGGACCCAACTCAACCGGAACCCGGGTTAACCGGAACAGCCGATGGACGGAAGATGACTGTAAATAAAACTAGTTGTGACCATTTTAAAGATAAATTATTGAAACAAATTAAAAATTATTACGTAAATGAGATTTTTTCTGTTTGTAAATTGGTGTATGTTATAAACATAATAACGTTAAATAACTATTAAGATGGATTTGTATTTTGGCGTATTTTTCGTATTCTTGCATCGAAAATACCAACCGTAGATTATATGGAAAATCGATTATCCGGAACGGTCTCACCCCCAATGATCCGGTTAAGCGGGGTTTTACTGAATTAGTGAAACATTAAACTTTCTTATTTCCACGACAGTGTTGTTGATTGAAAATGAGCCAACATTTGTAAAATGCAGTGCATAAGTATTAAACAAAATTGCGAGAGGAGAACTACTAGAGTTCAGAGAAAATGGAATGTGAATGTGTTTACATTTGAAACAGTTGACGAGTTGTCAAATGATGACTGTTTGTTTACCAAATGTTAAATGTTTTTACGTGTTTAATACTTGCTTTAAGACCGTACGCAGCACTAGATGCGTATTTTAAACTGGAACGAGTGGGGGATAAGTGAAAAATAGATGTAAGGTTAGCCCTGTTACTGAATAATCTGATTTAAGACCTGCTATGGGCAAGCTATTTTTTCACAGAAAAATAAAGTCTTGACCATTGATGGAAGTTGAAAGCTTGTACAGTTCATTGTACATATCTCCAGCTATGGCTACCCCGCTTCTAAGTTCTAACCTTATCATATCATGTTTTTAACATATGATATTGGTAAGTACAATGTTTGACAAGCAGTGGGGCAAGAGAAGGATATTTGCAGAAAGGAACCCCTCCCCCACACCTTGCAACCAGCTGACTCAGCCGTAGCCACAGAATTGTTGTGCCAACTGTAAAATGTTGATTTTTTAAAAGTCAAGAGTGCTTTTCAATTTTGGTCAAGTGCTGTAATAGTGGTTTTGAATGTTGTAAAAACTTGTTTTTCATTGTTTAATTGGTTAATGTTGTGTCATGGTTCTCCTAAAATTTGATTGTATGGTGGAGTGTTTTAGGAAAAATATTTAATAGCATTAGGACATGCGAGGCACATAATTAAGACATTCAAATTCATACTGGAGAAACTTATTTACACTTACACCCACATGTGACTGTCAGGCCTCTTTCACACAAAGCGGTTTTGATGCGACTCGTGTCATACGACAAGCAGTTGCCGATTTGTATTTGTTTGTAACCTTATAGGTGCCTTCTCACATCGCAGAAGCTCGCCGCACGGCAATTCCGTATGATCCAAATATAATTAAGATGGCAGCAGGTCGCACAACTCCTTTACGACACCAGTCACATCAAAATCGCATCTTGTGTCAGGGGCCTTAACTAGTGTGAAATGTGCACTAACAAATTTTAAAAACTTAAAAATTTTTTTTAATATTTAAAAGGAGATTTTTCTTGGTTTTTAGTTATTATTTTGACTTTAGGGACCATACATGTTCATTCCATCTGAGGTTTGTGAAGAATTTCATTATTGAAAATATTTTACTGAAATTTACTAACTTTATGCTATTATCATTCCAAGGCATTCATTAATACTTTAAATATTTATTTTGTTAAAATGCTGTACACTGTACGTAACGATTGCAACAACCAACATTTCTGTCTGTGATGATTTTTTCCATACTCTAAAATATGAGGTCAGTAAAGGTTGTAGCAGTTGAATGAAAGACGTATTAAGTTTGAATAGCCTCACTAAATAAAATTGTTTTAATTTTTGATCCTTGCTGGGTGTATTTACTATGATAATGATAGTTTTTCCTATTGCACTAAGGGGTTTGAAGAAAAATGCAAGATCTTGGCACCGGTTGCCTATATAATTTTAGGACCATGTAAACAGACGTGTAGCTAAGCAATATTGAAGTGGATGTTTTTTTACCTGTTGCCTTATTGCAATAGGGACAGTATTTTCCAAAGAAGGCATTTAATTATGTGTTTCATTTTCCCTTTTCATTGTTTTCATAAAGAACCTTATCTTGAAGGGAAATAAAATGTTAATCAAGCTGACATTCCTCTAATATAATATTGTTGCCAAAGAACGGTTTTCCTTTTTTAAAGAAGTTGTCTAGTTAAGGAATAGTTTATACTGTACACACTGTTATGAATTCTGTAATTAGTAAATTTCTTCTCAGTTTAATGCTTGTTAACCTTTGTACAATATGCAATGTTCATTACAAACATCATTATGTATGTGGTAACACAATTTCTGGTAATACAATTATATAGCTTTAAATTCTCTGGACCAGTATAATTTTGCTTATTCATTGAAAGAAGGATTTTTAAACATTTCTAGCGATGTGAAATGATTTCTATAAGGAAGTTTTATCTGAAAATTGCTTGATTTTAAATGAAACTATTGTTACTTCTCAATTGTTCTATAAATTTTCCTTTACTTATTCCAAAAGGCAGTATTCATTAATTGTCATACCCTCAGGTATAAAATATGTGATGGTTAGTTAAGAAATTGTATTGTTCCAATTTTCTTTATTTTTTCCCTAATGTGGAAACTTAAAATCGTCTTGTGAGTGAAACAAAGGAAATATAAAAAGATATAAAAAAGCCAAATGTGTGATAAGTTTAGTGAAAGTTTCTATATACCTCATTATTTATTTAAATGCTTTATCGATAAATGAACAATATGATTTTAGTTCTGTGATAATAAACCTCAATATCTTAGATGTCAGGATAGTGTTCTTTCTTTTACTCTATACTCATTTCAATTTCTATATTTACTTGGCTTTTATTTTTATATGTACTTGTATTCTGTACTCTGTTAATTTTTTTCGTGCAAGTTGTTTTGTTTGTAAAGGTTTTATTGTGATGTATCCTTAACACGTTCGCAGCGGCTTATTATTCCGTGTTCTTTGCCGCCATCCTTGTTTTTCGCCTTCACACAGACTTGTAGTTAATAAAACACGATGCCTACCGTAGCAGCTGCACTGTCCAGTGAAAACCTGTGTGATCACAGAATACAGTGAACAACTGAGCAGTGCAGTTAAAAGTTTCAGATTTATAGCTCATATCGTGGTTTAACCCTTTGCGATTGTACGGCCAACAGGAGTGGCCACAACGCAGTCAGCAGACAGTCAGAATTAATTTCCATATGGCTTGGTTCCGACAGTCGGACGGCCAGCTCTACTGGCCAAGCCCCACTCCACGCCAGCTCGGCATCTTCATGGCATGCCCGTCAGCTTGGAATTGTTTTCAGGCCCGGCTGCTTGGAATTGTTTTTATTGAAAACCTGCAATGTTATTGTAGGGTATTTTACAATTCAATGTTGCAAGCCTGCTGATATTTTAGTTAAATAACTCCTCACCAGGTTGCAGCACTCTACAGGCATCATGCAAAATTTAAAAGAAACAAACAATTATGTTTTCGGCACTTATCAGCCAGTCCTGCTGGACACCCGAGTGTTTGTTGGATTTTATGATGGCCAGCCCTGCTGGACGTCCAATCACATATGTGGAAAAAATCTGACCTCTGCGCGCTAATGGTGGCGGCCAGAAGAGCTGGCCTTGTGATTGCTACAGAGTAGCGGCAAATATCCAATCCGATCACAAAGGGTTGAAAAGAAATCAAATTGGGACGCTTTTTATTCTGGGAGCGATTGCACCCACCAGGATGGCATTAGGGTTCAGTTTGGGAGCAACCACTCCCATGCCGCTGCGAACGTGTTCAAAAGAGCATGGCTGGGGTTTCCTGGATGTTTGTGTGGTTTACTGTCAAGTCACAGAGAAGGAAAAGACAGAGGTCGCTTTCTGAAGGCAGAAGTGTTGCACAAAATTGCCACACACCCAGGAAATCGGACGATGGACGATAGATATCCAAACAATGGAAATAATGGATGTCCAGTTAGCCCCCCCCATACTATCTCCATGGCACTGCTCAATTCCCTCTGAATGTATTCAGTGTCAATTAGTGAACATTAGTGTCAACTAATGTCATCTGATGTTATCTTTTGTATGTTATCCATGTTGTAACATAGGTGGTACCTCTGTTGTTTCTTCTCTACGGTCAAATGTTGCTCTATGTACTGTTTAATGATAGTGAAAAGCTTTGAGGAGGAAAGAGCTGAAAAGTTAGGAAACATCCATAAACATGTTTGCTGCTGATGACATTCTTCTCTTTTTTAAGTGCTTCATTGTTCCCTTTTAGACAATCGTACATTAAATAAAAGCTCGAGAGTAAAGGGGAATTTTACGTCTGTATATCCTCCCACAGACTTAAACTAAAACTGAAGCACTCTTTACATACAATGGAGTTAAACTTACAGGTTATTTCGAAATAGCTTTTTTTGTCTGAAACCCAGCTTACAGCAGTGAACATGTTGTACAACAGTTTATTTATTTATTTATTTCAGATGTCTTAATTGCCATATAAATATGGTTAAGACTGATACATTACAAAATATAATTTTAATTAATTGTATCCGTAGATATAAACCTTCTATTTAAAATCTTCGTTTAAAAAATCTTCAATTTTATATTATACATTTTCTTGTTAGTTCTTCTTTTAATACAGACTTAAATTTCTTCAGTTTCGATAATTTAAGAATACTTGAGTAATAGAAATTAGCATGGAATTTTTACATCGTGTGTTTATAGTACAGATTTAAGGAGAGAAATGTGTGATTTTATATGTCAAAATCATTTGCCAGTCTTGAACTGCGGCAAAACTTAGCAAGTTTTATTGAGTAAAAGGTTACCTAATTAAGTTTTTTGAGTAAAAGGTAATTAAGATTTGTTGAGGTTGAATTAATTAGGGTTGAAATGATTAAATTTTAGAATGCTTGGTAAAACTATGTACAAGAAAATTTTCATCTTGTTAACTTCAATTTGCTCAAAACTGAAGTGCCATATACCTTGACTCTCAATTTGGATTAATCTATCATTTTGTTGAAGTTCATTGGGAATTTTTTCAACTACTCTCAGGATGCATATGCGACAATGAGAATAGATATATTTGCAGACATTTTTTCTTTTGAGCAAATTTGAAAATATTTATTAAATTATTAAGTATCATTGTTACTTTTGTCAAATGAATCACTAAGTGAATGTATGTTGATATTTAGATGTAAAATTTTGGTCAAGTACATAAAATAACTTCTTTTTTAACTACTCTGAAATCTCACCAATGATTCATGCAAAGTTAGAAACAAATATGTACAGTAATTTTTCTCATTGTCGTACAATCGTTCCCACAGAGGCAGTGCTACTGTGATTTTGGTTTACAAAACGGTTGTTGGAATGTGGCAAAACTTGTAACGACTTATAAAAGACTATACCCCTTATCAAAGACTAACATAACCCATTAGGCTTACGATTTCGCATTCAGTAAATTAGTATTAACAATCTTATGCATGTGGTAGTGAAGAGTACAACTTGAATCTAGATCTAGAAAATAATATACAAAAACATTACCATTCTGATATTTCAACATGAACTTTCCCCAGTTTCAACGAAGTATATTTTCGTAAGATATTCTCTGCTCTCTACTTTCACTTTAGGTTTAGGTTAGGTTAGTTTCGATTATCGAATCGTTGACATATCTCATTCACTTCTGTCAATTCTAGTAGAATTACTGCTGCCCTCTACAAAATCGGGGCGTTACGATAGTTTTAGTTTTATCTTATAGTCGAGATTTATGTTTGTAAATTGTTATTTTTGTTAGATTCAAAATCTATTGTTGATGTGTTTGATTAAAAACATATAAAATAATTGTTTTTGTTTTGTAAACCACTGTATTCTCTTCCAATTTTAGTCATCATACCTTTAAAACAGTATAGGCACATGCTTCAAAAGAAGTTAAGAGTTGTCGCCACTTTTTCATTTCTCCTAAGTATCTTTTGAACTCTATATACTTAATACAATTCTAAGTTACATCCCTTTTTCAGCCGTCCTACCTACCCGATTTGTACGATTGAGGTCTTTTTAAAGCTTATAATGTAGCGCACCGGTGGCTGATAATTAAAAAAGACATTTCTTTTACAGCTTCAACCCCCAAGCCTTTGATTTATTCCTAGAGGGCACTTTCAACGCTCCAGTGCTGACCATAGGCGTAATTCGGGGGGGGCAAGGGGGGACAGTTGCCCCCCAAAAATTTGAAAATTAAAATTAATTTTTTGGTATAAATAACGTAAATTGACCAGAATCATGTTTTTTCAAGTTGTAAAATTAAATTATTATTGACATAAATTTTTCATTAATATGAGGCTTGTCGATATGCCGTTAAAGTACGCTGGTGGCGTAGTTTTGTTTGAAGTCCGATTGCAAATTTGCAAGGATACATTTAGCGAACGAATACAGACATACACGCTATTCACTATGGCGCGCCGGTCGACGAGAACCCACTCCCACGCCAAACGACACGTCCACCAGTGAACTAACGCTCCAGGATGGCCAACCTCTAAACTCTGTAGTGCTGTTCAGAGCCAGTGTAAGTTGCCTGTCATAGGACACTGTTCACCAGGGGTGCCCAGAAGGGGGGACATGGCGCAAATTGCGCCATCAAAATTTTTGGAGGCATGATTTGTTGGGCGGGATTTAGGTTTAGCGAGGAATTTTGAACCAGCGAATAAGGGAAAATTACAAAAAAATAAATTATTATACCATACGCAACAGTTAAAAGTACTATTTATTTATCTTACCATTTCATCATGATTACCATCACTGAACTCGTCATATATTCGAGTTTGCTATGTAAACCATCCATTGAATCTCCAAGTCAATCCATGTGCTAAGTTATTTTGAAGGGCGGTTGACAATGGGTCGACTGGACTGGCAACCCTGTCTGACATCGGGCCCAGAAGACATAGTGTCAGACAGGGTCTGTGCCCCAGTCTGACACAGCCGTTAGCAATTAATGTCACCAAAACCGGGTATTTACCCGGTTGTCGGGTATTTTAGAGGCCGTGCGGAGTTTTGGCAGTGATTATAACCGGTAAAACTGGGGATTTAAGACTTGGGTTGAGGAAATTTACTCATCAACCTGGATATTAGCCTAAACAATGGGTGAAATCGGGGATTTTTGACGATCGAGGTACAAGGATTTTTTGGAACTCTAGATATTTTATTTTCAAACGAAAGTTGGTGTTATGTATTTCGTTTGTTTGTATTGGTTATTTCGTTGCAGTGTTACCAGAAACTGGGTAATAGCCCGGTTTGTGGGTTTTTTGTTGGCCGTTCGGGGACTTAATTAACATGATTAAGAAAAATCGAGTAAAATCGTGGATTTTAGACTTTAGCTGCGGGGATTACCCGGCATCTTAAATACATAAAAAAACGGGTAAAGCCAGGGATTTTTGAATTGTGATTTGCTTTGCAAATATTCAATGTCCATGAAAGGTGAGAAAAAGTCCGGTATTTGGCGTTTGTAAGGTCATTTGGTGGTTTTTCGGCTAACTACCCGGATTTTGGTACTTGGGGGATTTTGCAGGGATTAGTGCCGAAAAACCGGGTAAAATTAGGATTATCAATAGAGTTGGCGGGTGAAATGCCAAATCCTGTGTAATGCAACACTGGACGTTGGAAAAAAGAGTATAGCAACAGTCAATCGCCAGTCGTATGCAGCACAGTTGGTGTGCCTGCTTTGACTGCAGTGAGGCAGTTTTACAAATAGTACAATAACTGACTGAAAGTGAAGTGAATGGTGATTACAAGTTCACATTGTGTTGTGATATCGTGGTTGGATATTAACTAGCTAAAGCTAGTTAGATACGGTATAAAGAAAATAGTATGCATTGGCAGTGTATATACCCCATAGATACTTTGGTATTATACGGAGGCTACTATTTTTAGATTTTTTTATTGGTTACCAAAAATGACTGTAATTGGAAAGAACATACTTTAATTGGCTTACTATCCAAATTGGACATAATTATGATTAGCGGTCTTTGTTTTCTGCTTCCCAGAAGACAGCGATGTTGGTGAGGGTTGAGTTGATCGAGTCGCCGCCGCCACTAGCGACTTCACCCGATCGCCACCCGTATTCAGTGCGCCGCGGCGGTATTTTAAGTTAGGTTATCATAAATATGTTAGTAGGACTTTCCTTGTTTCGTTATGAAACGAACAATACCAGACGAGTCATACTTTCGCCTGCTAAATCCCTTGACAGGTGATGCGTGCGCTCCGATCAACGACCTGACCTTGGCCTAATTCAAGAGTATTTGGCGGGCAAAAATATGTCTCATCTGGCATCGTTCGATTCGTGACGAAACGAGGAAAGTCCTATTAACATATTTATGATAACCTGACCTAACATAACCGCCGCAGCGCGCTGTATAAGGGTGGCCTCCGTGTAATACCAAAGTATCAACCCATATTCTTCAGTATGAACTGCTAGTGCAAAGGGGGGAGGGTATATGGTGTATGCAATCAAATCAGGATGAGGCAATGACCAGTCAATCTGTTCCTAAAAAGAGGCGATAGGGGAAAAAATTAGAAGGCTGAATTTTTCACCATCGACTACTACCGTAGACAAGCTTCTAGCCAAAAGTCCCCACCCCTACACCTCTCGCTTCCCTAGAGCCCATCATTGTTTTTAAGTTTAGAAAATACAGTATTTTGTAAAAATGACTATATCTCAGAAACTATTTGAGATATTCTTTACATTTTGTTGTTTTCGGATTTCTCATAAAAAGGTCTAAAAATAATGTAATATAGTGATTTATGATTAATTTACTCCTTCTACATCTATTTTCCTGTTTAATTTGAAAAAAAGCATTTTCCTTCATTTTTAACCTAAAATATTTATATATTGCTTAACAATAGTGCTCAAATCACTTCCATTAGATAGCTATTTTGCACTAAGTATTTTCCCCTATTTATATGCTTTACAATGATATCATACTTGACTAACTTTTCTCACATACTGCCCTGCTAATATTAGTTGAAACACATTTTAAAGCGCCTGCACGCTACGCTGCCAAAGTTCATTCAACCTGGGGGTTAAAGGGGGAACAAACTAGGAAAAAGCTAAATTTTTCACCATCGACTACTACCGTATAGACAAGCTTCAAGCCAATAAGTCCCCACCCCTACCCCCTTGCCCCCCCCCCCTAAAGCCCCCCCATATTTTCCATGTCTAATGCAGTATTTTGCAAAACTGCTTACATCTCAGAAACCATTTTAGGTATCTCTTATATTTGGTTGTTTTCAAATTTTTCATAAACTACTGTAAAAATAATGTTATTTAGTGTTTTACGATTAATTTACTCTTTCCATGTCTTTTTTCTTGATTAAAATGGTAAAGAGCATTTTTCTTCATTTTTGACCAAATATATTTATATTTTGCCTAATAACAAAGCTCGAATCACTTCCGTTATGAATCTGTTTTGCACTAAATATTTTCTCCAGTTTTAAGCCTTAAAATTATACAGTAATTAACTTGCTTTTCTCACATATTGCCCTGCTAATACAAGTAAAACATGTTTCACAGCGCCTGCTGCGGCCGCACGCCACCGCAGTTTGTTCAACCTGGGGTTTTAAGGAGAGGGGAAAATAAGAAAAAAAGCTGAATTTTTCACCATTGACTACTACCGTATAGAAAAGCTTCCAGCCAAAAGTCCCCTCCCCTACCCCTCTTGCTTCTCCCCCTACAGCCAACCCCATATTTTCCAAGTCTAATAAATGCAGTATTTTGCTAAATAGTCCAGACGTCGAAAAGTTATAGAGGGAATTTTTTGGAACACAATTTTTGCATTTTGCAGCTTTGTTTGGACTAGTTAGGAGTTAAACATATCAGAAGTCCCCGTCTGTAGCCCTTGAGCGAGGGGAGGGAGGGGGTTCTGAAGGTACCATTTTTAGGTTTTTCCTAAATATCTTGAAAACCATAAACTTTTAGTAATCCCCATTAAAATTGAATATTAAATAAAATTAAATTTCCTGTAGCCAAAGTATATGATATGTCTACTTTGGTCCAACCATTTGCTAGGTAAGCACTAATTTTATTGATATTTAAACAATATCCCTTCCATAAGAAATACATGTAAATTTGTGGGTAACATACATGCCCAATGGGGCAACGCTTTTTCACCTTAAGTAAAATGAACAGTATTCAGGAAATATTGTCAAAATTTCGTGTAATTTGACACCTCAATCTTAAAAATTTGTCTAAAATAAAGGTATTGGTGAGCTTACAAAAAACTTTATTTTCAAGGAATTATTACAAATATATAATAATTCCTTGAAAATAACGTTTTTGTAAGCTCTCAGACACCTTCATTTTGGACCAATTTTTTGATTGAGGTGTCAAATTACCTGATATTTTGTCAATATTTCCTGAATGTTCATTTTCCTTTAGATGAAAAAAGCGTTGCCTCATTGGGCATGTATATTACCCATAAATTTACATGTATTTCTTTTGGAAGGGATATATGTTTAAATATTAGTAAAATAGTGCTTACCTAGCAAATGGTTGGACCGAAATAGACATATTATTTACTTACAGGAAATTTAATTTTCTTTAATTTTCAAATTTTATAGGGAATACTAAAAGTTTATCGTTTTCAAGATATTTAGGAAAAATCAAAAAAATGGTACCTTCAGAACCCCCTCCCTCCCCACGCTCAAGGGCTACGGACGGGGGCTTTTGATATGTTCACTTCCTAACTAGTCCAAAAAAAGCTGCAAAGTCCAAAATTGTGTTCCAAAAAATTCCCTCTAAACCTTTCCGTTGTCTGGACTATTTAGCAAAATACTGTATTTATTAGACACTGCAATGAATAGACTTGGAAAATATGGGGTTGGCTGTAGAGGGGGAAGCAAGAGGGTTAGGGGTGGGGACTTTTGGCTAGAAGCTTGTCTATACGGAAGTAGTCGATGGTGAAAAATTCAGCTTTTTCTTATTTTCCCCTCCCCGTAAAACCCCAGGTTAAATAAGCTTCGGTGGCGTAGCGCGTGGCTGCGGCAGGCCGGGCAGGCGCTCTAGAACATGTTTAACTTGTATTAGCAGGGCAGTATGTGAGAAAAGCATATGTTTTAAGGCTTAAACACAGGAGAAAATATTTAATGCAAAAGAGATTATAACAGAAGTAAGTGATTTTGAGCCTTGTTATTAGGCAAAATATAAATATACTTTATTCAAATAAAGGGATTTTTTTTCAAATTAAACAGGAAAATAGACGTAGAAGGAGTTAATTAATAGTAAAACACTACGTAACTTTTTTTTAGATTATTTTATGAGAAATTCGAAAATAACAAAATATAAGAGATATCTCAAATAGTTTTCAAGATATAAGCAGTTTAGCAAAACACTGCAATCAACAGACTTGGAAAATATGGGGGGGGGCTGTAGGGGGAGAAGCAAGGGGGGTAAGGGTGGGGACTTATGGCTAGAAGCTTGTCTATATGGTAGTAGTCGATGGGAAAAAATTCAGCCTTCTCCTAATTTTTTCCCCTAAAAACCCCAGATAGTCTGGACTAAAATAGCAATGCCGTATGACATATGAGAATGTATTAATGAAAAATAAATATATTTCAATGTTTCTCTGTTGCATACTTTTGTCATCTGACACAATGCGTAAAGACCTGAAGACATTTTTTTACAACATGATCAACATGCTTGTCCCAGCTCAAGTTTTGGTCTATTATTAGTCCCAGAAATTCACTAAAATCTACTTGATCAATGCTTGAATTATTTATGAGTATGTTAGGCTGCAATTTTGATCTATTTTGGTGTGTGGAAAATGAAAAAATTAGATTGGTTTGTATTTAATAAAAGGTTATTTTCATCTAAAAATTCTTTGACGGATAGAAGACTGATGAATGATGCAAGTTCAATCTCTTTCTGATTATGACCTCTAACAGTTATATTAGTGTCATCGGCATATAGGTTGATAGAGCCATCTCCCTTTGGGATTTTTTTAGGCTGACCGGTTATGTAACAGGTGAATAGAAGTGGCCCCAGGATTGAACCCTGAGGAACACCGAGCTTTATTATCTGAAAATCTGATTGAAAATTTTGAGTATATTTGTATTTACTTGTTAATATTAATAGTAAAAATTGAAAGTCAATTGTAGCAAATTGATAGTAGCAATTAAAAATCATTCTAATATCAAAATTATTTTAAAATCATTTTTTTAATCATTCTAAAATAATTTTAATAGTAGCAATTGAAAATCATTCTTTATAGCTCAGAAATAAATAATTTCTTGATTAGCATGATACATGTTCTTGTATTCACTGGATGTAAATAAAAACCGTCTTACAACACTAACAAATATATTAACACTTACACACTTATATACAATTATTTATACAATTACACACTTGTATGTAAATACAGTATGAGTTTAAATATATTTTTGAGTGTTGTAAGACGTTTTTTTTTATTTACATCCAGAGAAAAAAGTAGGAAGCAAAGAGAAAACTGAGACGATGAAATAAGGGGAAAACATATGTAACCTTTGACAAGAACAGAGAACTGCTGAGAGACAAAGACTGATAGAACATCAGAGGGACACTGCACCACCTATCTACTTGCAGCGACTAAATGAATTCGCAAAGAAAAACTTATTCTGGTATACAGAGTTCATGTTTATATGAATGTCTACTGTTATTCATTATCATAAAATGAAACAACTTGGAACAAATGCCCTATCAGTTATAACAGAGAAGCCCTACAGTCAAATAAGTACCAGTGAAATATTGCCACTTGCTACTAAAGGCGACTTGCAGTTCTATCTATCATGAAAAACAGGTGACATAATAACAACATCCGTTGATTGAAAATAGTCTTTATTTTACATAAAAAAACTTCACAAAAAAGAATTTATAAACCATATCGACCGAAAAAAGCACCCGGCCGGATAAGCTACCCGGAGCCGGCTTCTTGAGTAAATATGTATATAATACATGGCCTTAACTAACTTGAGAACTTATATACACAACACTCTGAGATGCAAATCTCAACTCCCCCGTACTATTCCATAAATTACTAACAGCAAAATATACAAACAAAAGGGTTAAGAATAATTTAATAGACTCGGATAACATGACGGCTTGCTCACTGTTCGTTGGTGCAGCAAAAGTAATCATAGCTTGTATGAAACGGCTTCAGAACTAAAATGGTGAAATCGTTCTTAGTTTGGTGAACACAGGAACATTGTATTGAAACTGTCAACACATTGTACAATCTTTAAATACAGGCTAAATGTATACAGATTTTTCAAATGGTATAGGATTTAGGCCTAATTTTTTTCTTGGCCTGTTTTAATTAACATTTAATAAAATTTACTGTTCTTATTTAACATGAATCTATTTTCAAAGCCTGCATTTAAGGACAAATGGTTACTGTGGACTCCTTTACATTTTGTGCCGGGATTGACATATGTTTAACTTGCACGTCCGGCCACAAGTTGGTATAAGAAATACTCTTTAAAAGAGGAGATAAAAGTATTAATTAAAATCAAAGTTATTTCTGCGGATCGTAGGCACATGAATATTAAAGGTTCGATGATGTTTTCAGACAACAAAATTTAACGTATGTGTGCGCAATAAAGTAAAATTACACCTCTGCCAACCAACCAAAACAATGTATAACTTACGATTCGATCAAGCAGACTATTTACAAGAAACGTAAAAACTTGAACAATGCAAAAAGAAACTGTTATTATAAACATGGAAGTTCCCACCCAATGTAACAAATTCATAGTATAAATCTATAATTATATTAGGTTTCGTACGTTCAAATGCACGTCCGATTTATCTAGGTCTGTCTTTCTATCCGATCATCGGTTCTGTTTTAACATTAAAGCTGATCAAGATAAACTGGGTAAGAGCTTAAGCTGGGTTATTGGAAATGGCTTAATAATTGTTACAAACATGTTTTTAAGATTTCAATACAATTAATTATGCTTCTAATGTACTTATGTAAGAGATGGAAAATACAGGACTTTTTAGTTTTCCCCATTTATTTCATAGTATATACTTTGAACCTCATAGACGAATTCAGTGCTTAGAATTTTCAAGACAGCACTTATCCATTCGGCAGTGAAGTACAGTTTAAGCATAACTTTACTTTGATCTTATGAAGTCTTGTAAAATCAACATCTTCAGAATTAAAATAAGCAGCGAGTGGCTATCAAATTATTTTTCCTTGGCGTCCTTCAGCAGTGACAGATACATTAGCTTAATTTGGTTGAATATTTTCCAAAAATGTTTGACAAATGAAGGAGAAAACGGCCAGCAGGATTAATTCTAGCAGCCTTAATTCCTTATTAGTCCAAAAATTGCTTTGTTTCGTTTTGATTTTTCTCGATGGTTGTGTATTTACCTCAAATATATGATGACTTAATTTCAGTATACACATTACAGCATATAGATAACATATCGTATCAAGACCATGTGCCAAAAAAGTCCTGATGATATTTGGTTTAAAAAATTATTTGAATTCCATTATGATAACCTTAAAAGGACGTTATAACATGAGTACTTTACTTCTAAAGAGATTAATATCCGGAAATGTTTTGGCCAAGTAATATTTTAATGAAATTACAGAATAAGTATGTAAACATCAATTTGTGTTGATGATATAATAATGTCCCTCAATCTAAATAAATAAGAAACATCAGAAAATTTACAATTCTATACAAGAAAAACACCTGGTAAACTGGTTAGAAATGTAAGAATACTAAAGAATGAAGAACTGACAATTAGATGTGCAAAAGGGTTCATCCCAATCTGAACACAGTATCACGAAATCAACCAAAGTCAACTAACTTTGTTATAATTGACAACTATAAAAATTACTACATTCCTCAACACAAAACTACTGTTTAAAAAAGATAATTAAAAAGCTATTAATGTCAATACAAAAAATAAGGCAAAATGTCCAAAAAAATTTTGATTACCTCTAAAATAATGTGATATATTTGTAACAAATCCAACCAAATTCAATGTTCCAAGAAAAAAACTACACAAAAAAATCCTAGAAAACATTAGTAAAATTGCAACAAAACGAACTGTTGACGAACTAATGTGAAGAACAACTAAGAAACGACTGAGAATTTGTACAGCTTGTTAATACAGGTTTGCCACGGCGATCGGATAAAAAGACAGTTCTGTCGACGTCCAACGGGAAGTTGTCTCGATTACTCCACCACCTTCAAAACTTTGCCTATTGCGATAGTCTTGCCTGAAATATCAAAAAATCACATTAGATTAATTCATACCCTTTAAACAGTCTATGAAAAAAAAACAGTCCCAACACTTGCCATATTGTAATGCATTTTGTTGTTACAGGGCGACACTAGCATTCCAAAGTGGCACACAAGCACAATCACAAACAAAATTAGACACCATCTGATTGTTAATGTACTTATGTGCCAGCCACCAGGATCGCTTAGAGAGGACAATTTTTTCATCTGAGTGACGGGAATGCATTTGTTGTTAGATGTTGGGGGGACACTTTTTGCAATCAACTGATGGGGCTTTATTTATTCTTAGACTGTGCCCTTTATCAAAATTAGGAAAACAATTTACTTAGGGTGACTACCAAATCCAAGACTGCAAAAAAGAGGGCTTGTGGACCCTAGCGATATTTCAGAGGAATCAGCGAGGTTTATTCTTTGATTATGAAAATATTTTTGTGAATCAATAAAATGCTGAGTAATTTTACTTACCAACTTACAATCTTCATTAAATCCTAGCAAAATTCGACACATTTGTTTATACAGCAGTACATTTTAAGCATTTGGAAGAAAATTAAGAAAAATCACAATTATTTTGCAGTCAATTAGAGAAGTCGGAGGCCCTTCTATAAAAAGGCTGACAGTGTAAAAAAGTAGCTCCACTTTGGCTCATTTCACACAGCGCCAGGTGAAGATCCACTAGTCAGAGGTCAGTGGCTTGGACCAGTCGAGATACCAGGTGTTTCAAAATGAATAGCGGGGTTTTAAAGTGTTTTAATATTTATTACATCAAAATTACAGCCACAAGTGATATATCAAACAAAAGAGGAACTCAAACAGTTTTACATAATAACCTACAAGTGTTCAATGTGAGCACCATTCGTTACTCGGCACACGTCAAGACGATATGCGAGTACTTCCCAAACTTTGGTTAGTGTCTCATTAGTAATTGCCGCATTAGTAATTGCCGCAACAGCTGTTTCAATCCTGTTCCTTAATTCGGGAAGGTTGGCTGGCATTGGAGGCACATACACTCGATCCTTATTAAACCCCCAAAGATAGAAGTCACACGGCGTTAGTTCGGGTGACCGAGGAGGCCAAGGGAAACAAGCGGTCGTCCCGTACGTTCTTGGTCGTCCCGTACTCTTGCCTTTACAAAGGTAGCCAGTGTCTTCAAACTGATGATACCATCTACGAATATTGTTATCACCTGGAGGATCACAACCAAACTTAATCCGGAACGCACGTTGCATAGTAACAACAGATTCCGTCTTTGCAAACTGTAAAACACAAAACACTTTCTGTTCTTTAGTCGCCATCTTTGCTACTAGCGCTTTCTATCGGATTGCGGTGGAAACATTCCGCACTGATGCCAACAAACAAAACTGTTTGATTTTCTCTTTCATTTGATATATCCCTTGTGGCTGTAAGTTTGATGTAATAAATATTATAACACACTAAAACCCCGCTATTCATTTTGAAACACCCGGTATTTCAGAGGTCAGATTTATTACCTGAGTCAACACAAAGCAGATCTACTGGCCAATGCAAATTTACAAGGAAACGCCACTGTACCCAATTAGTAGGGGTGTGCGAGTATTCGACCACTCGAGCTTTTAGGCCGAGCTTTTCAGTATTCGGCTCGGCTCGACTTTTTTCAAAAAAGCTCGACACTCGAGCCGAGCTTTTGAAATGAGAGTTCTTATCGGAAAGATAATTATTGCGATCTATTTTTGGACATGGTAAACGGAAGAGCGTTTCCCTCCCACAAAAAATACAAACAAAAAATATTCTCTAGTGATAAGGAAAGGACATTGACAGGTAACAAGAAATATCATCTCCATTTAGACGGAAATCGTAGCTATATTTAGTTGACATTGGAGAGCAAAATACAGCAAGAAAGTCTATTGTTTTATCATGGCTTATCTCTTTAACGGTATATCGTACAAGCTTCATTTTGGTTTCATTTTAGTTATAAAAATTAGACAAAAAATATAAGCCGTAATTTATAATTGTATGACATGTAGTTTGTATTTTCGGATTTTGTAGCAAGGATTCCTTATCTCTTAATTAACTCACGCAGCTCGCACTGAGTCAGACAATGACAAAAAACCGGGACAGAGTTTTTGTAAACAACCTCCCCCCCCCTCCCTGGCCACTGATAAGGAGAGTGAGAGAGGTAGCTGTTTCTTTCTTCTCTCTATTCCGTCCTAATTTCTGATTCTTTCTTCTTCCTGATTATCTTTAACTCACGTTATTTTCTCCACAAAAGCTTAGGAATGCAATCAATTTTAGGATGACAATAAATTATTTTTATATTATTTCATTCATATTCTGAAATAATTTAACCATCAATATTATGCTACAATTGGGACTGCTATTTGTAATCATCTTTATTTTGTGAACATTAAGAAAATCAATCTTGTGTTTGAGTTTGACTAAATGTAAATATGTTATTTTTTTAAGATACAACCATTTTAAAACCTTTCCAACTAACTCCTTTCTACTCTTGAAAGAAATGTTGTAGTATGTAACTAGAATGATTATGTAAGTTTAACTATTTAATTTTAAAGTGAAACTATTGTGGAATAATTGGGGAGTTAAATTATAAATTTAGATTTTAAATTGGTTATTTTTCTACATAAATTATTTTTTGAGCCAGTTTGATCAATTTTATGTAACATAATACAAAATATTGATGAACCTATCAGATCATTAACTTGTTTTGGAGATAAGCTTTCTAGTTTTGAGCTGACGTTAACTTAAGGGATGCAAACATTAGTCTATTGTATCTTTTAAAATTAAAATCAAGCTTCATAATTTTGTGGTTGTTAAAAAGCTCGGCTCGAAAAAGCTCGAGCTCGAAAACTTTTGAGAAAGCTCGGCTCGGCTCGGCTCGAGTTCAAAAATCACTATTCGCACACCCCTACCAATTAGTATACAAAATACAAAAAAAGCAACATCTACCTTTGAAGCTATTATACTCCTGGAGAAAGTTCTAGTTTTAAGACTGTGAGTATTTAACTGAGATTGAAACCTTTTGGATTGCATAGTTCTGATTGATAAAAAGAAAATTTCTGTTGAAAGGATTTTCAATCCAGGTCTTGGTTAAAAAAAAACCCTAAACTCCTATTGCTTAGAACAATAGGTATCTCGTGCCATTCATACAGTAACCCTGATAGCCCCCCCCCCCCCCCCGGTAATTACCACGGCAAGTCTCAAAGTCATTTGGCCCACACCTAGTTTAGTTCAACCGAGTACAGCAAAGTTAGTTACACCAATCAGGGGAAATAATCTTTTTATGAATTAACTAGTGTAACCGATCAAGCTCAATCATCTGTTTCAGCAAAGCTTCCTACTTCTGTCGAGCATGTGCAATTGTCTTCTTACGGCAAAATGTACTTCAGACGATCACATGCGATCGTATTTTGCAATGGTGTTTTCTTCATTTTTGCCAGTTTCATTAATTAACATCCTTCTATATTATCTTTAATGTTTATATTTTTAGTCATGTTCGGATTAATAATAAATTTGGATAGCAAGGGTTCAGATTAGGGAGGTTCTCCTGAATTTATCTATGTAATAATAAAAATGCTAGCCGGGGATACCATTCATGATAGATTATGAGTTGGCCAAGGCTTGGCCAAAAAAAGAGAATTGAAAAAAACTGAGACCTATTGGGCAAAAAATAAAAGCTAATACGCCTAATATAAGTAAAATAGCTTTTAAATTTCCTAATATTATTAGCTTGTGATCTAATACCCCAGATGGTAATAATACCAGCATATGAAAATTTTAAAAATTCCTCTAGGATAGAAAAAAATATGGTTAGTAAAAGCGAGGTGTTAGAGTTGTTTACCTTCGTCTCTGAGCGTAAACCGTCCCATCTGCGGAAACAGTTTGAACTGTTCGAGACAGATGACGCCGGCGCATTCTATCCTCATGATGGCGACTTGGTCTTGCTTCACAAACCGCGGCCGCGTTTTTGATTTCTCTCCAGTCTTTTTGTCAATCAGACATATTAAGGCCTGTGGAAAAATCAGAAGACAATGTAAAACATAAGATGTGACAAGTCGTTTTGACTGCAAGAAGGATGATTAAAGGCAACATTTTAATTTAGACTCTGTCCGCTGATGAAAAATAGGGAAAACTAAAAAAATATTTCAGGCCAAAGCCATACACTCATAGCCTTAAATATTTTTAGTGACCTAAAAACAGCAGCAACACATGCACAGTGCAAAACAACAATTTAGGCAGGCTCTTGGCTATAGAAGCATTAACAAAACCATCTAGAGCAATATATCTTTTGAGGAAACTGAAAGACAGTGTGCCAGATAATTATGTAAGATCGGCATACTTAGCGTTTTTCCAAAGTTTAACCTCTTTTGGTATCAGTGGCGGATCTAAGGGGGGGCAGCGGGGGCACCTGCCCCGGGCGCCAGCCGGTAGGGGGCGCCAGCGGCTCCAAGCAACGCTGGCTGGCTCCGGTTAAGAAAAAAGTGAAAAATTAAATATAAGTAATATTTTTTGTTTTGCGGCCGGCAAACCTCTCAGTAGCATCACTGCGGTTAAATCTCTTTCGCATCGCGGCCGTCAAGCCTATCTCTATTTTCATGGCAGTCTCATTTTCGGTTTTTGATGGCCAGAAAATCGCTCATACTTTTTGCGGACAAAGCGAATGGCGCTGTCCCTTTTCATGGCCGTTACACCTTTCGGTCGCATCGCGGCTGTCATATCGCGGTTTTACACCACGGCTTCGATCATATTGCAGCCAGAACAGTGGCGTATATAGAAATTATTTTCGGGGGGGGCCAGGGCGGGATTTAAGATTTTGCCGCCCATGGGCCCAAAGCATTTCGCCGCCCCTCCTCCCAAACGTGACAATTTTCCAGACCTAATCATAGGCGTATAATTAGGGGGGAGGGTGGCACTTACTCCGCCAAATAATTTGGGATTGTAATTTTACTAGCTCAGCTCAACCTGATTTTTTAACATTAAAACACCGATATTTGTGTTTGTGTACATGTTTGCTGATGCCAGCTGGCGAAAGGCCTCACAAAGTTAAATTATACAAATATTGTGATGTTTTTCAATATTAAAATGTTATAATATCCAATATTAACAATTCGTAAACAACAGTGAATGATTTATTTAATTTGTGGCCGGAAAATCTCTTGGTCGCATTGCCGCGGTCTGAAATTCTCTTGATTGTTTCGCCGCGATCATCTCTCGGCCATGCATTTCGTGGCTACCAAGGCTTCATTATCTCGGCCGTTTCGTAGTCGAGAGTCGGCTGGTTGTATCGTGGTCGCCGATTCTCTGAAAATCCTTTGCAGGGTGTCTATCAATCGGCAATTCCAGAATACCCCCGTTGGAGTAGAATTGCACAATCAGCGAGTTTCAAATGCTTGAATAAAAATGTATACGTCATAAAAAACTAACGAATAAATTCCACCACCACGACATAAATTTGAACGAATGGGGTCTTGGTGTCTGGGGTTCCATAACAAAAAGTTATGATGTCCCGGGCTTAGGTCTTACTATATGAGCCCTTCGGTAATAGCCTCTTCCCTGGAGGAGAAATTCGCTGAAAGTCGGGAAAAAATAATGGATTTAAACATGTGATCGGGAATTTTGATGCTCGAGTTAAAGCGAGTTTTCATCGTTGGAATTGGCAATGCAGCCGGCAACTCTCTCGATCGAATCGCAACAAACAAATTTTTCGGTAATATACTGGCCGAAAATCAGTCGTTTACATCGCAGCTGGAAAATCTCTCGACCATATTGTGACCGGAAGATCGCTCGCTCGCTTCGCGGCCAGCAGATCTCTCGGTAGCATCGCAGCCGAAAAATCTTGGAAATCCCTGTCGCATTATGGCCATCAAGCATGTCTCCCCGTGGCCCACATATCTCTCGGTCGTATTTTGGCCAGAAAATCGCACGTACGTCCCACAGTCGAAAAATTACTCGCTCGTTTTGTGGCCGGTAAATTGCCTGCTCTACCGCCGCCGGCAGATCTCTTGGTCGCATTGCGTCCGACAAGTCTCTCGCTCTTTTCGCGGCCGATGTATGTACTGGCCATGTCATGGTCGAAAAATCGGTCTTTTTCCAGTGGTTGGCACGCAAGTATCTCGGACGTTTCGAGGCCGGCAAACACCTCGATTATTTGCAGCCGACGAATCTTGGTTGTGTTACAAAACAAATCTCTAGGATTTGTAGCGATCAGCGAATTTCCACGGTCACTTCGCGGTAAAAAACTCTAACGGTTGTATCGTAGCCGGTAATCTCGGTTGTATCATAGAGGACGTACTTGGCGCTATTGCAGCCGCGAAACATCTCAGCTGTAAAACTGTCGGACATTTCGCGACCACTACGCGACCATTACGCATATATTTTAACAAAACTCATAACACCCTTCTCGCGCCTCCACCTTCTAATGATTCGATTCCACCATCAGCCCGAATAATGAACGACTCAGCACCAGCGCCCAGGCCAAAAAAATCAGATTTTGCACCCACTCGCTTGAGTACAACAACTGCCGCCCGTCCGCGCAGTGACGCACTGCGCAAAATAATAGTGTAGTCTGATATAACAAAACTATATCAGGTGGAAGATACCGGATAAGGTCATTACAAATCCTTATTGCTCTAAATGAATGAATTCTCAATTTTATGCTTGCTGCTGACAAAATCTTGCATATAATTTACCTAAATAAATTACGCTATTTAAATCCCTAATTTTCTTACCCTTTTAATTTCGGGGGGGGCCCGGGCCCCCCCTTATATATGCCACTGAGCCAGAAAATCGCTCAAGTGTCTTTGTGACCAGCAAATCTCTTGGTCTCATTGCAGCTGTTGAATATTGTTGACATATCGCCGCCGCAATCTCTCAGTCGAATTGCGGCCGTCAAATAATATGGGGGGGAGGGGGGGGGGGGGCGCCAAACACCGATTTTGCTCCGGGCGACGGTATGTGTAGTTCCGTCACTGTTTGGTATATTACTTTGGGAAAATAGTGTTCATGTTCAGTGTATTCTTGCATTAGAGAAGAAATTAGTTAGATTAATAACCAATTCTCATAAAGTAGACCACTGTAAATCACTGTTTGTCAAGTTATATTTATGTTTATAATGTTTTACTCTTTACAAAAATAAATTTATCATGTTACGCTTTAAAGAAAAAGATATACATAAACACAACACAAGACAATGTAACAAAATTAAAGTGCCATTTCATAGATTATCTTAGTCATTTAACAGTTAAGAAGTTTTGACGGATTTCCCCTATAGGGAGGAAGCTATTCTGTAGGTCTCATGGTATATATCTATATGTAGATTTATATATCTATATATGTGGTTGTTAGCACAATAGAGGCCATAAAAATGGTCCGATCTTAATGAAATTTGATACAGACATGTAAAGTGGTAATCACTCAGACGAGTTCGTGAACCAGCCCAATCGGACCACCGGAAGAGGGGGTAAATGAGAATAAACCTCCCCCAAAAATGGGTTTTTTGAGTTTTTTTACAAAAAAAATTATCAAATTTTTGTTGGCTCCATTGAATTCAGCTAAAAAAAACAAACAATTTAGGATTTTGAATCACTGCTCTATGTCCGTTGGTTACGGAGATATTGAAGGTGGTAAACACTGCACGTTGTCCCAGTGTTAACCTTATGGGAAATAAGTAAAATTCTATATCTCGGTTATTTCTCAACATATTTTGATAAAACTTGGTAAATGGCTTCTTCTAGTTCAGATCTATTAAATATTGAATTAAAACCACCCAGTTTTAATATACCTATTCTATTCTAAATTATAAATTACCTATAAATTAATTCATTTAAACTGTGTACTGAAAACCATGTATTTTTTTATACTTAATTGTTTACATAACAAAAGTTCAAAATGACACATTTACAGCCAGCTGATTTTAGTTATAACATATGTAACAACTCTTCACCCGTAATCAGCAGTATGAAGAGTTGAACTTAAAGAGGTAGCAGTTGATCCAAATGTCTGGTCCAAACCCTTCCATCATCCAGTTTGACTTCGTACATAACTTCGCCCAATTTTGCGGTTATTACTCCTGATACCCACTTCTCTTTAGATGAGTAATTTCTTGCTTGGACTCTTTGGAGTACGTTTAGCTTTCTTCTGTTCTCGTCCTGATTCAGTCGTATTTTGTCTTCTTTAATTTCCGATAAAACGTTAAGTCGTGTTCTAATGTCCCTGCCAAACATTAATTTATACGCAGACAGACCTGTTGAGTTTGGAGCTTTTCTTATCTATGTCAGCAGCCTGTCGAGCTTGCCTTGGATGTCTCCGGGTTCTCCAGCCATTGCACGGAGAGAGTTCTTGACGAACTGTACAAAACGTTCGGCTTGTCCGTTGCTTGACGGGTGAAACGGTGCGGTAGTTCTGTGACTTATTCCATTGTTTCGTAAAAATGTTTTAAAATCCAAAGATGTAAATTGTGGTCCATTGTCACTTACCAAGGTTAAAGGTAGCCCGAAAATTGTAAATAAGTGTCTCAGTTGATGTATACACCAAGCTGTCGTCGTGACTTTAGTCGCAATTACATCAACCCATTTTGAAAATGAATCGACTATAACAAAAAAGTGTTGACCCGGTTTCAGTTCGAAGAAGTCGATATGTATTCTATGCCAAGGTGCACAAGGTTCTTCCCATGGATGTACTTCTTTCGATGGTTCTTTCTTCTTTTGTATACAATTTTTACATAATTTAGCTATCTTCTCGATATCAGCATCCATATTTTTCCAATACAGGTAGCTTCGAGCTAACTCTTTCATCTTAGTTATTCCCAAGTGGCCGATATGAAGCTCGTTAAGTATTTCCGATTGTAAAGTATGTGGAATTATAACTCTAGAACCTCTAAAAATACATCCATCGTGTAATGAAAGTTCATTATCGTGAAATCCTAGCTTTTCCAAACATTCTCCCTTTTCCAAAGCGTTTAATACAGCATTAAGTTCCTTGTCCTTTTTCGTATGTTCTGCCAACATTTCTTTGGTTACAGGAATAACCGATAATTGATTTGCTTGCACTTTTGCGTATATATCCTCTTTGTCATTCATATGCTCAGTAGGAAATCTTGACAGGAAGTCTGCATTCGAGTGTTCTGTGGTTCTTCGGTATTGGATGTCGTAATCAAATCCTGATAGAAATAAAGCGTAGTTAAGTAACCTAGTGGCTGACATAGCTGGTAGTGATTTACTTGGGCTGAATATAGACACTAGTGGTTTGTGATCCGTGATTAGGGTAAACTTTCGCCCATAACAATATGGGAAAAACTTCTTTACCCCCCAATATATTGAAGTTGCCTCTTTGTCTATTTGGCTATACTGTTTTGCACTCTTTGTTAATGATCTCGATGCAAATGCAATAGGTTTTTCCGTTCCGTCCTTATATCTGTGTGACAAAACTGCCCCTAAGCCATCAGGAGATGCGTCTGTAGAAAGTACAAGTTGCTGTTCTGGTTCGTAGTGAGCCAACGTTCTTTCACTAGCTATGTGTTCTTTTACAATTCGAAAACTATGCTCACATTTTTCATCCCAAACAAACTTTTTGCCTTTTTGTAAGAGTTCATTTAACGGTCTCAGTAGTTCTGCTCGTCTTGGAATAAATTTGTTATAGTAGTTTGCTAATCCGATGAATGATCGCAACTGATGAATGTTCTTTGGTTGTTTGGCATCAATCACTGCTTTGATCTTTTCTTTGTTTGTGTGCAATCCATTTTCATCAATTGTATGTCCAAGGTACTCAATTTTTCTTTGGAAAAATTTACATTTTTCAAAATTAAGTTTCAAATTGTTAGCTTTAAGTTTTAGTAACACTGTTCTTAGCCGGTTCATTGTTTGTTCATAGTTTGCACCTTGAATAATTATGTCATCGAAAAAACATTTCACTCCAATCAAGCCTTGTAACAGCTTGTCCATATACCTTTGCCATATTGCTGGCGCCACTTTTATCCCAAACATCATTCTGTTTACCTTATACAAACCTTTCTGTGAACTAATTGTTTGCATAATTGCACTTGTGTCGTCCATGGCCATATGCAGGTATGCGTTGCTAATGTCCAGAGTACAAAACAGTTTTCCTCCACTCATTGCTGTAAAAATTTCTTCTATTCTTGGAATTGGGTAATTTTCGTCTTTAATGACCTTATTGAGCGTTATCTTGTAATCAGCACAAATACGAACTGCTCCATTCAGCTTCAAAATCGGAACTATTGGAGTCCCCCACTCAGAACTCTCAATTTTAGTTATAATGCCAGCATTTTCCAAACGTTGTAATTCCTGATCTACTTTTTCCTTTAAGGCATATGGCACTGTTGTATATGGCCCTAAACGGTAGTTTTGGGCTGGGCTTGCTTAAAAATTCGCAAGTCGCTTTCTAAAATCGTGTAACGGGATCCGCGGGCTGGGCTGACCGCGACAACCGGGAACTTGCGGATTTGTCCATATTTGGTCTTGTGCAGAATACGGCTTTCTCATTGGTCGCCGTGGGCCGGGCAGGATGTTGGCGGTTGCAATATATACCCCGAAAAATTGGGCGTAGTGTTCACTAGTCACTGTTCACTGTTCACCGACCGTAGACCAGCGCACCGTCAGTCCGCACGCCCGTTCGTCGTCGTGACGCACCATGCGCCTCGCTACTTTCTGTAAGTCTCGCCAGTTCCTATCCTAGTTGGTCTCCACATTCCCTATAAATGTAATAGTTCCAATCAGTCACTTTGTACCTTAAAAGAGAACTCTAAGTACCTCATATGAGATTCATGTAATTTTACCATTGGTGTACCTGTGGTACCCAGAGCCAATCTGGTTGTAAAGAACTGTAACTTGAGTTAATTATTGAGTCATAATAAACCGATTATCAACCTCATGTCACTGTGTAATTATTCCATCATCCCCCGGACCACGTTCCCAGAGTAAAAGGTCGTTGGAGTAGCTAGGGGATTCTTCTAATCCCCTGGGCTCCTTGGCCTATACGGGGCATTCACCAGTGAGCAAGGGGGTGTCCCCGTATACCACATGTGGTGTCAGGTGTGGGGTGTTTCAATTGAAAAAATAAATAAATAAAATAAATAAAAAGAAAAATAAAAATGAATATGTAACTAATGGACATGTACATGGATATCTATAAGGAAATATATGTTCTATTATAATTAAAGATATTTTTGAGTTTACATAAAGACGTGTTTTTTTTCTTTGGTTTCTTAAGGCAAGCAATAAGGTATAATATTTAATGTGAAGGTAAACAACGGAATTTGATACAACATCTCTTGATATAATATGAGTAATAGGCGTGTGTCAGTTACTGTTGTGTTAAATATCATTATTTTGAATTGTTTAAATATCGCTATTTAAATATTTACAGAAAGGAATATGGCTATGGTTGACGGAAGGATAACCTAAACGATATTGGAGGCATAAAATAACTAGGTTAGGATTTGAAAATGTGCATACTTAAGACGTGTGAATTAGTAATTAGACTTGTATTTTTATGAAGTTCATCTTGTGTTTTTGAAATTGTGACATATAACCTGACCCAGGGCACTTAGGATTATATCACATTCTGTAGTTTAAATCAATGTATTGCGTGTAATTAGCTTCTTTTAATTCTTTGAAACAACATGAGATGGCACAGGTATAAGATAATGGTATATACGATAACACGAATAGATAAGTGAGATATGTGCGGCCGAGAGTAGAGTAATATATTTTTATGGACGCTTTGTCAAAAGTGATTTAATGGAATTAACACTGGGATGAGAAATTTGGTGCATTTTATTATTGTATTTGAGTTGATTGTATTGAGTTTTGACTAGTGTATATTGTATTTTCTTGCATTTGGCGTGAGTATTTTCATGATGCTGTACACCTATGGAGTTTATTACTGCTTAAAATCGTGTATCACATCGCATCAATGCTGGATTATGAGTGACATATTAATAGGTTATTATAAAGTGCTACAGTGTATCGTAAGAAAAAGATAGTGGGGGTGATTGTAATAAAGAGAGAGAGAGTATTGCAGTAAAAAATAGCTGTGCTTGCTTTAAAAAAATGATAAAAATGCAAAAAAAATGTTGGAAAATCAATAAATCAAAAAATATATAAAATAAAATATATATAAAACAATATGTATGTAATCATTTAACAAAGGGATAGTTTGGATTGTGCATTAGTGTATATAGGATGCTATTATTCTTTTGTAAGCTTATCCATTGAGCAATGTGGATACTGTGTCGTGTCGTAAAAACAAGTATAATTTAATTAGTATATAATACAGTGGGTGTGTAGTGTTGTTGATTCTGGACTGCTGAAGGATTGGCAGAGAAATGACAGGGAGAACCTAATATTGTATTGTGTGTTTCTTTTGAAATTGTAATTTGTATTCTAAATATAAGATTCTGTTTGAAGGAAGGCAATAATCAGTGCTTAGTTTAAGTTGTTAGGGCTGAGATAGTGTGGAAGTTGGCACATTTGTAGTAGCAATTTTATTGGGATTATTAGTTAAAAATATAAAAAAAATACATAAAAGAGATGTAGAAAAATTATAAAAATAAAAATAAAATATATTGATGTACTAGCAATTGATTATAGTGTTTACTAATGTGCAGTACTTATTATGCTTCATTCATTACATTATTCAAGTATGATATCGTGTGCATTTCATTAATTAATTGTGTTATTTTGTGTGTTTATATTAATTGATTTGATTAATTGTGAACTTATGGATTGATTTTATTCTCTTGGAGCAATTTCCTTATTTTGTTGTGCTATATATATTTTGGTTCTGGTAGAGGGTACGAGTATATTGTATAATTTACTTGTGACTATGTGACAATTTGTATTGAAGCTATAAGAGAGGTAAGATGGCGATATGATGTTAAAAATCTGTGGTTTCGCATTGCTTATTTTAAAAGATGTTTACAATTTATTCCTCAGGTAATAATGGCATATCTCTCAAAGGATTGATTTAATCGATTGCTTGTTGCTTACTTATATAAAGGAAAATGAGGTTGATTAAGCGATTAAAGCATATTTACCAGAGTATTATTAAAAATTTTTGTCTTTTTTTTGTAATGAATAAAGAAATAACAAACGAGTTGTGAATAGTTGTAAGCAGTATAATGGGTTTTACAATTTAATACACAATAAATTTCTTGTGAGACATTCCCTTTAACATTTTAATTTAAATTATCAACAGAAAATTCTAATCTTTAGAATATTTTAATAACTCTCTTTCACTAGCGTTCCGTCTAGTGGGATTAGAGATTCCTTTTTTGAGGTATTCAACTCTTTTGCAAATGTTAGAGGGACGGTGCAATCGTAAGGGTTCTTAAGTGGTAGTTAGAAAGGTTGGTACCTGATTCATTGGGAAGATCGTGGTGCGTAGCCGGGAGCACGGGGAGCCGTAAGTGTGCCTTTTGCGGCGCGCGGTCACTGCTGAAACTCCCACGCGCCGATAAGGATATCAGGGGAGCCCTGATAAGCGCCCAAGGAATGGGTCACTAAATTAATTTGTAACTCTGGTATAAAATTATTTTGAATGTAAGTTAGTAGTACCTTGTTTTATTGTAATAAAAAGAAAAGTAGCATACAATGTTTGTTATGGAGACTAGGAAGGAGGAATGGGGGACGAAGGTACACCTTGAAAAGGTGTTCCTTCGTTAGTAAGGGGCGAGTGTTGTATATGGCCCTAAACGGTAGTTTTGGGCTGGGCTTGCTTAAAAATTCGCAAGTCGCTTTCTAAAATCGTGTAACGGGATCCGCGGGCTGGGCTGACCGCGACAACCGGGAACTTGCGGATTTGTCCATATTTGGTCTTGTGCAGAATACGGCTTTCTCATTGGTCGCCGTGGGCCGGGCAGGATGTTGGCGGTTGCAATATATACCCCGAAAAATTGGGCGTAGTGTTCACTAGTCACTGTTCACTGTTCACCGACCGTAGACCAGCGCACCGTCAGTCCGCACGCCCGTTCGTCGTCGTGACGCACCATGCGCCTCGCTACTTTCTGTAAGTCTCGCCAGTTCCTATCCTAGTTGGTCTCCACATTCCCTATAAATGTAATAGTTCCAATCAGTCACTTTGTACCTTAAAAGAGAACTCTAAGTACCTCATATGAGATTCATGTAATTTTACCATTGGTGTACCTGTGGTACCCAGAGCCAATCTGGTTGTAAAGAACTGTAACTTGAGTTAATTATTGAGTCATAATAAACCGATTATCAACCTCATGTCACTGTGTAATTATTCCATCATCCCCCGGACCACGTTCCCAGAGTAAAAGGTCGTTGGAGTAGCTAGGGGATTCTTCTAATCCCCTGGGCTCCTTGGCCTATACGGGGCATTCACCTGTGAGCAAGGGGCATTCACCTGTGTAATCATTTATGTGAGAAATGATTACATACATATTGTTTTATATATATTTTATTTTATATATTTTTTGATTTATTGATTTTCCAACATTTTTTTTGCATTTTTATCATTTTTTTTAAAGCAAGCACAGCTATTTTTTACTGCAATACTCTCTCTCTCTTTATTACAATCACCCCCACTATCTTTTTCTTACGGGCACCTGTGGAGCCGTATACCACAGCACTTATAAAATGACACATTTACAGCCAGCTGATTTTAGTTATAACATATGTAACAATACCTGTAGCAGCAAACATGCACTCTCATTCCCCATGTTATTCTTATGGAGCTTACCAAAACATGTAAAATCTCGCTATGTTGGATTGAAATATGTTGTTTTGCATTTGAAATTCAATGAGTATGCAGGTCTGCTGCAACGGGGGGTATTTTTATTTAATTTTTTTCTAATGGCGTTAATCTTCTGGCAATGTCGGGTTTGCTGATGTATTTGACAATATTTAATTCTTACAATAACATGTGTCAAAAATCTAATTGTTTGCTTGTGCCTGTGTATTATTTGACGTGTACACACAAGTGTGTTGTCATATAACTAAACGGACGTTGCTGTGTACTCACAAGTGTATGTCATATTACCTGACTGATGTTGTTCAAAACAGTAAACATCACGTGTGTCGCCAGTAGTATAAATACAGCCATAACCTGAGAGTAAATCATAGTGTCCTCAACACAAGATGAATTTCATCTTGTGTTGAGGATGGTATCACATTGCAACTTTCGTCGCTTCCTTTGCAGGAAGTAGTAAATTGGTTTCACTTATCCGTACTGGTGCTTTGGGTTTTTGTTTTATTTCATTACCAAGGGGCTCAAGCCTCGGAGAATATCGCGTACATTGTTTCTCCCCTAAGGCCGATACTGACTTTTGAACTCAAAGAAGCATACTGATGATTTTAGATTTTTTTTATTCGATGTTTATATAAAAAATAATGATGATGGCACCAAAATTATGGTAACACCGACTACTGTGAACATCCATTAATTATGAGCCTACCCTTGTACTTCTTAATATTCCCTTCCCTGTTGTTGAATACCTATTTACTGGTGATAGCATTTCTTTCGGGGGTCCAGGAGGTAGCTTAATATAAATCCAGGTCTTGTTTTCCCTTATAGTGTTTTGTTCTTCCTTCACAGCCTAATACCGGTGTTCCCTTTCTTATACAATGTATTTGTAATTTTCTGGTCATTGAACAAAAGACTCAGCAATTAGTGCAAGGAATGTATAGCCCCTCAGGTAACTTGGGGTTTCAGTCTGAAACTATAAGAATTCAATTGGAAGAAATCAGGTGTAATCCCAAACAACGTTGTCGTGGAACGAATAACAATACTCAAGTTGTAAAGGATTGAAAGAGTAGAGAGAAACCATACTCTACTCTACTCTTTCAATCCTTGAAAAAGGTTCAAAACAATGAACCGAAATATAGGACATTTTTCTTGTGTGTTATAATTGTTTGTGACTACAGGCCTACTCATTTTCAGGTAAGCCAGTTGTTTTTCCTATATAATTCCTATCAAAATACCAACCCCTTGAGGGATTTCCTTCAAAAAATAACCTTCAAGTTGTAAAGGTTCGCTGTTTGATAGTTTGTTGTAAGTTAAATAAGACGTCAGAAGCTATTCGCACTGCCGCATATCTGGCTAATCGTATCTCCTTGGGAGGACAGGTTCCTGCGACTTTGAGGTACAACGAGAAACCAGATCTGAGTAAGTTGAGTGAGAGTGTTTGGGTGTGTCGCATACCTGCTTGTAGGAGATAAGGACTGGAAAGTTTGACAGCAAATACTTGAAGTCTTACTTCACTGGCTATGGATTTTGTTGTCTGGAAGGATGGGAAATAACCACACGAAGAAACTTTGTTTTCTACGAAGAGAAATTTGACTTCCCCAAGTGAGGACTGATATCGGAACATGTCCGAGTTTCTTTTTCTTGAATATCGTAAAGTTCCTACTTCTCACTGGTCTTATCTGGTACGGGGAATATTTCATTATCATTATCAGTCGATTTATTTTTAAGATTTAATTCCTTCTCTGACGATTCATGTACAGTTGTACATGTTCCGATATCAGACCTCACTTGGGGAAGTCAAATTTCTCTTCGTAGAAAACAAAGTTTCTTCGTGTGGTTATTTCCCATCCTTCCAGACAACAAAATCCATAGCCAGTGAAGTAAGACTTCAAGTATTTGCTGTCAAACTTTTCAGTCCTTAGCTCCTACCAGCAGGTATGCGACACACCCAAACACTTTCAACTTACTCAGATCTGGTTTCTCGTTGTATCTCAAAGTCGCAGGAACCTTTCCTCCCAAGGAGATACGATTAGCCAGATATACGACAGTGCGAATAGCTTCTGACGTCTTATTTAACTTACAACGAACTATCAAACAACAAACCTTTTCAACTTGAGTATTGTTATCCGTTCCACGACACCGTTCTGTTTGGGATTACACCTGATCGTAAATTCCAATTGAATTCTTTGTTTTTTAGAAAATTGCTTTAACTCACTGGATACGTAAGCACCACCAATGACATAGCAAAAACGGTTAATCTTCATGTTGAAGTGAGCTGTGGCTATGACGTGAGACATCTTGAGACAGCGAGTAGCTGCTGACTTTGGTTCCAGTGCTTAAGCTACTGTGAAGTGTGCAAAGTCGTCGATGAATGTTACTATAGGTAGTGATTTGACTAGTTTTTTAATCAGGGTGACCTGTAGAGAGCTCCTACAGTTTTTGCAAAGTTTGAAATATTTTAAAACTTTTTAAGTGTTAATTTTCTTTTGTGGTGCACATTTTTTATGGTACAAGGCAAGAGTAAGTGAAAATTAGGGAAATGAAAATAATATATAACATTATTTATCAGTGAAAACAGTTTACTCACAAGAGGATAGGTCCCATGGCTGAACAGGCACATATTTTTGGATAATGAAAAACAGCTTCAATAAGATAAAAAATTAAAAACAAAAAGACAACTGCATGCCTTTCCATTTAAAAGTGACAAAAAATAATTAACTTTTATAAAACAAGACACTTCAATTTAATTTTTAAGAAAATCAGTATTACTACGTAAGTCATTAGAGCACTGATAAGGAAACCACAGCAAACCTAAACCTGTGCCAGTGACCGGTGTTTGTGCTTACTAGGCAAATGCCAACAATCCGGTTTTAAGGTCATTGTTGTCCTCTTACTCTGCCACACTGATAACTGCATTCACCTTCAGCATCAGTGGCTGTTTACTTATTGTTATTGCCTCTGCTCTGAAAATGCCTCTGATTCATACCCTACTGTTTTGCTATATTGAATGAAACATTTAATTTCTGAATTTTTATTTAAAGCACTGGTTTATATTACAAAATGTGTTGTGTAAAATAAAATCAGGCACTATTCAGACTTTGAATATTTAATATTATTTAAATACCATTTAAATAATTGGATTATTATTATTTCACATGTTTGTTTGAAAATAATGAATGAAACAAAAAATAAATATCAGCCTGGAGAAAGAGTTTTTGCAAAAATAAAAGGGTTTTCTTACTGGCCTGCAACAATTACTAGTGTAGACTCTTCAAAAAATATAAAGAAATACCATGTTCAATTTTATGGTACAAAGGAAACGGGAGTAGTCAAGGAGATAGATATCTGTTTATACAATGAAAACAAGGCTCGCTATGGGAGCATGAAAGTAAAAAATTCTAAATTTAGTGCGGCTATAAAAGAGGCAGAAAAAAGTTATGATGCAAGTCTTAAGGATAAGAACAGCACTTTGTTTTCGGAAACAGACAATACTTCAGATGGTCTGTCTGAGTTCTCTCAGGTGACGAGTACTCCTGTAAATACGAATGACCAAACACCTAAGATGTTAATTAAAGAAGTGGATACTACTGTAGGTGGCAAAATAGCTTGCTCTAGTATTTTGGACACAAACATCTCGTCTACCCCATGTGATAATCAGCAGCAGCTCACTCCACCTGACTGTTCAATAATGCTCGGTTTGTCTGTCTTGTGTCATGTAACTGGTACTTCCATAAACACACAGGACCAAACATCCAAGTTCAATGCAGTAGTGGATACTCCTGTGAGAGACAAAATGCTATCCGTACCATGTGATAAGCAGCAGCAGTTTACTCCGCCTGACAGAACAATATTAACTTTAGGGATATTGGGAAACAGATGGCTTACAGATGAATCAATTCAGTTTTACTATCAATTATTAGCTACAACTGTACTTATCAAAACACAAGTTTTGCTCATGAACCCTATTATTTCGCAGGCTATTAAATGCCTAAACGATTACGAGCATCTACTGGACAAAGCAAACCTGCAGGATAAAACCCATATTATTATTCCGGTTAACGACTCACCTGCTGTAGGCAAGCCTGGTGGTTCGGGCTCTCATTGGAGTCTCCTGCTGTATGTTGCCGAAAGTAAGGAGTTTCTATACTTTGATTCATTGCGGCAAACTAACTACCAGCATGCAGTAAAAATAAGCACGGTGTTGCAGACATATCTACACAAAAGTACTGATTGCAGAATCAAACCAATAAATGTTCCCCAGCAGATAAATGGTCATGATTGTGGGATTTATATGCTCATTTTTACTGAAATCATCATTCAGTCTATCCGGCAGGAGAGCAAGTCACTTGACTCTCTGCATAGCCTTTTTTCACCTGTGTCAGAGAGCACTTTGATCCTTCAACGAGCACAATTAGCTATGATGTATTATAACCATACACTTAAGCTGGATGAAAATAACATTTTACAAATGATGGTGAAAACAACTGATAAAAAAGAAGAAAAAATGAAAATGTGCAGTCTAGATCCGATGTTATACTTTCTGAACCATCTTGGAAAATACAACAATCAAAAAAAAAAAGGAAAAACATTCACCTCAGCAATCAAACAAAAATATGAACATCCTTGAAAAACCTATTGTCACTTCAAATCGATTTCACGTATTATCTAATCAAGAAAAAACTCATGTACCTCAACAACCATAATCTGTCAGTCTAATGCCATATTTAAAAAACAAAATTGAAAAAACCTAAGGAAAAAAGGGAAAAAATATTCAACAAGAAGATTAAGCTTCCATTGTATTCAGATAGCCAAGGGAGAGGAGTACAACAATTTATAGAAAGTGCTGGGCATGGAGAAATTGAGGCAAGTGGAACTGTTCTCCCAAATGCTCAACTGTTAAGTGTGGTAGAGGTAGCACAGGGATCATCAGACGATATCATTGTCCTCATGGGTGGTACCAATGATTCTTTCTGTAATAGTTTTGAAGTCATTTACAGAGATCTTGAGAGAAAACTTAAAGAGATTAGTGAAAACAAAACAATAATCTTGACAACAGTCCCTAGAAGGTTTGATGCTGATGTCATGGACCCAGTTCATGGAAAAATTGACCTCCTTAATGCTTATATTGGAGAGCTAACTGAAAGAATGCACAACGTTCATCTTGTTGACTTTGAAAGCAAAAAATTCCAACGTTTCCATTTTTGTAGACAAGGCCTTCACTTTCGTACAAGAGGGAAGAAAAAGCTGGGGTTTGTAATAAGAGATATATTAGTTAAAGTATGCTCTAAAAGTTCAAACTTCAAACGATCAAGTACTTGGGAGAGGGTAGAGAAAAAAGCAGCTGAGTTTGACAACTATGATTTGCCTATAAGTATAACTGAAACTCACATAGCTAATGTGTTCCAACAACATCGACACAATAAAACAGTTGGTTTTGCCCACAGCATTTCTGCTGATTTCTCTGATCCAGGCCATATGACAGCTGGGGTGGCGGTTGTGTTTAAATCTTACTTCGGCAAGCCTACACCATCACAGCGCCTTACCAGTCACTTGGCATTACAGAATGGCAGCTGTGTACATCCTAATAACCAAAGCGAGATATTTTCAAAAGCCTTACAAAAGTGACTATGATACAGCCTTTAAAGACCTTACAGAAAGTCTCAGGAGTAAAAAGCTAAAACACCTAATCTGCTCCCCAATTGGTTGTATTCGAGACAATATTGATTTGAGTCATTTTACTAATAACATCATAAAGTTTCAACAGATTACTAAAGCCAAAGTCACAATAGTCACATACTGTCCCAATCCCTGTCAGACACTAAAGAACGGTTTGTCTCATAAAGACTTTGTTTTTAAAATCAATAACTTAATCAACAAAAAACTGGGGAAGTTTCCTTCAGCACTACCACATCGACTAGACAAAACTAAAACAAGTTATCCATCTTCAGACACCACTGGCGATCAACCTAATACTGACTCGGTTACTCCAGCTACGGATCTCTTAACTCCAGCAGCCAAAGCAGGGTCGACAGCAGCTGATCAACCCACAGCGCTCCAGACATCAAGGCAAAGAGAGCAAGTTTCTGTGACACCTGGCGACCTCTCATACAGTGAAGTGTTAAAGCAGAGTAATAGTGATGGTAGTGGAGTGAGTGCTAGATTAGACACAATGATACCCAGTGGGAGTGCGGCCCAGTCATCCTTCTCAGCTTTAAACTTGATTATCCAAACCACTTCACCAATAAAATAAGGGCACAACAAAATTTTGTCAAAATTTTCCACCAAAACATTCAACATCTCCCTTCAAGAGTAAATTCACTAAGGGCAATTTTAGACGAAATAAATCCTCACATAGTTGTATTAACATAACATGATATGAAAGAAGAAGAAATAAAGCGGCTTAATATTGATTGTTATTTAAAAAAATCTAATTTTTCTAGAAAAAACAAAACTAAAGGTGGGGTGATTATTTTGGCAGAAAAAGGTTTTGAGTTGAGAGGGGTCACTGTACCGGACTCATTAAGAAATGTTTTACTGGAGGAAATGCAATTTGATTTTTGTGCCTGTACGTGGAGTATAAATAAGAATAAATATTTAATTGTAGGTATTTACAGGTCACCTAAATCAGATGTAAATATTTTTTTGGATAGATTAGGCATTTTAATTGACTATTTTAATAAAAAATATGACAAAATCATAGTTGCAGGTGACTTAAACATTGACATTTTAACAATAGATAATAAACTTAGATCCTTTAAACAGATGCTGAAAAGCAAACATATGAGGTACCTTGTCAATTTCCCAACAAGAGTTACGGAAAATTCACAGACAGCAATAGATAACTTTTTGATAAAAAATATAAAATTATCCGACTTAGAGGTAGAAGGTCTGATTACCTTTTTATCTGAACATGACGGTCAGCTACTAAAATTAAAATGTAAACATCATGTGAAATCTGTAAATTTGACTATAAAACAAGAAGTGCGTAAATACACACCTGAAAATGTTAAACTTTTTTCACAATTACTTTCCAAAGAATCGTGGTTAGATGTCTACAACTCTAACGTGGAATCAAAATATGATGTATTTTTTAAAATATTTGCCTTCTATTTTGATCAGGCTTTCCCCAAAACATTGGTTACAAAAAGAAATAAAAAATGTAACTGGATACCTAAAGAATTAAAAGATAAACAAAAACATATCATTCAATTAACAAAGGAATATCGAAATAAAAAAAGTAATACCCTCAAAATTTATCTGGATAGGGAAAAGACTCGTTATAAAGAAGAATTAAATAAAGCTAAACATCAACATTTTCAAAAAAAATTGAAAATTCCAATAACATTCAAAAATCTGTCTGGAGTGTAATCAACTCTGAAGTTGGGGAAAATGAAGGGAAATCCGTTAGAAATATAATATTAAAACAAAATTCAGAAACTGTTTTAGATCCTAGAAAAATTGCCGACACGTTCAATGATTATTTTTGTAATACTGTAACAGATTTGAATTTAAATTTAAGTACTAATAATCACACAGAGAAGAGTGTTGTGGAAATTGATGTTATTGATCAAGCCTTGTTATTAAAGCCAAAATTTGAATTAAAAACAGTAGGTGAAAAGGAGGTGGAAAAAATCATACAATCATTAAAAAATAAACACTCCAGTGGGTTTGATGAAATCCCAGTATCGGTAATAAGAGCTGTAAAAACCGATATCAGTAAAATTTTGAGTCATTTAATTAATTCTTCATTTGTATCTGGTATTTTTCCAAGCAAACTAAAACAGGCAAAAATAATCCCTTTACATAAAAAAATGACCGTGAAAATATATCAAATTATCGTCCAGTATCTGTGCTCCCTTCAATTTCTAAAGTATATGAAAAAGCGGTTTATTTACAATTATCAGAATTTTTAGAAAAATTTAAAATTTTAGATGATAATCAACATGGGTTCCGGAATGGGAGGTCAGTTGTGAGCGCTGCTGTTTCTTTTATTGAATCTATTATTGAGTCCGTGGACAAAGGAAAATATACAACCGGTATATTTATGGACCTTTCTAAAGCGTTCGATAGTGTTAAACACGGTAAACTGTTAGAAAAACTTAATTGCATAGGAATGTCGAAAAGGTCACTTAATTGGTTCTCTTCTTATTTGACAAATAGATATCAATCTGTAGAAATTACCCATGTGACAAATCATAATAGGATTATCAAATCATCTTCAACTTATCAACCAATCAAATTTGGGGTGCCCCAAGGTTCAATTTTAGGGCCTTTGCTTTTTTTGTGTTATCTTAGGGGCATGGAAGATACTTTATTCTACAGGCAAAATACAAAATTATGTCTATATGCTGATGATTCTAACTTAATCATATCATCCAAATCTCCAGAAGAAACTGAAATTTTATCATTCGTGGAATTGGAGAATATTGGAAACTATTTTTACAATCACAACTTATATATGAAACCAAATATATGAATTTTAAAACCGCACAAAACAAAATTTCAAAAGAACCAACAATAACTTATAACTAAATAACATTGAATAGGAGAATCAAATTAATTTTTTAGGTTTAACAATAGATGAGAATTTAAATTGGGATGACCATGTGCAGAAAATTTTAATCAAAATTAATTCCGGAATCTATGCATTATCAAAAATGTCTTTTTATTGTAATCTGAAAACATTAAAAAGTATATACTTTGCCAACGTACACTCTCATCTTTTATTTGGTATAGCATTATATGGATGTACAAAAAAATCAAATATGGATAGCATTTTGAAGCAACAAAAAAAGGCTATCAGAATTATGCTTAAACTTAAACGTGATGATTCACCCAAAGATCATTTTAAAAATTTGAAAATTTTCACGGTTTACGGTCAATATATATTTGAAACAATTCTAATTGCCAAGAAACTGACATTAGACTCCAAATCAATACCATTATCTCACTCTTATAATTTGAGAAGGAATGAGATAGTTCAGCCTCACAGATTAAAATTTTATGAGAAAAAGCCGTCATAAGCAGGTAATGTTTTTTTAAAGCATGTACCTGAAAACATTAAACAAGAAAATAATTGGACAAAATTTAAGACAATACTTAAGGAGTACATCAAAAATTTAGCTCTATATTCATTAGAAGAGTTTTCCACCTCCCAAAAATAACTCTATGTACAAAAATATTTGTATTCTGTAGGTTTATTTATTATTTTGTTTATTTAAAGTTAACTTGTTTTGTCTTGACACTATTCATTGTACCACCAATATACATGAACATGAATAAAGATGATTGACTATGACTATGACTATGACTATGACTATACGTTCTTCTTAGCATAGTAAGATTTAGGAGGCGATATATTACCAACTGTATAATGTATTACAGATTTCATTCATTAATTATTAATTAAAAAATAAAAAGTTTAATTGATCTTCTGTATTTAGTTATTTCTGATATTTACACAAAAAGATGGTGTGCTATACATTTTAATAGTTTTATAGTTTTAGCGAATTCCCTTTAAAGGGATGAAGCTAAAATTATTATGCAAGGTTACTAACGCACCTTGGTATTTTTCCAACAGGACCTTACATGAAGACTTAAAAATACCTACAGTGAAAGAAGAGATCACGAGATTTTGTGAAAATTATATTGGAAAATTAGAAAACCACCCTAATCACCTAGCGTTAAACCTGCTCGACAATACAGACATAGTTTACAGACTGAAGAGATCTTCAATCTTGGACTTGCCTTTTTATTTTGTAAACTGAAGATACATTTCTTTGTTAACTGACACTTTACCCTACAAAATATTTACTCATTGTTTACATTAGCATAGAACAGATTGTAAAGTTAAATTAATAAAAAAAGGTTGGATAGTAAACAGGGGCATTACAATGAAAACAGAAATACATGATTTGACTTCAAACAAAAGAAGTGCATCGTCAAAGATATTCCACTTTGTCCTGAACGCTTCTATTTAAAAAAATCTAACTGTACAAAATAAATCCTATGGAAATTCGCTGAGTACGCAGGTCTGCTGTAACAGGATATTAGGTTTAAAAATGTTAAATATCTTACCTTCAGAACTTAATGAATTGCCTTTCCATGTATTTAAATGCAAATTGTACATTTGTCTAGTTAACAATATATTTCACTCTGAATCCCCTACCCCATTTCACCCGACCATCCCTTATTGATTTAATTCTTTGAAACATAAAAATGCTTTGACAAAAGTTAGATAAACATAAATTTTAATTTATAACAGCTTAAAGCCTCTTTATAGCCTACTGGAAAACATGAGTAAACCATTTCTTTCTCTTCTTAGCTAGCCTAAAAAGTGTTATTTTCATTAACTAATATATCAAGTTATTTTTAAGGAAATTGATAGGAAAGCAGGCTTACCTTTAAATAAGTCCATAGAACACATAAAGTATATCACAATAATATATCAGCTACAATGTAAACAATGCCCATAATGCCAGCAATGTAAAGAATGTAAAGCATGCACAATAAAGAAGAACCAGTTCCGTACTAGAATGAACGGCCATAGACAAGATGTAAAAAATAACTAAAGACAAACCAGTCATGCTTCTTCATGCTTCTTCACACTCCAAATCCGATTTCAACAGTTGCTTCACTTCAAAAATAATAAAACAATTACCTCCAACCTGCAACCCCTCAGAACTGAGAAGATGAGAATTAAGTTACCAATGGTTCACCCACTCCAGAAACCCACAAAACCTCAACTTAAGATAGTCCCCATCCCTCACTTAGCAGGCTTAGTGTATATAGTGTGTACTTATGTTTTTATACATTTAGAAAAGTTAGTGATTTATTCATAAGTAGTGAACATTTTTGTATATATATGCATCAGTAAAATATCAGTTTCATAACATGTGTTGGCAACCCTGATCAAGTGTGAATAGACTCAAAATTTCAAATTGCAACTGCAATTTCTCTAGAGGTTGATAAAGTGGTCAGTGGCCACGAAAATTTCCAAACTTGTTGTGAACTTTATGTGTTCTATGGACTTATTTAAAGGTAAGCCTGCTTTCCTATCAATTTCCTTAAAAATTCCTGGCAAATGCCCTATCCTTTAATCAATAATATGTCAAGTTAATAAGTTTATATATGTTTTATAAACTTTAGGCTGGCAACATATCGCCTACTTGTAGTTCTGTGATCTAGGATTTGGCTCATTCTTCTATGATAGGATGCCTTGCTGTTAACATGTACTTTGATATGTTTGCGGAATATATATTACTATAATATTTATATAAGAACTTATAAACAATTACACAGGGTGTCTATAAAAGAACTTTGGTGTTTTGAGGCAAAATATTTTAATGAAGTAAACTTATACACATTTTAAAATCATGATTGGAAAGATTACATCAAGACGGCACTGACACCCGCATTACGATGTTTCGGTTAACGCTCTGCAGCGCTGTCCCCTCTTGACAAAAACATTCCCAATTGGTAAGAGTAAATCTTGACAAGCTACTCGTTTCAGAGAAATTAACTACATTTTGCCATCTTCTATAGTTGTTAAGATATGAATTTTTAAAATCCCGGAGTTCTTTTATAGACACCCTGTATATAACGACCGACTTACTTTGACAGTGACCTCCTCGGCGACGCAGTGTATGTGCATGACGGCCGAGTAGCCGGCGCAGATGATGCTCTTGTGTTCGAGTATGACGACCTGCGCGTCGAAGATGCGGCCAGTGCGAGCCGGTGCGTTGGGGTCACACAGCACGAACCCCGGCGACACGTCCTCCTCCTCTATGCCTTTCAGCTTCACCTGCGCGACAACGATCCGATTTAACCCTCCAAGTACTAATAGAAAATGTCTTCAGCGACCATTTTTTTGGCGTCGTTTAGACTTTTAGAAAAATGGTCATAAAAATTACTTATTCGACTGAAAATACCATGTGTTGCATACCCAATAGTCCAGAAAAGAATTCTCTACATGAAAATAATAATAAAAAGTTCATACTCACAGTTTTTATTAAAAAAAAACCTCCAAGAGGTAGGGTTTAAAAAAGTTTTTTATCTCTTCAACGTTATCTATCCTAGCACAAACCCAAAGGGTGTGAATCAAAATCTGAGATAGCCAAAATGATCTACATTTCATCCTCTTTCCAATGATATACAACACTAAAGGATTTTATTGAAAACCAAACACACAAGCAAAAAAAAAAACTTAAAGAGGTAAACCGAGTTTTTTTCACTGTAACTGCACAAAGTCAAACATTTTTGAGCCTCATATGATATAAGTGTAGCTAAAAATATCATGTTTCTCTGCCTGAAAGCTTATTTTGGCCTTACATTATATTCACTTGGTAGTCTACATTATAACTTGTAAGTGTAATGTTCAAAACTCTCTTCATCAAGGTGTGAAATAAATATGTAAAAATGACTAATCCATATCGCTGTTTGAATTTTCAATGTGCTTCCTCTTTCCCTTCCTTGATCCTCTCAATAATTTTCCAATTTGTGAAAACAAGCTCTTATGGTACTTGAGTTACTTGATTCACTCCTATTTATTACTAAAAAATAGAATTTCATTACTAATTCTTAGGGGTGGGCGAGTAGTGGATTTTGAAGTCGAGTCGAGTCGAGTATTAAGCCAAATACTTGAGTATCGAGTCGAGTCGAGTCGAGTAGTTGTGAAAAGTAATGAAATCTTCATTTTTTTTAAATGAAGTATTTATGTCTTTGAATTACAGTTAATTAAAATCTTTCTTCAATTTTACTTATAAAATTGGTCTAATTTATTTAAGCTTATGTTTTTATATTTTTCTTGGAAGAATAAAACTCTGATATTCTAATACCCTACATTGCATAAACCCTACTTTTAAATGAATAATTTGACTATGCTAAATCACTCAAAATAACAAATCACTTAATGTAACAAGATCATAAAATAAATTTATGAAATATGCAAAGTTGTAAAATTTAAGGAGTAATAAGATTGAATTATTAGCATATTATCTTATCAGTCAAAAACAGTTTTATATTTTTCCTAAAAATAATTGTTGGCCCTCATTAAAACCTCAGGCAAGAAATTGTGCAAGAAAGAATTAAAAACATCAGGGAGGACAGCTGTGCCCAGTTATTTGTTTACTTCTCTAAACCCAACCCCACCCCCTTGCCTGACTGCTGATCTATTGTTTTTTAACATCCAATCACTTGAGCATGGGTGTCATAGCTGCAACCAGATAAGAATAAGATATCCCCCCAATACAAAAATTACAAAACCATAACTAATTGTTTTATCAAGTCCATTTTACCAATTAAGTCCACAGTTTTCTTTTCATTTTTACAAATCAAATGAGACAGAAATGAAGGCTGTGTATCATTCAAAAGATAAAATATTATTACAAATTTGAAGTTGTAAAAAAAAATAACTTGCATAAACAGCGTCAAAGGATTTAGAACCAAACTTAAAAATATCTTTCTTCAAATTTGTCCCTATAACATAGAGGAATTTATTCAAAGTTTTAATTAGGTTTTTTATTGGTCTAAATACTGGTGTCATCGGGTCGTTTTTGTTGGTTTCAGGAACTGCTATTTTTATTCTTAACAATATCTTTAGTTTTATTCTAAAATTTTTGTTTAGCTTTTAAGATTATTGTATTTTCATCTATTTTAGATGATTGACGTGTTATATATTTACGTATGCTATGCATGTGAAATGTAAATGATGTAACAAATAATGAATAAATAAATAAATAAAAATAAAGTTGTTAAGAGTAAGGTCAGAGCTAAATATAGCCGTAAGTTTTCAATTTCCGAATTCTGAGAGGTCATGTTAAATCTCTCAGAATCTGGTATTTCTAGATAACTGTCAAAATCCATTCTCCTATGAGGTAATGAAATGTTGTCGAGGTTATTGTTATGAAAAACTCGTGGACGGCTGCGAAAAATGATAGAGCATATCTGTCGGTCGCGGATAAACGGCAGATGTAGCTTTTCAAAACTCGCGATCGCCGAAAATCGGCAAATGTAGCATTGCTAAAGTCGCGGACGGCCGCGAAATACGAGCGTGCGTATTTGCCGATCTCCGAAAATCGGCAAATTTAGCGTTCCTAAAGTCGCGGTCGGCCGCGAAATACAACCATGCGTATTTGCCAATCGCCGAAAATCGGCAAATGTAGCGTTGCTATAGTCGCGGTCGGCCGTGAAATACGAGCGCGCGTATTGCTGATCACCGAAAATCGCCAAATGTAGCCGTGAAAAGTCGCGGTCAGCCGCGAAAAACGATCGTGTGTATTTGCCGATCGTAAATAGACGAAATGCAACTTTGCGAAACTAGCGATCGGCCGTAAAAAACAGTCGCGTGTATTTGCCGGCCATAAATGAACAGAAAATACTGCTTATTGTGAAACTAGCGAGCGGCCGCGATGAACAATCTGCCGATTGCGGTTAACCCTTTTAGTGCCGGAACAAAAAGTAAAAATTGTTGCATAAAGTGCCGCGCCATTTTTCACTGTTACCTGCATAAAGTGCCGTGGCTTTTTTGGCAAATTTGTAAGCGTTCAGAAAAAAATTCACCAAAAATGTATTTATTAATATATTTTAATGATTTTTTTTACTTTTCAGCTGAATATCTGTGCTTTTTGAAATTGACAACATAAACAGAAAATAAAATTTTTTTGGTAGACATATATAAAAATAAATATAAAAAAAATTTTACCCATAATTTTTTTTTCCTGTTCAACCTACAAAATCTAGGTTATATTTTATAGTTGGGTAATTTCCAATATTTTTATGTAAAAGTAAATTTAAAAACAAATAAAAACCATATATAAAACATCAATTTACTCCCATTGGTTATGAATAAAAAAAACAAAAACCAAAACCTTACATTTCGGCCTTACTAACCTAACCTAACCTTCAGATTGCATAAGTTGGTGGTAGAGTATCGGCACTTGTACCGTAGCCTAAATGGCCAAAACTAGTCTCCACTTCATTACTGTCTATTCCTTGATAGGCAATTCCTTCATTTATTGCTACATTACAAAGATTAATTTGGGATCCATCGACCGATGCACTGAGGAATGAGTTGTCGATGGACGAACAACTAGGCCTAGCTTCCAACAATTTTCGTATTCCAGATTCATTCATATTACTGTCACAAAACGCACAAAACACATCTTTAAAGTAGCTATAACAATTAAGTTTTAATAAAATTTCAATAACTGTAACCATAACAACGCAAATACAATTACAACACCGGCACAATAATTGCTAGGTTACCTATATGAAACTGACGACAGCTGACTGCAATTTCAGAATGATGTTTTAGCTGGTGCTAAAGACAGGACAGGAGAAAAGTCATATGAAACGAAAGACTGGTTAGTAGAGAGGCGGTCGGCACGATTTGCAGCCATTAAAGTAAGAAATAAATATTATATGTATAAAAATGTAGAGTGGTCCGCTACGGTCCCGCGGTAAATTAGTGACCGAAATGTGGTGGCCCGCTCCGGTCCCACCAGCACATTAATAACATAAAACGAATGGCCCGCTCCGGGCCCTACGGCACTAAAAGGGTTAAACGGCACAAGTAGCTTTGCGTAACTCGCGATCTGTTGTAAAATTTGATCGCACAAACGTAAATCGCACGTAAACTCGGCCGCCGCGTAAACGGCGGGAGTAACTACTACTCGACTCGATTAGTCGAGTAGTTGGAACTACTCGACTCGACCTCGAGTAGTAGCAACTACTCGAGTAATTACTCGACTGTCGAGTACTCGCCCACCCCTACTAATTCTACAACAGGGTGTAGCAAAGGTAACAACAATAAAACCAATCGCGACGCGCAACAGGTGTCCGAAATAACGTCTGCCAACACGACCTTTTTTCAAAAAACCACTAAATCAATAATATTCTGATAGAACGATCTTTCTTCTTCCTTAACCCTTTTAAGGCCAGCTCCCAAATTGTGGTACTTGCAAAAAAGGCCAGCTCCCAAACTGTGGTACTTGCGAAAAAGGCCAAGCCATTTCTTATGTGCTGTGCATAGTTTTAGTTAAAGGGCTATAACTTCCACAATTTTTATCAGATACTCGTAATTCTTTTTTTAAATTGTTCCTAAATAAATGGGCTTTAAAATTCGTTAAGAATATATTATGAAATTATCAGAAATAAATTTTGTTTACAGATATATGTAAGACAATTTAATGAGCTAATTTATATTTTTCCACTTTGACGGCATATAAAAAATATATAACTTTGTTTTACATCCAAAAACCATTTATAACTACAAAGTACAACTTATTTACAGGAAGTATGCCAATTTTGAAGAACCTACCTTAATTAAAAACAGAACTATAAGGGATATGTAAAAATTAACACTTCACTATTTTAGGCCTAAATGGCTGACGCCATGTTATTTGCATACAGGAGGGTGATTTCGCTTACAGGTCATTTATCTCGACTTCTTTGGCTCATTCGTCATTGAAAACAAAAGTTAAGCACACACACAACTCATTTAATAAATGATATTTGGTCGATTAAAACAATAACCTCATCACATAACCGACAAAATACGAAAAATAAACAGCAACAAAATCATCACATGGCCAGCTGACGATCATGACATGAAAATCTATACAGACAACTAGGAAATTTAGGCTAAAATGGCAGTATTTGCCTTTATTCATGAAGCCCAGATGTCCCTCTACTTGGGAATATCAAGTTTAGTGGCCTTTGGAAAACAGAACCAGCCAGTAAACGGGGAAAAGTGGACGGGTGCCTATTACGGCCGTCGGCCGCGAACGTAGTTTTAGCCACGGGGGCCTATTACGGCCTTCGGCCTTAAAAGGGTTAATAAATAAAAAAAATGTACTTTGATCAACATACAATAAAGATATAGCGATTACAGTGAACGCTTGCACAATCGTCGCGATCGCGACTTTAGCGTTATACACGTCACTTAATAGCATCGCGATCGTGACGATTAGCACTAGGAGGGTTAATTTCTGCAGCCAAGCATAGTTCATTTAGAAGGCAAATCTAAGTCACAAAGCACTTCAGCTGCGAGGGCTTCTTGCACACTGATTCAACTGAATCACAGATAAACCAAGCATGGTAAAAAGTTAGGAATGTCAGTTGATAAAAAAAGTGTGGTTATGTTTCATGGTTGTGCAGTCAATAATTTGCATGAATCTTTTTCCTTTCTTTATGTTCATAAATTTAAGATGATTCCGAGGAATCAAGAATCAAATTGTTCTATATAGCTTTGTGAGCTACGGACAATATAAGAGCAAATATAGGCAAAAAATCTCATTTCCCTGCATTCTTCACAGGGTTACAGGCTGAACTAAAGAGCCTATATTTAGGAAAATATATATTTTATAGCCTAGCATTAAGGAAATTAAAATAAATACAATTTATGTTGATGCCACAAAATAACTTTTTTCTGTCTGATTTGAAGTCTTTCAGCTTCACCTATGGAAAATGATCGATCAAATTTTATTCCCGTAACCAAACACTATAAAAACCTAAAAAAGGTGAGTGGGTTAAAGGCAGCTGATTGAAAAAAAAACACGTTAAGAGTTCTTTTAACTGAAGTCAGAGGTTGGAAAAATTAGAGAATTATCAGCAGTTGCTGTCAGTCAAAGCCGTAGCAAGGACATTTTTTCGGGGGGGGGGGGGGGGGGGGGGGGACGATGGATGAATTTCCGGCTCGACTTTTTTTTTTACTCGCGTGTGTGCTTTCCGTCGCCTTTATCGTCATTTTGAACTCTTTTCAATTGCCTCCAGGCCCCTCAACGTTTGCTCAGGGGTATTTGAGGGGGGGGGTTTTGACTGTTTCGGGGGGGGGGGGGGTTTCCACCCCTATTTGCTTCGTTTCCAATGCTATTTCTACTATTTCGGGGGGGGGGGTTCTGACCCCCTAACCCCCCCCCCCATTGGCTACGGCCTTGCTGTCAGTTTCATATTATACTAGCTGTTGGTAACCCGCTTTGCTGGGTTGAAAAATCTTATGAAGGCCTAAATAGCAGCTCCAAAAGACATAATTTGTAAGCAAAACAAATTCACAAACAAACAAAACGTCTAATAACGCCAATAACGTCATTATAACGTCTAATATGTAATGTAAAAATTCAATGTATTTTGATGTTTCTCCATACATATATCTGGGTAAGCCGGGGAGTGACATATTTGGTGGTAGCAGTCTTATTTTTCCTTTCAAACAGCACATAATATGCGTTTTCCTTTATGAATTAATTTCTTTGCTATGCAATGACTAAACATTTTGTCCATCTTGCAAATTACTACAGTCAGGTGTTCAATATAATCTAAATTTGATTGGAATAATGTGTCCTTTACAATCCAAATCATAGTTCCCTGTCCCTTAGCAAACAGCCTGTAAATTGTTTAATTTAGATCAGCTTCTTCTGTTTGATTTATTTTTCGAAGGTTCTCCGTAATCTCTGATCTGATTATTTCTTTCATCACCTTGTGCGTCTGTCTCCCTTTCTGTTCCAATCTGTATCGATAATGTTTCTTGATGTCGCTATGAATTTTTCCGTGATACCCTTAGATGTGTTTCTTTATCTTCGTTGTTTCATTTTTTCTTGCCATCTTTCTTCTATGTGATAAGATATGGAATTGCAACCATTTTCTCCTACGTTTTGACATTTTATCACATTATTTTTACAACTAACTTTGAAAAAAAATGTAACTCTACAAATAGTAAACTTTTACCTACATTTTAGGGAACTTTATGTTTTGAATATCATAACCTAATAGTAAACATTTAAGAAAAAATTGAAAAAGTAAATAAAAACACATTTGTAAAATAAGACTGTCTTCACCTGTTCTACAAAAACAATTGTAGGTGCTGCATTCTGTTGGCAACCACTGTAACCACGGTAACCATTTCAAATTAAACCATATGTCTTGATATAAACAAATAAAACCTAAAGTACTCACAAAATCCTTGACATAGGTCCCTTTCGGACGATCCTGTGCCTACACCCTATAAGATATCAAAACCCAACCACCATAGTGCAAATCATGAGATTCCAAGCTTTAATTTGATACCAAGATCAAGGGTCAACGACGTGTAGTTTTGGCTGCAGCACTAAATATACCAACACACAACTCTCTTCTTATATATATAACAATATTGAATAGCTAAAACAACTCATCTGCCACAAACACTAAATGGTCCCTAACTTATCATCTTAGCTAATCCAGTAGGATTTGAGTGTTACCTTGATATTTTCGCCTGGACCTACTTGGGTGACCTCTTCATCATCCGACCACAACTGGTCGACGACGACGGGTGTCTGGAAACCAAGCGATACGTTAATTAGTAAAACTTTTCCAACAAAAATACAATTACACTAAGCAGAAAATCCGCTTGCTCGAAGGTGAAGAAATAGAGCACATAAATAAAATAGGTAGTATAGATAGATAGAGTAATGCGTAATATCTGTCGCGAAAACAAACTTTATAAAGATAAATTTAGGTACCGTAGCATTGAATCATTTAACAAATAACAGTACATCCTTCATTAGTTCTGTCTCAATCAGTATCCGTTACTGATAAACCTCGAATGGTAAAAGAGAGGAATTGCAAGCAAGACCAATCAGAGTTTGCCAATGACTGACAGTGTCCAGTGTCGTCTTCAATTGCCAAAACGAAACATCCAAAATACCCCTTAAATAGCCGAGTTGATGTTTCGTAAGAATATTTTCAGGCCGTTAATATCTTAAGCACACTCCGGGATCACCATCGCCTCAAGTGTAGATAAGATGAAATAAAAAGCCTACAATAATTTTGGGCTGGCAAAGAGTTGGTGAACCTGTTCATTGTTCACCTTCACAACAAAAAGATGGACTTTTGGAGGACTCGGAGGACTGATAGACACTAGAGTGGGTCGAAAAAACAAAATTTTGGAATTTTTAATCATAATAGATCTCAAAAGTTGTGTAATAGAATACTTAAAAAATAACTTAAGATCTTCCGGTCGCGCAATGACCTTGAAGTTTAACATGTAAAACTCCATAATAAGAGAATAAGTGAAAAAACTTAATTTGGTTTATGCTGGGGATGGATAATTGAACAAAAGATTTGCCATGAAAAATGAAAAGAGCTCTTTAAAACATTAAAAAAATTATATGTTGTGACCAAATAGGCAATAGTATTATCGATCTACAGCCTTCTAAAAATCCCTTATTTAAGCATTTTTTAAGTTTTTGGATTGTATTAAATCAATGATTGCCTAATTGCAAAAATTATACAATTTTTAAACTGTTTTAAAGAACTCTTTAATTTTTCATGGCAAATCTTTTGTAAGATTATCAATGTCCAGCATAAAACCAAATTACGATATTTCACTAATTCTCTTATAGAGTTTTACATGTTAAAATTCAAGGTCACTGCGCAACCAGAGGATCTTATATGAGTTTTTAAAGTTATTTTTTCAGTATTCTATATGCAATTACGCAACTTTTGAGACCTATTACAATTCTAAATTCCAAAATTTTGTTTTTTCGACCCACACTAATAGACACCCTGATATGTGGCAACTCACCCTGTTGGGTATGAGTATGAGCGACTGCCCCAAATTTTGCATCTTGTTACATCCCAATTTCACGTTAGTAAAATCACAAATTTGTTAATAAACTGGAAAACTGGAGGACCTTCACGACCAGCAGGACTTTTGGAGGACTTAGAGAGCTGATAGACACCCTGATATGGGACCCTAGTTTTGAAATGGGTGAGTTGGTGAGTGAGTGAATCACTCATCCCTCAAGTTATTTGTTTCTAATTGTAAAATGAATTCACAGATAAAGATAAACATATTCCAAACTTAATGAATTCACGTGACATAGTTGAAACGTGGTCAGTCGGGCTGCACTTATTTGCGGTGTCGCAGGAGCGCTTTCGGCCTTTCGCCATTATCAACTGCTGAGTAGCAGTTGATAATGGCGAAAGGCCGAAAGCGCTCCTGCGACACCGCAAATAAGTGCAGCCCCACGGACCACGTTTCAACTACGTCACGTGTAATCGGCGCACGGACCACAACATCTTCGTTTAATGAATTCAGCCCCACAATATCTGTGTATATCATTTTAATAGGCATTTATTCTTAAAAATTCATAATTTAAATATAGACGTCACATACATCGAGTATCTCACCGATCCAACCATTTTTACTCACCAAGCAATAGGCTGTTGAGTAAAAACGTTTGAGTTGACAAGAAACAAGCTTCTTCTTATTCTCTTCTGGAGGATGGAATAATAGTAATCGTGGAAAGCCTTTCCAATTAAATTATGTTGACTTTTTGATACTATTTATATAAATGCGCTTGGATAGCCTTCGAACTATTTATAAAATACCTTACAACTAAATTGACCTATAAATATACCGAGATAGTTAAGTTAAAACAACGAAATATTAGGTATTTCCTTAAATCGGTCAATATTTACATTCGGCTTTCTAGTTTTGACAGATGTATCGTTTGAAACGTTGAGAACCGACGTAGCGGTTTAAAACCAATGCTACCATCAGCTGACAGGTGACTTGACGAGTGACTCACTACTCAATTCCCAACCGTTTGCGGCGACTTGGCGACTCACCCGGTTGGGCATGAGTATGAGCGACTGCCCCTTCTTCATCTCCCCGCTCTCCACCTTGCCCATGACCACGGTGCCCATGTCCTTGTACTTCTCCAGCACGGGCATCAGGAACGGGCCGTCCGTCTTGCGGTTCAGCGACGGCAGGTTGTCGATGAACGTGATGAACGGCTCGCCTCTGCAACCGAGAAACGTCATTAACGACCTCCTCCGGTGTGACGTTGGGTCAAAAATGTGATAAACGATCTTGTAGAGTGTGACATGAGGTCAAAAATGCGGTAAATTACCTTAAAGAGCGAAACGTGAGGTCAAAAAAGTGATAAACGATCTCCTCGAGTGTAACGTTACGTAAAAAATGTGATAAACGATCTCCTCAGGTTTAAAATTCACAACTGAGCAGGGTAAAAGGTAAGCAGGTTAAAATAAACTATCTGGAACCATTATAATAAAATTAAATTTAAATGTCTATACGAGGTACAGTCAAAAAGTTCCTGGAATGAATTTTTGTAGACTTTTAGCGTGGTCGCCAGCGGAAAATTCGTCTTGTAGTAGTTGGTACGACTCCTGGGGAGGGCATTCGGTAGTGGAGGTATAGCTGACTTGCCGTAGTGCAGCATTGGAGAGCGCTTTTCGTGTACCTGCAAGCCTAAGTTCAGGTAAATTTAGCACATGGAAGTGTTCACACCATCCTTCATGATCACTTGAACATGAATCAAAATTGTTCACTCGACAAACAACATCGACGACTTAGGCTTACAGTACACGAAAAGCGCTTCCCAATGCTGCACTACGGGAAGTCAGCTATACCCCACTACCAAAATGCCCTCCCCAGGAGTTGTACCAACTACTGCAAGACGAATTTACCGCTGGCGATCACGCTAAAAGTCTACAAAAATTCGTTCCGGGAACTTTTTGAATATACCTCGTATTACTCGCATGAATTACATCAAATGACTTACAATAAAGTAATGAATTTAAGGAGTGAAGCACAAGGCTTGGATATTATTTGGGAGGAGTTCGCTTTTGTTTGACAAAGGCTTCACAGCCGAAATATCACTAATATAATGTGTAATATCTATGTGTGTCTCTGCAGCTTATTTGCAAGGTGAGTTAGCTGTACTTACAATAAAGAAAGAATGATATACATACATATTAACTATTAACCTAATCAAACAGTTAATACAGTCTATTAGAAAAATTTGGACTGAAGATATTTACAGACTAAAAACTACAGAGGCTTAAGGTCATATTTTTGCTGCAAAAATTATTAACTTATTCCGTGACCGAGATAGAGCCAGAATAAAAAGAAGTCTTAATGGAAAGACAAGACTATTTTTGAGCCAGAGGAGAGAATTTGTGTGATCTGGCATTACAGTGAGTGTTTGTGTATGACAATACTCTACAACTTGATCAAGAATTAACAAATGTTTAAATTAAGGTGGGTGTTGCCCAACAAATAAAATAATGAAAGGAAATCACCAGCTGTTCGCAATATCATAAAAAAGCCAAATCACCTGAGGAATTCATAACTACCTCAATATATCTGTAATTCAAGAAAAACAATTTGTTGCTTCCATAACATTTAGCCTATCCAAGTTTTAAAATGTGACGAATTTAAGGAATTCCCTGCGGTCTTAAGGAGGTGCAGTCGAAAATTTTTATGTTAAGTTTTCTTCTATTTTTATTAGAGGTGTGCGGATATCCGAAAACTCGGATCGGATTCGGATCGGATCGGATATCCGAATCCGATCCGAGGGTTTTATAAATATCCGGTAAGACCGACTAGATATCCGACTCTATCGGATAGACTGCACATTTTGGGGGAAATTTTAAAGAAGGATCAAATTATCAAGTTTGGAAAGTCTTCCAAACAAAAGAAAGTCACTGCCGACGAAAGTACATTAGTGACAGAAAACATCGCGGAGCAAAAACGACGCTTTGAAATGTGACGGTTGCGACAGCGGCTAGATTAACGCCTCAACACGATCCGATTATGTAGTGGTATGCATCAATCGATGTATTTCGGTTGCTGATATTGCGACTCGTGATTAGATCGAGATCGTTGTATACGATCAGAGTATTGCGCAACACACGACACGATAATAAATATTTTCGTAAGATAAAATTATTGTATATTGTTTCACACGACTATTTCAGGCCGTAAAATATCTTAAGTGGCCTGTCGATACAATAAAATAAAAAGCCTACAATAATTTTGGGCTGCCAAAGAGTTGGCTAACCTGTTCATTTCATTGTTTGACTTTACATCTCACTTCGTTTTTGATTTAGAATGTCGTCTGCCGTCTGCTTAAAAACTGAATTAACTCAAGAACGTCTTTCTTTAAATTGACAGATTACTTTATTTTTCAATTTAGCAATTACCCACCTAGAAATTGAAAGCTGAACGATCAAAAATAAGTTTTTATTTTGCTGAAATATTATTCTTTGCCGAATTAAGCCGAGTCAAAGCCGGCCGGCCGTATTTTCTAAACGTGATTAAAATGGACAATTGTAAGATAACAGTACAATGCTGAGTTGACAACCTACACCTATGAAAATAATTAGTGAGTTTGCTTGTTGTTTGTTATCTAAAACAAATAGACCTTTGTTCTAATTAAATGCCCAAGCTTTAATACTGAAACCTACAACATTTGAAACTTATCTTGAAATTTAGGTTAGTTTTACTGCTCAGACTTATTATTTTGTTTTTATAGTGTTATTGTAGTGAATCAAAATCTTGGTTGTAAGGCATTAATGCATAAATAAAAATGTAAAGCTTTCTTAAAATATGAAGTGATTGGTGAATCAAGTTTTATATTTAATTCTTTTGCCTAATCACAGGCCTAGTCACTCATCAAATAAGGAAAAGAACAACAAATACTGAGGCCAAATAGTGAACAAATTTAGGTTGCATTGAAAAAGCAATTTTTGAGTTGCAAATCCTGAAATTGCTTTAGGCCTAAATAAGCTTATTCAATTAAATACTAGCCTACCTATGCTTAAGGGAAATTAATAAATTTCTAAATTATTAACAGATAATTAATTAGTTGTACCTTTGCATACTTTAATAATTAACATTTGGCCTATATTGGAAACAATACATCACAACAATCAACAACTCAAGCATATCAAGGCAAACCTTACCTTACACATTAGGATAATATGGTAGTTCCTTGTAATTATCTTAGGCTTATGAGAAAACTTAAATCTGCTCATTACGCTGCACTGTAAATATCCGAATCCGGTATTATCCGATCCGAGCCTGTTGTTATCCGATCCGAAACCGACCCGAACATAAGCTATCCGATCCGAATCCGATCCGATCCAAAAATTCACTATCCGCACACCTCTAATTTTTATGTACATCATGATAATATAGTTCCGCATAGTTAAAACAAAATTTTTTGGTATAAATTTTGCGAGCTACAAATGTCAAAAGTGCAATAATGGGGCGAAAATTCCCATATTTCTTGCATTATTCACGGAGACACAGTTTAACCTACAGGGCCTATATTTGGGAATTCTTTATGATTATTGAATGTCTTTAACGTAACATCAAGGAAATTAAAATAAATAATAAAAAATTCGTTATTGTTGGAAAATATTTTTTTTCTTCCATGGAAAATAATTTTTTCCTTCCATGCTATAAGTGTCAAATCTTTAAAAATTATGTAATTTTGTAGGCCAGAAACAACATCGACAACACCAATTAAGCCACAATTTTTTTTATCCCAAAAAATTAAATTTTAACAATGTAGACTTTCTCCTGGAATGATGCATGAACAAAATTAACACCTGCATAATTTGACTAAGCAACCCGCATCCAACAAAAGAATGCTACCGGAACAATCTTATCGTCAGTGAAGAAACAATACAGCCTATCTGACAAATAACAAACTTTACAGGAGAGAATAAATACTGTTTTTGAAATACCGCCTATTTGCATTAGTCAAATCCGACTAATGCAGGCGACTATGGGAGATAGGCAGTATTTCCGTTCAAAATCACTTGAGCAAATTAGTCAAATTACAACATTGCCTACACTAATGCTATCCCTAAGTTTTTTTGTAAACTTCGTCTGGCATTACGTGCGGAATAACTCTACAGTTGCTAGGATACCAAAAACTCAATTTCTCAAGATTTGTCAAGGTAGGCGGTATTGTTTCTTCACCGACGTTATGACTAAGGTGACCAGATTTTGGAGCAGCCAAAATGGGACGCCGTCCTCCGGGGGTGTATTCCACAAAAATAGGGGGGTCCGGGGAAAATTTTGAAAAATTAGGAGCATTTTGGTGCGTTTTTAGACTCTTTCTGATTGAAAATATGTGCTAGACTCTAGTTAATATTTACCATTAATTATAAGTGACTAGGAAACTACAAAAGAGCCAAAAAAATTTTTCAAGAGTTTTTTACACTAAAACGTATTTTCATACCCCCACACTAAGAGGGGGGGTCTGGGGGTCCTCCCCTGGAAAATTTTTAAAATCAGGAGCATTTTGGGTGGGTTTTTAGACACTTCCAGATTGAAAATATGTGCTAGACTCTAGTTCATCTTAACCATAAAATTAAGTTCCTTGGAAACTACAAAAGGACCGAAAAAATTATTTTTTGCATTAAAATGTATTTTTTTAAGTATTTGTCTTACCAATAACACCAAAACGGGACAAATGGGCGTCCCGAGAAAGTTCGTCGGGACAACGGGACACGTAGCTAAAAAACGGGACTGTCCCGATCAAAACGGGACATCTGGTCACCTTAGTTATGACACATCCCACTTAAATGCACTCATAACGATGCACTCACTTCCACCAGCTGCACAACGCCGGGTCAACCGGGTCCTTGAGCCCCTGACCCGTCTGACCCGAGACCGGCATGAACGACAGATCCTTCCCCGGGTTGAACCCGAGCTTCCGCAGGTACGGCAGGATCTTGTCCTGTAAAAACAAATTGATTCAAAATTACTTTATTGCACATCATGTCGGTTCATGAGCAGCTACACAGTAATGAACTGGTGCGTAGTCAAAACGTATTGCAATAAAATATAACTCTATCTAAAACCGACCTGTTTATCTAGGATGAATTCTTTTCCACTGCAGTATGCGAGGAACAATCGACATTGTTCTTTTCTCAATAAAGATGGTTTGGAAAAAATACAGAGTTCTATTAATCTTTCATGATTGAACAGCCTCCGAATCATTGTACATTACCAAAGAAAGGTATAATATTACCTGGTACTGCCAAATGATTCGATGTTGGTTTCGACGACCATCAAAGGCCATCAAATGACCTCAAAGGTTCATTTTTAAGTTGACAATCAAGCTATTTAAAACATTCCTCTTCGAGTTTGTTGGTGTTGAAGAGGCGTCATCACACTAATGCAACAAAAAAAACTGACAAACATTAAACATAAATTTACAAAAACTGGCCAGTATTTAATAAAACCGCACATGTGTCGTCGACAAAAGTTGAATCATGACTCATGGTGCGTGCCGATGAATGACGTAATCTCCTTGAGGTTTGAAACCAATGGTTGTTGAAACCAACATTGAATCATTTGACAGTGCCAGGTAATATTATATGTACCTTTCTTTGCTATTTATCTTTGTCTGAGCTTTTAGTACAATCCAAAAACCCTGTAATACTTGAAATCCATATTATTTTGAACTCCTAGAAAAATCACTATTTGCACATCTTTAATTATAAATCTTAAAGGGGAATATTCTAAAACAAAAATATAACTAACACTCAGTTGTGATACGAATGCAATATCAACACTGTGTTCAATGCTCATAGGGTTGTTTCCTCACAGGCCAAACTTTAAGTTTGGTCAGAGACGAAAAATATAGTAATCATTGCATTGACATTAGAGCTAATATCTTTTGACAAATGAATACTATTCAAGAAATATAGCCAAAAGGAGAACCAGTAAACACCCGAATAATAGAAGAGTGAATCTAAGTCTATCAAACTGCTGCTTTTCCATTGGGGCGATTACACTATTTAAAACTAAGAAATCAGGGTAGGATAGGGGAATCAGCAGGCTTACCTGGTGGTTAAAGCTGCTGAGGAGCACACACAAAAAAACATAAAACAGTAAATAAAAATGAATTTTCAAAGCAACTGGCTTCTTTTTCAGACAGAAGGGAGTTCATTGTATGCTGGGAAGGAAGGGAAGGAGAAGAACATTTTCTCCTTCTAGAATCCAAAGAGCACTATGGATTCTAGGAGGAGAAAACTGTTCTTCATCCTTATCCAAAGAGCACTTTGGATTCTAAAAGGAGGAAACTTTGCTTCTTCTTCAATTAGATAAAAAAACTTTATTTGTATAGTACATTACATACATAAATAGTGTCATAACTATAACCTGGTAAAACAAATAATGGTATTAGACAATAATTCTAAGAGTAAAAATCACCAATCTTACAAAGCATTTGTCACAAGTAGTTAAACAATTCTTTTTTGAAAGAATTTATGACCTTAAACATTTCAAGGAGTTGGGCAGGCTGTTGTTTAATTTGATCCCAGAATAATAAGGAATTTGTTCAAGAGTGAAAGTGGCATGTCGAGGGTATATACAATCAGCTCTTTGTCTTGTATTACAATTGTGATTGTCAGAATGGATTGGAAAACTTGACATTTGTTTTGTCTAATAAATATGATAAGATTATAAATGTAGGTGCTGGTAAAAGTCAAAATTTTATTATTTTTATAAACAGGCTTTCATGAATTTCTGGTTTTAAGAGAATATATGATGCGAAGGATTTTCTTTTGAAATTTGAATACTTTTTGCCCTCTTTCTGAATTTCCCCAAACACAATGAATTTCCTAGCATACAATGAACTCCCTACTATCTGAAGAAGCCAGTGGCTTTGATTTTTTTTTGTGTACTCTTCAGCAGCTTTAACCAACAGGTAAGCCTGCTGATTCCCCTATCCTACCCTGCCGTCTCACAACTCAGGCCTAGAACCCATACTTCACCAAAGGATATAACCTGAAACTGTTTACAACTACGTTACTTCGGTATTATACGGAGGCCACTATTTTTTGAGAGGTTCTGTTAACTGGATATCAAAAATAACTATATATAATTGGAAAGAGCAAACTTTAATTGACTTACTGTACAATTTTGACATAATTATGATGACATTATAAGAAACCAGGCTCTGCAGGAATAAAATTTATAAATTATGTTTCTAAGGACCTCCTTTTGATAAAAGATTATTTTAAATTTAGGAGGCACTTAAAATCTTTTTTAACTGGAAAAGCATTATATTCCTTTGACGAGTTTACTGAGGCCAATTTTTAAGTTTTAAGTATTAAGTGTTATGTTATTTTTTGTAATAGTATAATTTTTGTACTATTGTGATTGACGCCATTCTACAATTGTATAGCTTGTGTTCTAACAATTTGTACAATTTAAATGAATAAAGGTTATTTGAATTTGAATGATGAGCGGTCTTTATGTCCTGGCTCCCAGGAGACAGCGATGTTGGCGGGGGTTGAGTTGAATGCGTCGCCTTCGCTAACGGCCACACCTGACCGCCACACGTACGGCAAGCCTTACACAGTGTGCTGCGGTGGTTATGTTAGGTCGGGTTATCAGAAATATGTTAGTAGGACTTTCCTTGTTTCATTAGGAATCTAACTACACTAGATGAGTCTTACTTTCGTCGGTGACAAGCGATGTGCGCACTCCGGTCAACGACCTGACCTTGGCTTACTTGGAAGGGATTTGGCGGGCAAAAGTATGACTTATCCGGTATCGCTAGATTCGTAAAGAAACGAGAAAAGTCCTACTAACGTATTTACGATAACCTAACCTAACATAAGTGCCGCAGCGCGCTGTATAAGGGTGGCCTCTGAATAATACCATAGTATCAAAACTACTTATTGAAATTAAATGAGTTGGGACGCACCTTGCACTCGTTGTACCTGGCCTCGGACCACTCGACGGTCGGGTCGTCCATCTTGTTTATGAGCACAACCATGTGCTTGACGCCGGCCGTCTTGGCCAGCATGGCGTGTTCCCTCGTCTGGCCTCCGCGGTCGAAGCCCGTCTCGAACTCCCCCTTCCGCGCTGAGATCACCTGCCGAACACAGACATAGACATAAATTATTTGCACATTACATTTGCACTAAATAGAAGGGAATTTCTTTTTTGCTCTCTTGAAGATTGGCAGCAATGATGGTTGTTTTATTTCATAAATCCTTTATTTTATTGATATACTGCCTAAATCTAGGTGACTAATTTTGGTTTAGTGCAAAACCAGTCATGTAAAAAATTTTCAAATTTTTTTATGTAAATATGGATGACATAAAAATATGTATGTCACCACCACAGACATTCATTTAATGGCTACTTTCACAAAAAAAATTGTTTAAAACATTGAAATAAATTTACAGTTGCTACAACGTTTTCTTCGATTTTCTCAAAACAACAATGTTGGCGTTTAACGTGTTTTTGAACTGAACGATTCAATTTTAAAAGTGCACTATCAATCTGAAACAGACCTTACACACGCTAAGTCCCTGGAACATGACTCGTTTTTGCTCTAAACACAGATCTCAACCTGGATTTTAGTAGCCTTCTGAGTGCGGAACATGACAGGTTAATGCACAGAACGATTTCTCTACCTTTCTAGAACAATAATATGGTCTTAACTCAATTCCGCCAAATTGGCGTTTAACGTGTTTTTGAACTAAACGATTTAATTTTCTATTGGATGGAGGTACATGCATCAACAAAAAACTTATGAAAAGAAAGGAAAAGAAAGAAGTTCAATACAACCATGGCAACTAAATTGCTACAATAAATCACTGAAACCTTGGAAACTGCTGTCGATTTGTTCAATTAGCTGAGATTTCTTGCGTTTTGAAATCGTACTCAGCAGGAATAAATCTACAACTTGAAGAACAGTAAGCGCTTTAAAAGGACAGGACTTCAATCTACAGGAAAAGCTACTTCTAGGGAAGCTACTACTTGGCAGTTGTCGATCTGCAACTGATTTGGAATCAACTTGTCTACTTGAAACCTGATTTGAAGCTACTTCGAAATGGATTTGATTAAAGGCATATGGTAAGTCTCATCACATTTAATGACTAGTTAATATGCTAAGCTATCAATCTGATGTTTGAATAAAATTATAGCCTACGTAACAACTGAAATTATCTCCAAAGTTGCTTTTCGAAGCCAAGAGGTGTGATGGACATAAGCCGACAAAATCTGTTTCAAAACTCCAGCGTTATCCACTATACAGCAAACAAGTTTTTTTTTTGCACTGGGGCATCAAAAAAGTTGATTTGTTTAGTTTGCTTACTGTTTTTTAATTCTATTGGAGCATTAGGAGAGAATCAACGACCTTCCAGGGGCTACGAAAACCCCCAACAGGACCTACATAAATTCCTTAGGACCTACATAAATTCATTTCCAGGTCGGAACACAAAATTGCTTTAGTACGTTGGAAGTGAATCAACAACCTCACAGCGGCTAAGAAAACTCCAACAGCAACATCCTCAGTACTAACGACTTTTCTCCTTTTCCAGGCAGGAGCGCAAGGTTGCTGTCACCATCGGTACTAACATTAACATCAATTCTTTTCCAGGTCGGAATACAAAAACATTTCAGTAAGCCTACGTTGGGAGCGAATCGGCAACCTATCAGTGGTAGGCCGATGTCGGGAGCGAATTGACAACCTCTCAGTGGCTAAGCAAACTCCAACAACAACACCCTCAGTCCTAACGACCTTCTGCTTTTCCAGGCAGGAGCACCGGACGGCCGTAGCCGTCGCCGGGGGGCTAACGCTCCTGGGGCTGGGGGGGGTGGCGGTGGTGGCGCTGTGGAGGGCGCGGCGGGGGGGGGACCAGCCCCCGCCACCGCCGCCCGCCGGGGGCAGGGTCCGGCGCCCGCGCGGGGTGTACACCCACACCAGCGCGGAGCCGGATCCCGGGGAGGAGAGGGTGGTCGCTGTCATCGACTACTAGGAGTCGGTCGTTGGCGGCGCCACCCGGGGGGAGGTGAGGGGGAGGAGGAGGAAGAAACAACGCCGACAACTGAACTTCTGAACACCATCTAGAAGAACCTCCTCCCCAAAAGGCAAAGCTCCGAGACAAAAACCGACAAGAACAGACGACGAAACCTCCCCCCCCCCCCCCCCCAAGATGGAAAACGACGGTAAATCTCCTCCCCATGCCCTATGAAGAAAGGAAAAATACCCCCTGAAGAAAGGAAGAAGACAAAACTAAGAAAGCCCCCAAAAAAGAAAGAACAAGAAGCCCCCCGATAAAGAAAGAACAAGAAGCCCCCCGACAAAGAAAGAACAAGAAGCCCCCCGACAAAGAAAGAACAAGAAGCCCCCCGACAAAGAAAGAACAAGAAGCCCCCCAACAAAGAAAGAACAAGAAGCCTCCCAACAAAGAAAGAACAAGAAGCCCCCCGACAAAAGAAAGAACAAGAAGCCCCCCGACAAAGAAAGAACAAGAAGCCTCCCGACAAAGAAAGAACAAGAAGCCTCCCGACAAAGAAAGAACAAGAAGCCCCCCGACAAAGAAAGAACAAGAAGCCTCCCAACAAAGAAAGAACAAGAAGCCCCCCGACAAAGAAAGAACAAGAAGCCCCCCGACAAAGAAAGAACAAGAAGCCTCCCGACAAAGAAAGAACAAGAAGCCTCCCAACAAAGAAAGAACAAGAAGCCCCCCGACAAAGAAAGAACAAGAAGCCCCCCGACAAAGAAAGAACAAGAAGCCTCCCAACAAAGAAAGAACAAGAAGCCCCCCGACAAAGAAAGAACAAGAAGCCCCCCAACAAAGAAAGAACAAGAAGCCTCCCGACAAAGAAAGAACAAGAAGCCCCCCGACAAAGAAAGAACAAGAAGCCCCCCGACAAAGAAAGAACAAGAAGCCCCCCAACAAAGAAAGAACAAGAAGCCCCCCGACAAAGAAAGAACAAGAAGCCCCCCAACAAAGAAAGAACAAGAAGCCCCCCGACAAAGAAAGAACAAGAAGCCCCCCGACAAAGAAAGAACAAGAAGCCCCCCAACAAAGAAAGAACAAGAAGCCCCCCGACAAAGAAAGAACAAGAAGCCCCCCAACAAAGAAAGAACAAGAAGCCCCCCGACAAAGGAAGAACAAGAAGCCCCCCGACAAAGGAAGAACAAGAAGCCCCCCGACAAAGGAAGAACAAGAAGCCCCCCGACAAAGGAAGAACAAGAAGCCCCCCGACAAAGGAAAAAACAAGAAGCCCCCCGACAAAGAAAAAGCAAACAAGAGAAAAACTAAGAACGGGGAACCCCTGCCGAAAGCGCCCTCCACCAAAGAAATGACATTCAAAATGAGAAAATCCTCAAGGAAAGGGAAACCCCCCGCCAAAGGCGCCTTCCACCAAAAGCACGAGGAGAATCTACACCAACAGGACAGGAAGAACTTGAATAATAAGTTATAAACATTTGTAAAGATAAAGTAAAAAAAGTAAATAAAGCAAAGAAAATAATTTTGGATTTTTTTTACAATAAGGGAATATTGCTGGAGTTTCGATTTAACCCGAACCAAAAAGAGTTTATATAAAGTTTGAAGTGAAAAAAATTAAAATATGAAACAAGTTTTGGGTACAAAGTCAATGGTAATATGTTAGGTTAAGAATTAATGAAAACAAAAACTCATGAAAAAACTTCCATGGTAACAATAATAAAAACTTGATTGAAATTGAATTAAAATAACTCTAACTTTTGCTGCCAGGATACACAAATGACAGACACCAACACCGTAAACGAATGATTCCAATTAATAGTTAAATGTCATACTTGACTTCTTGGCTGATACCTACAGCAAAACAAAAGTGGGTTATTATAGTTTTTCAAACAAAGGTGAATATCTTTACAGAGGCAATCATGAGAATTATTAAAATATAAAAAACAATATAAGAAAATTATATGTTGCCAACCAAAGGATAGGCTTTTTATAATCTTTTTCATACAAAGCACAACGTCCCCACAAACAAGAAACCATCATCTCATGAAACCCAGCCCAAAATCGGTTCAAAAACGCTACAAAAAATATAATATTGTTGGCCTAACAAACAAAAAAAAATGCCAGATTAGTCACATGACAACTGACCAACAAGACTGAAGACAAAGATACCTACCCCACAGAACTGCTTTTTTTTGTTGCATATTTACTTCAGATGTTTTACGAGAACAACAATGATCCAGCTTTATAGTCGTAAAAAGGATTTTCTGCAGATAATTTTTGTATCAGTTGCAGAGATTGAGGAGAGAGGGAGCCATGGGGATTTAGGCCAAACACAGGCATATTAATGTCTTAAAATACAATGCTGGACATGGCTGCTCCCTCGCAGCAGAACTGCATACTCAGCAAATTTCAAATGCAAAAGAACATACTTCAATCCAACATAGCGAGATATGACTTGTTCTGAACTAGTAGAAGCCATACATCAAGTTTTATCAAGATATGTTAAAAAATAAGGAAGATATAGATTTTTTATTTCCTATCAGAATGTTAAAAAATAAGGAAGATATAGATTTTTTATTTCCTATCAGGATAACATGATACACGCGCTATCATTTTTTGCAGCCGTCCGCTAGTTTTCCATAAAAATAACCTCAACAATATTTCATTAACTCAGAGAAGAATGGATTTTGACAGTTATTTAGAAATAGGAACACTCAGAATACAGAAATTGGAAACTTACAGCTATATTTATCTCTGACCTTGCACTAATGTAACTTCAATCAAATTTGTATTTTGTTTATCTTTTGAATAATACACAGTGTTCATTTCTGTCTCATATGATTTGCAAAAGTGAGTAGAAAGTTCTAGACTTCATTGGTTTAACTTACATGTCAATTAAGTTAGTTTTGGTTTTGTAATTTTTGAATTGCGGGGATCTCTTATTCTTATCTGATAGTAGCTGTGTCAATCGGTGCTTTTTTTTCACTTAAAAGTAGGCTTTAAAAAACATTTACCTGTATTAGAATTTCAGAGTTTTACTTACTAAAGAAAAATAACCCCCATTGCAGCAGACCTGCATACTCAGCGAATTTCAAGTGCAAAACAACATATTTCAATCCAACAAAGCGAGATTTTACATGTTTTGGTAAGCGCCAAAAGAATAACATGGGGAATGAGTATGCAGGTTTGCTGCTACAGGTATATTAAAACGGGGTGGTTGTAATTCATTATTTAATAGATCTGAACTAGAAGAAGCTATTTACCAAGTTTTATCAAGATATGTTGAGAAATAACCGAGATATAGAATTTTACTTATTTCCCATAAGGTTAACATTGGGACAACGTACTGTGTTTACCACTTTCAATATCTCAGTAACCAATGGACATAGAGCAATGATTCAGGAGACTAAATTGTTTTTTTTTTGAGCTGAATTCAATGGTGCTAACAAAAATCGGATTATTTCTACTTTTCTATGTAAAAGCTCAAAAAACCCATTTTTTTGGGGACTATCCCTTCTACCCCCCCTTCCGATGGTCCGATCGGGCTGATTTTCGAACTCGTCTGAATAATAACTACTTTACACGTCTTTGCCAAATTTCATTCCAATCGGACCATTTTTGAGAGCGCTATCATGCTTACAGACACATATATAGATATATATATATATATATATATATAGATATATATATTATAATATGTAATTCACAACTTAGGGCTACAAAGATTATTATCAATAAAATATAAAAAGCGTACCCTTTTTTCATTTTACTAATTAAATTACACGACACGTGTTACGGTTTTCAAACCATTTTCAAAGTGTAATGATATACATAGCCTAAAAAGTATATCATAATATTTAATATCATAATATAAAAATACATAAAATTTTAGGTTATGTATATCATCACACTGTGAAAATGGTTTGAAAACCAAAACAGGTGTCGTATAATTTAATTAATAAAATGAAAAAAGGGTACACTTGTTATATTTTATTGATAATAAGATATATATATCTAGAAATTTGAACGAATAGTGTTTTTGACTTCTTGGGGCACCAAAACAAAAAGTTATAGTGGTCCCGGGCTTAGGTCTTACCATGAGACCTACGGTAATAGCTTCTTCCCTATAGGGGAAATTCGCTAAAAATCAGCTTAAGTAAAGTAGACCAGTTTGATTGGTAAAATTGATGAAAGATTTTAATTGATAGTAATTCATCGACCTAATTACTTTAAAACAATATGTATATTTCATTAATTTTCACAAATAACTACACAACTCGACTCGGCTCGATACTCGAGTGGTTGGCTTCTTAATAATTGATTCGACTCAAATCCAAAATCCACTACTCATCCACCCTTAGTAAGTAAGTAAGTAATTTTACTTTCTTTAACGCATTGGCTACCGATCCTCAACTTTGTGAACTCCTTCATGGGCCAGGGTATTTCCTCGCCACAAACCGATGGCTCATAAAGGAGCCGTACCAAACCATAACTATGGACCGATGACTCCTTTTCAAGCGGCTGTTATATTATATTTGAATTGATTATACCTTCTCATCAATCTATATTTTTGATTTGAATTTAATGAATTTAATATCTCGGTTCGCAGGAGAGTTCGGGGATTAGTTATTCATGTGGTCTGGGTGTGGGGAAATTTTGAGTAACTCTACAGGTGTACCAACTATGCACAATACGTTTTCACCAAAATCACATTTTGGTCCGCGGGTAAGAAATACATGAATGATGCATCGTCTACAGTAACGGACCGATGTTTAGTCAGCTGGTCTATAAAATGAGAATCACTACGGCTCATGATCCATCCATCGATCGATCGATCAATCAATATATCTTTATTTCATAAAATGTACATGGTACATGAAATAGTGTCATTGGACTTAACCTAATTACAGTTCATTTAGTCTGAGATAAAACAATAAAAAATAAATGCACTGATTATAAAGTTTAAAAAGTAACAAAAAATAAATAAAATTCAGTTAAATATTTAAAAAGGGAAATCTTCAAGCATGGAAGGAACCTTAAACATTGGAACTAATCAAAACTGCAAACTGCAAAAAGCACAAACAACAGAAAATATGGACCAAAGATACCAAGGATACTATATAATTGACATAATCTAAAAATATATGGTTTAAGTGTCTATTGATGAATTGCGTAATTGAACAATTCTTCAGTTACCGGATTTCTCCCCATGTATTTCTTATGAGATAACTTTTAGTCCCGTGGGAGAAAAAGTAAGTAAATCCCATGAAGTATAAACTAGTACTTTGGTATTCTATTCCAGGGACTTAAAGACGACTTTAGATAGTAGGTGGAGGAAAATAAATTTTTTGTGATTTTTTCCCCAAACGCTTACATTTTCGCTAAAAAAGGCCTGGCACTTCTTGCAGGTGACAATGAAAGAAGGTCCGGCACTCCAAGTACCTACATTGATTTTTTGCTCTGGCACTAAAAGGGTTAATACTTGAATCAAATCCAAATCCACTACCTGCCCACCCTTAGTAAGTTATTATGTCAGTCAGTGAGTCAGTAAGTAAGTAAGACTCACCAGCACGGCGAGGTCGGCTTGCGCGGCGCCGCCGATCATGTTGGGCACGAAGCTCTTGTGGCCCGGCGCGTCCAGGATCGTGAAGTGTTTCTTGTCCGTCTCGAAGTACGCGCGCCCCACCTCCACCGTCTTGCCTTTCTCCCGCTCTGGAACAAACGAACAGGCCGTTATTAAAACATTCGTTGCTGCAGACGTTCCAAAACGTCATCCGAAACTTGGCGCCAGGAGATGGAAACGTCCGAGAACTTCATCCGAACTTGGCGCCAGGAGCTGGGAATGTTCCGGAACGTCTTCCGAATCTTGGTGCCAGGAGCTGAGAACGTTATCCCAATCTTGGTGCCAAGAGATGGTTATGTTCCAGAACGTCATCCGAACTTGGCGCTAGGAGCTAGGAACGTTATCCCAATCTTGGTGCCAAGAGATGGTTACGTTTCAGAATATCAGCTAAACTTGGTGCCAGGAGCTGGGAACGTTCCGAAACAGCACTGTTTATTGTTGCTAAAAGTTGTCTTGGAGTGGCCAGCTCTTTACAAGCGCTCTATTCAGGGTGTGTCCGAAATACACTGACAAACTTTGGGATATTGTTCCTGAGGTCAAAACAAATAAAAAATGTCATGTAAGTATATATCCTATTTGCTCTGTTTTCCGTCTGTCAGTCTGAACGTGTTTTTTACATGATTAATCATAACTTTTGAACTACTAGAGGTGCCAACTTCAAACTTGGTACACATTGGCTATAATAGGACCTCTCTTTGTGCTGAGTATCAAGTTTCTACTTTGTACCATTACAAAATGGCAGCCGTTTTAATTTTTCAAAGCTTAATAACTCAAGAACTATAAACTTTGATAAAAAAATAACACAAGACAAAAAAGGTATGAAGTTTAATTTCCTTTACGAAAATGTACATTTTGATTAGGGTCATAACACTAACAATGTTGAAAATTCAATTTACATTAAGTTACTTCTTGCTAAATTATTGAATTTGCCCAAATTTACAATCGAAACTTCAGAAAAATGAATTTTTCTCCGTTATTTATGCCATTACTTTATTAAAATTGTAAATTTTTTTAAAGGAAATCAAATTATGTTTAATGTTAAGCAACCAAATAATGTTTGCAATATCCATGGTGGAATATATTACATTTCTCACAAAGGCAGATTCTACACTTGACACATTAGTTGCCATTTGGGTCCGATCACGTGACAACAATACGACTTTGTGTCAAAAAATTGCAACATCTCACTCCTTAATGTGACCCCTCTCTGTTCACCTTCAACCATCACCTGATACCTTCATCACAGCCTGTGTTGTTTTTGACTAAAAAAGGAGATAACAAGATGAGAAAAATGTTCATACTGTTCATACTGATACTTTTCATACTGATATCGTCATTGGTATTTAATTTTAACAATTTGTGTTGTCAATGTGATAGGTCTATTCTACAAGTTGTACCACGTATCTCTTTGCGGAGACACAATTCCAGATTTTTTTCGGTTTTTTTCTGTTATATCCCCACATTTACAAACTGCTTGCCATAGACTGAGGATTAATCAGGATGGACCTAATACTGCGAAACAATATATTTACTCATCATAACCTAACCTAACCTACTATAGCCAGCGCTCAATGAGGAAACGATTACGCGAGTGACGCATGCAGAGGCAACCCTTATCTGATCTCAACAAAAACTGGAAACTTCTTCTCTCGGATGTTATGGAGTAGTTATAAAAATAGTTATTTGGACATTCCTGATTAATCCAAAATCCATAGAAAATAGCCCCGTAATATGGGGATATAACAGAAAAGACCCTTTTTTTCTATCCGGATCGGTGTTCCACCACGTTTGTTTGTTTGTTTTTTTAAGGTGGGTGGCGGCCTCTTTTTCACCTTTGCCCCTGCCCACATAGACTATTGATCTGTATGTGGACGTTATCAAGCAAAGGTAATGAGTGAGCCAGTACAGTACAAGGATGAACACTACTGTAAAAGTATGCGACAAGCTCGATTATCGAACCTGCGACGCTTCGAGACCACAGTTCCGAGGCCGAGTGCGCTACCAACTGCGCTACCGTCTCACTGCGATATTACTGCAGGTGGTCGTGTTACCTTCCTGGTTGGTGTCCAGCGCCCAGCTGAGGTACCACGACTCTCGGCTCCTCTCCTTCGCCTCCCGTTCGTACTTCTCCAGAGTCCGTTTGTCCACCATCCCCGTCAGCGCCATGATCTGTCCGCCGATCGTCGACTTACCGGCGTCTGGAATAAATAAATATTCAATTCGATACAATTCAATTCAAAATGTCTTTATTTATTCGTTGTTACATACAGTTAACATGAATAGTTTCACAAATTTTTACTAATAATAGTTGTCAAAAAAAATAAATTTCAAGTTTAAACTATTAAATTAAATCTAAATTGTTGTAATTAAGATACAAGGTTTTTTCCAATTGTAATTCCGTAGTGTAGAAAATAATAATAATAAAAATATATGTATATAAAGACATTACCTAATAATTTTTTTAGAACTAAAAGTGAAGTTTTAATTGAAAAGTCTACGACTCATCAAAAGAGTACAGAGAGCGTTGTTGATGAGGTACGTTTTTAGTTTTTTTTAAATTGATTGAAATTTCTTTCGGATTTAATTTCTTCCAGGACTTTGTTGTAAAAATTCATTTCTAGTTCCCCCCTAATTCTGGTGTTAAATGTATGAGTCTGCCCTGTAGGACCTTAAATTGATCCTAATTATTTTTGACAAACAAAACGGTTTCAAAAATATACATACCATACACCGTCATGATATTGAGGGATTTAAAATTATCTTTCACTGAAGTTCTTGGGTCTAGATTTAAAATTGTCCTGATAGCCTTTTCTCAGATAAATCTTTGTTTTCTTAAGACATACAGAAGAATAAACATGTTTATTTCACTAAAAAAATAATTACAGTAAGCAGTAGAAAAGTTGGACTCTTGATACTTCAACACTGTACAGTTTGACACGGGCTGTGACAGCGATATACAGGCGGGCTTATTCATAAAATCGAGTGTGTGAGGTCGGCGATGTCGGACTCGTCCGCATCCCCCTCGCGCGCGCTACTGTCGGGGCAACATGCAAAATTATTAGGACAGGTCAAGGCTATATAAGTTAGTTTGGCACCGCCACCGGGTGTGTGTAATCCTTTGACGTTAGTTTGTGCGGACCGTGACCACGTCTTCTCGCCAAAAAAATGTAAGTCTCATATCGCCCTATTTGCTACCTACTTAAAATTAAATACCGGAATTAAACAAATTGGACATATTTATCGAACAAATTTATAAAACCAGAAAAAGTCTTTCTAACTGTTATTAATTATACTCAGTCAGGGGCACATGCCTCTTTGACCTTGAGTCAGCAGCTAAATTCGTTTGAGTATTGTTAAATCAAACTAAATTTTACCGAATCTTTATTAAATACGCTGCGTGGGGCTGCTGTCTCGTGCGGTGATTTTTGTAAAATTTAAACTAGCCTAAATAACGTGTTGCCTCGGCAGTTCGGGAGTTGGTTTAATTAAAGAGCCAGAGCCAGTATATTGCTGCACATTATTAGTTATTTTATCATGTGCAGTTTTATGTCAGTGTTACGTAAATCTCGGGATGAGGTAATTGTCTCACACCCTTGAGATCCATTCACGAACTAGCTTACTCATTCATCCAAAGTGAATTTAAAAAGTGCGGAAAAATAACCAGTGACATATAGACTGAATGACTTATGATATTCTGGCATTTCCTCTTTTGAGTTGTACAGGGTATTAATTTTTCCATGTTAATAAATCCCATTTCGTATAATATGTTGTCCATATCTATTAATACCCATTAAGCTGAGGCTTCATGTATTTCTTATTAAAGGGGTTGAACCCAAAACTCTGAGACTATTCCAGGCAATATTATTATGTTTTATAACCTGGGGAATTAAAATATAGTCAATTTATTAGTGGAAATTCCGACCCCCCCCCCCCCCCACTGATTACAGGGCTTTTACTCAACAATCAAACATTACAAAATATTTAAACCAATGATATTATGAGGACCTGTATATCAATACAAGTCAACAAAATTATTTATGCGATGGTTTAGGTTTATGGTACTTGATAAATTTGGCAAATTTATGTAAAGCGTGTAATTTTAATGATTCTACTAACGAAAATTATTTATGCTCTCTACAGTACCAGACATTTCGATTCTTCCCACTCCGCCAAAGTCCACCAAGTTCAAACAATTAAGAAACCACTATGAGTCAATATTTGCCAAAGATATTCAGTTACATTTAAATCTGTTATTTTGCTAAAAAAATAGTTTTTACATTTATTTTTCATTCAAAAATTATTTTATTTTTCATTCAAAACCACAGCAACACTGGAGTGTATTTGCTTGCGGGCAAGTGAATTCATGAAGCCAGAAAATGACTCGATCCTTGAAATTGGCCCCATTTATACACTTAGTTTGCATTATTATTATTTTTCATGTAACTTTATTAAAAAAAAAAAAAAAAAATATATGATTCTGCAGTGTGAAATTCTCATATTCAAGTTTGGTTTGAAATTTGAAAATTCAAAATAGGTTTGGTTTTCAAAATGGAGAGCAGAAAATGAATTTAAAGTATAAGGAAGCTTCATTGTATCATCTGAAAAACCTTCACATTTGGACGTTCAGACATGTCCTGCACTCTAGGGTGAATCATCGCACAAACAACTACTAGTATCTATTATTGAACCTCAGATATTCATTGCCATGGTAAAGGTTTGCACCCTCCGTTATGCCAGCGGTTACTGCACTAGGTAAAAAATATTCTCTTGTTCGAGTAAAGGTTTAGGGTTGTGTATGAAATACTTTATTTACATTCTCAAAAATTTTGGCTCTCTTTTACACCAGTGTAAAAAAAACCCTGTTGCAGCAGACCTGCATACTCAGCGAATTTCAAATGCAAATCAACATATTACAACATAGCGAGATTTGACATGTTTTGGTAAGCTCCATAAGAATAACGTGGGGAATGAGTATGCACGTTTGCTGCTACAGGTATATTAAAACTGGGTGGTTTTAATTCAATATTTAGTAGATCTGAACTAGAAGAAGCCAATTACCAAGTTTTATCAAGATATGTTGATAAATGACCGAGATATAGAATTTTACTTATTTCCCATAAGGTTAACATTGGGACAACGTACTGTGTTTAACACTTTCAATATCTCGGTAACCAATGGACATAGAGCAGTGATTCAAAATACTAAATTGTTTGTTTTTTTGAGCTAAATTAAATGGTGCCAACAAATATTCGATAAATTTTATTTTTCTTAGTAAAAAACCCAAAAAACCTATTTTTGGGGGGGTTTATCCCCCTTTACCCCCCTTTCCGGTGGTCCGATCGGGCTGGTTCACGAACTCTTCTGAGTGATTACCACTTTACACGTTGGTACCAATTTTCATTAAGATCGGACCATTTTTACGGCCGCTATCGTGCTAACAGACACATACATATATATATATATTTAAAAATTCGAACAAATGGTGTTTTTGGCTTCTGGTTGTCCCAAAATGAAAAGTTATCATGGTCTCGGGCTTAGGTCTTACCATGAGACCTACACTAACAGCTTCTTCCCTATAGGGGAAATTCGCTAAGAGAAATGGTACCTACATTCGAATGGTTTAATTTAGATACAGACAACTAATTCATGTACGGAAATTTGTTTCATTACCACTATAGTAAAAATATTAGAAATTAAGAAGACAAAACTGAAATTGCTTACAACAAATAAAACTGCTGTCTTATTTGGTTAAAAAAATATTCAAGTCCCAACAAACATTAAATAAAATAATTGTTTTTACAATAAAAACTGTACAGATTGTACTATATCAAATTTTTCATTAATAAATCATACACATAGAAACTTTGAATTACTACTATGTTTAACCTAAAGAATATCTAGATAACAAAAAACCAAATATCAGCTGACACTATCAACAGCCGACTTTATTATCAGCTGCCGTGATTCATTACACATCCAGTCTGGAACAAACCACAGCCTTCCACAGATAACACTTCCCCTGCCGTCTAGTCGGTTCCTCGCGTTAGAATGAGCCGTTGATAAACCTACCATTTGGAATTATTTTGTATCCTTCCGATCAAAACATTAATATATGACACAAGCATTGATAACGCCCAGATTGATTATTTTTCGAAGTTACTTATAGGAAACTGTAAAAACAGATGACTAACTTGGAAAATAATTTTAAATGCAAACATGTTAAAATTATTCTAAATCTTTATGTTGGCTTAAAATAAGTACTTTTTTCTCACATTTTCTTTAACACTAAGTCGAGACTACAACCATACATAGACAAATAATATTTTCCCAAGTCTGATTAATTACATTTATAACAAAAACAGGGAAAACAGCTATGTGTTTAGTTCTCATGATTTGTTTAGTCATGATTACCGCTACAAATAAAGGACAGTAAGTTTCAAAGAAATAAATAATTTGACCCTCTAAATATTTCAGATATTATCGAATGCTGGTAATGAGTACAAAACCAATTAAGTAGTTAGTATTAATGGATTAAAAATATAAACTGGGTTTTAACCAAGAGTTTAAAGGTTCATTACTTTTAAAATAATCGTTAATTTCCTTTAACCTGCAATCATTAATCATTCTGTTAATTTAAAGAACTGACAGCTATTGTAGATTCTAGTCAAACTAAATATTTTCTTTAAAAATAAGTTGCTTTATCTTATCAATGAAAGTGACCTTATACTACTTCAGGGCAGCTTGATTGAGTGTTATTGATCTATATTTTTAAATTTGGTGGCTAAACTTTTAACCCCTTACATGTTATAGGAGTGCTACTAACCTACAATAACATGACAACAACCAACTGGACTTTAGTTAATTCAATCGTTTGGAAAACCAATGACTAATATAAACTGTCATAATTCACTTCAAACATGGCAAGATGTACGGGTAAAAATAAGAAATTTTACTCTTTTTACCAATTTGAATGTGTTGTTTGGAACATCAACATGGGTTGCATTAATATTCAAATTTGTATATTAATGTTAAGATTTAACAATTAACAACATAACGATTATAAAAAAGCTATTTAATTAATAATAGATCAAAACATGATTTTCATCTTATGATTTCAGGAATTCGATTGTAAACTGTTACGGTATTTTTAATTCATACAACAGAGAAAAGAAAATAGAGAGAAATCTACAGATGTATTTGTCAGAGTCATCAGTTAAAAGTGCATAATTAATATGACTTTCCATCCATTCTGACCCAAAAATCCAATTGAAACCTCTACAAAAATGACTGTAAACAACCGCATTGCCAATCTTACCACAGTTTGCAGCAAAATATCTGCCCGCTGGGCCAAATGATTAGATCAGTGTTTTATATTTAAGTGACTTTAATTCAAATCCAGATATTTTCAGGCCTTTCTCTTCCCTCAGGGACCAGAAAAATCCCCATAAAAAAGGATCAAACCTTTTAAGATAAAATTATTGAACAGTCGGTCCATGGAACAGGTACCGGAACAGCGGGGGGGGGGGGGGGGGTCGGTCCATGGAACAGGTACCGGAACAGCGTTGGGGGGGGGGGGAGGGGTCGGTTCATGGAACAGGGGGTCCATGGGATGCCCTGTATTTCATCTAAGGTGCCCATTTTAGATCTTGATAATTTGTAAATAGACTTATCATTAACAGCTAATAGAATAATTAACCTTTCCAATTTTCTTGCGATCTTAAAAATATATGCAATAAAAAAGTAAATACTAAACTGACATAAGGTAGGACTGAATATTGGTTGACAGCAGTTTATTCAAAATCACTCTTGATAAAAACTAAAGTAAATAAAGTGTCCCTTCCATGCAAACCTCTTGGGAAGATGAGTTGGAATACAATTCCAACAGCACATGAGTTTCTCACGAACAGAAATAACATTAAAATGCACAATTTGCGCATGGGCCCCCTAGTGTATAATAATATAATTTGAACCTAACCCGACTGATGATGAATCTAAAAGAGCTTTTGAAATGTTTAGCTTAAAATAGGTAATGAAAAGTACACTATGGTACTAAAAAAAAATAAAAAAAATAAGTAGGCCTATCATTAAGTTCGATTTATTCTGGCCAACTACCCAACAAACCTTGAGACTACTGTCAGGATATTAGGTATGGTCTGAGTGCAAAATTCCCAGGTCTACCAATGAGAAGGTAACCATCGACAAAAGGACTTCAATATTCGTTAAGGGCCTGGGATTTGATGGAGAATGAGGATCTAAACCCAAGCTCATAATAAGCTGATTTTGCTAAGATGCAATCCCACCGTTAACCAGGAAAACTGGCCCTCTTCGGGAAATAGGCCCTATTCATTGTCTGTGTCTAGCATAGACCTAATGAATATAAGTTATTGAACTTGTTGTTCTGTTATCAAGGTCTTGCATAATGAGCCTGCATATTACGCTTAACTTCTGCTTTAGCAACCTGTATTAGTGTTATTTTTTTTTTTTGCTTATTTGTAGCCATATTTTCTACTGCTTGTTTTTATGCATGTGTTGTGCCCGGCCAGCCTTGAGCTGGGCTCAGCGGTATCATTAGACAAGATAACTGTGATAATTCTGTGGGTAATGTCGTCAAAGCAATCTCTCCTTACTTGGGATGCGGTCAGGGGTTCCCCCACTATCCAGTATTGGCAAGAGGTCTTTCTAGATCCGCGGATTATTATTCTATTACTCGCCGTAAGCGAGTGAAGACCCACCAATGCTGAGACTTGTGATATGGCTACTTTCAAGTATGTTGAGTGAAATGAAACCTAACATAGTGATGCAGGCCCTGTAGGTTAGGGTAGCTCCCTCAGAGCAGATATCTATCTGTCTGTATCCTTGTGGGTTCCTGTTTTAGCATTAGCTGTCGTGCTTACTGTTAATAAAACTGTGTTTAATCCACACTCTCATAGCTCTTATTAACCCATTCAGCACCCCTAAGAGTGGACCTATGCGCTTGCAACACATGCACGTACATGTAGTTATATATTATTGTGGCATTTCATTTGTAAATGGTTGATCCGTTAATAAATAAAATAAAATATAAAATAAAACAAAGTTAGGGTCTGGAAAACTCACCGACGTGTCCGATAATGACCACATTGACGTGTTCCTTCTTGCTCCGCTGCTCCTCGGCGCTGCTTTTCGGTTTCTTCTTCGGCTTGATCACGATCTCCTCCTCGAGTTCGTCCAGCTCTTCGTCGTCGTCGGGCGTGAGGAGCGACGACGGGATGGGGTCGCTGTCGTCAGCCGCCTCCCAGCTGTCGGCAGCGGGGGCGTCCGCGGGGGGCAGGGGGCTGCCGGGGCTGCCTTCCCCCGGCGGCTCGCCCTCCGCGGGGGCCTCTGTCGCCGCGGCCACTCCTGCGAAAACAAAAATCCTTTTGTAACAAACCGCATAGGCTAGCCTATGTAGACATAGGCCTAAATATATTTTTCATCACTCTGTAAAGGAAAGTTGCCCGTTACAGTAGACCCCCTCTTAACCAACCAACCGGACCTAGGTCGGATAACTTAAAAGGTCAGTTAAAACGGGTAATCCTCTAAAATAATCAAAATATAAAAGCTCTATTGATTTAGAGTTCTATGAAATCATTTTAAAGCCGTTCGTGGATTACTTAGAAAATAAACTATAATTATCAACCTATTTTCCAAAATAATTAGCCTACTGAACAAATGTCACAAATAACTCCAAAACATAGTTGAAACAAAACCTTATTTATAAACCAAATATTAGACGTTAAAAAAGAATAAAATTTTAACTTTTAACGAATCTTTCGTAATGCAGTTTTGATTGCCAAATTAATAGGAAACAAGCTATCATTGCATTACGAGTCAGGCAGTTGAATTGAAAATAAAGTACAATATACGATTCAAATCGTCATCAATCTATAGTTCCGGAGAAAATTTGGATCGTACCACAATCAGGATAGGTAAGTACGATAACTATGGAACATATGAGAGAACTGCACACAGGTTCGTGGAGTTTGTTTACTCTGCTGATGAATGAGATAATGGTTTCTGGATACGAAAACTCACAGAACCTTATATTTAAATGCGTATATTGTACATTAATGCTGTATTAAAAATATTATAATCTTCAATAACCTGTAGAGATGAGCGTAATGTTCCTAGAAAAGGGCGGTTAAACCGACTGTTCTCAAAACAGGGTTGGTTAAAACCATCTTTAATATTTGACCAGCAAGAGCGGATAATCCGATCGTCGGTCAAAACGAGGTCGGTTAAGAGGGGGTCTACTGAACCACACAGCTGAGATCTACGAAAATCCTCGATTTCCTTACATCAAAACAAATAATGATCAGCTGGTTTTTCGGTACCCAAACAAAATTTTGCCATACTCAAACAAATGAAGTTCCTATTTTGACAGTTCAACCGCCTGACTCTAAACCAGGGCCCCCACATGGGGGGTGCTACCGGTGCCATGGCACCGGGGCCCGTGAGCCGAGGGGGTCCGCAAAGGATGGGTAAAAAATAAAAAGGCAAATAAAACAGGCAAAACCGGGTCTGAGGCGGTAATAAAGGGGCCAAAAAGCACACGTGTGAGCTAAAAAAAGGTCATCACTTTTGACGAGTCAGAAAAATCCTGTCGCCGATCCTTACGGCTTGAAGGGGGGCCCATCATGCCTTTTAGCAACGGGGCCCACAAAATAATGTGGGGGGCCTGCTCTAAACTAAAATAGACAGTTCAGCCATATTGTGTTTGCTCAGGGATAGAAAAATGATTAAATTCTTAAATGTTACATGATTTTTATAAGTTTGGTTACTTATTTGCATCGTGATGAAAAGTATTGACCACAACTTATCACAAAGGTCCCATTTCGGGGCTTATCGAAAAAAAATATATATAGGCTCAGCTTATACCTCGCAAGTAAAACACTATCTTGCCCTGAAATGGGCTACTTTTGTGACTAGTAGGCCTAGTAAAATATACAATTATAACATTTTTTCATATTTGAGTGAGATAAGATACAGAGACTCAAAATAGGCTATGGATAGAGAGATTAGGGCAAGGAAAGACTAAAGATTGGAAAATGAGAAATAAGAAGGAAACCATGAAACTTCTAGGATATGATTTGGAGTAAATTAGCAGACTGAAGGGAGGGTAGGCCTATTAAAAAAGATAAGAGATAAAGTAAAAAGTAAGGAAACCCAGATGTAAAACTGAAAGAGGAAAGTAAAAATAAGACTTAAAATTAAAATAACATATTTCGCAACCTGAGTAGGCCTACGTGAAAGCCTACAGCATTTTCTGTAAATACAAGTTGTCACCCCTGAGGAAAAGAAAAACCCCTTTTGAATGATGTTTCTGTTGCAGGAGACCAATATGCAGTGATGTTCGCTCATTTTGATCGCAAAATGTATAACTTAAAGGACGATCGTAAGATGAAGACTATGTTGCTTTTTGTTGTTACTGACAAAGACCAGTTGGTTGTTTTGTCAGGATCATGAACTAAATGAGGGTATTTTAAAAAGATAGAACACTTAGGCCTGAGTTCACCAAACTTTAAACCACCGTTAAGGCTCGGTTAAGTGAATTTTATCAGCTGTTTAATACTATTTTCCTATCTTTAATGAACGGTTTATTAACCGACCCTTAACTGATGTTAGGTGAAATCAGGCCGTACAGTCATGAGAATGTAGGTCTACCATTCACATCAGAAATACATTTGCAAAGGGTGAAAAAATTGAATAATTAGGCCAATAAAAATGAACTTACATGTTCAAACTAAAAACTGAGTTTAGAAAAGATTTTACATTAATATTTAACAAACTAAGAATAATAATTTTTAATTGAATCAGGCAAAAATGGCTTAAGAAACTATTTTTAAGCAAAATACTTTGAATAAATGGAATGCCAAATAACATTCTTATTAAACTAACCATAAGAAGTCGATTGCCAAGTGGTGAATAGCCTTTTTAAGATATTGAGTAAGAAATAAAAAACATACACATTTACAAACTAACTAATTTTTCAACAATCTCGATAAAAATTCAATTTTGTCTCTTATAATCTATCTTATAAAATTGGTACCAGTATAAGCCAAAGAATGACTTTAATGCCCCTATTATATAAATTTCCCTTAAGTTAAAATTCACAAAAACGTTGTATAGCTTCATAAAAATCCACTTTTAGACTTTTTAATTTGGATTGGTTAAGGGACGTGTGCACCGATGGTAACCCTAATCGGAGTGCAATGACCTATCGCATCTGGGTCCACGAGCTGATTGAAAAGCTAGCTCCAAGCTAGCTAGAAATGTTGTCTTTACTTTTTAAATTGACCTTCTTTAACTTACCTTGGTAAACATTTTAACAGTTAGGCTATTAAAAAAATGTATACTGTCAATTTAAAAATGTTAATGTAGGTTACAACTTTAGGTTGCACTTTAGTTTACAAATTAAATTATGATCCTTCAAAAATGTATGCAAGTAGAAGAAGAATCGACCTCCAACTTACTTTCTCCAATGCTAATAGCCCCTATTACAAAAAATGTGATTTCCGATCTTATGAAAACAGGTAGCCCACCTATATGTTAAATTTAAGTTTTGGAAAAATTTTCTTGGATCACATTTTTATACAATAACTAACTGTTATGATCTAAAAAGTTCCTTGAACTGGAAATATGAGGGATAAGACAACAGGCAAAATGGGGAAAACCTTTTTAATTCTGATGAATATATAAATGGGCAGGAAAAGGCGGGTTCTAATTATAGAGCTAGATAGGCTCTAGACAAACGAGCAAAACATGGAGTGAGGCCAGGTGACCCACATAATACAACATTACCTAGTAGAACTATCTATTAGTGTTTGGATTTTTTTAAATTTGTTGACATAGTGAAAGAGATTATTAGCCTGACCTAACAGCTAAATAAGGAGCTCACTGTTTTTTAAATATATTTTATATATGTATTTAGATCATTTTTATAAATATGTCTTTGGTACACATCCATTAAGAGGCTGCACAACTCTCAGTTTTTAGAAGGGATATTTGCTCCCCTCATCCCTCGTTCTTATAGTCCCATAAAGCGTGTCTTCTCAGAGGTTATGTTTTCAGCTCAAAAACATGGTTTAACATTTTTTTTAATTAGGTTAAAAACACTTAGCCTATGTATTAGCCTTACTAGAATTAATTGACAAAGTCTCAAAAGCGGGGTTTTAAGGGGAAGTATGTTTATTTAAGATTGGCAAGATTGGTAAAATTATGTTCCAAGTTGCACAGGTACTGTAAATGAAAGGAGCCTTTTCAAACTTACAGAATTTTTTATGCATTTTGCAAATGTTACAAGGAATCTTTCTAAATAATATTTTGTTGAACATTAAACTTAAGGTAAACAACCCAAATTCCGGTCGCTGGTCGTCACTGCTCAATCAGTTAAACATTATAAAATCTTAGACGGTCCTATTTGGTAATGTCTGGAGCTAACGTAAACAGCGAATTTCGATCTACCATAGAGTATAAAAACTTTTAAAATTAGCTGACACAGCAATCACTCAGAAAGCTATGAAGAGATGAGTAAGTCATTTCTGTTGGATGACTGCTGCTTTCTTGTGCGAATCCATTAGAAGCGAGGTAAGTTAAATAAGCTTCTAAATGCTAAATAATACTAATTGTGACAAACAAAATGTTTTAGCTTCAAAACAATCAGTTTATTTACCTATTACATAAATAAGATTAAGGTTTTAAATTATTTTAACCCTTAAATATTTGCGACCCTAATTGGGAAGGTAATTTATACGTTTTTCCTAATTAGGGTCGATACTAATGGCCGCGACCGTAATTAGGATTTCATTACTTCTAATTACGGTTATTGATAATTTTAAGTTTATTCTTTACAAATTCATTACAGTAATTGTTGTTTCATTTTGATTTGTCCTATGAGGTCAGAACTCATTACCTTTTGAATACTTACGTGTTTTATCGACTACACCCGTACTTCGTTATAAAAAATAAACAAATAAAAACTAACACAACTGAACGACACTCAATTCTTTAATGATGAAATTATAAACTTAAGACATCATATTTGTATTGTTGGCTCTTCTGCGTCGGAAGGAGTAGGGTAGAGATGTTGCAAATATTAGACTTGGCGGCGGAGGGGAATCGCATTGTTTTGAGGACATAAAAATTGATTATTTCTTCAACTACTATACTTTTAATAGAGGGCTCTGCAATCTGATACAAAAATTTGCCTTATATATGTAGTTTTATTACAATCAATAGGCCTAAAATTTTTACATGTGATTTGAAACTTGGTTTTCTTTTTCCTTAGGTACTGATTGTCAACAAACCTCTAGTAGCTATCATGATTTACGTAACAAAATAATTGAGCTATCCAAGCTTTTATTTCGATCATTCATGATTTCGAGCATACTTTTACACAAACATAATAAAATACTAAGGAACGAAATAATTAAAATCAAAGTTTTTCAATTATAGAAGGTAGAATCAAACACGTTTTACTGCAACAAATCATCAGTAGCTTAAGCGTCATGCATCGAAACACCATGGCAATAGAGATTTCACTATGTTATTATGATCCAAATTCGAAAGGTTTATCTTGGCTCATCATAT